>CM053583.1:164099981-164173544 GCA_028627135.1 Pseudochirops cupreus
ATCTGGATCCAGGCCACTCAACGCGAGAGTACTTGGCCTCTGAATGATTGCTTAGTCCCCCTGCAATCTGCAGGCCAAGGGTGTGGAAGCTGCAATGTGGAGGCGGGTGCAAAACCTCTGCCTTTCGCTTTCTCGCCCTGGAGGCATTTCGGCCGGACTGCTTTTCTCCCAAGACCTCGCAAGTCCCACTGGCATAGTTCTGAACACTGCCGCAGCTGCCACCAATCCGCTCATCTGAGGCTCCTCGGCTCCAGTCGTCCAGCCGCCCCCAGGGCTCAGCCAGGGCTTCAGGCCAGGCTGGTGTCGGTTCGCCGTGCTGATATGGTTCCTCGTAGCTGAGCTGACTTTAGAGGAAAGTATATTTGTGTGCGTTTTGGAGTTCTAGGATTAGTTTAGAGTCATATTTTATGGGTATTTTGGGGTGGCTATGTGAGAGCTGTGATATGTTGCTGCTCCTACACCACCATCTTCCTTAAACTCTTTTAGAAAGGAAAGTTATACTATTTTTAAACTGTTTCAGAAAGTTCATGAAAAGATTATATAACTCAGGGGTGGCTAGGTGGTGCAGTGAATAGAGCACCAGCCCTGGAATCAGGATGACCTGAGTTCAAATCCAGCCTTAGACACTTAATACAAAACTAGCCATGTAACCTTGGGCAAGTCACTTAACACCCAAAAAAAAAAGCACACAAAAAAGATTATATAATTCAGTCTAATAGACATCTTATAGTTTCAAACTTGAGATTTTCATAATTTTAAATTTCCTAAGATTCAGCATTTGGAATAACTTACCTTTTTCCCTTTTAGGAATAAATACCTATAATTTAAGAGGTGGTATTTTCTCTCAGCTGGAATGCACAATGAGATTAGCAACTTTAGGCTCAGCAAGTACCTCATTAGGTAACCTTGAAAAAGTTGCCCTCTTATAAACTCCCATTTTCCTTTTCTGTAGATGCAATGTGCATATAGGAAAATGCATAAGGATATATATATATATATATATACATATATATATATATATATATGTACATATATATATAAAATCATAAATTATAACAAACATAAATATGATATAAATGATAAGAATAAATGTTGTATAAATCTTCAGGACGAGCAATTTCTATCAAATGGAATGTGTGAAAAGAAGTAACAAGCACACAAAATAAGTGGATTAGAAAGTCACTGGAGATAGTCTTGGAGTCATTATGATATTCTATTTCAGCCATATGTTAATTTTGTTTTGAGGTCAGAGAATCACTTTTTTTTTTCCATTTTCAATATTTTGGCCGATGCTGAATCAAATTTTAGTCAATTTCAGAAGAGTTAATTTACCGAAAAAATCTAGGGCCCTCTGGTGGTCAACACAATTTCTCTAATTCCTGGAACTGGTTGCCTAGGACTGTGTTAGACACACAACAGATTGAGAGGCTGCCTCAGCTTGCCAAACTATTTTAGCCAAAGGATGAAAATCAACTTCTATGTCTAAAATCTCATCTCTGTGCCCTATTAAGTCTATTTCCAACTGAGGTTAGATAGGGAATAGGGACTGGTCCTATGATCTCACTGATCTATGGAATCCCATCTATGGATTTAGGCTATGGTCTTAAAGATTTGCCTAAAATAATGAGAGTTTCAGTGACCTATCCAGGATCACACAACCAGAATATATTGGAGGTGGCTGGACTTGAAACCACATCATCCTGGCTGCAAAACTAGCATCTTCTATGTCATGCTGCCACTTGAGATCACATTTATGATATGGGAAAAAATTATCAATTTTCAGATAAGTCAATATAGATTCTATCCTTATCTAATAAAAATAGTAAGGATAAAATAGTGTTCCACAGAGACACCATATCAAAGTAGAAAGAGCAAGATTCAAATTATGGTCTTGACACTAATTACCCATGGATTCATGGGCAAATTGTGCATCCACTCCAGTCTTATTCTCTCCATTACTTTCTTTATAAAATGTGAATAATAATATTTGTATTACTTCTCTTTCAAGGTTGTTGTGAGAGAAGCCTTTTGAAAACTTTTTTGTTTTTTAGTCTTTTCAGTCACATCTAACTCTTTGTGACCCAATTTGGGCTTTTCTTGGGAAAGATAGTAGAGAGGTTTGGTTGCCATTCCCTACTCCAGATGAAGAAACTGAGGCAAACAGTGTTAAGTTACTTGCCCAGGGTCATACAGCCAGTAAGCATCTGAGGACAGATTTGAAGTTAGGTCTTCCTAACTCCAGGCCCAGCACTCTATCCACTGTGCAACCTAGATGTCCTTGAAAATTTTAACATACCCCATAAATATTATCCAGCACTATACAGGTAAAATCTCATTTCATTATATCCCTAAGTAAACCCCAAAGAATCGGGATAAATTCTTACAGCCTTTTACTTTGGGTCAACTAATAATAATAATACAATCTAATTCTAATCAAACTGAACATGAAGACCTTGCTGTGAAGAAGTAGGAAGAGGAGGAGGAGGAGGAGGGAGGAGAAAAGTGACGGAATGAGAGAATTCTATTGAAAGTTCATATTTTTCTCAGATTTGTCTGGACTCTTATTTTACCCTGAATTATCTGTATCGAACTAGATCCAAGTAAATCCAATGCATTTTTAAGATTCTCTGTTAATGACGATTTATAGTAGAATGCAAATAGTACAAAATATAGTAGTATTTCAACAGTAATGCCTATATTCCTTAAGGGAAGAGACTTTTACACTTGTATGATCAGCACCTAGCAAAGTGACTGACATATTTTTTTAAACCAAACTTGAGATTTCATTAGTAAAAGGGACTCTCTCTACCACTGAAGATGAGAACATATTTAATTAGTGATAATCTTAGAGAGTTTTCCAGACTCACTTTGAGTTTAGATAACTTGCTTAGGATAACACAACACAGTTCGACTCCTATGCCCAGAGCCAGGGCTTGAACCCTTCATAAACGCTAGGCTAGCTCTCAAAGCCAGGATGCCAGGCATAGAGTAGGGGCCAAATAAATGCTTATTGTTTGATTGACACTAAGCCCTTAATACTTCATGACTTTGAAAAGAAATTTACATATAGTATCCTTTCTTGTGAATTCTTATCTGAACCAAAAAAAGAGATTCAATTCTGATTATCTATTACTTTTCTAAACTCAGCATAAGTAGAGCACAACATTCATTTCCTAAAGCAGGCATATTTCTTTTTTTTTAATTTTAAGAGCCAATGTCGAAAAGGAATAGAATTATTGTTTAGAATTTAAATTTATATGTGACAGTAAATTCCAAAATGACAAAATCCTATAACTTATTAATGTTCCAATTACCCAAAATGAAAAGAGATAAGTAGGACTTAATGGTAGGAAATACCTGCCTAAATTTTAAAACTCTTAGCGAAATAAATTGAATTATTAATGTGGCTGTTATTTTTTCTATTTATTAACTGTAATATAAGGGTCATATATTACGTTAAAAGAAAGTAACATTAACCATTTACCTAAAACGATGTGTTCCATTTTTTTTTTTACCATGGCAATTCCCCCAAAAACAGAAATACAGATGATGTCTCAGGCATTCCACTTTCGTAGTGAAAATGTCAGAAGGCCAGAAAAGGCGTCACCAGTGCTAAGAACCACATAGGCTTTCAAGTACCCATGAATGGAGTGCAACCATTGTTTCTGTAATTTAGCCTTATTTAACATGCGGCCTTAGTCCAATTCAATTGACATACTACTAAAGGAACTGAACATATTAATATTTAGATTCTATTAAAAGACATAAGGAAGTTCCAACTAAATGGAAGTATTTCTCACTGGTTTTCTTACGAACAAGAGAGTTTGTTTCATCTTGTGCTGAAAGGCTACAAGAAATACCATTTTATGGACCCCTTTATCATCTTGTTCATGATAAGCATAAGTAAAAAGAACTGCATGAAGATAATTGAAACTCATGGGCCAAAATTTGTTGCACAGGAGGGAACATGTATAAAAATTATGTTAAGAACTTGACTTGTTACTGACCTGGGAATAATTTACAAATAAGCCATCTAGGTATTCCAGAGATTGGACCCAAATCTCCAAGGAAGAATCACTTAGAGGCTGAGAGGGTAAGGCTTTGGCCTCCACCTAGGTTTCCTTCCCTTCCTTCATGGCTGGTGCTTGAAAGGGCAGTAGTGAGCACAAGCAGACCATAGGATGTAGTCTGACAACGAGGGTTTATCAGAAGTGGATGGCATTTCTTTAAGCAATAATTATGGAGTTTTGATCAATGCTAATGACATGCTGAAAATCACAGAATCAGAGAATTTGAAGGGATTTCAAAAGACATCCAGTTCAACCAGCAACTAACCAGAAATTACCTGAATAATATTCCCCAGAAGTAAACAGCTGGCCTCTGATTGAAGACCTACCTCACAGAGTGGGAATCCACCAAGCCAAACTAGCATTTAGCTAATTTTTCAAACTCTCAGCCTTCCAAGTGTTTCAGGTGCTACTCAGTTTCCCAATTCCTATCTAGGTGGTACAGTGGATAGAGTGCTGGAACTGACATCAGGAACACCTGGATTCAAATCTGGCCTCAGATATTTACAAGCTATATGACCCTGGGAAAGTCACTTCAAAGAGTTTCCCTCTGTTTCCTCATCTGTAAAATGAACTGGAGAAGGAAGTGGCAAGCTACTCTAGTGTCTTTGCCAAGAAAACCCCAAAAGGGGTCATGGAAAAACGACTGAACTGTACACACACACACACACACACACACACACCCCTCTAAACATTTTAGGGGAAAAAAAATTTTCATAACTTAATAGTGAGACAGTCCTTTTAAATTTATTTTTTTGTAATATTTTCATGATTTCACTAGCTACTCATCTTCTTCCTTACCCTTTCATATGAACTTTCTTCAAGATGCTATTCCTATCCCTTTTTTCCATTTTCTTTCCACTCTCTCCCACATATGTCTTCAATGATCCTCTCTAGACAAAGATCTCCAAAATGTTTATTCCATTCCCAAACTCCTTGTAGAATTCCGCTTCCAAATTTTCAACCGAGTGCTAAAATCTTCATCTTTTTGTTCTCACTGGTGCCCCTGAACCCAATTAATCATAACATCATCATTATAAAGTTGGAAGGAAATGCTCAAATCACCTAGTTGAATCCACACTTGAGAAGAGCTGGACTCTCAAATCCATGGCAAATGGTCATTCCATCTCATCTGAAGACCAGTGATAATTAGGGACCCAATCCCTCCTTAAATCCATGCCTTTCTTTCAAACTCCTCCCTCCTCCCGTGAACCAAGCAAATATTTAGCCAATTTTTAGTGTCAGGCACAATGCTAAAAGCCAGGAGGACAAGTACAAAAATGAAACAGTTTCAACCTTTAGAAAGGTTGCATGTTATCAGGAAGAACAACATGTGCCCATATTAATAAATATAAAATATAAACAAAGTTAAATTATGTACCCAGAAAGAGAAAAAGACAGAGATGAATGGAGAGGTTGTTTTTTTCGTGTTTTTCGATCTTTATCTGTGATTTCATTTCTGTGTTGAATTGAACTGATAATGATTTCCTGTGATTCCTATATAAATAACCATTATTTGATGTTTGCAAAGAGAGGAAACACAGATGAGGAAATGGCATTGAAGTTGCTGAATTTCTCATTTCAGCAATATTTCTCAATGAGACAGAAGTGAGAGAAAAAAAAATCTGTTCAGATCACACTGAAGCAAAATTTCAGTTAAGGGAAAGGATTGGACCTATAACTAGTATTGGGATCCCCTACGTAAAATTCCCTTTAACAGTGTATAGGTTGGTGCCTTCTTCTACAAGATACACTCTTAGCAGCCTTCAAGCACTGAAAGGTTTAAGTGATTTGCCCATGTTCACATAAACAATATGTGTCAGAAGTGGGATTTGAACTTAGGTCTTCTTAACCCAACTCTGTAGCCACTGTACCATGCTGCCTCTCTTGTTCTATGCATATCATATATATTTATCTTTATCTTGGTAGAGAGGGAGATAGATATAGATATTTGAAAATTCTTCTTGCACACACAATGATCATATGAAGTATAGATGATCTCATAAATGGACATATTTCTTTGCCCCATCTTGACTGGGCTCTGTACATAAATTACTTAGAACCACCAGACCAGGATATTGTAAAGATTAATTGGAAAAAGAAAGAGCAGGTGGATTTTGCTTTGTTTTGTTGCTCCTTGGACTCTAGTGAATAATAGTTACGAGTGAGAAATGTACACTGTTTAAAGACATTTCTGAAATTCTCAGAGGAACCCACTTGTTATGATAGATTCTGACCTTTAGAAAGATGTAGGGAATCAGGTTATCTCCTCACCATTGTTTCTCTTCTCATAAAACTGTAGCAAGGGAAATCTTGAACTGTGGTGCATGAATTTATGTCTACATAAGGCTTTGGAACTTGTATGTACAAGTTGGGCTCCCGAGACCTTTTGGTTTTCAATCGTAAATAAGAAACAAAAGAGAAAATATTTTTCTTCTTTGGTTGACCTTTTGTGTCTAAGGATTCCTTTCTGTCTTACCTGAATCACTATTGAACTGCTTGTTGTATAATAAGAACGTTTTCATGTTACAATGTGTTACGCAGAGACAGGGTAAGGAACTGCCAATAGCCTATGAAGTGATACTGTTCTGGCTACAACTAGTCCACCCCAGGAAAAAAAAAATCTTGTGAACTGCACTTAATCAGCTAATAAAGTTTAGAAGGTTTCCTTTAGATTTAAATCTATGATCCTCTGGAACCATCTTTACAGGTGATCCTTTAACCCAAAAGAATAACTCAGGGTGTCAGAAGTGTAATTAAGATAAATCTACTTAAATGCCAACTGAGCCTTCCTTTGTTCACTTGCCTTTATGTGACCTCTGTATTCTCTCTCTCTCTCCCTCCTTCCCTCCCTCCCTCCCTTCCTTCCTTCTTTCTTCTCCTCCTTCTCTCTCTCTCCTCCGCCTTCCCCCCCCATGACTTACCCTCTGCCTCTTTTCCTTTCCATAGTTTATTTCTTTTTGTTCTGCCTTTCCCTCTTTCTACTCTCTTCTTTATACCCTTTGCACCCTTCCATTTCTTTCCTTCCCCTTCCAATGATCCCTCATTTATATCCATTGACTACATATAATTTGGACAATGTGCCTTATTTAATATTTCTTGATTAAATTTTCCTATTCCACATTCTTATTAAGAAAATAAGAATTTATTTAAAAAATAACCTCCAACTGCCTTTCAGTCTTCTCAAACTAGTAGACATCTTAAAATGAGTATGTCTAAAATAAAACTTATTATCTTTCCCCCTAAACTCTCTTCATTCCTACGTTACTATTACTGTAGAGGGCAATGCCATCTTCCCAAGTCCCCCACCCTTTACCCCTGCCCCCCTTGCAACCAAAGCTCAGTATCTCACCTCACTGTCTCTTAACACCCCCTCCCCCATATACAAGCTGTTGCCAGCATCTCATGAATATGCCCCTTTCTCTCCTCTGACACTGTCACCACTCTAGCCCAGGTCCTCATCTCCTCACACTCTGATTACTAATGTCTGCCTTCTTCAAGTCTCTCCTTGATGAGGTACAGGCTCTGGGAACCCCCTTGAGCTCTCCTTGAATCTTTGAGGTTCAGGCTCTGGGAATATCCCTTGAACTCTGATTGAATCTTCTCACTTGATGAGGCATTTGCCTGAGGCCATAAGCCTTTCATTATAGCTAGGCCCAAATCTCTTACTCTTACTAGCCTAGCCCTCCATTGTCCATCTACTTCCTACCCTTGAGCCTATCAAAATACCTATATACCCAAATCAACTGTTACACCTTTGAACTGGCCTAGCCCACCTTTGTTTGTCTGTCATCTCCAGGTAGCCTCCAGCAACTTTATTCATTTACTGGAGTCTGACAACATTGATTCCTCCTGAAGACCCTCCCCCAAACTCATTACTAGAGTCTGACTTCATTGACTCCCGAAGACCTTCCCCAAACTCCTCCCCTAGACCACCCCTAGATTCCTCCCACAACCTTTCTGTATATAAGACTCCATCTTGCCTCCATGTGGTGTGAGAGTGGCATAGAATTTTCTAGCACAAACTTGCTCTGTGTCCAATACACGTCTTACAGATACTGAGGTTCCTTAAGAGTCTACCCAATATGATGAACTTTTAATAAACTTTGCTTTTCTTTGGCTGAGAGAAGAATTGAGTCAAATTCATTCAGCAGAACCTGGCATGTTGGTATTTTGGGGTCTTGAGCACCCCAAACCCTATACCTCATCATTTTATGATGACCCTCATCATCCTCACTCTAATCCACCCTCTATTCATCCACTAAAGTGATTTTCTTAAAGCACAAATCCAGTCATGTAACACTGCCTATACAATAAACTCCAGTGGCTTCCTATTGACTCCAAAAGAAAATATAAAATGATCTATTTAGCATTCAAAGCCTTTAATAGCCTAGTTCCTCCTACCTTTCCAGTCTTCTCACACCCTACTCTTCAGTACACACTCTTATTCCCCAATACATATTCTTGGTCTGATAGGGGATGTGTAGTTCTGCCTGGGAGCATGAGCGCCAGAATATTCTGAGAATGCAGAAGAACAATAACACCAAAACACAGAAGTCGTGACAACAGTTATGTCTCTGGGTCAGTGTGTCCTGTTTTATTCTGCATTTCATGACTCAGATGTTCTGTTGATACGCTCTGTAACGGTCCTTCCTTTTTGTGTTGAGCCAACCCTTGTGGTGTCAGAGGTGATTACAGGGGAAGTGGGCTATTTGCCAAGGGGCTCAGTAGGGGGATAAAAGAGGAGAAGCCCCCAGGGAATAAAGTGTGGATGGATATGGATATGAATGGATGAAGAAAACAATAAAGATGTCTGCATATCCCTAACTCTTCTGGCTCCTGACTCTACTTTGTGGAATGTGCAGGTCGCATCTGGAAGGTGTGCCCCGAAGACCCTGGGAAAAAAGGGTAAGACTGGCTGCCCTCTGGCGTTAGGCCAGGTCATTGGTCCAGTGCCATTTGACTCCTGGCTGTCGCAGAGATGAGGCATAGAACACCTCACTGAGAGAACATTCAGTTGGCCAGTTTAGTAGGAATATACTGAGTGAGGAGAAGGTCAAATCAACTGTGATTGAAAGGTTGTCTTTAAATGTCAATCTAATGACAAATGATTGAGAGAGAAGGAAGAGGAATGTTATATGAAGCTTAAGAAGATGACTCATCAATCTTTATATCAAGTTTCATTCTCTTCCCCAAGTTCCACAACAATAATCACTGGCATTGGACACTGGACATTGACAACTGGATATTTCAAACTCGTTGTCCTAGAGATATCTCAAACTCGTTATGTCCAATACATAAATCCTTTTCTTGAATATGCCCCTTTCTCTCCTCTGACACTGTCACCATTCTAGCCCACGTCCTCATCTTCTCACACTCTGATTACTACAATAGAATGCTAATGTCTACCTGCTTCGAGTCTCTCCTTGATGAGGTACAAGGAGGAAGACAAATATGCCCCTCTCCCAATTTCCCTATTTCTTTCAAAGGCAACTACATTCTTCTATTCTTCCAGACAGCTAGAGGTGCAATGTATAGAGTGCTAGACCTGGCATCAAGAAGATCTGACTTCAAATTCAACCTCAGACACTGCTTAGCTTTGTGATTCTTGTTGTCATTTAACATCTGTTTGTGTCCATTTCCACAACTGAAAAATAGGGAATAACAAAACTTACATTGTAAGATCGTTGTGAGGATCAAATGGAATAATATTTGTCAAGTGCTGAGCACAGCATCTGGCACTTAGTAGGAACTGTATAAATACTTATTCTTCACTCCCTTCCCTTTCCCGAGATTCACCACTTTTTCCACCATATTTCCCCCTCCCTCAGACTCGCTCATACTACAGAACACAATAGTAACAACAACAAATAATAATAATTTACAAAGTACTTTAAGATTTGCAAAGTGCTTTGCAAATATTATTTGATTTTTATCTTCACAACCACCCTAGGAGGTAAATGTTATGATTGTCTCTATTTTTTATATATGGGGAAACTGAGGCAATGAGGTAAAGTGCCTTGCACAGATCCAGTACTCTTATCTCCTGTGCTAACTCGTAGCAAAGTCTTATCCTCACCAACATCCCTTACATCTGACCCACTCTTTTTATTTACACAGCTTAATTCCAGCAGTCATCACCTCTCAGTTAGAGTAGAGCAACTCCTCCTATTTTGTCTCCTCTACTCATTTCTTGCCATGCTACAAGCCTTCTTCTATACTTCTACTGAAGTGATTTCAACTCCATAGCTCCCTATTGCCTCGACGATCAAATATAAACTTCAGTTTTGCTTTTAAAGTCCCATCACCTTGGCCCTAACCTATTTCACCAGACTCATTATACCTTATGCGAACCATGATCATTTAGACTTCACATCTTCCCTTGATCAGGTCAGTCACTCTACTCCCTTGTGGCTCAATTCATCATCCCAGTAACTTCTTCAGCCAAAGTGCCCCTCCTTGGATATCACTCCTCTATATATACTGTCCCCCCTCCATTGGAATGTAAACTCCTTCAGGGCAGGGACTGTCTTTGTTTTGTGTTTTTATCTCCAACACTGAGCATAGTGCTTGTTGGCACAGGTTAGTGCTTACTAAATGCTTTATTAATTAACTCATTACTCCTTCTCCCATACTCTTGAGATCCAGCCAAACCAAGTATTTCTCTGCTCCTTACACAGGACACTCCTTGACATCTTCCATCTATATGTTTTTTCACATAGCTGAGTTTACCTTCTAATCTGGCAAGACATATGGGTTAGCAAATGCCAGGGCCTGACTGAATTTATAATAGATTCCAGTTCCTCTGCCTTATCCCAAGAAGGCAAATATGACATATACCCAGAAAACAGCCTGCATATGCAATGTGCCTTGGCTGGTTCTGGCATGTAACCTTTGGTCCTGAATGAGATCCTGGTGGTCAGAGCTCGTATCTGAGTCATTGGTGATTTGGGAGAGCTGAGGCATTGTTTTTCTCAGATGCTTTGTGGAAACTGGGTGGAGTAGACTGTCTTCATATTTGAACATATGGTGCAATGGAAAGAACACTGGCTCTGGAAGGAAAGGGCCTGGATTCAAATCTTACCTATGATGTTTATTGCCCATGGAACTTTGGACAAGTAACTCAGGCTCCCTAGCCTATTGTGATGTTTAAAAGTTTGAAAGACATAATTTCTGGATAGTCATTTTATTGCTAGCATTTTATTAATAAAAGAGGTTAGTCACACTCTCAACTGCCTAGAAGCCTCATGGTGGTGGGCTCATGGCTTTATATGCCCTTGAAAAATTGGGTGTTCCAGAAGCTGGCAATCAACTTTGATTAAGGAGAGAATGAATATTACAATGAGGGTGGGCTCATTCCAAAGAGGGGCTGAGAGAGTGACATTATGTCACTTTTGCACAAAGAGATTATCTCTATACCCAGAACACCCCCGGCCTTGGGCAATCTAAACAAAGGATCTACCTCCATCCAAACTTGCTTGAGTAGAACACAAGGGGGAGGAATTCACCTTAGATGAGCTGATCTAAGTGGGGTAAATTTTGGACTGAGGCCAGTAACATCTTTCAAAGGCTAGGTTTTAAACAAGGAAAGAAGACAGGGAAAAAGCCAGGATCTCCCCCATAATTAGTCATTAATAATCATTTCTCTCACGCTTTTTTTTCTCACATGTCAAATATAGGGTTGAACTAAATGCCGTCTGAAGTCCTTCTCAGCTCCAAATCTATAAGCAACAAAGGCCTCTGACTTCAAGACCTAAGAGGGCTCAAGGTAATCAGTCCAGTCATAGAGGATTTGGAGAAGAATGGTGAGTGACAGAGGAGCCTTGGCCTCAGTGGCAGCACTTATAACCTAAATTCCCATAGCAACAAAGGGCTAAGGTGTTTTGTTTTCAGGATTCTAATTAGTTTCCAATTTAAGTCCTTAAGAAGGCCTGAGACTAAAGTCTTACCTCCAATGTTGATGGGATCTAGAAAAGAACACAAGAACCCAGGCATCCCAATTGTATCAGTCGCTGGCAATGAAGGATAATGGTCTTGTGGTGATATGGGGAATAGTGGGCACCATTTCTACGAAGTGTAGTGAGTTCTTTGGAAAAGAGAACTCTAAACTCAGTCAGTACTGGGACACCCATACCCTATCCATTGAGTAACAGGATCCCTGATTCAGCCTCCAACCAGTCTGGTAAGCCTGCTCCCCACTCCTGGCTGGACTAGTGACCACATTCTTCCACTGTCGTGCATTTTGTCTACTTCTGCCATTTGCACTGCATATATGCTCATATAGTTTTTCCTATACTCTTCCTCCCTTAGATTTGAAATCTTTGACAACAGGGACTATCTTCTGCTTTTCCTTGTAACCCCTGTGCTTAGTGTAGTACCTGACCCATAGTAGGCACTAAATGAAGGCTTACTGGCTTTCAACTAAAATTGCGACTGCTAAAATATATTTAATAATGTCTGGTTTGGACCTCTATATCCTTTTTCTAATATTTTTGTTAAATTTATTACTGTTATTCTTGGTTGGACCTCCGATTTCATTGTAATAGGAAACTCCTAATAACAAACACCTTCTACAAATGTAGATTGGCACCTGCTCAGCAATATTTTAATGAAATGCTTGGCTTGGAGCACTGAGGGGCTTAGTGACTTTCCCAGAGTCACACAGGCAATCCTATGTCAGAGACAGAAATTGGACCCAACTGGCCTATAAGGTCAGCTTACAACACCAGGCTTCATATTGTTAGTTAAGTCTTTTAAACCTGCAAATGCTATCCGACTGAATTAATCGACTCTACCTGCTAGAAACAATCAAGAGAAAGTGGTAACTTCTTAAAGCAAAGGCTCTATTGTCCTTTTACCAAAATAACACACCTCAACATCATTCCCCTTGGCAGAGGTTAAGTTATTTAAAAGTAAAGGGACTCCCTTGGGAATTCTGTTCCTACTAATAGCTTATTCTGCCTACCCATGCATTGTGATGGCTTTTATTATTTCACCTTACACTCTTACATAAGTGAAATCTCTCCTGATTTCCTCAATTGTGACAATAGTTATCTCTGCTCAAATGAGATACTTTTATTTCGAGTTACACTCTAGTTCCTGGAACAATAGATCATGAGCTCCTCGAGAGCCAGGACTATCTTTTACATTTCTTTGTATCCCCAACAAAGGGATATCCCTTTTGAACCCCCTTAGTACTGTACCTGGCACATAAGAGGCACTTAAAACCTTTTTTGACTAACATTTGTTCACTTTAAACAGGGATGAGTCTTCCCATTCTGTATTTTCCATCTTATCTACCAATCACTGCTAAAACTGGAAAATGGAAATGTACCTGACATGTATTAGAGATAGGATCTTTTCTGTCAAAGAGGAAAACTTAATGAGTCACAGAAGCATCATATCCTTCTAATCAAGACTATCTCAGATATGAAGTAGATGAGAATATAATTAGGGGGATTCAGTACTAGTTGAATGATTAGACTGAAAGAATAGTTATCATTGAGTCTGTCAACAGCAAAGGAAATCTTCCATGGAGTGCCTCTAGAGATCTAGCCTCTGACATGAATGTTGAACATTTTAATCAACACCTTAGATTGAAATATAAGTGCCATTTATGAAATTTGCAGTTAACATGAAGGCAGGAGGGAGAGCTAACATGTTGGATGACAGAGTCAGAATCCAAGAAGATCTTAGCAGGCTAGAATAATGGATTGAGTTTAAGGAAATTATGTCTCAAAGGAAAAAAAAATGTGTATATATAGATATATACCCATATACATATGTACATACATGTGTGCATGGCTTAAATATAGATATTATATGTATATATAAATATACGTACATACACACACATATGTATACATATTTATATACTTGGTTCAAAACTTCAACTTCACAAAAGTATAACAAGAAGTTACAGCCAAACAATAATCTCTATGAAAAATATCTGGCTTTTTATTATATTGTAAGCTTAATATTATTCAATACTATGGCATGACAGCAAAAAAGACTGTCCCCACTTTCAGTTTCCACCTTATTTCCTACCAGACTAGTCTCCTTTGGACTTCTCCATCATGGTCCAGGAATCTCTTTTTCTTGCAAAATTACATCAGCCCTGGAACTCAAACCTCATCAGCACCTTCTACCACTTTTCTGACTGGAGGGCAGCAGAATAGAGAGCTCTTCCCCAATCCTCCACTTAAAGAGGGCACTAAAGCCAGCCATCTCTTCATTTCCCACACAGTCACATTGCTTTGGACTTCTTCATCATGCTCCCCCTGCACTACCACCTCAATTTTTCAACTTCCTTTTGTGTATTGTCTTCCCTCATCAGATTGTAAGTTCCTTGAAAATAGATATGGCTTTTTTTTTTAAATATTTGTCACCCCAGTGATTAGCATAGTGCCTGGTACATATTAGGTATTTAATGCTTATTGAGGACCTGATTGTTTCTCATCTGCAAAAAGAAGGGGTTGGACTCTACATCTACGATCTTACTGTTAAACTGCATTAAGAATACTTCCATAGTTAACTTGCACTTTTAATGCTATACCAATCAATTGCCATGGGAACACTTTATGGAATTTTACAGAATAATAAACAAAGTTGCTTTGGAAAAACAAAGTTCTAGAATATCAAGAGAAAAGATGGTAAGAGGTAGGGACAAAGGACGATTAGCATATTGAGATCTTAAAACCCTGTTATGAAGCAACAGTCATCAAAACCATCTATTATTGGTTGAAAAATAGAGAGATAGGTCAGTGGAACAGACTAGAAAAGGGAGAATAAGATACAATGGGAATTAATAACCAAGTGTTTGATAAAGTGGGAAATATAAATTACCTAAGGGGAAAAAATACTACTGAGAAAACTGGAAAGCAGCCTGGCAGAAATTAGCTTAGGGTCCCAGCAGCTGGGAACCTGTGGTCTCGAGACTACATGTGGCTCTCCAGGTCCTCAAGTGTGGCCCTTTGACTGAATCCAAACTTCATAGAGCAGGAAATTTGGATTCAGTTGAAGTCTGCACTTGAGGACCTAGAGGGCCACATGTCACCTCGAGGTTGCAGGTTTCCCAGTCCCGGCTTAGACCAACACCTTTCTACCATACTCGATAATACATTCTAAATGAACACCTGGCATTAATAGAAATGGTCAAAAAAAATTATTTTAAAAAATAGAAGAGAAGCTAATCATAATACCTCTCACAGCTATGGATAGGAGATGTATACTTAAGTAAACAAGAGACAGGAAATTACAAAGGATGAAATAGCTTTAATTACATGAAACTGCAAAGTATCTGCATAGACAAAATAAATGCATCTAGGATAAAAAACAAAGTGGTCAAATGGGGTGGGTGGAACCTTTGTATCAAATTTTTCTGATAAGTGTTTGGTATCAAAGATATGTAAACAAATTACATATACATATATTTCTATTTATACATATGCATGCATATGTGTATAAAAAACTAATAGACATTCCATAAAAGATAAGTGGTCAAAGTATATAAACAAATAATTTCTCAAAATAATTGCAAAGTATTGACAACCAGACAAAAAAATGCTCCAAATCACTAATAATAAGAGAAATGCACATTAAAACACCCCTGCGGTTTTACATCACACCCTGCAAATTGGCAAAGATGACAAAAAAATGTGACAGTACTCAATTTTGGACAGGTTGTAGAATGATAGGCACACTAATACATTGTTGATGGAACTGTAAAATGGCACAACCACTTTGAAAAGCAATTTGGAATTATGCAAATAAAATAGCTAAGATGTTCACATACTTTGAACTAGAAATTCAATTACTGGGCTTATACCCCAAGGAAGTTACTGATAAGGAGAAAATTCCAATATACACTAAAATATTTATTAGCAACACTTTTTTGTGATGGCAAAGAACTTGAAACAAAGTAGATGCCCATTGATTTGGCCATGCCTAAACAAATTGTGGTAAATAAATGTAATGGAATATTACTATGTTGTAAAAAATGATACATTTGATGAATACAGAGAAGCACTGAAAGATTAACGTGAACTGATGAAGTGAGTACGCAGAGCCAAGAAAACAGTATATACGATAATATCACTGTAAATAAAAAGCATTACCACATACTATAAAATGAAAAGTGAATTAACAAAATTATAAATTCAAGAAAAACTTGAAAGAAGAAATATAAGAAGACAACTGCAACCCACCCCTTCATGGAGGTGAGAGGTTATCAGGTGTTACATGTTTTGTGCGTAGTTTTGGACTTCTTCAAGGTATCAATCGCCGGTGATTATTTTTCCCCATTTTTAAAAACTACTGTTTGTTATACAAGACAGCACGCTAGGAGTGGGAAGGGAAAGATACCTAGGGTAATTATGATGATGTAAGAAACAGAAGACATTAATAAAAAAAAGATGAAAATGACAATTTTTAAGAAATGCATTGAGTGCTGTGGTACAAGAATAAAGTATGTCATAATCCCAGTTTATTCTGACATAGACATAACATATATGACGCATTTTATTCAGCTCTTAACACCCCATTTTAGGAAGAGCATTGTGGCCAAGATACTAAGGAACCAAGAGACCAAGACCATACAAAGACCAATTTAAAGAACCAAGGATGTTTACAGAAGAGAAATCACAGGAGGTTGGGAGATATGATAGTTGTCTTCAAGTAATAGACTTGGTTTTTTTTTTGGATCCAGAGGGTAAAAGTCAAAACAATAAATGGAATTTGCTTTGAGAAAGATTTAGACTCAATATCACGAAAATTTCTCAATATCACGAAAACACATTTCCAATGGTCTTAGGAACCAAGACACCGCTCCTCTATCCATCTCCAGGCAGTCTGCCCACATGCAAATGTGCCCACATACGAGTATTAAAGGGTCGCGACATTAGGAAGGTTGAGAACCACTGCCCTATGGGCTTGAGCTCATAGAACTTCATGAGAGGTGACTGTCATCACTTTGGGGCAAAAATGTCTTTTTCCTTATGGAAAATAACTGTCCTTAAAGGCAGTGGGATCCCCATTGCTAGAGGTCTTTAAGCAGATTTGACCAGGTAATTTTGGAAATACAAAGGCTATCTCACATCATTTTGAGGAATGTAAATGAGTCAGTACTGCTTGAATCAATACTTGTGAGAGGGAGTGTGGTACAGTGGATACAGAACCAGCTAAACAAGATTATCTCTGACATCCCTTCCAACTGTTAGGTTCTATGACCTGAGAGCATTTTTTAAGGAACTCCAAGTTGAAAAGAGTCTAAGAAACAAATTGTTGGTTAAGGTGTTATTAGCTGATAAGGTTTAATGTGTTATTATTCCCAGAGACAGTTTTTTTTTAACACTTAAGAATGTGTGAGTTCTTTAGAACAAATAAAGGAATCTTTAACAGTAGAAGCTATTGGTTAGATGGGTGAAGGGAGAAGCTTGGGTGAAGCTGAAGGGGAAAAGGCAAAAGGATATTCTTGGCAAAGGATGGGTCTTCTTAGTATATCATGTATGTCTCTTAAATTATAACATATAGGTGATAACTTTAAAAGTGATTTCTGAGTAGGCACAGTTTGGTTTAACAGAGGTAGGAAACCTGCAGCCACCCCTGGGACTCTAAAAGATATTCTATAATGTCCTCTCTAACTCTGTGATGTTGTGATCCTCTAGTCTCTGATTCTAGATAAGAGGAATGGGCATATGGTTTCAAAGTCCCACTTATTGAAGGTATAGTCTAAGAGTATCCTAAAACCAATACCCTGAGGTATTAGGCAGAATGCAAGGAAACTACCTTTATTTATACATAGTCCCTTTGTTTCTGAGAGTATGATAACAGACAATAAATTTGTCCATTGCTTTTAAATTACTCCACAGTATATCACATGGGCCTAACATTCAAGTTTCCCCTAATGCAGTGGTTCTCAACCTGTGGGTCACGACCCCTTTGGGGGTCAAACAACCCTTTCAGCGGAGTCACAGGGGTCGCCTAAGACCATCAGAAAACACATATTTCCCATGGTCTTAGGAACCGAGATACCATTCCTCTATCCATCTCCAGGCGGGTCTGCCCACATGCAAATATGTCCACATATGAGTATTAAAGGCTCACAACATTAGGAAGGTTGAGAACCACTGCTCTAAAGGCTGGGGCTCATAGAACTTCATGAGAGGTGACTGTTATCACTTTGGGGCAAAAATGTCTTATTCCTTATGGTATAAGATAGACCACAAGATCAATATAGTCTCACTCTAGGTCCCTGTGCCCCTTGACTTTCAATAAATTTTCTCTATAGTACCCACGCAGTATAAAAGGAAATACATTTTAAAGTTCATCATGCATATTTATATAAGAACCAAAACAGATTAATTTCAACAGAAAAATGAAATTACTTAGGAAATATTCCCTGTATCTCCATGAAAAATTTCTCATGTTCTCTGGTGGTACCTGTGACCTGGGGGTGGTAGTGCAAGGGGGGGAGGACATTCCTGATTAGAATATGCCCTAAGAAGAAGAAGAAGAAGAACTTATGTAGCCTTTTTTTTTTATTTTTGGAGGGAGGAAGGCAGAGCAATTGGGGTTAAGGGAATTGTCCAAGGTCACACAGCTAGCAAGTGTTAAGTTTCTGAGCCCAAATTTGAACGCAGATCCTCCTGATTCCAGGGCCAGTGCTCTATTCACTGTGCCACCTAGATGCCCTTTTTGTAGCCTTTTAAGGTTTGTAAGATATCTTACAGATATAACCTTATTTGATTCTCATTATAACCATGTTATGTAGGTGCTTTTATTATCCCCACCTTACAGATGACTAAACTAAGACACAGGGTGTTTAAATGACTTGTCCAGAGTCACACAACTAGTAAGAATATGAGGCAAAATTTGAACCTGGGTCTTCCTGACTCCACTGCTTGAATCAATCCTGTTCAATGTGTCTAAATGTCAAAAAAAAAAAAAAGATTTTAGTTTAAGCAACATATCTTTTTTTAAATTGAAGGTGATTCTTATACATGACATGTTTATTCGAAAAACACAAAAAGTTATTTTTAAAAAATAAATATAACATCAGCAACCTAAAGTATAATATCCAAAAACACCAGGAAAAATATCCAATCTTCCACCACCAAAATTTCTTTATAGTTCATTGATTTGGTATTGTGGCAAGTGTCCCATAATACAATGAATTTCGGATGTGAAGAGCTTTACTGCACAGAACTCTACAACCAACTTTGCAATGTCTTCATGGAGGCCCTGGCATTGGAAGGCTCCACTGGCCAATTTCAGATCTCTTGTGATCATACCAAAGCTATGGAGAAACCCAATGTGTTGCTTCCTCCTTAGATGTTCATTCCATTATACATTTTGAGAACACATTTTTAAGCCTCATTTTTCATCCCCTTGTATTGCCTTTCTCTCACAATAAGACTCCTGTATAGAGGAGTAACATGAAACATTTGACATCTGTGTTTTATTACAAGCTAATATTGGGAGAGGTTAATAAGTCTGGAAACTGAAGTCCTCAGTTCATCTATAGACTTAAAAATTAGAAAAATTAGTACTAAATCCTCCCCTAGTGCCAACTATTTCTGCTTTTTCCATGCTATCTCCATCCATATAAACACTCAAAGAAAAGTGTATCGTATGACAGACCCAAAGAGAACAGTCTGCCTTTTGTGAACCTTAATTTTAAAAATATTTTGCTAATTAGGTAAAGTAGCAGTGTGGATAATATTAAAGATCAGGTGATCCAAAAATGATTTGTATCTGTCACTTTTCATAGTTATTTTGGAAGCCAATTTCTTGAACTAATTGTGTTTTGCTTAAGAAATTCAAGTATTAGTGATTTTATGAGCAGATATTAATAAGGAGAGATATCCCGAAGTATGTTTTATAAAAGGGGAAATATGGAGTTCTAACTAAATGTTTTCATTATAAAGTGTTTAATTAATGTGGAAATAATTATTTTGAAAGATTCAATGAAAGTCTTCATTTAACCCATAGTAACTACAACCATATGTTCTGAATACTCTCTGATAGTTCGAATATCCTGTCCTGTCATCCCCATAAATTACATATTTTAGTACTTTAAAGGATCTGTAGGAAGCACCAGGGTCAAGTAGACAGAATACTGGCTGTGGAGTCGGACAACTGGGATTTCATGGATGCAGAGCTAGAAGGATATCCGGTCCAATCCTCTCACACTGTAGAGGAAGAAATGTTACACAAGGAAACTAAGGCCTAAGGAGGTCAAATGACTTGGCCAAAGTTACACCAAGTTAGAGGCAAAGCTAGACCTAGAGTCTAGAAAGACTTGAGCTCAAATACAGTCTTAGATACTTACTATGTGACCCTGAACAAGTCATTAATCTCTGTCTGCATCAGGTTCCTCATGTATAAAAAAGGAATAATAAAAGCACCTTCTTCCCAGGTGTGTTATGAGGATAGAATGAGATAATATTTAACCTTAAAGTGCTACATAAATACTAGCTATAAGATTTATAATAACTATTTTTTTAATCACTACTTAGGTAACAAGCATCAAAAGTAGAATTCTATCTGTCTGAATCGAGGGCCAGTGTTCTTGCCACTGAACCATACTGATGAATATTAGTAATGTGGGCAAGTCTTTTAACCTTTTAAGACTTTAATTCTTTCATCTGTGAAATGAAGGGGTTAGACTAGATGCCTTCATAGGTTGCTTCTAACTTTAGATCTATGAGCCTGTTTAATTCTGTAGGTACAAAGACTCCCATCACCAATGAAGACTGAAACCACTCCTCTGCCATAGTAGATTGTCTTTGTGAGTTGCTGCAGCCAAAAAAATTCATTATCCTGAAGCTGACTTGATAATGAACTTCTCTGAACTTAATTAGGCTGGCTACATTCCACCCTCGGGAGAATCTTTCAGAATTTCTGTTCCTCTAGCTTCAAAGAACCCCAAGTCACTTCCATGCCACAATTAGACATTGGATGTGGACTGTGGTCCTACACTCATCTGTCCTGAACCAAGATTTAGAGGGGGGGGAAGTCCATCACAATTTTCATTTGAGAAACTATGGTCCCTTTAAGGAAAGTGTCAGACTTTCATATGAGTTTTGTTAAAATTCTGTCTGATGAATTCTTTAACACATTACATTATATTAAAATTATTCTAGATGTAATAGATATGATGTCAATGGATAATTACTTAAAATTGAATTTAGTAAGAAAACTGGAAAGGTTTTTTGTTGACTTGAAGGTATACAACACACATATTGTATGTTTCTACATATACATGTGGACGTATATGGATATATGTGTATGTGTCTATACACACACACACACATATATATTATATAAAATCTGTCTGTGTTATATTCCTTCAGTTGTAAGGTCATGGGGGCAAAATATAATTTTGCTTTCTATATCATATATATTTTCTCTCCCAAAGTTGTGCTTTTTTATGCAAGCTGTTTGATAATCAAGTTGAACAGACACCTTCACTTTTTTTTGTTTGTTTGTTTAGTCTATGTTCTGAGAAGCAACGTGACACAACAAATATTACACTGGCCTTGTGCCCAGGAGACCTGAGTTCAGGTCCTACCACTGATAACATACAGACTGTGGAACTCTAGTCGTTACCATATTTCTTGTTATTGTTGCTCAGTTGTTTTCAGTTGCGTCTGACTCTTTGTGATCCCATTTGGGATTTTCTTGCAAAGACATTGACATGGTTTGTCATTTTCCTTTTCCAGCTCATTTTACAGATGAAGAAGTTGAGGCACACAGGGTTAAGTGACTTACCCAGGGTCACACAGCTAGTGTCCGAGGCCACATTCAAACTCAGATCTTCTGGACCCACTCTAACTACTACACCACTTAGATGTTTCTGTTAGTCCTCTGAGCAACTCTAAGGCTATAGTTGTGGTGAAGATAGTAAGCATGGGTAGTGGGACTTTCCGTACCCAGGACTTCCTTATATCAGTGAAACCACAATTCTACAAAATAATTCTGTAGAGAGACTCAAAAGCAACCCTGACAAATGAGAATTCAAACTTTGGTGTAGACATCTATCAAATACAGGACAGTGAAGAGTGTGAGGGCCACCTTCCCAGTGGGCTCACAAATCCTGGGATTCACAGTCTATCCCTATTTGTATGTACTCTAACCTTTCCTCAAAGACTGCCCTATGCCACATCCTCCACTCCAACCATCCACTCCCAAATCCAGCTCACTTAATCATCCCTTTTCCATTTGGTAAATCTGGGACCACTACCCTTTATTGTGTCTCTGTCCTGGTTTAAAGAAGCCAGGAATCACTGGACAGCTTAGATTCCATTTCAATTAAATTCTGGATCTCACCAATTAAGATCCTGACCAGGGTGCTTCTTGTGCCAAGCAGATTAGACAACCAAGAAAACAATCCATCTTTTGTTTTGACAATTCAGGTAATAATGGTGGGAAATTAATAGTAATAATTAATAATAAAAATTTAATACTATAAATAATGGTGGGAAAGTGCATAGTATAGTGGTTAGAGGAGCAGCCTTGGAGCTAGGAAGGCTTCGATGAAATCCCAGCTCTTATATATATATATATTATCTGTGTGATCATGGTCAACCCACTTGTCCTCCCAGCATCCTTAGGCATCTAGGTGACAAAGTAGAATGCTGGATCTGGAGTCAGGGAGACTGGAGTTCAAATTCTAGCCTCCACACTTACTAGCTGTGTGACCCTGGGCAAATCACTTACTCTGTCTGTCCCAGTTTTCTCAACTGTAAAATGAGAATTATTAGATCCCCTACCTCCCAAGGCTGTTATGAGAAACAAATAAAATAATATGTGTAAAGCATTTAGCACAGGGTTTGGCACACAGTAGGCTCTTAATAAATGTTTACTCTCATCTTCTCCTCCCTAGGCAATTTTCTAAGATAAAAAGCTAGAGATGGGCTGTGGATCTGCATCAGAGAAGGAAGTTGCTATGTCACACTGATGAAATCAGGTGCTAACGCCCTCTTTTAAAAAAACAACAGTTGTGCTGATTCCATATCATTGGACTTCTACATTGATGTAAGATGTCACCTCTGTGACTTTTTCCTTTATTTCATTTTAGGAGATTTTTTCTTCTCATTTCATCTTCCATTTTGTAGTTGAAATAGGACTAAGAATTGCTTTGGTTATTTATTGTAGTTTATATGGAACCAGAAGTTATTTACAATATTTATATAGTGGACTGAATCTTTTTTTTTTACATTAAACTAGAGCAAAGAGCTCCCCTAGAAGTATTATTTGGATGTTTTATTGGTCCTTGAATGCTATGCCAAGCTTTCAAACCTGACGAAGTTCCAAGCTTTGCCATAGTCAAAGAACTGGTACAAAAGACATTATCACGGATGTGAATGACAGACAAAGGAGATCTACCACTCACGGAATGAGTGATATAACTCATACACAGTCTAAGTATTACATTTTAATCCATAAAACCGTAAAGAAGCCAGAGAAAGGCCTTTAGCAGGGGGGATAGATAACCATGAATGATTCGTGGAAAAACATAGACAATTGCATAGGATGAGACCGCAGGGACGGGTTAAGATTTGTACCACTGGAAGGGAGTACCTTCAGTAATGAGAACAAAGATTCATTTAAATGTCAGAATCAAGCAATCAGCAGGTACTAATCAAAAGTCTTTTATATGCATGGAATGTTGCAGGGATCCAAGACTAAAAAAAAAAAAAGAAACATTCCAAAATATTGGCGAAGGACTGATTTGCCTAAATGGCCGGCAGACCTGTGATCTTGAGGCCACATGTGGCCCTTTAGGTCCTCGATACAGCCCTTTGACTGAATTCAAACTTCACAGAATAAGTCTCCTTAATAAAAGGATTTATTCTGTAAAACAGCCTCAGTCAAAAGGCCTCCCCCAAGGACCTAGAGGGCCACACATGGCTTCAAGGCCGAAGGTTCCTCACCCCCAGCTTAGATTGATGTGATATGGAAATTGTTCACATTTTCCTCCTGTCCTTGTAGAGCATAATTAAAACTTGTTTATCTTTTATAGTGCAATACAAACCTCATAGTCTCTTAAAATTACTGAGGTTTAAGGAGCTGAGAAAAATGATGTCATTGTATAGGTTTCATAAATTGTACACTTTTTAAAAGTTACATTTCTTGGTCAAGTTGTAAGACCTAAAAAGTATTCCTCTTAATTATTGCTTTAAAACTTTTTGTTTTTATTAATGTTTCTTTAAGTGATTTATATAGAGGTGAAATAGGCTATTAAAAAATATTTTACTTCAATGAGTTGTATGATTGGTTGATTTCATTTCACATCCTAAATATGGACTTAATTCCCTACATCTTTAGTTTTAATTATATTTTCATTTCTTAGCATTATATTTTAATACACTGATCTTGTGTGTGATTTTTTAGCATGGAATGTAAAGCACAAACTATTTTACGGTTATAGGAATTTTTCTTTAAGTGGGAGTTTTTATATTTTGAAAAATTAATGGTATTTTGGTGTACTGAGTTGGAACACCAAATTGTTAGGCAAACCAATTTAAACAATGTTTATTCAGTATTGCCAGTTATTACTAAGGCACTGTTCCAGTTACTGGGAATGCTGAAATGGGAACAACATAGCCCCTGATCTTAAGAACTTTACGGCATCTTCGTGGAGACAAACCAATGCACAGAGGCAAATATAATTCGAAGTTGAATGTGATGAGGGCAAAGAAGACAGCTGGACAGTGGTCTAAGAAAGATAAAGATGTTAAAAACACCATAAGGTAGAAGCAGAGTGGCATCGGAGTTTTGTCTTAATCAATCAACCATCAAGCATTTATGAAGAATTCAGTATGGGTCAGGCAGCTTTGCTAAGGGTCTCTCTTCCTCAAAGGAAGAGAAGTATTTGAATGAGCAGTGAATGAGGAGAGATTGCATGTGAGGTATCAAGCATTGCCTTATAAATGAGAAGAGAGGGGCAGAGTTAAGGTCATGCAGCTTAGTTTGAACAGCGTCTGAGACTGAAAAGATAAATTGGAGTCAGATTATGAAGGTGTGTAAATGTACTAATTATATCGTAATCATCAAGAAGTCCCTGAAGATTTTTTAAGATGACACAGTCAGACATGTTTCAGTAACGATGACAATATAACTTTTCTAGGACACTGTAAGGATTGCAAAATATATTAGTTCAACTATTGTGGTTTCATTGTGACTAAGTGGAGAGTGATTGGGATTTTTCTTGTTTGGGCAACCAAGTTTCTGTGTGGGTAAAACATTTCATCCCTCTGGCCTCAGTAACTGCCTGCCAAACTAGTTTGGACCAAATGATCTTTTTACAGCTATAAATTTTTATGATTGAGTTACATTTACGGTTACATTCACACCATGAAGTTACTAGGATGGCTGTTGTTGCTGACGACTTTTCCTCAATCTGAAGTAACGAAAGGGAATTGTTTACAAAATGACCCCCTCCCTTTTGTTTTGTTCTCATTCCTTTTGAATTTGCAATTGCCACACTTATTATGCAGTGAAAGAGCTAGGAAGGTAAATCCAGGAGCCATTTAGCCCAGTTTGTCGTGATACCCACTTGACTTTAATTGTAGTTACTATGCTAATTATTGGTTTGCATTAATTAAACGTCTGATACATATGCATCAATGTCTTCATTTGCATGAATGCAGAATGTGGTAATGCCCCATCGCACGAATTTGAATACATGCATATCAAATATTCATTTGTGTAGTACTGGTGAGGGCTGCTATCTCTCCAGACTCTTGAATACACAAGCACACATATCCGCCCTACCTTTTTTTTTCTCCTCCTTTGCAAATCGAAACAGGCTGGACAAGTTCATGTGATGCAAATGACGTCAGCCTCCATTCGGTCCCGTGATAGACAACCTTCCCTACTCTACCCCACCCCTCCCCTTTGCCACAAAAAACAGATTGATCTCGCGAGAAACTTGCGCGCCCCGCGCCAGACCTTCCCGAGAGGAACGGGAGTTAACCGGGAGAAAGGGAAAGGTGCGGCTGAGCGCGGGGTTGCGCGTGAATTCTTTGTTCACACGTCCGCTTGAAGCCTGGGGGCTTTGATACACGCTCAAATCCAAAGCTTCGGTGTGGGAAGCAGTGGAGGAGGTGGACACATAGTATCTGCACCTGCACCTTTAAGAGTGGCCGGGGGAGCCCGGAGACTGGCGTCCCCTGGGTTCGTGGAACGCGGGAGAACAACTTCCTGGCTGGGGCGTGGGAGCGAGCCCCCCGCAGCATCCCAGCTGCTGCCGCCACTATCGCTTCTGCAGCTGAGGCGGCTTCTGAACAAACTACCGCCTCCGGCTGGCTCCGAGCTGGAAAGCTGGGATGCAGACGCTCCCGACTGGGTCCGCACCCAAGCACTAGTGTACATTGACGAGCCCGTTCCCCCCACCCCTGGGGAGATCCTGCGGGGAAATTAGCGGTGCCATAGTCAGACTCCGAATGCTCACGGGAAAAACGAGCGGTGGGGCCTCAAGCCACTCTGCGCCCCCAGGGACCATGGTTTAGGGGGGCTGTGCAGGGCCTCCGCGCGCGTCTGGCCAGTCTGGATTCATTTCCTTCTGACTGGCGTAGACGATGCACACTGCCGCCTGGGGCCTTCCTAGGGCTAAAGGGGTAACTGGACTGTTTGACCGGTTGTCTTTGCCCTGCCTGCCCCTCCCGGTATTCTGAGCCCTGTTCCCTTTTCTCCTCGGCGTGTCTGTCTACCTGTGGGTCTTTCTATTCGGACCTGTTTGCAGGGGCCCTGTTCCCGAGTACCTCTCTCCTCCTCCTCCCCAGACCAGTTCAAATTGTGTGTGTGACCCTGTGTTCTGTAATCTTTTTGCAGACTGCCTGGGTATACCCCCCCCACCCCTCTTCTCCAACACACACACACACACACACGTTGCGTGCTGAGAGGGTTGTGTCGCTAGAGGGAGATGTGGGACAGAGAAAAGGGGGGGAAACGAAAGGGGGGTGGCCCCGCAGTAGCTCGAGGAGGGGCTGGGGGACAGCAAAGAAGCTGAGGCTTCTCCTGAGCTGAACTGTGCTCGCCCTGCTACTGCCCACCCCGGGTGCCCTGCGCGCTCGGAGCAGTGCCTCCTTTCTTCATTCCCAGAGAGCTGCATAGGTGCCCCAGCTGCCCGGCGGCTGTCACTGGCGGGGCGGGGAAGGGGAGGGGAAGCCGGGCAGAAGAGCCGAGCTTCCCATTGCTCGGGCGCTCCTTCGCGCACACCCACCCACCCAGTGGAGTGGAGAGACTGAGGCTGCTGACAGCTGCAACTGGACTGGAGTTCGATCCTTTGGGCTTCTCTTCCTTCCCCTGCCCCCTCCCCACTCCACTCCACCCCCTCTCCACCCTTGCACTCCCTCCCCTCCGCCTTTATTCCTTCTTGTCCCCAGTTCATATCGTTTCGCAACTGCTCTCCTCCTGCCCCGTGGCTGCCTGTTTTTTTTTCTCTCCAACCCCCCCCAATTCCTGGCACCTCTTCTATAATACTTTCCCCCCTCCTCCATTTGGGGAGTGGGGGTGGGAGAGAAGGAGGGTGGAGCGTCCAGAGCCGGAGAAGAAAAAGAAGGAACAGGGAGCAGAAGGATTGTACGATTGTGGAGAGGGGACCCCACGGCACCCTTTCTTTCCCATTACACCCTTCCAGCCTTACCTCCCCCTCCCCTCCAAGTCCCGATCCAGCCACTTTCGGACAAGAAAAGTGAAGGAAGACGCCTCGGGGGTGATAGCGACACGGGGGCCAGTCCCAGGCAAGCAGTAGCACCTCCCGTCCCGTCTCATCCTCCTCCCTCTTCGACAGAAGCCAGCCCGGACCTATGATGGCTTCAACTACAACCTGCACCAGGTTCACGGACGAGTATCAGCTTTTCGAGGAGCTTGGAAAGTAAGCGTCCATGCCTGGCGTCTGCGGGTCCCCCTTTCCTGCAGAGGGCGAGTCGCGTTACCCCCGACCCAGCAGTCCTTACCGTTAGGGGGTCGTGGGAGTTTAGAAAGGGGGAGGAGGGTCGGGGGAAGAGGCTGGCTTGACAGCTGGGCAAAAGGTACTGATCTTTAGGGTGAGGGCGGGGGAGTAGAAAGGGAAGACCACCAGGCTGAGACCAAGGCTGATAATCCCACCCACCCTCCTTCCCACTCCCATTTGTGCAAGAGTGATCTTTGCAGTTGTAGCTGTCATCCTTTGGAGTGTGTATATGCTTGTGAAAGGCAGGAAATGAGAACCCATGTAAAATGCAACATAGATCATGTTTTCTGTAAATAGAGATGCCTCCAGGGTTTACCGGCGTGTTCTGCTCAGTGATACACGTACGGATGAGAACCTCACTGACACAGACGGTGCCATATTTATTGATGCCGAAAGTTCAAGTTGGCGTTCAGTCTATTTTGTATCCAGTAGTTCTGTCAAAGGAGACAGCAGTCCAGTGTACCATATATACCTATATACGAACCCTTCACACCTTTCAGCTATTTTAGGGGGAAAAAAACTTTCTGGGATTTATTAATGTCACTCCATTCTTCCCAGGATATAGACAGTCTCTCCTAGGAGGATTAATTTAAATGTGCATGGAGGAAAAAAAACGCTATGGAAAGGGAAGAGTCCTGTTTTGTGTGTGTATGTGTGTGTGTTAAAGATTATGTAGAGATATATAGATGCATACACACAGTGACAAAAATACTTGACAATTTTAAGGGAGAGGGAGAAACATCTGAATGAGAGAACTCATTAGCAAGAAATCTAACCTAGAGGTTCAGCCACGGTGTCACAGCATCACCCCCAAATGAAAGCTCTTATCATTCATATCTACAGTTTGGTCTATCACTTGGAGAAGGGGTGTGTGCATATGTGTTTGTTGGTGGCTAATGAAGGCAAATAAAAGGACATGCAACTTCATTGAATGTGATACTCTTACACTGAGTAGTGCTGCATACATACACATACACATATACACACATACATACACACCATGGAGAATGTCAGGCAGTTTAATTTAAAAGCCTTTTTTTTTTAACCAAGGCATAAAGAAATCATCATGCCAGAATTCATTAGCCCACACAAATATGTTCAATATTTATATTTCACTGAGAACAATTATCATATTTAGAGATTTAGAGATACACTCATTATTTCTCCCCTACCAAAATAAATGGGCAGCAGATTTTGGCTGCCTCTTATTCCAGCCCTGTGCAGTGTTTTCTCTGGGCATTTGGTGCTACTGTGTGAGCAGATATTGTAGAATGTGTTCAAATTCCTTGTGCAAACAAGATCCGTTACAATTGGCAGCCCCTTTTATTTTGTTGTCTGATGATATGGTGCTCTCCCTGTTAAATCCTAATCACTATTATATTCTTGAAAATTAAGAAAGGGCTCGATTGCCAATTGGAAGGATTCTTTTTGGGGCTATTTCTGTTGCCATTTGGAAAGTCACTAAAATCACTGAAAGCACACAGATTATTAGAACCCGTTTATTGAATAGCAGAGCCTGGTTGTATTGATACCTTGCTGATTATTGGTTTTCAGGGGGGCATTCTCAGTGGTGAGAAGATGCATGAAAATCCCTACGGGACAAGAATATGCTGCCAAAATTATCAACACCAAAAAGCTTTCTGCTAGGGGTGGGTATTTTCAATCATTTTTTTTACACTCTCTCTCTCTCTCTCTCTCTCTCTCTCTCCCCCTCCCTCTCTCCCTCCCTCCCTCCCTCTTTGATTGCTTTAAAAGATCAGTCTTGTATGTAAACAGGTGCTGTGGTTACAGTGGAATTATATTCTAATGGTTTGATATATTTATATGCATTTCCTCTCCCTAAAGAAGTATTGATTTATTTATTTTTTTAAATAATTTGGCAAATTAAGCCACTTATGGTTGGCATGTTTAATACCATAATGACTTCAAATTCTTGTGGTTGGTGTCATCCCATATTCAATCACATGAGTAATGGAGCTATTCTAAAATAAATAAATGCCACTATAGGGATTTTGCCTTTAGCTTTAGTGTAAAATAACTTTGAATACAGCCCTGGGATTAAAAAAGTCACATGATTCTCATGGTCCTTTTTGCTTTTGAGGAGAAAAAAATAGACCATAGCTCAGCTGAATCATGATCTTTTATTGAGATTAGACTTAAACTTAATTCAGCAAGTCATATTTAATACCAGTGACCTTGAGAAGAAAAGACATAACACATGCCTTGGTCTAACACAAAATGTTTGACTATCGTGGGCTAGGCAGGATTTTGATGTTGTTTTTTTAGTGTTCTCTGAAGGACTATACTTTTTTCTTAGACATGAATGCTTCTTACAAATCTTAGTACGTGCTATCCATGTGGTTTGTATCTGAACAGATATTTTATAAACATAATCAGACATAAGTAGAAATTGTTTATTATCGAGGGACTAATAGGCCTCATGGTGATCTTGTTTATCTAATGGCACAGGCATGCTAGCTTATTTGTGCTGAAATGTTAGGCATTGCCAATTATGGTACATTTTTCTACAGTATTTTTGTGGGAACTTGTGTTGATGAGCATGAAAATGAATGAACGGTGTCAGGAAGCAAAACCATCTTTGTGGACTGGGCAGTTTTTGAAAGTGGAAATGAAAAAAAAAACATTTCTTAAAGGCAGAGTTTACTCATTTTGCCTTGAGTTTGAAAGTATTGCTAGCACTTAACGGTTAGTTTATCTTCACGTGACTGGCTATCAGCCTAACTGTGATTGGAGGTCTTTTCTGCTTTGCTGTGAAATTCTGCATTTAAAATGTACTTACTGCTTAAGAAATTGAGATCATTTTAAAGGGATTTCCCCCCCCCCTCATTCCACCTGACACACCTCAGCTAACTGTGATTCTGAGGAATACCCACACTCAGAAGCCCTTGACACATTAGAGATGTGTTAGAAGATGCACTGGGTGGTGTGAGGCAGGAATAAATAGAAGGTGAAATATGTTTAGATACACTCTCCCCTCAAATAGTTTTAAGACTAATGAAAAATAGTTGACATCTGTGAGATTTTTCAAAAAGTAATAGGAATGATCAGTTCTGAAACTCTTCAGGTTCACTCCTCCTTCCCACCTTTATAAAGGAGATAGTTAGGGATACTCGTAAGTCTATCTGGATACGAACAATATGTACCAGAAAATCCTCTAATGACTTCAGGTCTCTTTATAAATTGAGTCAGATTTATTGATCATGGGCATGAGGAGTAAATTACCTAATTCTAGTCATTTCTCCCTGGATCCATGGTAGCCTACTCCAGAGTCTGGGACATAACATCCTACATATACACCCTCGTGGAATATATTCCTTATCCTCTGTCAAGGCAGAGTCTTCTTAAAGCCTCATCTCCTCCAGTTTGCTAATCTTATTGAGACCTAGTCATTCTACCTACACCAGTTACTCTTGGTAAAAAACAAAACAAAACAAAAAACAAGAAAAAATTGAAACATGACTCAGAAGCCCTTAATTCCAGTCTTAGACTGAGTTTACCAACTGTATAATCTTGAGCAAGTTCTTTAACCTCTATTTCTCATTTGTAAAAACTGGTAGAATATCCACTGTTCCTGCTTCACAGGAGAATTACATGAGATTTTACACACGCACGTATAGATGTATGAAAAGTTTTAACTGCTATAAATTTAAAGTATTATCATTATTATTATAATTATTGTCATTATTGTGGTTATTAGAATCAGAGGACCTTAGAGGTAATCTATTCCAACTGTTTAATTTTACGAATTTGAAGAAATTGAGGCCCAGACAAGAAGACTTGTCCAAATTACTTCCACCTCCTTAAAATATGTATTTTTTTCTTATCTCTATGCCTATTGCTTTTGGTTATACCATGTTTGTGCATATATTGATCAGTATATTTATTCAGTCTTTATGTTAAATAGTAAACTCCATAGTGGGAAAGCTTATGTTTTCGGTATCCTTTAGAACTCTCCACAGTCTCTAGATGGTGTTGACCGTCACCCAATGCGCTTCATTAAACGGTTCTCTGAAATGATTATTGGACATCCACGGGTGTGTAATTTACTTGAAAAGAGGGACTTGCAACAGGTGGGAGAATCAATCTCAGTGAAGACTATGTACTGTGCTTTTACAGATCTTGTTTGTCTTTGAAAAGGAGTTTCCAGTTTCCTGATAGGATACAGATAGATATAAAGATGTGTTTCTGTTTTAAATTTTCTTTTTGAAATCTATTAATTAGCTAAAGGAAGCAGTAGTATGGCACAGTGCAAAGAACTTTGAATTTGGAGTCAGAAATCCTGAGTTCCAATCCAGTCTCACATGTTTGCCTAGGTAATCCTGTTAAATTATTTAAAACTTTTTAAGTCTTTTTTTCCTCATTTCTTAAATTAGTGGTTTGAACTGGATAGCCCTTTAATATCCTTTTTGTTCTAAACCAGTGATCTATGGTCCCATGATTTGTGGTCTTAAAACAAAACAAAACAAACAAAAACAAGTCCTCTTCAAGTAATGTTATCTTTGCCAGTCTGTGATACTTTGTATTTCTTCTCCCCCCCACTCAAGCTTTTGTCTCATGTGTCATTTGAAATCTTGGTTTTGTGAACCTACATCTTAGGTTTCTTCATTTTTAAGATCAGAGAAGGACTGCAAAATACACTGCTACAACTGAAAAGGAAAATTCTTTATTGTCAGTAAATTGAACCAATAGGACAGAAAGGGGAGGAGGGGGAGAAAGCTGGCAGAGTTCCTGCACCTATCTGCAAATGCAGCTGTACTGTCACCCAGGCAGAATTCTCTGCACCTAGTTTTAGCGGGACTGTTCAAAGATTTCTAGCAGGCCGTTACACTTCCTCTCAGCTGTTAGTCATGCACACCATATATGGAGACTGTTAGGGTATCAAAGACATTCTTTTGCTATTATGTTAAAGTGCACATTGGTAATGAACTGATTATGCAGCATAGAGCAGGTATGACACTTAAGTTTGCTATTTTGAAACAGAAAAAAATTACTTCAACTTTACTCATCGCAAACACACAGAATATTGTAAAATATAATACATTTGCTTTCAAAAAGTTTTTTATTTTATACAACTGATATTTAGTGATTGAGTGATAATAGGATTTTTGTTCATATAAACAGACATGTTAAGCAGAAACCATATCATTTTAGTATAGAAATTAAGTTAATGATGCTAGTTGACATTTACAAAAGGCTTTATAAATATCTTTTATAAGCATTAACTCATTTTATCCTTAAACTAACTTGTAGAATTGGGTACACTAGTTACTATTATCCCCATTATACAGATTAAGAAACTCTTTCTTAGAGACTTGTCCATGGTCATATGTAAATACTAGTGGTAGGATTCAAGTTTAGCTCTTTCTAGACTCCAATGCACTTTCTGTTATACCACATTCTCTCTTATTTTATGTACATTCCCAGGATTATCATTCTAAGTAATGAAAGTTATTGTCACATAGATTCCATATAAAGTTTGCAGGGACCCTTTAGAATCAAACACACAATATAAGATTTATATAAAACAATCTGTTACATTTATATTCATCCTGTACTAGGGTTATAACATCTATTTCTTTATGTTTTCAAAAATGATACATGACAAACTTCCTTAGAAGAAAGCTATTAACATTATTTCACATTAGAGAAACTTAGTGTATTTACTATTACTTAAAGCAATATGCAATTAGTTCAAGCTTAGCTGTTCTTAAAAATGTTCTGTAGAGATATTATAAATATGTTCCTTCTAATTATAGTTGACATGTATATATACAGAAAGATATATCCTATTATTTAAAAGCTCAAAGCTTCTTATTTGTTCTTAATGCTCTTTCCCCAGGTACATTAGTAACTCTTTTGGGCTGACAAAACTAATCTTTCTGGGATTTCTTGCTGGCTAATTACTCAGAAGCATTGCTATAACTTTCTTACCTCTTTGACTTGCACTAATAATGATAGAATTGATTTTTATGTAAGTGAATCAAGTGTTTTGCTAATATATTATTAAGAATTAGCCAATATAGATTTTCATTAAATTTTTGGTTCCCATTTTTTTTAAACTTGCTAGCTTAAGTTGTACTTTCAGAAAAAATTTGTCAATAGTTTTAATTGACATGTAAGGATTTTCCAGCTATCCACCTTTTTTCTCCAGGGTTGCAAGGGGAGGGATAGAGTGAGAGTTCCTTTACAGGAGTAATGATATCCTGGTAGTTTTGTACATTTTGCCCACATTTGATCACATATAAATTATTATGTTCATTCTGATATTAGGTGTGATTACTTCTCTCTCCCATTTTGATGAGTTTTATCACTGCTCAATTTCTTGAATAGTACTTATGATGAAAATAAGTTTTGAATAAATGTGTTAGTGATATAGAAAATTAGTAAAGAGTTGAGATAATGACAATATTTAATTGTCAGGTTGTTGGTAAATGCATAGAATTTTTGTTTATCACTTACCATTATTGAATAAAGTAGAACATAATATTAAATGGAGAATATGAATATCAATTACTTCAGCGAGAAATTAGTGACTAGGCACAAGATCGGCAGCGTCACAGTCTGACACCGTGACATACCTGTTGTCTTTGCATACTGCTTTTCAACTGAAATATTGATTTAGCATTTTTATTTAAAAGTATAATTTATTAATGACCACTTATGAGGCATTTTAATTAGCATAAATTATCACTAAGCACTTATTAGAATTTTTAATTTTTTTTCATTTATTAGGAACCCTCTATTTCATTTTAGAACCTTCTTGATATCTACAAAGCTAACGTTTCCTAGCATATACATTTTCCAATTCAGTTTCTATCATAGGCTCTGGCTGTGACTTTGCCTTATACATTGTACCTCTCTAGCTATACCAGGTATGACACATTTCACATAGCAGATGCTATGGGAACTTTTGGCCAACTGGCTGAAAAATAATGGGCACCTTGGAAGCTACATCAATTCTCTCAGGCTCCTTGGGCATCATTTAGGAAGTTGTACTCCAGTGAATAAAACTAGGTGTTAGCCCAGATACAATATGGGACTTTTGATTCTGAAGCAGGCTAAAGTAGTTAAATGAAGAAATGGATGGAACACTGGGCCTGGAGTTGGAAAGACCTGAATTCAAATTCAGACTCAGATACTTAGTAGCTGTGTGATCATGGGCCAGTCATTTAACCTCTGTTTCTCTTACTTTCCCCAACTGTAAAATGGGGACAATACCGTCTTCCTTTCAGGGTGGTTATGAGGATCAAATGTGATATTATTTGTAAAATACTTAACCTACTGCCTACCACCTAGTAGACGCTATATAAATGCTTCTTCTCTTCCCCTTCCTCTCCCAAACTCAAGAACAACATTAACAGCACAAAAATCAGACAACTTTGAAATATTTTTTAAAAATTGAAACTGTTTCAATCTATCTTATAGTTTAAGAGAAAGAATGTTATTGGGCAACTATATGATCTGAACAAAATTTATTCTTTGTGTCTAAAAATGTATGACACATTATATCAACAGATCACAATTTATTGAAACAGAAATAACTTCTGCAAAGACTCCTTAAGTTGATTGACCCCAAACCTGATACTAAAAACAATAATAATAAGCAGGTGGCCAGAATCTTACACCAGAAGGTCACTACTACTTCATAAACTAAAAAGACACCAACAGATCCTTGAGGATTACCATAAAGACCTCAAATTATAAACACAGGTCCCTTCACCACTAGTAGCCTTTCGAATTCAGCAAACTATACGAGAACTGGAACGTTATTGTGCCAGCCAAAATTGTTACCCACTGCTTAAGAAAAGATGTCACTTTCCTGAATTCCCATAACCTGCAATCTACTTGAAACAAATAGCTTTCAAAATATAGAGGCAAAGGAAAAAAATCAGTCATACTTTTTACTACTGGACCTTTCTCAGATAACAAGTTTATATCCTAGTACTTTTGTTCCTTTAGTAAAACAAGACAAAACAAAACCCCCAAATAATCATTTTGTCCACCTGAGCAATGTCTAGTGAAAATAAAATACGAAGAGAACAATGATAGGATAATGACTTGTTTCAGGATGATTTCTTTTGATTTCTACCAAATCTAAGATAGAAAAATAGAGACAATAACAGTGATAAATAGTGGGATGATATTTACTGCTACATCTCCATAAGCTTTCTGAAATTTCAAGTAAGAAGGGGGTCATTGTCGTATATTTTGAAATACTTTTCTTTTTTTCTGCCCCTGTGTGCTCAAGGATTGTGGGGAAAATGAAAGGTTGGGGGATTCTTGGATATGTAATTTACACGTTGTACTGCAACAATAGTTTTCCTTTTGTATTGTCAATAAAGCTTTATGTTGTATTTGAACAAATAATTAGTGTTAGTTTTTTTTAATCAATATTCTTCTGTTATGTGAAATGAAAATGGACATGCAACTCTTATGAGTAAATGGAAGGTGTAATTCTCCAAGAGTCAACCACTTTTACCTGGTGAGTTTTCATTAAGAGAATCACATAGGCAGTCTGTGGGCAGACAGATCTTTCCAAATGGGCTATAAGGAAAACTCACTGAATCAAATAATCACTACTTGCTTATTCTTCTGCTCCTATGGCCAGAATTTTTCATTACATTTTTTCTTTTCATGAGATCACCAGGAGGAGCCTTGTGGAATTATAATCTGCTTCTCCAGTCTCTCATTCCTACCAGTACCTCCTCTATCCATTCACTTGCATCCCACTCCCTACGGCTTAAGAAACAGAGACATGATAGTGACAAGTACTTGATCTTTTGGAATCCAGCCAATAATTGACCATTAAAATGATCGAAATTTAAAATATGCAGTGTATTCTCCAAAGACTAGTACAGTTTTAACCTTCTTAAACTTAAGACTTTGGGGACACCTTCCATATTTTCTTTATTTCTCAAGGTGGTCTAGCTTATGTACAAATATAATCTAGCTATGATTTTTACAGCAGTGCTTCAAGTAATTATAAAAACATCATACTCATAATTAAATTACAAATGTATATTTTTTATACTTTAAGGGTTTTTTCCCCTTCCAAAATGATTTAAAATAGTTTAGGTACTGATGACTTAGTAAAACAATATTACATTTACTGGCATTTAAAGTGAACATCTAGGGGCGGCTAGGTGGCACAGTGAGTAGAGCACTGGCCCTGGAGCTAGGAGGACCTGAGTTCAAATCCCACCTCAGACACTTAACACAAAACTAGCCATGTGACCTTGGGCAAGTCACTTAACCCCAATTGCCCTCCAAAAAAAAAAAAAGAGAATGTCTATGGAATATTTTAAACATCAAAGGGTTTTTTTTTTTGCATTTTACTTTTTTCTTTCTTTCTTTCTTTTTTGCTTTTTGGAGGGCAGTTGAGGGTTAAGTGACTTGCCCAAGGTCACACAGCTAGTTTTTGTGTTAAGTGTCTGAGGCCGGATTTGAGCTCAGGTTCTCCTGACTCCAGGGCCAGTGCTGTATTCACTGTGCCACCTAGCCACCCAGTTTTTTTTGCATTTTATATAAAAGTTTTTGAAAGATGTCTGAAAGTTTTATTTAATATGTTTGTGTGTGAATGTAATACAGGGAATGATAGATGGCAGATGCTGAACTAGTGAAAATAGAGCATTCAGATATTAACTTTTAAATTAATAAAACAGCTATGTGAAGTGTAGATATGTATTCACATGGTATGATGGAAAGAATCTTGGTCTGAAAGTTCACGGAGTCTGATAGTACTGTGACCTTGGGCAAGTCACTTGCCCTGTCTAAGCCTCAGTTTTCGCATTGTCAAATGGCAATGTAACCCTTATGCTCCCCTGTTCACAGGGTATTATAAGGAAAGTTTTTTTTTGCAAAGCTTTGTAACAAATTTGAGTTATAATAATTATTATTTTGAATGAAATGAATGTCCAGAGATGTGTCTGTTATGATTGAAATTAAGGTAAACTGAGGCACAAAACTCTGAGCACAATCAATTTATTAGCAAAAAGTGAATTTGCCAATAAAAACGCTTAACCTCTTCGGCTACCTAAGACCCTGAATGAGGGCTGACAAATTATTTTTACGGACAAAAGGGAGAACATCCAAAAAGTAAAAGATAGCATTACAGATGGGGAAAACAATGCAACTGGTTATAAAGTCCAAAACGTCAGTTGTGTGGGAGACAATATGGTTGGCTGCAAAGTTGGAATTCAGGGCTAGCAACAACCTCTCCTTCTCTCTTGGCACTATGGAAAGCTCATTGATGGTGCCTACTTGTGTGACTAGTTAGTGTCACAGTGATAACAGACCAGACTTTCTTGAAGGACAGCCAGTGGTACAGAGATACCAGACCAGATTCTTTGGCATCCACCTACATCCTTCAAGAATAGCAGATTTTCTTGACACCAGAATAGAACAGTGATTATCAGGAAAGTTGAATTTCTAAACTTAACTCAGAGATAAATGAAATATGGCTTAGGTGCTACACAAAATGTTGGTAGTGATGCAAAATGAAATAAATTAAAGAATAGAATCAATTTGATTTTTTTTTCAATGTTTAAGTCTTAGTTCTGATATTTATGAGCTCTGTGACCTTGGATAAGACATTTCATCTTTTCTGTGATTCAGTTTTCTCATAAAAATGGGAATGATAATGTTTACATGACTTAAAATTTAATTGCTAACTTATGGATTACTTCAATTTTGGAGAGGCAGTGACAACTCACTTTTATGACCTATGTACCATTCAGCACCACTCCATGACCACATCATGACTCTTTGATGTCATATCCCCATGGTCTTTAATCGAACACTATATAGGCATCAGTAAACACATCTATTATTTTTCAACGAGGTAAGCTTCTTTACATATTCTAAGCAGAAGTGTCAAACTTCCTGTTAACTAAGCTTCCAAGTAGAGCAAACCAGATTAAAATGTAATTTGTAAAATGTTCAAATAAATACAAGTGCAACACAACATAATGTTAATTTCTGTTCTTTTTTCTTTTGAGCCATTATGTGGCCAGCATGTTTTTATTTGAGTCTGATATCGCTGAAGGGTCCATAATTTCATTGGTCACGACCCCTCTACCTTCCTCCATGTAGTTCACTGCCCATCTGTATTTTATTATATGTTAGGTTCTTGATCATGTCCAGGGGGTGCTGGAGGCAGGTATTTCAAGAGCCAATTGTTATATTTTCAGTATGAGTATTTATACCTTGGAAAGGGGCAAGCACTCGAAATCAGGGCTTAGTTTATTATTTCATTGATTGTCTAGACTTCAGAAAATGATGGAGAAAAATGCCAAACTTTAAATGTGTTTTGTAGATGTTCAAAGAGTTTGTTACTAGATATTTTCTAGCACACCCCTGCCCATATCCTTTCATAAATCCTCAGTAAAGGAACTATATCAGGCATTCACAGCCTTCCTCTAGGTGTTGTTTTGTTTTGTTTTTCCAGATTTGGAATCTTTAGTGGTCATCAAACCTTAGTTGAAGGGCTACCTTCTTCAGGAGATTTTACCTCATTTCCTCTGGTTGTTAATGTCTCATCCTCTGAACAATGTAAAAAAAAAAAAAAATAAAACTATTTGTCTTATATTTACTTACCTGTGAACACATTGTGTCCCTAGTAGAATGGTAGAATGTTTACTCCTTACAGGTAAAGTCGGGGACTATCTCAAATCAACGCCTGTCTTTGTCTGTCTCTGTCTCTCTCCTCTCTCCTTCCTCTCTCTGTGTATATACATATATGCACACATATATACAATGCATGTATCAAATGTATGCATGTATGCATATATGGACTGCACAGATATGCATACGTGCATATGTGTGCATTATAACCTCTATCTACATATATGTATACACACATGACATGTATGCACATGCATGTGCAAATCGATTTAGATACACAGATATAGAAATACCCTAAGTACCTAGTATAGAGCCTTGCTGCTTGACTGATTTTTATAACAACACTTGAACTGTCTATATCTTATGTCTTCTTCCTGCCTCTTTTTCTCATCTTATAAGTTTTAGGACACCCCAGATGAATTGGGCTCATCACAGATACAGAGCTGAAAGGGACTTCTGAGTCAAATCATTTTTTTCCCGATGTGACGACCTCAGAACCAGGGATGTATGGTTACTATTTATATGGCGCTTCAATGTTTGTAGAGTGTTTTATGTATTACATAGCTTTATCCCCAAAACAGCCTTTGGAGGTAAGTGCTATTATTATTCCCATTGAGGAAATTGAGGCAGCCAAGGTTAAATGACTTGCCCAGGGTCATTCAGATAGTAAATGTTTGAGTCAGGTTTTGAACTTGATTTCCTGACTCCAGGATAGACACTCTATTTACTGGATCACATAGTTGACTGTAGATAAGTTGTGACTTACCCAAGGTAAACATCAATTCTAAGATCTTTTGTTCAGTTTTCATCATAATTTTTGTTCATCTTAAAATGTAGCCCATTTTAAAAAAATAGATTTTGTGTAGTATATGATATTATCTTGGATGTATTTACCACGCAGCCTTTATCTGTTTTTATAAAGCTATGTACAAAGTATGTTAAATATATAGATTCCCGTGGTCTTCTTTCAATTTTGGGAGCATGAGCAGGTTCAGAAATTTTACGAATAAAGGCATGGAAATCTGCCTGTGCTGTTTTACTCGTAAGGTCCTTCAAACAGATACGTGGGAAATCTAGTTCATTGGGCTCTTTTTCAAGAGAAGTCATTGTAGTGCTTGATCATTCAATGTGGCATGTTGTAGGAAAAAGAGGGGCTCAAATTGTTTTGTAGAGTTGCTGTGTTAATAATGCTTTATTTTTAGAAACTACATTTAGTTATTTTGATAAAAGCCTCCTAGCCATCCTTCTTAGTGCTAAGTAGAGAGTAAATCCTTGGTAACGGTAGTGGCAAAAATAATGGAAAACTAGACTTTACACGAGAGTTTGGGGCAGCTTATGGGAAAATTTAGCTATATTAAATAAAAACAATTTTCCTTTCTTTAGAGCATATATGTATGTCTATATATACATGCACATATACACATTTTCTTTTAATCTTGGGGAGGTCCTAGAGAGTTTTATTCTCTGCTTTCCTGTCAGTCCAGGAGGTGAAAAAGTTCTGAAACTGTGGTTTTTCAAATTTCAAGTGTTTTAGTTTGTATCAAGATATGTACATATGGTGAAGGACCAACATCATAGCATATAACAACCCACTTTTATATATTACCTTAATATTTATAAAACTAGGTGGTGGTGTTCATTTGTTCAGTCATACCTGACTTTCTGTGGTGTCATGGACCGTAGCAAACCAGGCCCTTTTATTCTTCATTATATCTAATTAGAGTAAGATGACTTATCCAAGGTAATGCAGCTAGTACATGTCTGAGACCAAATTTGAACTCAGGGTCTTCCTGTCTCCAGACCTGGTGCTCTATGCACTGTACCACCTAGCTACCCTTTACAATGAGTAGCACAAATTGATTTCTTTAAGTATTGACTGATGTTATCTCCTTGTTGTCCAAGGGACTCTAAAAACTCATCTCCACCATCACAATTTGAACGTGTCAATGCTCTGATGCTCAGCTTTCTTTATAGCCAAACTCTCACAACCATACATGACTCCTGGAAAAAAAACAAGACAAAACATAGTTTTGACTTTATGGACCTTTGTCAGCAAAGTGATGTTTCTGCATTTTAGTATGATGTCTGGATTTGCCATAGCTTTCCTTCCAAGGAGTAGGTGTTTTTTAATTTCACGGCTACAGACACCATCTGCAGTGATCTTTGAGCCTAAGAATATAAAATCTGCACTGCTTCCATTTCTTCTCTCTCTATTGACCAGGAATTGATGGGACCAGTTGCCATGATCTATGTTGTTTTTTTTTTTATGTTAAGATTCAAGCCACCTTCATCAAGAGGCTCCTTAATTTTTCTTTACTTTCTGCCTTCAGAGTGGTATCATCTACATATCTGAGATTGTTGATATTCTCTCCAGCCTTAATTCCAGCTTTTGATTTATCCAGCCTGGCATTTCACATGATGTGCTCTGCGTATAAATTAGATAAGGTGACAATATATATAGCCTCGTCATATTCCTTTTCCAATCTTAAACCAATCAGTTCCATGTGTGGTTCTAACTATTGCTTCTTGATCCCCAGACAGTTTCCTCTGTAGACAAGTAATATGATCTGCTTTTCCCCACCTCTTTGAGGACTTGCCACATATCATTGTGATAACAGTCAAAGGTTTTAGTGTAGTTGGTGAAGCAAAAGTCGATGTTTCTCTGAAATTCCTTTGTTTTCTCCATAATCCAGCAAATTTTGGCCTTTTGGTCTCTAGTTCCTTTGCCTTTTTGAAAACCCATCACAAAGAAGGGTACCAGGAATCTAGGAGCAAGGATGCTTGGGACTGTATGTAGTAGGGGGAAGGTTTCAGCCCCACACGCTAAAACTTTCCTTCCTCCTCTCCTTTACAGATCCTCCAAGGGGGCAAATTAAACCAGCAGCCCTTTTCTCCACTGGAGCTTCCTTATGGGTGCTTGCAACCTTCTTTTCCGGATGTGGAGAAAAGGAAGAGTTTGTGTTTAATGTTTACTTTGGGCTTTATAAACAGAAGTAAGAGCTAACAATAGCTAGTGGGGTGCTGCTGTTATCTCTAGTTTATGGAAGAGGAAACCAAGGCTCAGATGTTAAGTGATTTGCTTAAGGCCACATAGCTAAGTATCCAAAATAGGATTACAATCCTGGTCTATATGACTCTTAAGTCCAGCACTCTATGAAGTCATGCATATCGCATAAAACTATTTCTGTGAGTGAAAGAAAGCCAGCAACTTTTCTTGTTCCTGGAAAACTGAAAGACTACAGCCGATCTCTACTGAAGAGAGTTGGGATTTTGTTGAAAGGGGTAATATGGGGTAGGTCTGTTTACATGCTCCAAGACAAAAATGATGTGCCCCTGGTTCTCAGGTTGTTTTTTTTCTTTTTTTGAATTTCCTTTGGACAAGATCACTAAGAGCTAGGAGAACCTTAGGGGAGAAGAAAATAAGAGGAGATCCCTTCAGTCTCAACATTCATAATCTAAGACAGCTAGTGGGTTTTTATTTTGGTTCCTCTTTCCTTTCTCTATGTTTCAATAAGGCATTTTTATACTTCTTGTGCCTGGTGCTTTCTGTTTCCATTTAAATACTAGAAAAGCCCATATGTACTGAGTGTTTTCAAAATTGCAGTAACACCCCAGGAAAAAACAAAAAAAGGTTTAGAGATGTAGGTTAACCTTAAATTGGAAAACCAGCAAGCAGTATGTACACACACATACATATAGGCATACTTTTATATGTGTATATATGTGTGTTGTATGATATATCCACTTATGTGTATATGTATACATATATGTGTAGATATGTACATATATGTACAATGCATTTGAATGTGTATATGTGGATATATAATAAATACTCTGTGCCATATAAGTATATGATTAATAAACAGAACTTTAGTTTTGAAAAATAATAAAGCCCATGTCGTGGGCTGCTCAGTGTCCAGCACTAAGCATGATCAGAGATGTGAATAAGAAATGACCAGGCCTTGTGGGTAGTTCAAGGAAGAGCCATGAACTCCATTTATTGATTCTTAGAACAAGGTTTTTAAAGATCCCAAAGACAAAGATTCAAGTGTTCTTATGCTAATCATATCTTAGAATTTTATTATCAATAATAATCTGCCAGACCCTGGAAGTAGCTTGGATAAGTTACATATGCATAGAAACTGTTCCCCAAGAATCAAGTATTAGTCTGTTATATCTTGGAAGTAACATAATTTGGTAAGGAACACGTCCTTTTAGGTGCCTGAAGTCTGGGGGCAAAGGCTTTGATGTCAGGATATCAAACAAAAGTCCTTTTAAGTGTATCCCTGGGGGGTCTTTTCGGGGAGCCAGTCTTTACAAGCCGCGTCACCTCCTGGGGCATTAGGGTACACTATTAAGGTTTTTATCTGAGTCCTGCATCAGGCCTCTTTGGCTCCCCAGAAGCCCACTGCATTGAAACTTTCAAAAATCAACACGTTTTGTGATGTCATTAAAAGGTGGTTGGTGGCCTGAATAATACTAGATTCTCTACTCTTTGGTTTCAATAATGGATAAACATTTTATTCACTTTGAAGACAGTTATAGTCTAAATATTTAACCTTCCCAAGCTTAGCCACACTTTTTGCTATTTTTGCTGTTTTTTAAGACATTTTAGCAGCTAGAGAAAATTTATTCTGGAAGAACATCATATCTTTATTAACATTAAGGGGTAACTAGAACTTTTGCCTAAAAAAATGACCATTACCAAACATGAACTAGTTTTCATAATTGTTAATTGAACTGTGTAACCCTGTTAGCAGGCAGGGGAAGGTGGAAGACATATTAAGGGATAGCCTGCGGTCTAATCACCTTTGTTTTTGATTTATTTATTTTTTCATTAAAATAATAAATAAAGACTGTTAAGGGTTAGGAAATGTCTACAAAGCTTGTGGTGATTTGCATAATCATAAAGATATTGTTACTCTCGAAATTTCAGTTTCTTGCTGTTAGGTCCTATCTCAACCTACTAAATCTGCAAAAGACAACACCTTGCAACATGTTAAACAGGGATTCACAGAGCAGGGCATTGTAGACCATTTAAAAACTCTCAAGGAAGCAGGAGAAAGAACAAAGCATAAAGGACACAGCAGAGAACAAAAGAAAATTTACAAGGACGCAAAAAAAGATGGACAGAACAGAACACAGTATGTCATATATATTATATAGGCTTTCTTGAAATGGATACTTATTGCTGTATATTTTGAATCCTCTCCCTTTCTACTACACCCATGGCAATCCTTTTTTTTTCTCATTTTGTATTTCAGTTTTAGTATTTAAGCTTATAATATGTTTCTTTTATTCTTATTGTGTATTTAAGTTTAAATTAAATTAATAAAAAAGAAAAAAATCCTCCCAGTTATAGGATTTGTGATATATATATAACAAAACAGATCTCTAACATGGCTTCTTCCTACTATTTAATATGTTTCTAATCAGCCTTTTCATCCATGATTCGGATCTTTTTTTTTTAGTTAATAGAAAAACTAATTTTAATCTTAGTATAAAGCAAAACTTTCCAAAACACTTAGGCAAGACTACTATGGCTTTGTCCCAGGGCATTGAGATTTAGAGGCAACTGACAGTACATACAGGCTTTCAGCTGAATAGAAACTTCTTAGTGACTACTTACAACAATAATAATTAGCACAAATAGAAAGCTACCAAATAGTTCCAACCAAATTTGTCTTTAAAAGCTGATTTATGTGTTTTATATTATTTTGTGACACTTGCCCTCCTAGGCACCAAAATTGTGATGGCTCTACCTAATTCAAGCCTAAAACATATTGACAAATAGATTGTTTTTCTATTTTCTTTCTATTATCTTACTAGTACTAACAGTCAAGAGTTGTCTCTAATTTGATTACAATAGCAGAAAAAATATTGGCATTAATTTATGTTCAAAAAGTAGAAATGGCGCTTACATAAGCTGTTGTCGTCTTTGACTTTTGAAGCCCAGAAATTTTACAAATGAATCCTTGAGGAGATCTGTATTCTTTCTTTTCCATGCAGCTAAATGAAAATTTAGAAACAGACCAGAAATGTGTAGAGAATACTCTTTTTAAGAAATATTTTAATAATAGCAAGCCAGATTTGAGAGGCTTTTTTTCTCCTTAGAGTACACAAACTCAGCACTTTTGTGACAAACTTAGAAAAATAAATGATCTGCATTCCAAAAATGTGTTATCCATCCCCCTGCCTCTGTAGCATCCTTCATAGGATGGTCTTGATCCATTCTCCAATTAAGCCACAAGACATTCCAGTGATCTAGGTGAGGGATGTGAAGGGACAACTGTGCCCATGGTGACAGCATGCATGTACCATCTCTTGATTCGCTCTTTGCAGTACCCATTACGCCTCTGCTTGTGCCAGAGAGTCAAGAAGACATTATCTAACTGAACTAACAGAGGAGATTTAAGGAGACAAGTACAATTACAAGGCAGGATTTAGCCAGTGTCAGTAGCCCTGAAACAGTCTGTCTTTCATGAACCCTGTTTTATCCTAGAGATAGAAAACTTATTATCTTTCTTTTCCATTATATTGTTGTATAGTGAGGATAACTTAAATTTTAATTTGAAGTATGAACATAGGCCAAATGTAGCATCGATGAGGAAAGCAAAATGCAGGGTGGCTGAAGGGTGTTGGAGCAGAGCCATTGGTTAATTTAAACAGCAAATCCTCTTGAGATGTAGAGTGCATTTGAACTCTAGTCAATTTAAAAGTTGAATACCAAGAGTTTAGTCTAAGTTTCAAATGTAACTGTGCTCTCCTTGAGAGCAATGCCTTTTTTTTTTTTGCCTTTCATTGTATCCCAGTGCTTAGCATAGTACCCCAATCATTTGTTGTCCAGTTGTGTCTGAATTTTTGTGACCCCATTTGGGGTTTTCTTGGCAAACACACTGGAGTCACTTGCCATTTCCTTCTCCAGTCATTTGGCAGATGGGGAAACTGAGGCAAACAGACTTAAGTGACTTGCCCAGTGTCACATAGCTAGTAAGAGTCTGAGGCCAGATTTGAACTTGGGAAGATAAGTCTTCCTGACTCTGGGCCCAGCCCTCTGTCCACTGCACCATTTAACTGCCTCTACCCAAAACATAGGAGGTACGTCTAAGATACTTATTGACTGATAGACTACTAGATTCTGTGACAGCCTGTCTCCTGAAAATTGGTAAGCCCTGAAGTAAAGGCTATATGGCATAAACAAGATCAACAATGAGTTATGTTTTATTTTCTTGACCTTTGTATAGTTGATAGAACGTATATTGTATAAATGATGGGGTAGGGATAAGGACTGTGTCTATGATTTCATTTTTGTAGGATCTTGGTTGCAGAAATTATCTCTACCAATGCAGGTCACAACCTTCTCTGTAACTGGTCAGCCTTAAAATATCAAAATGTTAAGTGCCTTTCCCAGGGTCAGACAGCCAACATGTCTCAGAGGCAAGACCTGTACAGAGGTCCTCCTCACTCCAATGCTAGCTAACTCTGTGACACCTCTCAGATGAAAAGAAAAGATGATAAAGTTAGATTCCTGGCTTTTCCCTATTCATATAAACAAGTCATGGAGGTAAGGTACTACAATGGACTAAAGTAGGGCATGGCCACTCACTCTCTCTGGAGATATGAGGAAAGAGAGACCCTTCATCACATAGGAGGCACATCTTTATTTAACCATTTATTTAAAAGTAACTGGGGACTGGAATGGAACCTGTTTCATGTCACAGACCCCCATCAATCTAACGTGTCTATTCTTGGATGCTAACGTTCCTTATGTGTAGTGTTACTGGAAATGTGGACATTCCTTTATGCCACTGATATTTCTTTTGGCTGTGGTTGCCGATAGGAGATGTGTGTATACATAAAGACAACTCATATACACATCATTGAAGAGAGGATGATGGTCATGACTTAATAGATAGACTCCTTCCCTTTACTGTAGGGATTTTTGCTGTTTTATTTGCTTGGGAAAGCATGGAGTGAGTCTCTTATTACCCTGGATTTTATTATAAACTAGCCAAGGTTTGAGGTTGGTTATGGGGGAAGGAGGGGTGTTGAGAGGGAGGGAGGTAGATTGAAGAAGGGTGTGATATAATATAGTAGCAAGGGCATTCCTTTGTGGTCCTCTGGGACCTGGCCTCCAGTGTAGGCTCTCTTGTGTGACCTTGAGAAAGTCACATCATTCTTTTGGTTCTCAGTTCCTTCACTTTCTAAATGAAAGGGAATCTCTAAGTTTCTTTCTAACTAAACAATTCTGTGATGACTTGTTTCTGTAATTTGCATAAAATTAGCTGGACAGTGGAAGACATTTTCTACTCATTGCCTTAAATGGAGGATGAATTGAGGGCCTCCTGAAATAATGCTGGATTTTGTGGTGAGCCAAGCATGCCATTTCTATGGCTTTCCATGAAATTTCATTAATTCACTTTGGTTCCCTTTGCAATATGTATTGTAGAATCTTTAATTCTATGGCAAATGTTTGCTTTTCAAACAAAACTAGCCATTCTACTGAATTTTCTCTAGTGGATTTATGATATGAGATGAACAATTAGGGAATATGAAATAATGTTTCACATTTTCTCTAAAATAGATTTTTTCAATCATACTTCATCAATTAAATAATAGTTTTACTTATTTTAAAAAGGAGTTATTTGCACTATTGACAGATGAAATTTGGGATAGAACTCATACTCTTTTCATTGGGGATAAAAGAGTTTTTCTGGTTAGAAATATACTTCCAAGTTCAGTAGGTTCCAAATTAAAATTCCATTAACAGTAACTCTTTATATTATGGAGATGTTTTCTTTTCTTTTTTTTTTTTTTGAAAGTTGGCACCTTTCAAATTTATTTATGTGGCATCTTATAACAATCATAAAAGTTTCCCTTTCCACTTGATAATTAGTAGGTCTTCAAGAAATTTGAGCTTTAAGAATATTAGTCTTTCAACTAAAAACAAAATACAGCACTCAGCCTAAAAAGAAAGTATAGGAATTACATAAATTACTGATTATCTTTTGCCTGAACCCACTGAATGTAACAAAGCATTTAAGAAAAATTTGCCTTCAAACATTTTGCCAGATCCTTTTTTTCTAATTTGTCCCCCTTCCCCCTTCTCACATTTTCATTTTGATAAGTCAACTGGAAACATGAGGCAGACAAGCCTTCCCACACATTCCTTCTCTCTTGTGGATTTTTCTATTGGTATATTTAAAATACTTTCAAACCAGTACTTATGGTGAGGATGACTGGGGGAGAGATATTCACAGACTGTGTTTTATACTCTGTGATCTCATTTAGGGACAGTTGAAATTATTTTATTACAGGACTATCCAAAAACCAAGTGGAATAGGAGTTTGGGAAGAATACTTGTACTTACTTAATCTAATTTATTTTCTTTTCACATTGCAAAAATACTTTGATTTAATCAATCATCTTTATGTGTCTGTAAATCTAAAATTTAATGATTTATGACTTACCAGAGAATTAGTGACTTAATGTGACAACAGAAATTGAACAGGTGACCTTGGCCAACATGGTTGACTTCTTGGTATTTGATTCATTATTTTATAAATGCAGATCATAAATAGAAGTTGGATATTTCATTTTTATGCCAGCTATTCCATGTAACCATAACAACCTCCCAGAAAGGAAGAATCATGCAAACTATTGCAGAGTGTTTCTAAACCTCCTAGTAAACTCATTTTTCTGAATGTGGTTTCTCCCTTTGTGCTTTATCACCCTCACTTGCTTATTTACTTCCTTTTGTTTATAAATGCAACTTTAATTTTTTTTACTTTTTAAAATTAATAAGCATTATTTTTCTCTTTCTCCTATGTTGTTTCCCTCTATTGGAAGAAAAGAAAAAGAAAAAAAAACCCTGTAATAAAAACGCATAGTTAGGCAAAACAAATTCCAACACTGGTCAGATCCAAAAATGTATGTCGTCTTGTGTTTAATTATTGTTTTGATCGGAGTTCTTAAATCTTGAACAGTTGTTTGTCTTTCCAATGTTGTTACTGTAGAAGTTGTTTTTCTGGTTCTGTTTACTCACTTTGCATCGTTTTATACAAGTTTTCTCAAGTTACTCTGAAATTGTCCCTTTCATTGTTTCTTTATGGCACAGTAGTATTCCATTACACTCACACGTCCTGACTGCTTCCACCATTCTCCAGTTGGTGTTTCAGAGCCAGCAATCAGTGGCCTCCAGGCCACATGTGGCCCACTAGGTCCTCAAGTATGGCCCTTTGACTGAATCCAAACTTCACAGAACAAATCCGCTTAATAAAAGGATTTGTTCCGTAAAACTTGGACTCAGTCAAAAGGCCACAATGAAGGACCTAGTGAGCTTATAGACTTCATTTCCTGTTTTTGTTTGTTTTTTTAACCACTTGGAAAAGATCTTATAGTGAGAATGAATGCTTTGTTTTTTATTTCATTTTCAATTCTAATTATGGCCATAAAGAAATATATATCAAACTTTAGTAACAAAATATGATGAAAAATTGTTTGAAAACACTAAACAGCATGTTATTCCTTATTTGGAAACAATAAAAAAGCTATATCCATTGTTCTCCATTTGCTTACCTCCCACTCACTTCTCAGCCCTTTGAAATTTTACTTCCAAACTCACTACTAAACTGAAACATCTCTTTCCAGGATTAACAACAATATCTTAATTGCTAAATCTGATAATTTCTCAGAACTTGAAGTTTCTGTAAATTCTGATATGTTGACAACTTCTTCCTCCTCCTGGCTACTCTTTTCTCCTTTGGTTTTCATGATACCAAGCTCTCCTCATTCTCTTACTCTCTACCATATTTCACTGCATAATTCTCACTAGCACATAATCGTTGCCAACGCATAATTGTCGTACCTATTTTTTTCAGTCCAAAAATTGGCTTGTAACCTTTTATTGCTTAATGGTTGCATGGTATAATTCTGTTCATCACACCACTTAACAGGTAAACAGAGGAGCAATGTATTCACCAGTGGCATATGGATATGCATTTATCTCTCTGGCATTTCAAGCCATGGGTCTAGAATTCTCAGTGCACTCCCATTGTCAGTATTCAATGTTAATGTATGTTCCTGAGTATTCCATGCATTCTAATCTTACACCAAAGACAGTTTAATAATGGATGATTTTTAAGTAATACCTGCACAATTTTTTAAAAGCTTCACATCGTAATTACACCCCACTTCATTGCCAAAAAAAAATTGGTTTAAAAGCTGTTGATGATTATGAGGTAAAATGTGGTATCTTTTTGTCCTTTTTGGTTGCTGAAGCACCTTCCATGATGGGCTTTTGATGTGTGGTGTCCCCTCAGGATCTGGCCAAACCCTCTTCTTCTCTCTGTACCTGTGTTTGTTTATCTCATCAGCTCCTATGGGTTTGTTTACCTTTCATTCCCTACCAACTGCATGTTAGATCTCTTGAAATGGACATTTCATAGTCATTTTCATTTCAGTGTCCAACACAGTCTTCCACACAGTATCTAAACTCATTATTTTTTCTTTGCTTTTAAACCACCCTCCCTTCTTCCCAACTTCCCTAGTTCAGTTGCTGTCCCCATCATCCAGATCCATAACCTTTTATTTCAGTTGTGTCCAAAAGTTTGTGACTCCAAATGGAGTTTCCTTGGCAAAGATACTAGAGTGGTTTGCCATTTCCTTCTCCAGCTCATTTGACAGATGAGAAAACTGAGTCAAACAGGGTTCAGTGATTTGTCCAGGGTCACATAGCTAGGAAATGTCTGAGGCCAGATTTGAATTCAGGTCTTCTGATTCCAAGCCCGGTAATCTCACCACTGTGCCATCTAGCATCACATAACCTTAGTCATTCTCTTTTATTATCATTATAGGGATAGCACCTACCTCAAACAGCTGATATGAGATTCAAATGACAACACACACACACACACACACATACATATATACATACATATATGCATGTACAAATATTGTATATGGGTTTATATGTGTGTGCCTGCATACACACACATACACACAGAGTTGTATAGACCTTAAAGAACTATAGAAATTCATCACCATCATCACAATCAACCTCTTCTACTTGTAATATTCAATCAGTTGCTGAATATTTTTGGCTTTAGATTCATTCTAAATCAACAATATCTCTTGTTCCTGCCCCTTCTGCACCCAAATACCTCTTATTGTAGTTGAGGAACTTACCCCTTCATATCTGGAGTATTGCCAATGAAGCAGTGTAGTATAGTCAAAAGAACAGCACCTTTGGAGTAAAAGGACCCAAGTTCAAACCTTGCCTCTTTCAATTATCTATGTCATCCTAGGTAAGTCTCAAACTCTTTGAGCCTCAGTCTCCTCATCTATAATAAGGAGGGAGTGAACTTTCATCCCTGAATCTATGACCCTATCATCCTTTTAATTGCTTCTAAAGTAATACAACTGAAGTATGCTAGGTTTAATTGAGTTTACTTCACTCTCTCAGTTGTTCCTAGGATAAAATAAAATACCCCCTATCAAACATTTATAATCCTTGGCAGTTAAACTAAACTTAAATTCTAATTTGCATTTTAACCACATCAGGACACAAGTTTATGATTTATGCATTTTAGAGTAGCCACAGATTTCTTAGTGTTATATAGTAAGACTCGTTAAAAATTTCACATTATTTTTGGTTTTATAAGACCAGAAATTGCTTTGTATAGTGAAAAGAACACAGGCTTTAAAGGTCAAAAGACCTGGTCTAAAATTATGGCTTTATTTATTTTTTCCACTACCACAAATTGCTGAACTTCCCTGGACCTCCCAGTCCTACTCTATAAAATGAGACAGTAGGACTACCTGGTCCTAACATGCCTTTCAGCTTTAAATCCTTTGATCCTGAAATGTTTTTCTTTCTTGATTTGAAAGATATTAAACTGTCAATATATGCCAATACCATCTTCTTTGGAGACAGTATTACCATTTGACAGTTTTGCATTAGGACCTTCTACTTGTGACAATTTTTAACTTTAAATTGTACTTTCTTATATATAAGAGAAACACTATTTAAATAATTTTTTCCTATAAAAACTATATATGGGTCATCACTGAAAAGTTCTTGGTCAGTGGAAAACTGTACTACAGTGAAACCCATGTACAGTCAAAGTAATAACTCTGACTTGTTATGAGGTACCTTGAGGTTTCACTGAACTTTAGCAATTATTAAAGTGAAACCCTAGAGAGTGGCCCTTAGTGTTCACCTTCTGCCTTTGCTCAAATTATTTTTCTAAAATTTCTATGACTGGAAGGTAATCAAAAATCTCAATTAAAAAAGGAAAAGGAAGAAGAAAAAAAGGAAGAAAATTGAGAGAAAGGAGGGAGGAAGGCAGAAAGGCAAGAGAAGAGAAAGAAAAGAGAAGGAAGGAAGGAGAAGAAAGGACAGAGAGGGGGAAGGGGAAAGGGAAAGAGAAGGAAGGAACAAGAGGAAAGAAAGGAGAGAGAAGGAAAGAGAAGGGAAGGAGGAAGAAGAGAAGGAAGGAGAAGAAAGGAAACATGGAAGAATGGAAAGAAAAGGAGTGGGGAAGAGGAAGGAAGGAAGGAAGAAAGGAAGGAAGGAAGGAAGGAAGGAAAGAAAAGGATATACCCTAAGGGTTTAAAGGCAGGAGAGAAGACTGCTATTATTTGGAAACAAGATTTTTGTGAAGATGGAATAGGATTGTAAAACTGCTATAGTGTTTGTGAATTTGCACATAGAATTTTATGGGACTGTAGACTTCCCACTAAAGTTGCTAGTGATAATCAAAGACACTGTTCTATTTGGCAAGTACAAAGTAATCTTTTTGTTCTTCTCATCGAAACACAGAATCCTAGAATCATAGATCTATATGAAAAAGGACCTCAGAGGCCATCAGGCCTACTCATCCCTTCCCTTTACAGAAAAGGAAACTGAGCCCTTAGAAGGTTAGGTGATTTGCCCAAGGTCATATAGGAAATAAGCATCTGGGTAGGATTTGAACCTAGTTCTTCTAATTCCAGAGCTACTGTGCCCTGCAATTGTGGATAGGGCCTTTGAAGTCAGGAGGATCTCAGTTTCCTCATCTGCAAAATCTAAGGTGGACAGCAGGGTGAACTCAATGGCTTCTAAGTTTTCTTCCTGCTCTAAATCTCTTTGATTCTATGATCTGTGCTGGCTCTTGACTATTTTTTTTTCTCTCTCTCTCTCTCTCTTTTTTTTTGGTATTTGTTTTGTTCTCTCCTCTACCTACCACCCCAAGATGAGAAGCATACTGATTATCCCTTCCCCCAGCCTGCCCTCTCTTATATTTTCCCCACCCCTTACTTTCTTGTAGGGTAAGATGAAATTTCTATATCCTATTGCCTGTATATCTTATTTCCCAGTTGCATGTAAAAACAATTTTTTAACACTTGTTTTTAAAACCTTGAATTCTAGATTCTCTGCCTTGCTCCTTCCTCGTCTACCCACATTGAGAAGACAAGCAATTCAGTATAGATTATGCATGTGTAGTTATGCAAATATTTCCACAGTAGTCATATTGTGAAGCTAACTGTATTTCCCTCTGTCCTGTCCCACTCCCCATTTATTCTATTTTCTACTTTGACGCTGTCCTTTTTCAAAAGTGTTTGCTTCTGACTACCCCCTCCCCCAATTTACCCTCCCTTCTATCATCCCCCCATCTTATCCCCTTCCTCCCAATTTTCCTGTAGGGTAAGATACCCAATTGAGTGTGTATGTTATTCCCTCCTTAAGCCAAATCCAATGAGAGTAAGGTTGGCTCATTCCCTTTTATCTCCCTGTTCTTTCACTCCATTGTAATAGCTTTCTCTTGCCTCTTGTGTGAGATAATATACCCTATTCTATCTCTCCCTTTCTCCTTCTCCCAATATATTCCTCTCTCACCTCTTAATTTTATTTTTAGATAGCATCCCATATATACACACACCACACACAGACATACATGTGTGGTGTGTTTGTGTGTGTATGTATATTCCCTTCAACTACCCTAATACTGAGAAAAGTCTCATGAGTTACAAATATCATCTTTCCATGTAGAAATGTAAACAGTTCAACTTTAATAAGTTCCTTAGGATTTCTCTTTTCTGTTTACCTTTCCATGTTTCTCTTTCTTCTTGTATTTGAAAGTCAGATTTTCTATTCATCTCTGGTTTTTTTTTCATCAAGAATGCTTGAGAGCCCTCTATTTCATTAAATTTCCATATTTCCCCTGAAGTATTATACTCAGTTTTGCTTGGTAGGTGATTCTTGGTTTCAATCCTAGCTCCATTGACCTTCAGAATATCATATTCCAAGCCTTTTGATCCCATAGTGTAGAAGCTGCTAGATCTTGTGTTATCCTGATTGTGTTTCCACAATACTCAAATTGTTTCTTCTGGACTCCTTGCAATATTTTCTCCATGACCTGGGAACTCTGGAATTTGGTTATAATAATCCTAGGAGGTTACTTTTTGGGATCAAGAGGTGATCAGTAGATTCTTTCAATTTCTGTTTTACACGCTAGTTCAAGAATATCAGGGCAGTTTTCTTTGACAATTTCTTGAAAGATGATGTCTAGGGTCTTTTTTTGATAATGGCTTTCAGATAGTCCAATAATTTTTAAATGATCTCTCCAGGAGAGTGTTAATCCATATTTGTATTATGTCTTTTTAATTTAAAAAATTGATCAAAGAAGAAGATTTGGTTCTCTACCTCTTCTCTGTTCATTAAAAGGAAAGAACGGAACTAAGATTCTTCCATGACAATAAAGTCTTAAATATCATTATCATTCAGATCTTCTGATACTAAATCTGATGGTCTTCTTGATAAGAGCATTTATATTCTCCAAAGTGGGCATCTTAGGTCACAGTCTAGATCTGAAGAAGGTAAAGAATGGAAAATGGCCTCCCAAACCCAGTATGAACTCTGTCCTTGGTTATGCTGTTTGGATTATGGAGCACACCCATAGTTTCTTAGATGCTCATTAATTCATTTTTCCTAGACCTGTTTTTAACCAAGGAGTGGTAGTTTGTCTCAATGATATTTTCATCTATTTCCTGATAATCATGACCATTATGTTGAATTGGTCTGAGTCATTTTTGAGTGCTAAAGCCATCCTCAACTATTCTTAAACCTGAGGAAATGTCAAGTTGAAATATCAATTATTTTTTTTAAAAGAAGTTTGTATTAGCACATATAAGATAGAGATCTTATTGCAGTAGCTGGCCCCAGACTTCATAGTGCAGTTTTGCTTGGTGTTGCATGGTGCTACCATAACTTCATTTCTTAGTTCTTTGTGTTCTTTCTCTCTCTTTCAAGGCACCCTAAACTTTTCCTGCAGACATCAAAAAAAAAAAAGAATGTTTAACAAACTAGAAAATTGATTTATTTCATCCTTTATCTTGATATCTATAGTTCATTATGAATGCTGATGCATCCAACATTAATTTTTTAGAGAAGAATGGATCTTCCTTTCATGGGCCATGCCACCCTCTTCATGTCCAAACCCTTTTTGTACTTCTCTTACAACCTGACCAATAAGAAAGAAACTAAACCATGTGAGACAGGAGCCATATATAATCAGGGTCACATCTAAGACATGTAGATCCCAATCCTCTCAGTGAACAGGTTATCTCATCATTGTTTACCCTGACCATCAGAACACATGGCTTGGACCACCCAAGAGTTCCATTCATGCAAAGTAACTTAAGCATTATTTTTCACTTGGTTCAAAGTTATCACCTGGACTTCTAGACATTGCTGGGCAGATGAACTGGCATGAAACAACAGATTTGAACATTTGATGATTCTCTATGATAGGCATTTCTGAAGACTATCAACTATCAACCTAAACTATATCTATTAAAATTAATATTCCAGCCACAAAAATGGGGCATCTAAACTGAGATTTGGTTATCTGCCCTCCAAGCCAGGAGAGTATCAGCTCCTGAAGGGAGTGTTAGTCCCTCTACTTGTTGTTCAAGTATGGTGGACAGAGTTATCTCTGCTACATCGTCATCCTTCTGAAATTCTTATTTAAAAAAAAACAAAAACAACAAACTAATATTTTCTCCTCCCATCCTCAGATATATTTCTTTATGTATTTTGAACTCTGAGTAAATAACATTACTTTGATTAAAACATACTGATGATTCCATAAACCATTAGAGAGATGTTTAGGAAAATATGACTTTCAGATTCCTATTCTTTTTGACACTGCCTTTGTCTGGAAGAGAACATGGCATTCTTATCCATGTGCCATATTATGATGTTAAGACAGGAAATAACATTTTTGTATACAGTATGAAAGGAGAGTCAGAATCTTGCAAATCAATGCCCTTTCAAAACTAACAGGGCTGGTAATATTCAGGTCAAGCCTAATTTCTTATCAAATTTCCAAGTAAAAATAAGTCAGAGTGCATGAGGGAAGAATTTTTTTTTAAAGGGAATTTAAGAGGGAAAGGAGAATAAACCCAATTATTGAGTGTTATTTTTCTCAAGCTTGGCATATTTTTGTAGATATTTTTCCATTAGTGGACAAAGTTCAAAAGTTTACTAAATAAAGTGTAAAAACCTCACAGGTTGAATGTGATCCCTTTTTTCCTTATTCTAATGGAATAGGATGTGAAACTTTTGTTGCTGTGGTTCTATAGTCACACTTTATCTTCTCTCTTTATTCTTATTTGCTTCTATTGAAAGTCATATATCGAATATATTTATAAATTCTTAATCGTGTAGTGTAAAACAATGTCCTCTAATCACTAATTGCTCAAATAAATAGTGTGATAGGACATGCTTCCAGCAGGTTGACTGAATAAGCTGACCCACCTCATTTCCTTAGGCATTAAGTGATCTTTGTGTGTTTACTATAATTTCCTGTTACATTTTAAAGTGCATAAATTAGAATTGCTCATGCAATTGCAAGAGATAAAAATGGACCATACTGCTATCAATTTGTAATTCATGTTGGAAAAATGCCTTTCAGCACCCTCCTGCCATTGTTACTTCCACAAAGAGTCAAGGGAAAAACCACTGGACAAAAATAAATTGAAGCTAGAAGGGGAGTGATTTTGGATCTCAGAAATTCTGTGTCTTAGGAAGTAGCTACAGGAAATAATTTGCATTCTCTACTGACAGCTAAAATAGAATTGAAAATGTGTATTTTATTCTCTCAAATGTCTAAATGTTTTAGTCAATCTCTCGATTGCCACAAACAACTACTTTTGTTTTTCTATGCTTATTATTCATTGAAGCATGTAGATGCTTTTGCACTCTTGGTACTGCTGCAAGCTAGACCTCATGAGTTATCCATGTAAAAGGAGACTGTTTAATATCATATTTAAGACAAAATTCTTTTATTTCCATGTCATTATGAAGTGCAGGTGGGAAACTATAAACTTAATATTCTGTTTTTTTTTAAAGAATAAATACTTGCCTTCTTTCAAAGCAAAATGAAAATTTGTTCTAATTTATATCTGTTTAGCTTACTCTCTGACTTACTCATGACTGAGTCATGAAGATTACTTTGAGATTATTTCCAAAGGCAGATGTCAAGTAACCACCTTTTAAGGACTCAGTCAACTGTGTTCAAGATTTTAATTCAGGAAAATAACAACTTTGTATAATTTCAGCCTTTAAATGGAGGCAAAGATTTTTTTTTTTATCAAGAGTTTAGTAGGTAGATTGTAAATTTATGGAAGATGAGTTTCATAGTTGAATCTCATTCTTCCATTAACTTCCGAAATGATAGCACATTTATTGCTGTGTTTGCATTAATATGACTTACTTTCACTCTCATATATTTTATCTTTACTTTCTTCCCCTTCATTTGGAATTTCCCCCTTTTAGAAGGGAATGAACATAGGAATAGGGCAGCTGTTTTACTTAGGACAAAAGCTAGCAATTGTAAAAGGATTTTTTTTCTTGATGAATGCTGATTTATTTATTTTTTTAAATAGGTGTATGATAGCATTTTTATCCTTCTTTTCTGGTGCCTTATTTCTGAATGTTGCTCTTGTTGGTTAATCATTTTCATTCATGTCTAACTCTTTGTAATCCCTTTTGAGTTTTCTTGGCAAAGATGCTACAGTGGTTTGCCATTCCTGAATGTAGCCATATAGAAATTAAATGGTTCTGTTCATTGCTAGAAATGAACCAAAGAAATAGGAACAAATAAGGACTAGGAATTATTTTACAATGGTACTTGTTTCTGTTGGAACCTAAGAAAGTCTCTAAAAGTACTTCTTTAAGTGTTGCATGCCAGGAAAGGTCCAGGTTCTTCTGTCCAGGTTTGGGGTTACTCAGCAGATAATATCGATGAGTAACCAAAGCCTTTTACGCATTATTTGGTTCTTCTCCTTGCCCAGATTGTCTTCCTCTATCTTCTCAACTCATATCCTTTTCTCCCTTTAAAACCTAGCACAAATCTTCACCAAGAGGCTGCTTCTGCGTAGCACTGTCCCATTTGTGTTGCTCCTTGGTATTCTCTCAGTGGGTTAGTCTTTAGGGACAGGAATACTTGGGTTCATGTCCTGCCACTGACACATGCTGGCCATGTGATCATGAGTCATCTCAAGCTTTCAGGGCTCTAGGCTAATGATGCTAAACTTAAAAAGAGATGGGGACCACTAACCTTGACATAAGAATCCTTGCAGGATGCGTGATGACTTAATTTAAAATGCAATGTCATCTATTTTTATTTATTTTATTAAATATTTCCCAATTACATTTTAATCTGATTGAGGCCATACTCTGGAGTATTTCAGGGCATAGGCAGTTAGTGTATTTGACACCTCTGCCTAAGACGACTAAGATAGTTTTAAGTTTTTTTTTCCTTTTATTTTTTTTTAACATGGACAGCTTTGAGAGTCTGGGAAAGCCAATTGATTCCTTTGAATAATGTTTTTAAATAATCAAAGGAAATGATGAAGTTCACATAGAAGTTAGTGAAAATAAAGATGTTATTTTCCCCCATCCAAGTACACTGACCTCCTGTGGGCCATGGAGTCCAGGTTGTGAAACCCTCCTCTAAGATTTTGAATTGCAGAGCAAGATTGGAAGAGGAGGTTTCCTTGTACAGAAGTTCCCCATATTAATGAAATCACAAGTCCAATTCTTAATTAGTAATATCCCTATCATGGGATAATGGGAAGAGCAAGAAACTTAGAATCAGAAGACCTGGGTTCAAATCCTGAACTGAACATTCACTAGTTGTATGACCTAGAGCAAGCAATTTCACCTGAATCTCATTCAACTCATCTGTAAAACTAAATTAGTAGTATTCATACTGTCGTTATTTGTTGTTTAGTCACGTATGACTCTCCATGACCCATTTGGGGTTTTCTTGACATGGAGACTGGGTTCATTTGCCATTCCCTCTCCAGCTCATTTTACAGATGAGGAAATTGAGTGAAATGGGCTAAGTAACTTGCCCAGTAGTGTTTGAGGTCGGATTTGAACCCAGGAAGATGAAGAAACCCAGACCTCTATAGACTGCACCACCTTGCCGCCCAGAGTGGCTGTACCACCAGGAGCTAAACATGAATTCTTAAAAGCTATCCCAAGAGAATACCCACCCTGGCAGGATTTTACCAAGCTGATTTCTAGCATGGGCTTATGAGAAATTCATTACTAGAAGGTGAATTAGACAATCCACTGAGTTAAGGAGGGAGGGTATCATGGGAGATGGTGAAAAAAAATGATGGTTCCTTGAAGTATTGAGGAATAAATACCAACCTCAAAGAGTCATTGGGGGGAAGCATATTGTAAACAATTAAAACACTATAAAAATGTGACTTCGATGCAGATGTAGCTAAATTCATAAAATAATTTTACCAGGGGAAGGGATGAGGTAGCAAGAAACAGGGAAGGTCTAAAAGAAATTGTTCTATTGTTAGCATTGGAATCATTCAGAATAAGTAACATTTATATAGGGCTTTAAAGTTTTCCAAGCTTTAGCCTTCCATGATCTCATTCAAGTCTTAATAACAACCCATGAGATAGAAACTCAAGGTTTACACACAAAGAAAGTGAAACTTGAAAGGTGAAATGGTTTGCTCATAGTAATTGTGAGAAACAAGATTTGAATCTGGTTATCTTCTGACTCCAAGTCCGTCCTTTTATGCAGTCTGTCTCCTCCATCTACCCTGCTACCTCACATTCATCTCTGGCACCAACTACATTTAGGGAAACCCCAATTAAAATTCTTCACTATTGTGTGGTATGTGAGCTAATTCTATCCTCATATTGTCTTTCTTGTAACATTGGCAGTATATGTGAATCTTGTCCAGAAGTCACTACAGTAGCGTGGAGGTCTCCCATAAGCCTTTTGGGGTTTACCATTCATAGAATTGCTTTGAATATGCAGTTCCTCTCAGATGAGTTACCCCACTTGTGAAATTCATGGGGAAACATGGGAAAAGGTGAATTTGGTGTGCTGTGTAAAGTTATTTCCTGATATTCAATCTTGTCAGGAAGGCATTGCCACTAATTAGAGGTTAGTGTAGGAGCTGGGAGGAATCAGGGAAAGCTTGGAAGTGAACTTCTTGTTGTCTTTCGAAGTAAAGATTTTGTGACCTCCATGTTCAGCAAATAAATTCGATGCTAAAGAAATGACTTGACCTCACAGTATCTAACTAAGAGTTCACAGAGTAAGTCATCTTCACTCTCAATATCTCACTTACCATTGTCTACTATTTAACAGAGGATAACAGTAGGTGTATAGCTGGATAGTGCCCTCCATTTTACCAGGCTTCTTTTTCTCATTTATTGTGAAGCCAGTATCAGTAACATTGGAAAATTTCATGATTTTCTATTTCCTTCATATTCTTTGTTCATTACTCAGAGGAATGCACATGTTTAGTGTCTTACATGTCATCAGATCTCCAGTCCTAAATTTAAATTATGAGAAGTAAATTCCTTGTTACACTGTATATTAAGGAAGCAGAGGTAGGTAAGTGTAGTGGTAGAGCACTGGGCTTGGTATCAGGAAGACTCATCTTCACGACTTCAAATCCATCTTCAGACAGTTTCTAGTTGTGTGACTCTGGGCAAATCACTTAACTTTGTTTGCCTCAGTTTCCTCATCTGCAAAATTGGGTAAAGAAAGAAATGGCAAACCACTTCAGTATTTTTACCAAGAAAACCCCAAATGGGGTTATCGTGAAGACTCAAACATGACTGGAATGACTGAAAAACAAACTGTTTAATAGCACTGCGGTGAGTGGAAAGAATTTTGGATTTGGAGTTAGGACCTGGAATCAAAGGCTGGCTTTAGGACTGATTGCCTTTGTGAGCTTGGGTGAATCACTTCTTTTCCAGGCTTCGGTTTCTTCCTATATGAAGTAAGGAGGTGGATTTAGGTGGTCTGTAAGGTCCATTCTAGCTCTAATCTGCGATCCTTTGATAACAGACTCATCTGCAATTTGATAACCTTTTAAACATTTTTAGTCTTAAGGTGAACATTTTTTTTTCTAAAAGTTTGACAAAGACACCAGGGCATAATTGTTTCCAAATCCTTAAGATGATGTTGAACTGCAGTAAATATGTGTCAGAGAATTCTAAACTGGAAAGATAACCCATGTGCCCAGGGATCTTGTTTGTTTTGGAGTTTAGTTTCAGAGCTGGAGCTTTTTACCTGCCATTCTCCAGAGACAAAGAGGTACTGAATCTTTTTTTCCAAGATAATCTCTAGACTGCCAACAAAGGGATGTTTCCTCTACATAGATCAATTAAAGAGGGAGGAAAGGCTTAGGCGACACATGACTCAGTTTTTAATGGGATTTGAAGTATATTTTACTATTTAATCTACACTTACGTATCAAAACCAACTTCCATTGCGTCCATTTTTCTAGGGTTCTTTGTCTCATTTATTGTTAAGCCAGTAGCAGTAACACTGGAATATTCCATGACTCTCTAACATTTCCTTCATGTTCTACATTCATTACTTCAAGGGATGTCTGGTGTTTAGTATCTTGTGTGGCATCAGATCTCTAGTGCTAAATTTAAATTATGAGAAGTAAAATCCTTATTATACTTTATTGAGGAGCCAGAGTTAGGTAGTTGTTGTTTAGTCATCAGTTGTGTTCAACTCTTCATGGGTCCATTTTGAGGTTCTCTTGGCAAAGAAGCTGGAATGGTTTGCCATTTCCTTCTCTGACTCATTTTACAGATGAAAAAACTGAGGCAAAGAGGGTGAAGTGACTTGCCCAGGGCCACAACACTGGTAAGTATCTCTGAGGCTGGATTTGAACCCATGAAGCTGAGTCTTCCTGATTCCAAGCCCAGCAATCCACAGCACCACCTACTGCCCCAGAATTAAATAGACCTATAGCTTGAAAAAAGAAAGATTTGTGAGGCAATGGAAGGAATTCTAGATTTCAAATTAGTGATTCTGGGCTCAGTTTTGGCTCAGGCACCCTTGTGACCCTGTGACTTTGGACAAGTCATTGCCTCTCTGAATCTGTTTCTTCATCTATAAAATGAGGAGGATGGACAAATGAGCACTTATGTTCTTTCCAGGTCTAAATCTGTTATCCTATTAGATTGTCTGAAGAGAACTAATTTGCTTTTAAGCATTTCATAGATTGTGATTAGAGAATGACCTACTTTATCTAGGCAAGTTAAAATAAAATAATCAGGAAAAGAGGAGAAATAAATAATGCTAATATGAAGCTGTGGTTTTGACTGAGGGTCTGGGAAGTTGTCATGTACCTTGAAGTATCCTTTATATGTCATCTGGCAGTAGAAAGTTGTAGAAAGTATCTATTTGGACAATATGTATGCTCATGTGAATATGGCACTTGAACATGTAATTTAGTCTCTGTTTTTCTGTCATTTTAATATTGAACTTTTTTCTTAACAGAACATCTTGATCTATCATTGAATGCTAGGGTTTACAATGGACAGTTCTGTTTTTCTTGAAAAAGAAAATAGATAAAATTCCAAAAGAAAACAAATCCATCCCTTAAATAAAAGCTCTGTTATGAGTTCGCAACAGTCTTGGAGAGAAATTAAAAACAGTTGATGGTTCTACTAAAAAAAAAGTCTCACATTCCACTTAAATTTCATGTTTCATGTGCCATTCTTTTGGTCCTGGACTTCCATATTTTGATTTTAATCCAGAAGTTTTAAACCTAAGATAGCACATCTTCTTACAAGCATAAGAAACCAGAAATTAAAGCAAATTTGCTACATCATTCAATTTTAGAAATAGTCAAGGGAAGTAGAGAGTTGGGGTTGGGATTGGAAAAGAGGAGGAATCTCCCAATGGATGGCTTCTATTTTCCTAGAAGCTACAGGCCTCTTTTGAGAGGAAGGGGAGAAGAATATGGATGAACAGATATTCTAACCCATGTGGGACTCTTTACTGCTCAGCTTAGAGAACCATTTCCAAACCAATTAATTTGGCAACATGCAGAGAAACAGGAATTAGCAATGTAGCTACTACACACACAGACACACACACACACGTATGTATACACACATATACTCTACATAGTAACATCTCATTGTAGAAAGTGATATGAGAAATAGAACTAACAACAAAAAGTTATTTGTGAATTAGACTGACTACTTCATTTCAGTGAGTGAGGCAGCTGAACTCATCCTCTTGCTGGGCAGAGCTCTGTTTATTCTGTTTATCTCAAGAAGGACTGAATAACCCTCACATTTCTGAATCCTTCCCTCTTATTGTTTTCCTTTTAGCATTGGTGTTTGGATTTAATTAATATGTCTATTCTGTCCTCATTCTGTCTTTGTTTTATGGTTATTTTACTTCCATTAAATGAGAAAAGAGCTGAAGTTGGATTCTCTATGGGGTATCGAGGAATACACATTCAAATGATTCCATTTTTGAATACTTTTCTGCTTCACCTCCCAGAACGTGATCTGCGGTGTATGTTTGCTTGTGTGTTTTTTCCCCTCTGTATGTTTTAGAACAATTAACATTTCCCCTTGATCTTTATTATTTTTAAATCAGAGATTGAGCTTTTACCTATAGATTTGTATTTGCTGCAGAAATAGAAATTTAAGGAAAGAAATGTTCTAAGTACTCCTCTAATTATTAGAAAATATACTATCCAGGGAGAACTCTAAAGAATATTGATTGTGTAAGAACTGATAGTTCTCATATACCCTCTAAGAAGAAAAGCATCTTTTCATGTCAACTACTTTGAATAGAAATTCTATCTCTTTCTTTAGTTGTTTTTCATTAGCTGGAGATAGGAGAATGAAGCACAGTAAATGATGCTGGAGAAAGGCAGGCTCTGTTTTTGTGAACTGAGAAAAATAAAAATTCTTTTTGGAAAATGAAATCCTTTTAGAGGTAAGTTGAGACGTGTCTGCTGGGACCTGAAGTAACTCTGTGGTACTCAGTTAAAATTATTGGACACAGTGACGTGAATGTTTATGTAGTTCACTCAGTAAATTCAACAAGACCAGTTAAACAGCTGCTTATTAAATGTCTACTATGTGCAGAACACTGTGCTTGGCAGAGAAGGATGTGCAAAGAAAAATAAGATGTGGGCCCTGCTTTTCAGGAGTCTAAAATCTAGCAGGGAAGTTGATATGTTCATCCCAAATAATTTTAAAGCAAAATAGAAGTAAATAAGAGAACTATGGATAGTGGATTATGAGAGTTTAGAGAAGGAAAATATTACTTTTAACTGGAGAAATCTGAAAAATCTTCCTGGTTCAGGTGACGCTTGAGCTAAAAAGCCTTGAAGGAAATAGTATTTTCAAATACACATATGGGAGAGGGTAGTATCCCAGGCATAACATAACAAATAGCATGAACAAATATCCCTCGCCCCCCCCCAAAAAATTGTGAGTGTTCTCTCCAGCCTCAGTTTGTATAGGTTTACTTGTGTATTTATATCCTTCCAATGAAATATAAACTCCTTAAGGAAAGGGGCAGGTTGGTTTTGTTTTATGTTCCCAGTGACTGGCACAGTGTTAAAGAAATATTTGTTGAATTGAATTTAGGTAAAAAAAAAATAGTGACATGTCCAGGGAATGATGAGTAACTCTATTTGGCTTCATCAAAAAGTAAAAAAGGATGGGGGCGGCTAGGTGGCACAGTGAATAGAGCACTGGCCCTGGAGTCAGGAGGACCTGAGTTCAAATCCAGCCTCTGACACTTAGTACTTATTAGCCATGTGACCTTGGGCAAGTCACTTAACCCCAGTTGCCCTACCTTCCACCCTCCAAAAATTATAAAAGAAAGCAAAAAGAAAAATTCAGTGAAGGAGTTCAGACTTTATGTAATCCAAATGGGGAGTTACCCAAAGCTCTTTAACGATGACTTGATGTGAGGGTGTTTTTTGTTTCTTTGTTTTGAGGTTTTTTTTTTTTTAAGAATTTTAATCTGGTAGTGCTATGTGGGATGGAACAGAAGAGAAAAAGACTCAAGTTTGGAAGACCATTTATTTCGATAGCTCAAGAAGTGATAAACTAGGGTGGTAGCCAGTGGGAAAAGAATAGAGGCAGGTACTTTGGCAGTAGAATGGATGGAATTTGGTGATGTTGAAGGCAAGGATATCTTTAAGGTTTTAAGCTTGAGCACATTAGAAAATGAGGGTACTACTAATTGAAGTTAGGAAAGTTTGTGGAGGGGAGTTTTGGAGAATAGAGGATGAGTTCCATTTTGGATCTTTGAGTTTGAGGTGCTGGTGTGCCATCAGCATCATCTACTAAGAGACTAAAAGTTGAGGGGTTAGTATCAGATCGAGGGCTCAAAGAGAGTAAACTAGAATTAAAATAGTCCCTGAGAGAAAGTCCATAAGGAACTGGGTAAAAACGAACAACAACAAGAAACAGCAAATAACTGTCAGGATGTAGTAAGGTTCTACTTGAAGTTCTTAATATGGCTTTGTTGGTGTGTTCTGTTTGGAGAGACAACCTGTATACGTAGAGGTATATACCAGATATTTACAATTTAAATACATGGCATTTTTTTTTTGGTGGGGAGCCATCAACAGGTGGGGGAAATAAAGAATGTCATCATGCAGGAAGTGGCATTTGAGCTGAGATTTGATGGAAACTAGGGGTGCTGAGGGAAGGGAGGGAGAGCTTTTTATTGTTCCATACTATGTTTCTCCACAACCTGGAATGCTAAGTGAAAAATGCTGGTCCTATTTGATATAGGCTGATCAGCTAAATAAACAAAACAAGTGCTTAACTTCGGAGTAAGGCAGAATTTTAGTATTTTTTTCTTTTAGGGTTATATTGTATTGTTAAGTTGTCAGCTCATCGATTGGAGCAAAGGAAAGAAATGATTAGAAGCCTTAAGCGATATAAAGTGACCGATAATGAAGTGGAACAGAATTGAGAAAGGAAAGGGGGAGAGAGAGAGATGCATAGATAAATATGCCTAAAAGAAAGTATGAAAGAAGCAGGTGATTGTATGTTTTAATTTATACTATAATTTATTCACTGAATTCCCCAACAAGTGGAAAAGAACCTATAACATGGCTATGATTTTAGTCATTACATTACTTACCACACTGATGAAATTGAGAATCTATTAAGGCATCAAAAGTTAAAATCCAAATCTTATAGAAATAATTTTGATTATATCTTTATTTAAATTGGGCCCATAATATTACTTCTCTGCCAGTTTCTCTTGAATTTTCCTGTCTTAGTACTTTCTTTTAGTGTGTTTTTTTTTTACATCTTCACTCTTTCCTTTTGGTAGTTTGTGATCTATATTCCACATGACATTCTTCAATGACAAGTATTGGTAGTCCTTGTTTAATGGAATTGTTCAATTTTTTTGTCCCTCCACTTTTTGGCCTGTGTTTGAAAATAATTTGTCGTTTTGCTTGAAATACTGTATACTTACGTAGTATAGTAATACAGCAGACTTACTACATGTCAGCATCAAGGAAAGGCAGTTTTATAATGACGCTAGCAAAACTAAAACTAATAATGTTATGAAGTGTGGGTAGAGTTCATGACACAGAGTTAGGAAGACATGGATTTGAATCTTTTTTCATACACTAGCTGTGTGACCCTGCAAAAGGTACTTGCACTCTCTGTGTCTCTCTTTCCTCTTTTATATAATATATGTAAACTGCTTCCCAAACCTTAAAACATTATAAATGTCAGCTGTTCTTGATAGTGTATGTTTTGTATTTTGAAGAGTCAAAGAACATCAACCAGGTGCCAAAACACCTGGCTAAAGTCATCAATTTTAAATGAAAAAACCAAGTAACTTTGTCGGGCTATGTGTATAGGATGGGGGTACATGGGAAGCAACATCCCAGACCAGTTGTTTTGTATTATGAAAAAATAGCAAATCGTTCTTTTCCTTCTACAATTAATATCTGTAGGACTATATTTTCTTTGTTAAACTCATAATTATTATTTATTAATTAATATTATATAGTATATAAGTACAAATATGTAATTCCTCAGATACTACCATGCTATTATACATATATAGATATGTGTATGTATGTATATATATATATATATGCATGTGTGTGTATATGTCTAAATGTTTTTATATATATAAAGAAAATCATTGCTTCAACCACATGAAAAAACACACATGCAGCTAAGAGTTAGGTGAACATTAAATGACAGTATAGCCCATGCTCACTTATCTAGCCATAAAGACTGTCAATGAATAACACTGAAGTAGTAGGCAAAAAGTATAGAACTAAGGAGTATATCAGGAGATAATCATTCACAGAGTCCTTTAATGATAGCAAAGGTGAACGGTGTTGTTTGACAGGATTTAAATCTAAATATTAGTAAGGTACAAGGTATGTGTTCTTTGGTTAAAATTCTATGACTCATTGAGAGAAACTCAAAGTGAGGCATGTTAAAGTGACATCAGATGATATTTCTCTCCTAGCCCCATATTATAAAGGATAAATATATTATTTCAGAAACACGTGCAAAGATCTATCCCTATGTCTGTCTGTCTGTCTATCTATCCATCTCTCCATATCTAATCGACATTTATGTCTTTTCCGTATCTATAGCTATCTGTCACTCTTGGTGTCTATGTCTATCTATACACATCTGTATCTCTAAGTCCATCCTTACATTTGCATCTACATCTATGTCTGTGTATGTCTATGCATGTGTCTATCTCTATGTATCTGGAGAGTGGAAGGGAGAAGGAGAAAGAGAAGAAAGAATTTTCTGAAGGTCCCATATATCAAGTCCATGGGCATATATATGTATATAGTCTTGATATACAACTTTGGGAAAGTTAACAGAATTGTTACTTAATCTAGAAAGTAGGGAATTAAGTTGTTTTCCATAATTTTTCAATCTAACTTTATGAAGATGAGGGAGATAATACTCTGGATAGTCTCAAGATGAAAGGAGTTACATTTCACATTTTGGTGTAATTATTCAGAAAGAACAATTTTTATTTTTAAATTCCCATGGTTTATATAGTCTGCTTTTATGCCTCCAGCTTTAAAACTAAGGAGAAAAGCTACACTCCTGTTTTTCTGAGAATTTTTTTTTCCATTTTGTGATTTCTTTCTTAGTATAACAAAGTAAAGTTGTAGGCACTTGTCATGAGAGCAGGAGAATATAACCCATCATTATTACTGCCTTTGCAGCTAATTAAAACTATGTCAACAAAGAGTTTCTGCTTCCATTCCCTTTGAAAAATGATCACTGTATGTTTGCTTTTAAAATGTAGGTAGCCTTGCAAACTGTTGTTCTTTTTATTTATTCTAAGAGCTGCTTTCAAGAGTTTTCAATTTTGCTAAATGTTTAAGAACAGGAAATAATATTGATATAAGTTTATTATTGTAAATCAAGTGTAGCGTAGCATATAATCCTTTTCTTTCCATGTATAGCTAAAGGTCAGCAGTCCAAGTACAGCTTAAAGTTTAATTATTTAACTGACTCTATAAACCTAAGTAGGGAAACTTAAGGACTATTCAGTGTATGTGCATTCCTTTTATCCTGTAATCAAAGATTCCAAGAACGGGACTTTTTTTTCCCCTCCTAACCTAACACATATAGACATAGAGATAAATTCACATTATTATATTCACATACATTGACATATCACTGGAGATACATTCACAGTGCCTTCTTGCAAGGAATTTGCCCTCAAACTGTAACTCTGACTTGCAACTCCACAGATTCTTTACTCTTATGTTCTGTCCACTATAAAGAATAACCTGCCTTCTATGCAAGATACCTGTTTCACGCACAGAGAATCTCTAAATTTGTTTCTCTTTAAATGACCAGCCGCATTGAAGTTTCAGAAAAGTCCATTAACATTGTGTTACTATGGCACCTACATAAACTTGTGTAATACTTGCCTTCATTTCCAACATACTATTAATTTTGCACAAGTGTGTGTTTTGGTTAGTGAAGGATGACACATTTGGCTTTCCTGGCAAAATGAAGAGTCTTTTAATGACATTATTATAGAGCATATTTTGGGAAATTACAATTATTTCTAATTGATCTCAAGAATGAATAAAAAAGATAGCAACCTCTTGAAGAAAAAGAACTGATTTGGAATTCATTGTTTTCTGAGTTGTCTATTTTTCCAACTTAATTCTTAACATTAATTGCTATCTTGAGAGAGACTGGAAAAACATGTCCCAGTAGTTTATTCAGAGAAACACCAGGAGGTTTGTTTGGATTAGATTACTTTAAAAGCCTGAGAAGGTAAGGTAGGTTGGAAAGATTTATTCCCATATGGAAAACTCAGACTTTTAATTCTATACAGTAGGTGGGAGAAATGGAAAACAGTCAAGGGGGTGCACTCTTTGCTTTTAGTTGCTTAAGGTAAAATTAGGGTTGTTTTTGTCTTGCAGAACACATCTTATAATATCTTTTCCATCTTCAAATCCTATGATGCTATGAAGGGATTCAGTCATTCTGATCTGTACACTTAGGCTAAATACCATTGCTGTACAATGGTCATTTTTATTAATAAAGCACCAGGAAAATGTGCCAATTGGCATTAACCGTGAGATCCGATGGGAAAAGGCTGATTTGTTCAAGTGCCACCAAAATGACGATAAAAACGTCATTGATTTCAATCCCATAGAAAGCAACTATTTCTACTAGAGTGCAATATTATATCCTATATCTATACACAGTTCATATTTACTTGATAAAGGTTAAAGTTTTTCTTCTTAAAACTTGGTTCGACTCCCTATAGAAGGGTATTATAGATGGCACAGTGGATAGTGTGCCAGACCTGGAGTCACAAAAACTCATCTTCCTGAGTTCAAATCTGACTCTAGACACTTACTAGATATGTGGCCCTGGGTAAGTCACTTAACCTTGTTTGCCTCAGTTTCCTCATCTGCCACATGAGCTAGAGAAGGAAATAGTAAACCACTAGAGTATCTTTGCCAGGAAAACCCTCAAATGGGGTCAAAAAGAGTCAGACATAACAAACAACAAAATGATCCATAGTTGTATCCTTAGAAAATTGATTTTAAATAAAATTTGTTTAGCATAAAAAGATGGCAACTGAACATCTATATAGAGAATTATTATGTATGATCTTAAATGTTATCTCTAATATAACTGTAACAGACAGAGGCTGATGCTTTGGAGGCATCATTTATTAACCTTCATTATATTCCTTAGTGTGTTTATTTTGCCATTCGTGCTTCAGTATACTTACCTACAAGAGAAACATCATATTGTTTATCTTCCAGAGGGGTGTGTGTGTGTGTGTGCGTGTGCGCATGTGCGTGCATGTGTGTGTGCACATACATACATTTATGTGTTTGGGAGAGGGGAACCTTAGTTATTTTTTCCATTAGGTAACAAAATGCACCCACCAAATTCCATTATGACACTAAGCATATTAGACATTTCTCTTCCAATTTAATTTCTGAAACATCAGTAACAATAATTGAATGCTTTTGTCACTTCACCATTATAAGAAATGTAGGGCAGATTGCCTCTTGCAAGTCTCCTGTTGTCTTAGAGCCAGTTACTTTATCTGGACGCTGAAATGCACTCCACAGTATGGACTATTAAACCTGTCTTTTGTCAAGTTTGAACTGGAAACTTCGCAGCACATGACTGCAGCCTGCAGATATGTTTAAGTGAGCTATGAGTGGACCATTTAAAAAGTCTTTAAATAGAAGTGGTGCTTACATTGCATCCAGTCTGTACAGTGTCCTGCCTGGAAAGCAACTGTCCTTCCTCAGTTTTAGGCTTGTAATTTTTAGATTTAGTGATTTATGCAAAACTGCTTTAAATATTACTTTGAAGGAAAGCATGTAATGAAAATGATAAATATAAGAAACTTATTTTCTCTCTGCATATTTGCTTATCAGCAGGCTAATGTGTAGGCAAAGTTGCCAAGTGGGTAAAGTATGGAACTGATCCTCCCAATCTTCCTTCACCCTTTTCCCAGCTTAGTGGCTCTTTCACTTCCTCCTCTGCAGAGGCACTGGCTTATACTATTATTTTCTCTCCTCTAGTTAAATTTTACTCTCAGAAAAAAATGTACTAAAACGTATTTAGCCAAACAAAACTGTTGAATGCCTCATATGGCATACCTCATATGGAGGTATCTTGACATTGAGTAAGGCCCATAACCTTTCTAGGTTTCTTCATGCATAAAATCAAAGGGTTAGATTTTATGATTTCTAAAATTATTTCCAACTCTCAAATTAGTTCTAAATACCACGGTATGATAAAGTGTAAATGACTGAACAGTTAATGTATTATATTACCCATGGGCATTTGCATTTAACTATAACAGAGCCTACTTAAAGAAAGAGTTTTCTACTTGTGGAATTTCAGGTATCATTGAGCATGGCAGAGAAGATATTTTGAAGGGAAAATGATATCTTTCTCATGCCTTCTAAGTCACATTATGGAGGCATTTGTCCATCATTCAGTCATTGGGGATTTATTAAGAACTAACTGTCTACTAGACACTGACAGGCTGGGGATAAAAATATAAAAATGAGACGCAGTTCCTGTCTATCAGACAGTTTAACATTAACAATAAACATTAGTTTATTCCCTTTCTCAATAAAGCTGATTCTGCCCCTCAGCTAAAAGGAAGGCAATGAAGATGTGAATGTTAATTTTTATTTTAAAAAATCAAATTACATATTTGAAGTTCAAATTTGCACATTAAAATTTTAATTGTGAAGGAAAATGTCTTAAAGGCACATGTACAATGAAATCAACATTTTAAGAAGAAAAATGCATAACTGTAGGGACAAGATAATGAAAATAGTTGCAAATTGCTCGATTGTCAGACTCAGTTTGAAGATTAAATCACTGTTTCAAACTTCTGCTTCAGAGAATAACATCTTAAAGTTCATTAGCTAATGAACTAATTTAGGCTCCAATAAAAAATTAATTTAGTGCAAATCAGTATGTTAATCATGTTTGTTCAGCATTAAAGACAGCTAAGTTTCAGACACTTTTCTCACATAAATGAGTGGATGAATAAAACTTCGTAACGTAGTTACTGTGTGGCAAGCACGTTGTTAAGCACTGAGGATACAGACTGAAAGGCAAGACAGTGCCTACTTACAGGGGGCTGGAACGCTGCTTTGCAAACGTTAAAGAGTCATACAAAGGTCAGTTGCTTTTTGTGTTGCTATTATTACTTTTCTGATCACTTCTATACATGATGAACATCTTTTATACCATCATATGCATGTCAGTACTGGCTAGATGTTTCTACCTACTTCTACCCACCATACGCTTTCCCTTTGCTCTATAGTATGGACTCTTGTGAGATTAGGGTTGTCTGTCATTCACAGTCATATTGCCTCGTAGGAAGAAAGATTCTATGAAAAAAAAGAGGAAGAGGAGGAGCTTGGGATCATTGAGAATATTTGTACAACTTCCTAAATGAAATCCAAGGATATTTTTCCTAATGCTAGGCTTAGCTCATTGTACCTCTGAAATACCCATCCACAAGATATATGTGTAAA
>CM053583.1:164174044-164200994 GCA_028627135.1 Pseudochirops cupreus
GAAATCTCTGTGGGGCCCTGCTTCCAGAAGGGAAAGCTCTGTCCCAAATCGCTGGGGTCCTCCCGGCTGCCGTTGCTCTTAGGGAGAGGCTGGGAACTCTTCCTATTTACTTCTGGCTGACTGGATAGCGAGGACTCCAAGACCGAGGCCCAAGACGGCGATCCGGATCCAAGCCACTCAACGCGAGAGCTCTGGCTGAGACCAATCACTCAGTTCCCCTGCTGCCTCCAGGCCAGGGTGGGAAGCTGCAACGCTGAGGAAGGTGCAAAACCTCTGCCTTTCACTTTTCCCCTCTGGAGGCCTTCTGGCCGGACTGATTATCTCCCCCTTTCACATTTCCCATTCACAGCTGCCGCTAATCTGCTCACCTGAAGCTCCTTGCTCCTCCCGTCCAGCCGCCCCGGGGCACAGCTGCAGCTTCAGGAAGCCAGGCTGGTTTTTGTTTGCAGTGCTGATATGGTTCCTCGTAGCTGAGCTGACTTTAGTGGGAAGTATCTTTGTGTGTGTTTTGGAGTTCCAGGGTTGGTTTACAGTCCTGTTTATGGGTATTTTGGGGTGGCTATGTGAGAGCTGCGATATGTTGCTGCTTCTACGCCGCCATCTTGGCTCCTCCCCCCAGAATAATGCTTTTCAATCATAAAAAAATAAAATACATAGAATCAAGGAGGAAGCCAGTTGTACTGAAATATAATTATTAGGGAAAAAAGTGAATGGACCCAAGGTTAAGAATTCTTGCTCTATTTGGACTTGGCACAGGATATTCTCTGTGACATTAGTAAATGTGTTTTATACCTCTTGTTGATACTTAAGGGCTCATTGAACAGATATCTACATGGTCCTATTCTTTTCACATACATAGGCTTCCAATTCTGAGATACAATGATTCTGCAGTTCCGATCTTATATTCTGTATTGTTCTAGGGATTCTTAGCCTTTTTGTGTCACAGACCCCTTTGGCAGTTTGTCAAAGACTATGGAATGGACTTATTTTCTGTTTGTTTTTTCGTTTTTTGCTTTTGTGGGGGAGAGGGGGGAAGGCCAGGCAGTCAGGGTTAAGAGACTTGCCCAAGGTCACATGGCTAGTAAGTGTTAAGTGTCTGAGGTTGGATTTGAACTCAAGTCCTTCTGACTCCACGGCTAGTGCTCTATTCACTGAGCCACCTAGCCGCCTGTGCACTTATTTTCTGAATGATTTTAAATACAGAAAAAAACCACATTTGTTACAAAGGAAACCAATTATAATGAAACAGTTTTCAAAATTAAAAACAAACCCACAGATTCTAGGTTAAGAACTCTTGTTCTAAGTCAGTTGTGTGACTAAAAATTTGTTTTGCTAAAGAAAAGTGGCTCAACAACTGCTTGTTCCCTTATCACATTTTCATCAAAGACACCCCTGATGTATGGATAGACTTTTCTCATAAAGACTTTAAAAAGATGAGAAAACAGGCATATAGGTAAGTAGTAGATATCTTCTCAGTTGGCTTTTTGATAATAATCTCTTTTGTCTCAATGGTATTTAGAATTTATAATATTATTCTTCTTGAGATATCTTTAAAATGTATTCTTCAAGTGATCATGGTTTAGAGCTGAAAGATACCTTGGAGCAGTGGTTCTCAACCTTCCTAATGCCGCTACCCTTTAATACATACAGTTCCTCATGTTGTGGTGATCCCCAACCATAAAATTATTTTCGTTGCCACTTCATAACTGTAATTTTGCTACTGTTATAAATCGTAAATATCTGAAATGCAGGATGTATTTTCATTGTTACAAATTGAACATAACCCACAGTTTGAGAACTGCTGCCTTAAAGGCTGTCGACTTCAACCCCATCATTTGACAGATGAGGGAGATCCATGAAGTTGTATCTTGACCAGGATTAGACAATTAACAAGTATCTTAGGCATTATTTGAACCCAAATGGGCTTGAAGTCCAGCACTCTGCCTTATGCCCCATCTCTTTAAAACTGTGTTATTCCATATACATATATACATGTTCACATATACGCGTGTGTGTATATGCATGTATGTATATGCATTTATATACATACGCACATATATACATTTTGTTTAGGTTCAGCTGCTTTTAATGACACATAATTTCCATTTCTTCACATAGCCCCTAGGGTACTGAGATGTTATAGAATCCATATATCTGCTATTATTTCTACTGAGAATGGATGACCTTCGAAGCACCAGGTGATCTGTTACAATTCACATCCATTTGCTGTCCTGTTTCCAGTTTCCATCTAAAAACACTCATAGGATTATCTGACTACCTAGATCTCAGGTCGACCTCTTTGCAATTCCTCTCCTGCTTTTTGCAATTTTGGGAGGCAGTACTACTCAAAAATCTGTTATCCTGTTCCACAACATTCAGAAAATGAACTTACTCTCTAAGTCTTTGTTGTTTTGCGGGCAGCTAGGCAAAGAAATCAAGTGTGTACAAGCTGACAGAAGCAAGTTCTGTGCTCTTTTGTCCTCATTGTGGTACCTATGACACATTGATTAAACTTTCTTATAAAAGAATGCTTTTAGAATCAATGCCTTTATTTTAAATTCATTTTCCAATTAATAGCTTGTTTAAATAGATCATGTTAGAGCTTTTGTGATTGCCGACAGCGCCTCCCTCTCGTTTGATCTTTTCTTTTAATTTGATATTGATTTTTGCTCTAGCCTGTCAATATTCTGACTGCCCACAAACAACTTTGATAGCGAAACTTTCATTTAAGTCATGGGGTTTTTCTATTTGTGAAGATAGTTCCGTTTCTGTATGATGTTTGATGTTTTCATTTCCTTGATAATGGTAATAGCTAGCATTTATATAGTTCTCCAAGGTTTAAAAAATGCTGTATATATGTTAGCTCACTACAATCCTGTGATGCTGTTACTATCCTCTCCATTTTACAGATGAGGAAACTGAGAGTGAAGCAAAGTTAAGTAACTTTCGCAGCGTCCCATAGCTAATAAGTGTGAGGGCAATATTTGAATTCACATTGTCCTGACAAGTCTAACACATTCACCCACTGTGCTACCTAGATGCCCATTTAAGCACAGTCCCCAGTTACTTTAATATGTGTATATGTGTGTGTGTGTGTGTGTGTGCATAAACATATATATATATATATATATATATATATATATATATATATATATAAAATAAATAATTTCTTTGCTGTAGCAGTAACACGGATATTAATAATATGAGATCATAGGTCTCTAGAACTGGAAGGCATCTTTGAGGTCATTTAGTCAAAATGAGGATACTACAGCCCAGATGAGTTCTATGGCAATGTCCAAGGTCATGGCAGAGGAGTTCTGTGACAGTGCCCAAGGTCACAGCAGTGGAGTTCTGTGGCAATGCCCAAAGTCGCACGAGTTATCAGTAGTAGAACCAGGATTTGAACCCAAGCCCTATGATTCTTAAAGTTCTTTTTACTCTTCTACCCTTCCTCTGTGAAGCTAATTTTACTGCCTAATCTGAGATAGAACTGTAGAATTTGATTTTTGAGAACAACTTTGCAGATAAATTATCTCTTTTGAAACTGATGTTGTTGTTGGGTTTTGTGGGTTTTTTTTTTTTGCTTTTTTTTTCTGCTTTTTTTTGGAGGGGGGAAGGCAGGGCAATTGGGGTTAAGTGACTTGCCCAAGGTCACATAGCTAGTAAGTGTTAAGTGTGAGACTGGATTTGAACTCAGGTCCTCCTGACTCCAGGGCCGGTGCTGTGTTCACTGTGCCACCTAGTCACCCCAAAACTGATGTTTTATAAATGAAATAATTAAGTCCCAGAGAATTTAAATGACATCAGCAAAATCATACAGGTAGTTATTAGTAGAGTTAAAACCCAGTGCTTTGGCTCCCAATTTACATTAAAACAGTAGGAAGGAAGGAAGACACCCTTTTTTCAGCCAGGAAATAACTAATAAAAACTAGTTTCCTCCTACTTAATGACTAATAGAAAGAGAAATGGCTAAGTTCTTACAAGTGGAGATTTAGGTAAGGTGTTAAAAGTCTTTCTTGTGTCCTTTAATTTCACATTTTATGCAGGAGGATACATTGAATTATGATAGCTGTCCTTGTTTCCTTTTAGATGAGTGACAGATATTTACTTCAGCTGTGACTGGAATCAGATTAGTGCATGATATGCTTTCTCTCAAGTGTGAGTGGTAGAAGTCCAAACTTGGTGAGACGTTTTATCCAGAGAATTAACTTGCAGAACTGGCACGTTAATAGGAGCCCATAAACCCATATCGGCGGGGTTTAAAGCTATTTGAGGATTTGGCCCATTGGTTTTGCTTTTGCTTAAGGCGGAATGGCCAATTAATTGGCTCAAGAAACGTCATAAACTTGCAGTTGCTTAACAACATCAAAGCAGACAATAACAGACTACTTTTTTTCTAAGCTCATTTGTGTTTAAAATAACCTTGAACTTGTCAAGTGGGAGATGACTGAGCATTGTCCAGATAGTTGATGACACTAAAATTAAATTAAACTCGGGCTTGCCGCACATCGACTCAAGGTGTGAAGGTGAAAGCTTGCAAAGCCTGAATTGTTCATTGAAAGGAAATGAACTTGAGTGCCTTGAGTGCTACAGAATGAGTTTTATTTTTTGAAGGTTCTGTTTCTAGTAATTCAAAAGCCCTTTTCTCTCCATGGGCTTCTACTATGATCCTATGATTTCAGAAATGTTTTCCAAGAGGCAAAAGTGTTTTGTTTTCTTTTGTTAAAATAAATTTAAAGTAAAGTATAAACTACTAAGCTACTGTTTGGCAGTGATTATTTCATTTCTGTCTCTGTAGAAACTGGCACACAATACCTGGCACATAGTAGGTGATTGGGTAACTAAAATTTCTCTTAGTCGTTGATGAATTGTGAGACCTTTCAGACTGTCAAATGTAGCACAGGGTATCTATGCCAACCAGTCGTTTGAAAATTTCCCCATTCTTGTGTTTTTTTTTTTCCTTCAAAATTTAAAAATATTAAAAATTTAAGTACTTCCTGTAAGATTTTTTTTTTACCATGATTTCACCAGTACAGGGAAATCCCAGTGAGGAATTCCATCATCAGTTAGGATTGACACCTACTCTGCAGTGTCTTGAATGTTAAGTGACAAACAGCCACTATTTGTCATCAGAAGTGAAACTTGAATGCAGGTCTTCCTATTTCAGAGGCCAGTTCCCCACTGGTCCATGCTGCCTTTCCTAAAATATACACCTCTTACAACATAAAAATGCTATCTTTTAAATGAAGTCATAGCATTTTTCTTCATGATAATTGGAATCCATCCCTGGCTTTCCCCCGTCTTCTCCCAGCTCACCAGACTCCAAAAACCTACATTGACTTATCAGTCTGTCTGTCTGCCTCTATATATCTATTTATCCATTCATTCATTCTCTTGTTTTTCATTTATTTGGGTTTTTTTGTACCTTATTTTAAAAATAATTTTATTTATAAAACACATATTTCCATAACACAGTAAGATTAAAAAAGATGATTGCACTGGGAAAACTGGAAAGCAGTGTGACAGAAATTGGACACAGACCAATACCTTGTACCATTTACCAAGATAAGTTCAAAATGGATATGTGACCTAGATATGAAGAGATATAACAGGAAAATGTGAAGAACATGAAACGCATTACCTATCAGACATATGGATAGGTGAACAATTTATGAATGAACAAGAGAGAGCAATGAGAGGTGTAAAATGAATAATATCGATTGCACTAAATTAAAAAAGGGCTGGTACACACAAAACAAATGTAACCAAGATCAGACGGAAAGCAGAAAATTAGGGAAAACATTTTTATAGATAGTTGCTTAAATAAAGGTCTAATATCTCAAATATATAAAGAATTTTGTCAAATCTATTAAAATAAGTTATTCCCCAGTTGATAAGTGGTCAAAGGATATGAACAGGTAGTTTGTTTGTTTTTTTATGAATTCAAAGCAATTTATAGTCATATAAAAATGTTCCATCATTATTGACTAGAGAAAAGCAAATTAAAGCAAACTTGAGATATCATTTTACGCCTATCAAATTGGTTGAAATGACTGAAGGGAAAAGCAACAAATGTTGGAGGAACTGGGGGAAAATTGGGGCATTAATTCATTGTTGGTGTAACTGTGAACTGATCCAACCATTTTGGAAAGCAATCTGGAGTTATCCCCAAAGAGATACTAAGCTAGTTCAGAGGCTAGTTCCCCCACTGTTCCATGCTGTCTTTCCTAAGATAAACCTCTTACACGCAACATAAAAATACAATTTTTTTGGTAAACAAAGGGTATGCTTTGACTCAGCAGTACCACTACTGGATCTATTTCCAAAGATGATAAGAGAAAAAGGAAAAAAGTACCTATATTCATTTATAAAGGAAATGCCCAGGATGGGGGGTGGGGGGAGGGAGGGGAGGTTGCAGTTAATGGCAAAAAAAAAAAATGACTCATCTCAGGATATAAAGTCATGACTTTGACCTCATTAGCACCATTTTTCATTGATTACACATCAACTTTAGGCAGTACCCTTTTGAGTATGTGATTGGGGGTAAAAATGGGACAATATTTATGATGTTGTATAAGTTCACTAAAAACTTATTACCACTGGCAAAGAATGGAGCTGGAAGCATAGATCCTTTTTATGGTTGGGGGAACAACACTATATTTTCATATAAAAATAATATTGATTATGGTGAGCATTAACCAAAATGGAACAGAATACTAGGACTATAAAAATGTTGGGTCATATAATGCTTGCTGTGGTATTTGTGGGTCTAATAAAGAACATGTTAATGATGATTGATATGACTGTTCTGACCAAGGCAAGAAACAATGATGGTGAATCAGTCATCTCTCTTCCCTTTTTGTTTTATATTTTCTAAAGAAATTTTTGTTTGTGGGGTTTTTTGCAACTTATCTGCTTTTGACTTTTCTGTTTATGAGAGAAATTGGGTGATTTTTAGGGAAATTGGTTAACTTTCCTAATACTTGAGAATTTCCCTGATTTCAGTGTGGTGCAGATGCTTGAGGTAGCGTGGAGACTATGAGTAGAGTGCTGGATGCAGAGTCAGGACATGTGGCTTACATCCTACTTCATACATTGACTTCAGAAAACATGCTGAATCTCTGAGTTTTAGTGTCTTTATATAATGGTGATAATACTCCCCCCCCCCCAAAAAAAGCAAAACTAAAATGTAATGGGGATAATAATAATTCTTGAAATATTTCACAGGGTTGCTATGAGGAAAGAGTTTTTCTTTGTTTTTTGGTCTGAACCCATGATTTCACTGATGTAAAGAATCTCTAACAATACAGATTGGCACCTGCTGTGCAATTTATACTTTTAGAGAGTTGCCTGAAATGCTGAGAGGTGAAAGAATTTGTGCAGGGTCTCACAACCAGTAGGTTAGTGGCCTGACTGGTACCTAGGTCTTCCTGACTGAGGTTAGCTCTCTGTTAACTCTCCCAGGCTTCTCTGAAAATTTGCTTCTTATTACATCCTTCACCAGCATAGTTTGCAGCTCCTTTATTCCCTAGAAGTTTTCATGAACTTATTGTGATAAAATATTTAGCATCTGGTGGTAAAATTTCTGGTGATGAACCTCTCTGAAAATAGCTCTATTGAACTTTAGATGACAGACACACTTTCCACTTCATAGTGTGAAGCTTTTCTAACTTTGTAGACTGTCCTAGACTAATGCTGCTATGGCAGCTAAGAACCAGAGGCACAGGAGTAGGACCTTAGTAAAAGATAAAATATTCTAATTTACACAAGTACCAAGTCTTAAGTTTGGGGAACAGAGTAAAAAATAGAAAAGGATATTTGAGGACTACCTCTGATAGATGAAATCTTGAGTTTGGGGGCTTTTAGAATCACAGAATCTCCGTGACATTGACCTCCTTGTTGTTCCACAAACACGTCGCTCCTTCTCTAGGCTCTGGTCATTTTCTCTGGCTGTCTCCCCTGCCTGGAATGCTCTCCTTCCTCATTTCTACTTCCTGACCTCCTTTAAGTCCCACTTAAAGTCCTGTCTTCTACAAGAAGCCTTTCCCAAGTCATTTTCATTCTAGTGCGCTCCCTCCGGCACTTAGTGCCTTCTTATCCTGAATAAAGCTTGTTTGTACATAGTCCTTTATTTGTTGTCTCTCTCCCCACCCCACCCCCCCACATCCCCATTAGATTATGATCTTTTTGAGGGCCGAGACTGTCTTTGTTCCTTTTTCTATCCCCACTGCTTAGCACAGTGCATAGCACATGATTAATAATTATTTACTGAGTTGGAAAAGACCTCAGAGACAGGGGTGGGTTACCTGCAGTCTTGAGGCCACATGTGGCCCTCTGAGTCCTCAAGTGCAGCCCTTTGACTGAACCCAAACTTCACAGAACAAATGAGGTTTAGATTCAGTCAAAGGCTGCACTTTAGGACCTAGAGGGCCACATGTGGCCTCAAGACTGCAGGTAACCCACCTCTAATTTAGTTCATGACAGAATAAGAAAATCTTCAACAATAAGGCTTTTTTGTGGTTGTTATTGTTGTTCCATTTTCAACCTTTTTTGGTTATGGACCCCACTGACAGTCTGTGAAGACTATGGCTCCTTCCTTCTTCAAGGCCAGCTTTTTATTCAATCTAAATAGCTAATTGGAAGTTACTTATAGTGTTGCCTTGCACATAGTAGTTACCTAACTGAATTTAAATCCAATTTAATTATTGACTTTTAAAAACATCATAGGTTTAGAAGTGACATCACCAATTATAATTTAGATAAAATTGATCATATAGTTGAATATTAACTCAAGTATAGCAATGAACATTTTACAAGTCCCAACCAATGCAGAATGAGTTAGACTAACCTACAACAAATCCACCATTTTATTTTTCTATTAAAAGTAATGAATTGGGATCAATTGAACATTTGTTATGAAGAAAGCTATAGATGGGATTTTGCTTAGCTTAGTCTTTCAATGATTTACATAAATTCACCATTCTAAAATTTTGTAGAAGCATACTCATTTAAAAGTGTATCACATTCTTCTACAGAATCTTTCAAGTTACCTAGGTGATAGACTATGCTGGAATTAGCCTAGAAACATTATTAATTATATGTGTTTTTGAAGGCTTTGCATTCAGAATAAGATGTTTAGTGTTCAGTTGAATTTTAGTAGCACAAGTAGAAAGCAAAATGAAGTCTTATCAAAAGAGACTACTTCCTCAGAGTTCAACAGTGAAGTCTTCTTGACAATCTTCAAATAAGATACTGACTTGGGATTCATGATAAATAATCCTTGAATTCATTTCTAGGCCTTTCATTTTCATAATTCATGTTAAAGTTTCTATGATATGATGGAACCTTGGGGCATATTTTTCACTAAATATGCATTTGATTTAACTTTGTTTTACCAGTAGACTTGTTGGTAAAGTACAGTTGCCTTATGTACATTGTTTCCCTTTCAGAATTAATGTGCAAACATCTGTATGTGAAAATTCTCAGTATAATTTTATACACTAGTTTAGGTCCAAAACCCTAATATCCATTTTTACAAATTTCAGTATCTAGTATGCAGGTATGAGTGCTTCAGGTAGAAAACCTTTTAAGTTATTATTAAATTGCTTTTTACTGTTAAAACTTTTCCCATTTAGAATCATGCTGTTATTGTAGTTGTTGACTTAACTTTGAGTAAAACCAGTCCCTTTAAATTAGAGTAGAGCTGCCTCTCAGATCTTCCCCTCCCCACTTTCACCCCTTCTACAACTGGATCTTAGAATTTATTAGTGTAGTGGTGACCTCCTACAGCCAAGGAAGAGAAGCACCTTCTTACAACTTAAAGTCTTAGAATTGGGGGTAGTGGCAGCATTTAGAGGTTAAGGGACTTGCTCAGGGTCACACAGCTATTAAGGAAGAAATTAAATCCAGTCAACTCAATGATCTTGAGGCCAGCTTTGCCAGCTTTCTAACCACCAAAGAATACTGCCCTTGGCCTTTGGCTCTAATACTAACATACAAAATTTTTTTGGAAAAAAAAGCTACACTGGGAAAATAGAATCCTTCTATTAGTAGAAATTGAGAATTGAGAAATAGAAATTGAGGCATCTGGTGGTATAGTTGGTAAGAGCAGTAGGCATAGAGTCAGAAAGAGCTGAGTTCAAATTCATCCTTAGACACTTACAGTCTATGTGACTCTGGGCAAGTCACTTAACCTTTGTCTACCTTAGTTTCTTCCACTGCGGATAATAATAGTAGCTACTTCTCAAGGTTGTTGTAAGGACCAAAGGACATAATATCTGTTTAAAAAAATGCCTAGTACAGTGCCTGGAACGTAGTAGGCACTGCATAAATATTTATTCTCTTCCATTTCCCTTCCCTAGTAAAATGGTGGAAGCAAAAATCTAAGTTGCTGAATATATAAAGTCAAAATATAACTTAAATTGCATTAAGTATCTTTTCTAGAAGTCTTATATGCTATATATATGTATATCGTATGTATCTGTATATGTAATATATACATATACATACATATATATATATACACACACACACACATATATATATATATATATATGTATAACATGGGAGATTTATGCAAATATTTGAGACAATTCCCAAAGAGATAAAGGGCCAAAGAATGAACAGTTTTCAAAAGAAAATATGTCAACTATTAACAGTCAGATGAAAAATGTTCAAAATAGCTAATGAGAAAATTCTTATTTGAAACAACTCTGAACTTTTAATATTATTTTTTAGAATATCAAAGATAATAAAAGATAGAAATAGTGTTAGAGGGGCTATGATTACATTAATACACAATTGGTGTTGGTGCAAATTGGTTCAGTGTGGTACAGTGGAAAAAGAAATATATTTGCATTTGCAGAACCTGGACTCTGCCATTTAATGCCTTTTGACTGTGATTTAACCCCTCTGGGCCTCACTTTCATTGCGTGTAGAAAGAAGGGATTTGACTAGTTAACTTCTAGGGTCTCTTCTAGTTGTAAATCTACATTCTTATGAAAATTGAATTATGTAAGAAATGTTATTAAATTTTTTCCCCTGGCCCCTTGATCCAGTGATCTCATTACTGGGCATAAATACCAATGGAGTAATTGACTGAAATAAAGTCCCATATGTATCAGAAATATCCGTAGCAACAGTTTTTCTATAATAAATTAAAAACAAAGTATCTGCCCACTAATTTAGTAATAGCTGAACAAATTGTGGTATATGAATATAATGGAATTTTACGGTGTTATAAGAAATGATGGATATGATTCAGTTTAATTCAATAAACTATAAAGTATCTACTATATGCCAGGCAGTGTGCCAAGCACTGGAAATACAAAAATGGGCAAAATACAGTGCCTGCCTTCAAGGTGCTTATGCTCTAATGGCTGGAGGGAGAGGTCAGAGAAACACAGAAAGACTTGTATGAATTCTTGCTGTGAAAAGTAAGCATAACGACAATAATGTAAAGAAAGATAGCACTAAAAGACAAATTAAAGTCAGTAACCAGTCTTGGTACTAGAAGCAAGACAACAAAGATGACTCATGTCGTGGTCCTCTTGGAGAATGAAGAACAAACCACAGCCACGACAAAGATGACAGAACATACCTTTCTCTTTTCACTAGACTGGTGAAGGTCCCTGCCAGGGCAGTGTTGCACACAATGGCATAGAGAGTTCTTTTGTTGCTCATTTTTGTTTGCATGTTTTCCTTTGTTCCAAAGAAGGTTCCTTTCAGGAGAAGACTTGGAGAAATGATTCATGGTGTGAGCAAAAAAATATATATATTTATTTATTTTTTTGTTTTTTTGTGTTGTTTTTGTTTTTTTTGCTTTCTGGAGGGCAATTGGGGTTAAGTGACTTGCCCAAAGTCACATGGCTAGTAAGTGTGTCAAGTGTCTGAGGTCAGATTTGAACTCAGGTCCTCCTGACTCCAGGGCTGGTTGCTTTATTCGCTGTACCATCTAGCCACCCCCCCCCCCCAAAATATTTAGATAAAATAAATCTCATACTACTTGTTGTTGTTTAGTCATTCAGTTCTATCTGACTCTTTGTAACCCCACGGATCACACTGTCTGTGGGGTTTTCTTGGCAAAGACACTGGAATGATTTGCTATTTCCTTCTCCAAAGGATTAGGGAAGCAGAGGGTAAATGACTTACCCAGGGTCACACAGCTAGTAAGTGTCTGAGACCATATCTGAATTCAGGTCTTCCTGACTCCCTAGCTGCCTCTTATCAGTATTCAATAGAGTATATGGCTATCACAGTCCTAGCTGTGCATATAGCTATCACAATTCTAGCTATGTATATAACTCTCACAGTTCTAGTGTTTTCTAAATCTTTGATTTCTTGCAATTAATTCACCCTGTGCTGAATTAGCACACTTTGATTCTGTGGCAATGCCTATACTTGTCTGAAAATGCTGCATACTAATGCTCTCTTTCTGAAGCTGCTTCATCTTCCTAATGGGATTTTATTTTTTTCTGTGACCCAGCTGGCACCCAAACGAGATACCAAAGGGAGTGGTACAATATAAATGGATCCCAGCTACTCTTTAGTCTGTACAGGATGTGCAAGTATCAGCCTAGATGGACACAGTCTTCTCCATCGTCGTTTGATTTCTCAGGGTTGTGTCTCCTTTACTTATTATTCCTATATTTTGAGTTTTCCTTAAAGAAAAATAAGAAGAAATTTTCTATGTGCTCAAAATGGCTTCACCACTCTCTTTCCCCCTTGACCAGTAATTTCAGGTAGGCTTAAGATCAACAAGATGTTGATTGTCCTTTTCAGGGTCACCAATTCCCAGCTACAAATAGCACTGGAGCTCAGGATGTTTCTATATTTATAGCTTCAGCTCTGTACATTTTTTTTCCTTCCCATCCCACTGAACAGTTTGCATATCTTGACTCTATTCCAGGACTGAAAGGGAGTCAAAACCTGGGCAGTCATTTGGGTAGGTACCACATCCTCCAAGGTTCAGAACTGTTCGCTTCTTTTTAGCTCCCCAAAATTGCATTTTAGGAAGTCAGTAATGAGTTTCTAACTTTATACTCGAGCCCTACACGGAGACACAGAAACTTTACCAGACTGTGGCTTCCATGGGCACCATAGGCTGTGCTCCATTTTGACCCAATTTGAAAACAAAAGCAATAGTATATGGAAGCCTCTGAGCAGCATAACAGACTGTATAAAACGCGCAATATAGTATGTTGCACCTTAATGACGTCTCCCACATTCTCTCCATTGCCCTTTGATTCTGGGACACTGGAGGATGAAAGCAGATTTCTTCTTTGAAAGTTTTTGAGTTTATACTTTAGGTAGGATGATGCACTCTCTTTTTTTCCTACTTCTCACTACAGTAACATCATCACAAGACAAGGGCAACATCAACAACTATTTTTTCTATTTATTTATTTTATTATATTAAATATATAATTTGTTACATTATTTATATTTTATTATTTGTATATTCATATATCCTACATTATATTGTATTTTATACTTTATATAGTAATATATTATTTTATTCTATATTAATATATTTATCAACTATTTCTTTATTTCCACGGACTGAGAACTCAGCTAGGATCTGGTGAGAAAAAAGGATAGATTTCATGGAATTTAGAGTCAAGGAAGGAAAGAAGATCCAAATGCCATAGCTGTCATATCTTACATTGCAAAACAAGGCATGGTTGAGAATTACTCAACAAAGTGATGGGTGAGTTTTGATAACTGGCCAGGATATCAGAGAAGACCTTGAAGGGAGGTGATATTTCAGTTGCACTTATAAAAAAATAGGTAGGCATTCAACATTATGATGGCCAAGAAGCAGTTTTCCTTTTGGTCTCATGATTTATTGCTTTCAGTGTTCTGCCACTGCCTGGATAGAATCACATTGCACATGAGGGAGCATTTCATGAATTCCCAATTTTTTTTTCCATTTCCTAAAGTTCTCTGCTTGTTCCCTCTTTTCTGTAATGTGCCTTAAGACTTTAAAATAAAGAATGCATGCCTATGTGGGTATAATTAGCTAGCTTATTTGTCCCCTCTCCTCAAAACTGCTCTTTTACTTGCTCTCAAAATGAATCAGTGGGTGATTTACTGTTTATCTCAGATGTCCTCTCCTGAGCACATTTGAGGACCATGCTTTCTGTGATTTCTGAAGAAATAAAAATCCTGGAAAATAATCAACTTTTTTATATCCCAACAATGGAGGGAACGTTTCTGGTTCTAAGAAAGCTATGTTTTCAGTGCTATCTATTTTTTAAAGAAAAAAACTTGGCATGCTGCCTATGCCTATATGTCTGTGCAGATGAGACATACCTGAATGTATATTTATTAGATAAGTGTGATATTTTTTTTAATTTCAGTAGAAACACAGACCAGCTTCCTGTTTTGTAGCCAAAGGCACTAGCTATCTCTGTTGCTTCCTACCCTTAAATTTCACATGAAAACTTTGCTTCCCCTTTTCTGTAGCTTCTCAGTTTGAATGGGGACCAATGGGCTCAGTGCGGTGGCTCTTTTGCAGTTATTCTTTACCAAGAGCTTGGGGCATAATGCAAGTGTTTCTTCTTAAACAAAGAGTGGGGGTAGAGAGAAGATGAAAATTTTGTTCTCAGAGTTGCTGGGGAAGAACCTTGTTTTTTTTTTTTTAACTTCCTAAAGTGAAAATAACTAGGTGTTTTGCATGCTGGTATAATTTTACTGTGGTATGTATGAAGTGGTCAGAGTGCAGTGGGAAGCCTGGTTGCCATGCAACAGTTGGCAGGCTAGATGACTTGAGTGGTAACCGACATTGCTAACTCTTCCTTTATCTGGGATTTAGTATTGGGGCAGAACTTTGCCGTAGTGCAGACTGATTTCTGGAGGATGGTCTATCAGTTGACCTACCGATTGGTTCTAGAGAAACAGTTTTCCCTGAGACTCAGAATATTTCCTTCTAGGTTTTGCTTCCATGAATTCCCCAGGTCTGGAAATTCCCTCACATTATACCAGTTGTAGACTTGCTGTACAATCAGTAAAAAGAAATAAAAGGTGACAAATGATAAGGGATAATATGAAATCCTTCTGGATTAGAACCTGTTTTCCAGGAGAGAACAAGGGCCATGTAGCATAATGGCATTTTCTAATTTTCAAGAATAGGTCCACAAGAGTGTGCACCAAAGTTAAATTGAACTTTTTTATGTTGGATACACTCGCTATATTTGTGCTTTTTTTTTTTAAACCAGCACCACCCCTATTGTATGGAGTGTGAATAGAGGCTGGAAAATTTTGGAGTATACAGTAGATTGTAGTCCAATTTCCGAGGAGAAACAGGATGGCGTTGTAGAAAGAGCACTGGATGATAGAGTCTAGTCCAAAGGAAGGCACTTGTAGGAAATGAAGAGATGATTAGCCTGGAAGCTTTCTTTAAACAGAGGCTTCTGAAGGAATTGGTTGCTCTGTCCTAGAATCAGAAGGCGTTACTGATGAGGTAGGAGAACCAAAGCTGATGCAGTCTCTCACAATGTGGCGAGTTGCCTGGTGAGGAGGTTTCCTGGGGCCATGCTGGAATCTAGTCCAAAAGCAGGAAATGTGGGAAATGCAGAAGGCACTTACTTTCTCTGAACCTCAATCTCCTCATCTGTAACATGAAGGGATTGAGTTAGCATTAATTTTAAATCCTATGTTTCTGCCAAGTTGTTTTTGGATAAATCCAAACTCCTCTTATTGCATTTATAAGTCATGTTGATGAACATTTTTCCATTAATGTTTTGATAAAACTGTAAGTTTTTCCATTTATCCTGAGTAATAATAATAATGAGCAGGTAGGTGGCTAAGTGAATAGAGTGCAAGTAAGTAAGCAAGACCTGAGTTCAAATATGCCCTCTGACACTTACTAGCTATGTGACCCTGGGTAAATCACTTAACCCTGTTTGCTACTGTTTCCTCATCAATAAAATGAGCTGGAAAAGAAAATGGTAAACCACTCCAGTATCTGTGCCAAGGAAACTCCAAATGAGATCACAAAGGGTTGGACACCACTAAAAAGGCTGAACAACAATAGTAATAATAAACTAGAGATTTAAATGCTTTAAGATTTGCAAAATGCTTTATATCATTAGATCTTCACAAAACTTTATGAGAGAGAGATGCCTTTATTCCCATTTTTCAAATGGGGTAACTGAGGCTTACAGTTTAACCAACTTTTACAGGGTCATATCGATAATAGGTGTCCAAGGCTGTATCCTTACTCCAAGTACAGAGTGCTAACTATTATAATATTTAGTACTACTTATTAAAAATGACTACTTAGTTTTAAAAAACCTGACTTTTGGGGGAAGTTTGGAAGGGAGACCTTGGATTTTAGTGGCAAAGGGATCTTTGAGTGAGAAAACCCTATCTACTCATTCAGGTCAGCAACTGCTCTACAAAAGAGATTCAGTGATTTATCCAATGTCACACAGTCAATATGTTTCAGAGATAGAACTTAAATCTTAACTTTATTAACTCCCAGAATTCCTCACTATTCACCATGCCATACCACTGCCTGTCACACTGAGGGTTTAAAGTATGTCCTCTCTTGCACGTCTTAGAAAAGCAAGTGAGGCATTTTTTTGCCTTACTGTAGGACAGAAAGGGAGTACTAAGTCAGTGTGTAACAGAAGTAAGAGAAAGTCATGTATTGGAAACATCGTTCGACTGAAAGTCAGGAGACATGACTTTTCTCTGACAGACTCCTTTGTAGCCATGTGATCTCAGCCAATTCGTTTTCATTTCTTTAAGCCTCAGTTTCTACATCTGTGAATTGTGTTGACCTACAGTGGTGGTCCTCTAAATGTGGTCTGGGAAGCTCTAGGCTTTGAGACTGTTTTATGTGGTTTATGAGATCAGAAGCATTTTTATAATAATACTAAACTATTTTAATTTTTAAAAAGTTAAATACAGATAGATGATAGATATACAGACAGACAGATAGACAGACAGACAGATGTAACCACATAAACAAAAGCTCTTTGGAATCCTCTGGTTTTTAAGAGTATAAATGGGTCTTGAAGCCAGTAAGAATGAAAACTATTAGATTAGAAAATCTCCAAGGTCCCTTCTCAATCAGAATATTCTGTCTATAATCCAACCTCCACACCAATATGAGTTTTATTTTATTTGGTCCTCTGTCACTTCAGTTTGGTGATATTGTCAAGTTACACAGTTCGAGGTAAGCAATCCCATTTATTTCATGAAAGACAAGTGAATTTACCAAATGAAAGTTTTATGTGTTTTACCTTAACTTGAAAGGCAATAGAATAGAATGTTATATTTCTTGCAAAATATAGTCTTAAATTACTTAAAAAAAAAGTTGACTCTTAGACCATTCCAGTTCCTACCCTTGTACTTAAAATACTCTGGCACTACAAAAATTGACTGTTTTTTAAATCATTCTGGAAAAAAATTCCCATAACCTTCCTTGGTGATCAAAATTCTTTATATCATAATTCATCCCATTTCCAATATTATAGCAGAAATTCCTACATATGCAATGACATATCCTATACACAGCAAATAAATCAGTGGGTTCAAATCCTGCCTCTAACACTGATTTTGTGACCATGGTCAAGTTCCTTAACTTCTTGGTATCTCAGGTAATCTTCTGAGATTGAGTTTCAGAACAAGTACCAGTCTGCATTGAGAGAGAAAAAGTTCTCACTAGGTGCCAATGAAATAATAGACCTATTTTAAAAAAAAAAGATTTCTGTGAGGTGTGAAAGGACCCCAATCCTTTACTTTAAATCCTGAATATACATACATCTATAAATGTGTATTTATATAATCTATAAATACATAAATGCATCTATACATATACATGTATATATACATATGTACACATATTTTGTGTGTATATATAAGATGTGTATTGTGTCTTCCTTTTCATCTGTCTTACTTTACAAAATCTTTCTCATTGTTATTCTCTATTCTCTTCCCTCTTCAAGTTTTAGAAATCATTTTTATTAATTTTTCCATAATATAACCTCCATTGTGTTTTTAAAAAACTTTTACTTTTTTTTTAATTGTGGTAAAGGAACAAGGATTTATGGGTTTTGTTCCGCCCAAATGATTCTTCTTGTCACATTGATTTAGGTTGGGTAACTTCTTTGAATACTATTTTATGGGAGTTTTAAGTAAAGGCAGAGTTGATGTTTTAAGAAAGTTGAAGTTTTTAAGCAACAGCAATGAGATGAGAAGAAAAGGAGGAATTCTTAGTTCAGCTGTCAGATTTTCTTTTTCCTCTGTGCTGTTTTTATAATAAAAAGATTATTTTCTTTTTGACATGTATCCAGTACTGAGAGACAGAGTCAATGGACCTGTTATATACTTGCCATTTTCATTTTGCTACTTGTCTTAATGCCCAGATTTTCTATGTATGTAATGCAGGATGAGATATAAATGAGAACTGTTGAGCACCTTTCCATTTGAAGTAAATCATTCTTCATTTGAGTTGGAAAGGACTTATTAAATTTATGCTTACTAATTATTACTTAAAAAAAGAAATTGACAGCATGGTTATTGCTGCTAATATTGTTAATTAAATGACTTATTTAAAATTAATAAATTAAAATTAAAAGATTAATGTGACTAAATTTTCTTGCTAAATGTTTGTACTTATAATTTCAGCACATAAAATATTCTGACAGTTTGATTCTTTGTTTTTAAAACACATGCTGCAAGTCAGTCACTAAATAGATAAATTGACTTTATCTTCCATTTCCACAGAATGTTCTAAACCAGTTTATTTTACAAATATATCATACTTGGGGTGGAACAAAGGTGCTGGAGTATAAGATGAGACCCCCTTGAGTGTGCTCAACATTTTCTTGAAAACAACCTCAAAATAACGTCAAATCGAATTTTGAAATGACGAGGTGAACAAAAGGTCAAAGGGAGACATTTGTTCAGCTTGAGACAACTTTGAAGGTCAGTAAGAAAGATTTATAACACCAGGGTGGGCACAAGCTTGGGGTGTGGTAGGAGCATTAGGGCCTTTGAGGTGCTGTGAAAGCAACATTAGCAGCAGCCTTAGGATTTCACAGCCCAAGGACTGTATGGGAGTTGGACAATTGGTCAGAAAGAGATTATAGGGAACTCTTTACTGACACTGGGTGCATCTGATGCTGATTGGCAACTCCATTGTTTATACATATGACTTGTAGTTCCAGGAGCACTTGTGATAAGTTGCAAGGAAGTAGGGGCTTTGGGCACAGTTCCAGGGCCAAGAAGAGCACTAGTACTTGCAGCTGGAGGAGAGCAGGGACCCTTCCTGGCTAAAGACCAGAGCAAAGACCAGGAGAGTAGTGACCATACTTCTTCCTTATAACCCCACCTTGGAAGCACCAAAAACTTGCAGACCCCCAGAACTAGTTCTGGCAACAGTAGCACAAAAGCTTGGTGCTTGGCAGTGTCTTTCCACCTTCAAATAAGCAGAGACCAGCTGTAACATAAAGTTCAAAGTCAAGAAATAGCAGAAAAGAAAAATAAGCAAATGACAAAAAAAGAAGAACTTGACCATAAAAAGACACTATGGAGGCAGGGAAGCCAAGACATAAACTTATAAGACAATAATGTGAAAATAGGTACAAGTAAAACCCCAGAAAATGCTAATTAGACTAAAGGCCATCAAAATCCTAAAAAATTGGGAAAAATTGGGAAAATAAATAAGAGTGATCCAAGAAAATTATGAAAAGAGAAACAACTCGGTGAAAGAGGCACAAAAATACTGAAGAAAATTACGCCTTAAAAACAGAATTGGTCTAATGGTAAAAGAGATGCAAAAATTCACTGAAGGAAAGAACTCCTTAAAAAGCAGAATTGATGAAATGGAAAAAGAGGTACAAAAGATCACTGAAGAAAATAATTCCTTAAAAATGTGAATTGGGCAAGTGGAAGCTAATAACTCCTTGAGGTTTCAAGAAACAAAACAAAATTTAAAAAAATAAAGTAAAAATGTGAAATATCTCATTTGGTAAAACAATTGACTTAGAAAGTAGATTGAGAGATAATTTAGGAAATACTTAACTACCAGAAAGCCTTGATCAGAAAAAAATAGTTTAAACATCATGTTTCAAGAAATTATCAAGGAAAACTGCTTGAATATCTTGGGTCTAGAGGGTAAAATAAAAATTGAAAGAATCCACTAATCACCTCTTGAAAGAGATCCCTGTATGAAAACCCCCAGGAATATTATAGCCAAATTCCAGAGCTCTCTGAAAGAATATTGAAAGAAGCCAGAAAGAAAGAATTCAAATATTGTGGAGCCAATGTCAGGGCCACACAAGATCTATAAGCTTCCACATTAGAGAGCAGAGGGATTGAAATATGATATTATGGAGGGCAAAAGAGCTATAATCACAACCAAGAATAAGTCACTTAGTGAAGTTTTCATATAATCGGGGGCGGGGGTGGTGGTGGAGAGAATGGACATTTAAAAAATAGAGAAGACTTCAGGCATTCCAGATGAAAAGACCAGAGCTGAATAGATAATTTGACATTCAAACAAGACTCAAGAGAAACAGATAAGGAGAAACTGAAAGAGTAAAGTTAAAGTTTATAGTTAAATTAAACTGTTTACAATCCTATATGGGAAGATGATACAAGTGACTTCTAAGAACATTATCATTATCAGGGCTATTAAAAGGAGTCCATATAGACAAAGGGCATAGCTGTGAGCCAATTATGTTTGGATGATCTCCAAAAATAATGTTAGAGGTGAGAAAGATGGGTGCAATGGGAGAAAGGGGAAGGGAGAAGTAGAATGGGGAAAATTTGTTCACATAAAAGAGGCATGCCAACGAAGAGTTTTACAGTGGAGAGGAAAATGGAGGTGGAGTGGTGTGCAATTCTTGAACCTCACTCTCATTAGAATTGGTTCAAAGAATCTGTCACTGTCTCTGTCTTTCTTTCTCTCTCTTTCTCTCTCTCTCTCGTATAGAGAGCTATTTTACTCAATAGAAAAGAGGAGGGGAAGAGGATAAGAGATATGGTGGGAGGCATGATATAAGACAGGGCAGATTAAGGGAGATAGTCTTGACTTTAGAAGAGGGACAGGATAAAAAGAGAGAAAAATAAACAGAAGAAAATAGGATGGAGGGAAAATACAGTTAGTGATAACTCCTATGAATTTGAATTCGGGTGAGGTAACCCATGAAATGAAAGTGGCTAGCAGAATGGATTAGAAATCAGAATCCAACAATATGTTGTATACAAGAGACACTTGAAATGGAAAGATACATACTGAGTTAAAATAAAGGACTTTAGCTATTTCAGCTGAAGTAAAAAAGGCAGGGGTAGCAATCATGATATCAGACAGAGAAAAAGCAAAAATTGACATAATTATAAGAGATAATCAGGGAAACTACACTTTGCTAAAGGTTACCTAAGACAACTCAGTAATATATTTTTTTTAATTACAACAAGTTTCTGTGTTAAATCCCTCATTTCTCAAATATTTAAGGAACAGAGTCAAATTTATAAAAATAAGACCCATCCCCCATTTGATAAATGGTCAGGGAATTACAGGCAGTTTTCAAAAGAAGAAATCAAATCTAACATTTGAAAAACATATGAAAAAATGTTCTAAATCACTATTGATTAGAGAAATGAAAATTAAAATAACTCTGAGGTATCATCTCACATTTATCAGATATGACAAATGCTGGAGGGGGTTTGAGAAAATAGGTACATTAGTGAACTGTTGGTTTTCTAATCATTCTGTGGAACAATCTGGAGCTGTGTCTAAAGGGCTATAAAACTGTGCATTCCTTGTGATATAGCAATATTAGTTCTAGGTTTGTACCTCAAAGAGAACAAAGAAAAAGGAAAAGAACTTATATGAACAAAATCTTTATGGCTGTTCTTTTTGTTGTGGCAAAGAAATGGAAATTGAGGGGATGCTCATCAACTGAGGAATGGCTTAATAAGTTGTGCAATATAATTTTAAAAAAAAATATTTATCTTTCTGTTACGTTTCAAGTTCCAAACTTTCTCCCTCCCTCCCCACCCTGGAATAGAGAGGCTACCATTTGACAGATATATGTATGTTTGTGTATACACATGTATATTGTGTATACATACACACACACATACACACACATATTTATATTTGTAAAACCATACTATGCATACTGCTATTCAGCTATTTCTCTGGAGGTAGATAGCATCTTTCTTCAAAGGTCCCTTGCAGGTGATTTGAGGATTTATGATAGAATAACTTAGTTGTTCCCTATTATTCTTCAAACAATATTGCAGTTGCTGTATACAATGTTCTCTTTGTTCTGCTCATTTCACCCTTCATTATTTTGTGTAAGTTTTCCCATGTTTTCCAAAAATCAACATTCTCATCATTTCTTGCAGCACAATAGTATTCCTTCACAATCATAATGAAACTTATTTATTGATTCCCAGTTTATGGGCATCCCCTCAATTTCTGCTTCTTTGCCACCACAGAGAGAGCTGCTATAAATATTTTATGACAAACAGGTACTTTTTCTTTTTCCCTGATTATCTTGGGAAGCAGAACTACTAGTGGATCAAAAGGTATGCAAAGTTTTCTAACTCTTTGTGCATAATTCCAGATTACTCTCCAAAATAGTTGGATCAGTAAACAGATCTACCAGCCATGTATTAGCATCCCAGTTTTTCCACATCCCCTCCAATATTTGTCATTTCCTTCTTCAATTGTTTAACCAATCTGATAAGTATGAAATGTCTCAAGGTTGTTTTAATTTGCATATCTAATCCACAATGATTTAGAACATTTTTATATAGTATATAGCTTTGATTTCTTCATCTAAAACTGCTTGTTCATATCCTCTGACCATTTATCAATTGGGAAATAACTCACTCGTATAAGAAAATGTTTATAACATCTCCCCCCAGTTTTCTCCTTTCCTTCTAATCTTGACTACATTGATTTTATTCAGACAAAATCTTTTTAATTTAATGCAATCAGTGGCATACGATTGTGATAAAGTACTAATGTGCTACAAGAAATGGTGAGGGGAGTGGTTTCAGGAAAACATAGCAAAACTTATATGAACTATTATAGAATGAAGTGAGAAGAATTGGGTGATAATTGAGTTCAGTAATAGCAATGCTGTAATAATGATCGATGATGATGGCTATTCTCATTAATATAATGATCGAAGACAATTCCAAAAGACTCATGATGAAAAAATGCTAAACACCTCAATACAGAAAACTGATGAATTCTGAGTACAAATTGAAGTATAATATTCACTATTTTTTATTATTATGTTTTGTTTTTTTTTGATGTGGCTAATATGGAAATATTCACAAGTATAATTAATATAATATTGGAAGGAGAGAATCTTGAACTCAAAATTTTAAAAAGAATATTTAAAATAAATAAGTTGTTTTTTGAGAAAGAAAAATATATTATGGTGATCAGAGAAGAAAATAGATGATTCAAAGTAACTCAGGAAAAAAAACAACACATCTCAAAGTATATATTCAATATTAAGGAAATAAGATCCAAAATATCTACAAAATGTCCACATATCTACTCCTGCCCTTATTATTTTGGATCCATGAATGCTATCTGACCAGGTTCAGGAGCCCAACCACAAGCAAGGGGGTCTAAGCTCCCCCTTTTTCATACTCTTTAATTTATTATTAAGTTTAGGTTGTGGCTTGTCTGATCTCTAGAAAAGGGGGAAAAGTAAAAAAGTTATTTAGCTGCATTGTAAATCAGTTATAGAACAGGTATTTATTTCCTAAACACAAAAGAAATTCCATGTTCATGGATAAAACAACTTAAAATAATACTCTGTAACAACCTATAAGTACTGAGACATCTGGGAATGAAATTTTACCATTGTATTCTTTCATGAAGGTATTTAACACTCATCAGACCATAAAGAAATTTTCAGGACTATTGGATAAGCATTTTTCACTTCACCTTGGTTCTGCCCTATTCAAACAATTGTTGGATTTTGGTAAAGTGGACCAGCCTTGGTCCATTGACTCTTGTTAGAATCAGCTGCGTAGTCCAGTGGCTAGAGCACTGGACCTGGAGTCAGAAAGACCTGAGTTCAAATATGACCTCATAAACTTACTATTTGACCCTAGACAAGGGAGCCACTGTCTGCCTAAATTTGCTCATCTATAAAATAGGTTTAATAATACCACCTACCTCTCAGGGTTAAGCTGATAGTCATAGAGCACTTTATTTTTTGCTTTTTTTGGGGGGGGGAGGGCAATTGGGGTTAAGGGATTTGCCCAAGGTCACGTGGTTAGGTTTTTTTTGTGATGTGTCTGAGGCTGGATTTGAAGTCAGGTCCTCCTGACTCCAGGGCTGGTGCTCTATTCACTGAGCCACCTAGCCACCCCCATAGAGCACTTTAAAAACTTAAAGCATGATATAGATGCTAACTATTTTTGTTGATGACTGTCTCCCTCAAAGCCTCTGAAGTAGCTGTTGGAGACCCCTTGCCTTGAGATCCCAAGACCTTTGAATCTCTCAAACTCAAAGGTTACCTCCAAGCCTGGACATGTCCATCTCAGGATAGATACGTGGTCACCTGAGATCAGGAAAGAACAAAGCCCCCCAAAACAGACCCAAACCTAGGCTCTGGCTTGCCAAGGCAGGTCATAAGTACAGATGTCACGTGTTCATTCACTGTTGCCATGTGCTCAGGGAAGGGAATAGGTCAAACCACCTCTCCCAGAATCCTCATAGAAAGTCGCTCAAAATAGTCCTGAGAGCATCAACAACTGAAAAGGAAGAGTCTTGGTGGCAGGGATGTTCTCTTTTAAATATCCACTGAGTCATCAGCTCTTCTTGCTAAGTGGCCAATAAGGAGAAATGCCTCCTCATCTCAGAGCTGCCAAGCTCTTTAAAGTCTGAGCCATCACATGGGCAGAAGCAGCCAGGAAGTCTGTCATCCTTAAAGGGCCTGAGTGCTGAGTCATCATGTCCCTCCAGTCCCCAGAAGTTTCCATGGCATCTCTGAGCACTTTCTCCCTTGGATGACCTGAATGCCACCCCCAATACACATAACTTTTTAATATGGGTCAGAACCCTTTTCATGAGTGAATATGCAAGAGGCTTCGTTCATGAAGGATGCACTAGACAGCATTCTGAACTTTTACATTTGGGACTCTTTCTGATATATGGAAGAAGGAGCAGGTAAAAATCATATTTTTAGCCAACCTGCTTTCCGTTTTTCTCCAGTGCCTCTCATCAAATAGGGAATCCTCCAAGCAGCTTATGCTCTTTGGCTAATTATATACTGGGTCATTGAAATTGATTTTTAAAATTTTAAATTTTTATGATAAATTTTATAATAATTTAATAAAAATAAATTTTATAATAAATTTAAAATAAATTTTAATTTAAAAAACATTCTTGCTTCCTAGTACATCCTACTCATCTACTCATTGTTTTTCAATTTATAAATACCACTTTATGTTTGAAATCCAGATGTGTCATAAAAATATTCCTCCATTTTCTAAATTATGATAGAAGAGAGAGTCAAGCATTTACTAAGTACCAGGACTATCCTCAGTGCCTTATAAATTTTATCTCATTTAATTGCCACAGTAGTCCTGGGAGGTTGGTGCTATTGTTTTCTCCATTTTACCTCTGAAGACATGGAGACAGACGACTTTAAGTGACTTGGTCACATAGCTAATAAGCATTTAAGGATGGCTTACTCAGCTCTTACTGACTTGAAGGGTCAGTGCTCTATCCGTTGCACCATCTAGGAAAGTTGGGCATGGTCTAGTGATTTGGTGAGGGTAAATTTTAAAAGATTCAGAAAAAGTTTAATTAGGATCTCCTGTGGTCTAAAATATGACAGGCAAGGTTGATCCACTGGGAAGATAAAGGTTTTGGAACTGACATTCTGAAGACAAAAATGAAACTAATTCTATTGAGGAAGAAAGGCGGAGACCTGTCCAAAGAAATTAAAAATGGGTCTATAGAGACTCATCAATGACATGTTTAGAATAGAAGATGGAAGCAAAGGCAGGCAAGAGAGCATAGATAGATATATGTCACAGTGCTTAAGCAGTTGTGTTATAGTGAGCCCAGAATGAGCTGTGACTGGTGATGTACTCTTTTGTTGTTTCGGTCATGTCTGACTCTTCATGACCCCATTTGCAGTTTTCTTGGCGGAGATACCAAAGTGGTTTGCCATTTCCTTCTCCAGCTCATTTTACAGCTGAGGAACTGAGGCTCTTTTGGTTGTATTGTGGAAAGGACCACTGCTAAGGTGGCTGTGTAAGGGGAAGAGTGGAAATGAAAAAGGATAACCAATAAAGGGGAAAAGGTAGAACTACTGAAATCTTAGTTTGCTTTAGTTTTCTAAGACAAGGAGAATGATCTTCAGGCTGTGGCAGATGAAAGAAAATTGGTTAGCAGTGAGTTGAATCCACGCTAAGTTAGATCACAACCTTCAATCAATTAACATCACCAGGTTCAGAGAAATTCTATTCCTAGGCACTAAAAGAGTTGGTCAATGTGCTTGCTGCGTGTTTCTCAGTGATTTAGAAAAAAATTAGGCAGAAGAGATTCCTTAGGAATGGAGAAAGCAAATTTGTGTTGCCAAATTTTCTCCAAAAAGGCAAAAGGGTAAAGTCTTCAAATTATAAGTCAACACACCAGTAAAATTCTGAAATACTAGAGTATTTCATCACAGAAATCATTATTAAAAGACAGGCTTCAAGAGAAACAAGTCATTCTAGATAAATCTCACTTCTTTTTGACAGTATCCAGGCCTACACTTGAATTCAAAAAGATCAACTTCACAAGTAGAGGATGGGGGAAGTTTGCCTAGGTAATATTTCAGGTAAAAAAAGACCCATGGGATTAGTAGACTGAAAGATTAATATGAACCAACGGTATAATTTACCAGTTCAAAAAACTGAAATGGCCTTAGGTCACATTGAAAGAGATAGATTAAGGGAA
>CM053583.1:164201494-164223994 GCA_028627135.1 Pseudochirops cupreus
AGAGGATGGGGGAAGTTTGCCTAGGTAATATTTCAGGTAAAAAAAGACCCATGGGATTAGTAGACTGAAAGATTAATATGAACCAACGGTATAATTTACCAGTTCAAAAAACTGAAATGGCCTTAGGTCACATTGAAAGAGATAGATTAAGGGAAGCAGTAACCCCACAGTTTTCTGCCTTGGCCACATCAGGTCTATTTTTTTTTGTCTTCAGTTATGGGCATTATATTCTAGAAAAGACGTTGAGAAGCCAAAATGTATCTAGTTCATGGATTATTGACCTTTTTTTGTGTCATGGGCACAGTCTGGTAAAACATATGAAACCCCTTCTCAGAATAATTTTTAATCCATAAAATGAAATATAGGTTTACAATATGAATAAATATATTATCATATACAATATGAATAAATATATAAATAAATATATTATATAAAGCCCACTACAAATATGTAATTTTGTTTGCCCATTCAGGTTCACAGATCCTTGAAATCAATCTATAGAGCCCAGGTTGATGTATCCCATCTTAAGAACCCCTGATTTAGAGGGACATGCCCAGGGTCATGAGGACTGTTAAACACCATGTCATGTAAGGCTTGGTTGATGACACCAGGGATACACAGCCAGGAGAGAAGACTAGTTGGAAAGTAATTTGTTCTTACTGTTTTTCAGTCATGTCTGGCTCTCCATGACCAAATTTAAGATTTTCTTGGCATAGATACTGGAATGGTTTGCCATTTCCTCCTTCAGCTCAATATACAGATGAGGAAACTGAGGCAACATTAAATGACTTTCCCAGGGTCACACAGCTAGTAAATGTCTGAGGCCAGAATTGAACTTAAGATATATCTTCCTGACTCCAAGCCTAGTGCTGTGTCCCACTGTGCCCCGTCACTGTCCAGAAATGCAGCACAATGGAATGGTCACTGGCTTTAGAAGATCTATGACCTCTTGGGAAAGTCATCAGCCCTTTCTGGTGCTCAGTTTCCTTCTCTGTAAAGTGAGTGAATTGAACTAGATTGTATGTAAAGTCCTTTAAATCTAAGATTCTAAATGGCAGCAATGCCAATTTAGCCTTGATACACCCCCCCCTCCACATATACACCCACCACCACCACCACCATACAACCAAAATACATTCTAAGTGTAAGAAACATCTCAAGGTGTAGTGAGTTAGCCCTGGATGGAGTGAGCTCAGATTAGGTGACCTTGGCAACCTCTTTAACTTCTCAACTTCTGTGATTGGAAAACCTTCAGTTTTCATTGTCGTACACCCGATAATGATTACTGGGGTGCTGCCCTACAAAATATCTTTATACAGACTCAACAAGTACAGCACTACCTTTAAAATATCTGGCATTAAATACATACACACAGAGAGATGCGCGCACACACACACACACACACACACACACACTCCCCTAAGAGGCTTCCATTTTAAATATTGCAAATCAGATTATTTACATGTTCAAATCTAAGTCTCTCTCCCCACCTCAGATATAAAAGTCACCTTTTCTGCTCTTTGGCTTGTTTTTTGCATTAGTGGCTTATTCGCTTTGTTTCTCAACACATCTAAACAGAGAATAGAAAAGAGACAGAGAAAAAGGCTTTCTTTTTATTTTTTTTAATCTGACTAGTATTTATTTTCTCTTCCTCTTATTCCATTTCCACCCCCATGAGAAAGAAAAATACCCAAAACTTTGTAACAAATATTCATAATAAAGCAAAATGTATCTCCAGATGAACTATGTCCAAAAATGCATATCTCATTTGGCATTTTGATTTTATCACTTTCCTGTCAGGAAATAGGTAGCAGGTTTCGTCCATAATCTTTTGGAGTCAAACATGGCCTACAGACCAAAAACTATCCCCACTTGTATTAATAGTGTTTTGTTGTGGTCAAGCCCAAGGCTGGGTGACATGGCACAGGGTACTTGATCAAGGCAAGCAGGGTGGCGAAGCTATGACCTAATTATCTCTACAGCATAGCAAATGTGTGGAGGGGGAACTGGCCTCAGTGTGCACAGAATAAGGAGGAGAATAAACACTCTTGGAGAGTGTTTAGCAAGGAGAAGCAATGAGAATAGCAGTAAACTTGGTCCAGCAGGAGGTTTCAGGAAGTTTGCTTGTTACCATATGTTATTCAAAGCAAGTTGTCAAGGGAATCCACAAAACTGGCCAGAGGGTATTAATAGTGAGTAAGCATTTATTAAGAACATATTGTGTGTCAAACAGTGCACTAAACACCAGGGATCCAAAGAAAGTCGAAAGACAAACCCTACTCTCAAGGTGTTTACAGTCTAATAGGGGAGATGATGTGCGTTAAGCATATGCAAAGATAGAGAAATAGACTGATAGATATAGATAGATATGTGTGCACATGGATACATACAAAAGCATGTGTGTGTATCCATGCACACATATGTGCGTGTGTGTGTGTGTGTGTGTGTGTGTGTGTGTGTGTGTGTGTAACACATTGGATATAACTGACAGAGGCAGGCACTAATGTTAAGGAGAATCAGGAAAGGCTTCCTGCAGAAAGTAGGATTTTGCCTGGGACTTGAAGGAAGCTAGGAGGGAAAAATGAGGTGGGAGAACATTCTAGGAATAGACTACAGGCCATGAAAATGCCAGGAGTCAGAAGATAGAGCATCTTGTTAGAAGAATAGGAAGGAGGTGAGTGTCATTGGATTACAGAGCATGTGATGAGGTTTAAGGTATAAGAAGATTAGAAAGAGGGGGCAGGATATGAAGGGCTTTGAACAGCTAAACAGGCTTTTGTGTTTGATCCTGGAGGCAATAGGGAGCCATTGGAGTTAACTGAAGAGGGGAGTAACAGTCAGACTTGTACTAAAAAGAGAAATGGTCTTTCAGTGAAGGGATATAATAAGATGAACAAGATTAGAGTCAAGAAAAAAATTGAGGCTGTTATAGGAAGAGTACTTGTAGATATCAAAGAATTCACTAACTTGTATTAAGTTATGTGGGAAATTTGCTCCTTGGGGTTTGCGGCCCTTACTGGTTTTTAATCTTGCCTTCCTACCACCACAATTTTCCTCCCCTTCCAAAAAAAACAACAATAAACTTCTAAGGAAGATTTTGTACATGTACATCTCTGGAAAATTTTAGTGACTAAATTAGTCATTTGATAATCTTTTTTTTAAACAGGGCAAATGAATTTTTTTTTGTTTCGTTTGTATAATTAGAATGTAATTCTGAAAGCAAAGGTGAATAAATTTGCAAGTTGAGTTTTCTAGCTTTGGTAACCTCATCATTTTGGACTCTTGATTTTGAAATAATTCAGACTTTGAATATGGTATTGGAACCTATTTTGAGAGAAAGTTCTATCGATTTGACTCTTGTGTATAATTAACAGAAGGGGGCACTGCAGGGCAGATGTGTCTATCCCACTAAAGTAGCAAGTCAGGCTCTTTTGTTACCTTTCCCAAACTCCTCAGCCTCTGGCAAGAGCCTAGCCATCACAGTTGGGATGTTTGGGGTGTGCAGGGAGAGCTAGCACCTCTGGTGTGAAGGTTGCCAAGCCCTTTTCAGGGCTGCTTGTCCACCTTTGGTTTCTACCCATCACCCAACTCACCTGTGTCTCCTTTCAAGAAACTGTAGCATGTGCAGTGGCCACACGCTAGTAAACTGTTTTGGCAGAGGGGATGAACTAGGTTGAGGGTACCTGAGAGGCCTCAAACCAGTCAGTGAGTTAGGGACATGTCCACCCAAGCATGTAAAGACTTTTCTCAATTGAGTTGGTGGATGAGAAGTTTATTCCAACAGCCATGTTTTGCCGCTGGACTTTGATGACTAGAAGAGAGAGTGAGGCTAACTTTGTGCAACTTTGCCTCACTTAAATCCAGTTCACATGCAAGACAAGATGTCACCTCGTGATGTCACTGGTTCTCTTTGAAATCGAAGGACAAGCAGCAGCCATCATAGCTGTAGTTTGCTGAGTTGCTCTCTCCTACTCTTGCTTAAGAGTAAGACTTGACTAAGTAGCCTATGGGAAGAAAAGTGCCCCCATTTTGCTTGTTTGAAGAGGAAGATGGAGCCAAGCAGTCAACAAACATTTTAAAAGTTCTTCCTGTATGCCAGACAATGAAAATACAAAGAAAGGGGAGGGAGGGGACAAAAAGGCTCCATGCTCTCAAGGAACATACCTTCTAATACCACAGGCTTAGAGATTATAGGGCTATCAGAGACCAGTGCCTTCATCTAACTGAGAAGGAAATTGAAACTCTTGGAAGCTAAATTACTCGTTCTGGGGCACAAAGGTAGTAAGAGTCAGAGGTGAAATTTGAACACAGGTCCATCAATAAACACTTATTAATACCTACTCTGTTCCAGGCACTTTGTTAAATGCTGGGAACACAAATACAAAAAAAAAAAAAAGAGTAATACGTCACCCAAAAGGAAGCTGAAAAGGGGAGGGCAGGAGAAGATATCTGATGGGGGGACAGGTAGTCCAAAAGCAGTGCAGCTGGTGAGAAAGAGGAGCTGACTGGCCTGAACTCCCCCTTTAAAGGAAAGATATGGAGCTCCCTGTTCCACCCTCCAGTCAGAAAGGACTGATGAGGTATGAGTACTGAAGCTGACTGGATCTTGCAGATTGATGACATTGCACAAAGATAAAGTCCTCTAACTCCAGAGTCAAGATAACTTTCATTGCATCATTCTGAGTCCTGATAATGGAGCCTCTATTAGCATTTACCAATGTCCTCCCTGTACTATTTGCCAGTCTCAGAGGGAATTTGCCCTCTGCCCAGTGACTGCTGTTGCTGCTACTGCTCAGTGTGCATGTATGTGTGCACATGTATGTGTGTGTGTATGTGTGTGCATTTGTCAGGAAGAGGGTAGTATGAGTGACTGGTATGATGGCGTTTTACCACTGCTGCTATTAACAGTTAGGGTGGGAAGTCTTTTGTGGTGCTGGTTATGGCAAAGGATTGAAAAGCTTAGAAACATTTGCCAAAACAACTTCCAAAGCTTTCTCCCAGAGGCTGGAAGAGCCTAATCCCTCTCTGCTGCTGGTGCCCCAAACACTGGCAAGGAACACAAACAGATTATTTTACAATTTGTACTTATCTCCAATGTGACAAACAAGGTTTAGCAGCTCCCTTTATTCTGAGTGGGATTTATGTGAGGCAAATGGCAATGACAAATATAAAGACAAGCCCTATAGAAATATGAACTTAGTCAAAGTAACCCTTTAATGGGGCAATGAAACAGTTGCCTGTTTCAAGTTGGCAATTTTTCTTAGAGTGACTTTCTGAAGAGGAAAAAAAAAAAAGAAAAGTAGCCTCAGCCTTGGCTCCCCCTTAGTCAAGCCTGAGGCAAATGCAGTTTCAGTTGCCCCTTGAATAGAATCTGCTTATACAGTAACTATTTTGTGGATTTCACATTCTGTGGGCAGTCTATGTAGATATTGTGGTACAAGCAAGGATGCAGAGTGTTTGAGCTCTTAGTTCTTTGAAATGAAAGAAACAAATAGAAGTACCAGCTTCTTGCATGACTCATAATTCACAAATATGTTTGTATTATAAGGGTGCCCGGTAGTTCTGAAAGCAAGACTTTCTGTATCTTGCTTCTAAACCTTTAATTATAGGTGGTCGCTTTATCTTGTATTTGTCTAGTAAATTTGAAGAGCTATGGATTATACTGTGTACAGTTTTGTAACAGTGAATATCTTAAATATATGACTTATAGTGTATTAGGATACCCTAAGTTTTACCTGATATGTCTTGATGGCCATTTGGGAAGGAGAGTGGTGAGCATGTGGACGGTATATGTCACTGACGAGCGTGTGGTTAAGGATGGGAGATAGATAGTAGTGCCTTGGTAATGTATTTGATAAGACTTCAGGGTTAATGGGGTTGGATGGTGATTGACTTATTGGGAATTCCAGCAATCAGTACAAATGTTGTAGATAGCATAATAAAATTGGGGTGATCTTAATAATTTTGTGATTCATATTGAGAATTAGTTCTATGAAAGGATATTTTTGTGGCCTTATGGATCTCATTGTTTATATAAGTACTAGGGGAAGAAGATGCCTTATGGCACGGCTGAAATTTTACTGTACAGCAAGGAATTCAGATTACACTTTGAAGTCTATTTCTCACTTTTTTGCCCAGATTTTCTGTTGTCACTGACATTCTTTATTTTTTTTTAACATTATTCCCATGACATAGGAAATATAATGTTCTCTTCATAGTGCTAGACTAATTATATACATATTATACCTATATACACACATGCACACACACTTTATTAAATTCACCCACCACTGAATGAAAAATTGTTCCAAATGATATCGCTGTTCCAAATATAAATGCGTGCACAAAGTCAAATAAAGGTAAGAAGTATATTACCTGATAATAATCCCATTTCTAAAGGCTTCTCTAATATGCCCTCTTTGCCTAAAAATTGTACCCAGACTTCTTTGGTACAAGAGACAGGGAAGGATCTTTTAGGACTAGGATGAAACATTGGTTTGACTCTTAAAATTTTCTGTGGTGTTGGAGCGTCTGGCAATTCTCAGTGGTTTTAGTCTCCATCTCCCCACACCCACGTTTTTAAAAGACTTGAATGGTAGCGTGTGTAGTTAGGAAATTTGAGTTCTAGTCCAGTTTTGTCTATGCCCCTAAGTAGCTTTGTGATCGTGGGAAAATGACTATACCACTCTGGGCCAAACTTTCTTTATATGTAAACTGAAGGGGTTAGAGTAAACTGTCTCTATGCTTTATAAGCATTAAAGTCCAATACCCATTTCCATTATTGTTGTTGTTATCATTATTCCCCAATCTAAAATTCCATGAAATTAGATAATGGATAGCAAAGTTCTTTGAGGTGGTATTGTTAGCACATTTTTTTCTCCAGGTTTTTAAATCTAATTTATTGTTAAAATTAATGTGGATTAAGCATATGATTTCACATCTGTGAATCAAATTTCTTCTGAGATACTGATATCTAGAAGTAAATCTATGGCGAAATTGAAAAGCAAAGAATTAAAGCAAGTCAGGTGTGGTAGCAAATGCCTGTAATCCCTGCTGCCAGGGAGGCTTCTGTAGATGTCTTAAGCTTGGGAACTGAGAATAGCCGAGGACTAATTTGATCAAGTGTCCACATGAAGTCCGCACCACTAGTGTGCCCCCTCCACTCAGCAAGGAGCCACCAGGCCACTGAAGGAGGGGCAAACTGGCCCAGGTTGGAAACAGGGCAGGTCAAAGCTCCCATGGTAATCAGGAGAGCGATCAGAATCGTGTACTTCCAGCCTGCCTGGGAAAGAGAGACCCAGTTTCAAAAACAAAGGAAAAAAAAAGTATTAAAAGAGTGGATTCCGTAAACAACAAAGGACATTGTGTTATAAAGGAGCAGTGGTATGTTTGTGTATACATACGTGCATACATACATACATACATATGTATATATAAAACATTCTACATTAATATTTTTGAGATAAACACATAGAATTTAAGTGATTATATCAAATATATTTGATAGTAGGCAAAGGATATTCAACATGGCACGTTACAAATATTTATACAGGTCGGGGTTACAGCTTTCATAAGACTAAAAATTGTTTAAATACAAAGCAAGGTTTTTCCTGTTTATCAGGTCCTGAAAGATTGGCAGGGACTTTCCATTTTGGGTGTGGTCTCAGTAACTGGGCATGAGCAGTTTACTCTTTTAGTAGCTTTTCCCAGGCTTATTTCTATTGTGTTCCTGGAAAAAAATAGGATTAAAACAAAGTTCAGATATTATCTTGATAAACATCATAATACCAGGCATAAAGTCATTTGAATTTTGTATATAATATATAGTGTGTGCTTTTTTGGGGGGAGGAGGGGACCCACACAGTTCTTTCTAACTTTTGCAAATATCAAACATAGGAAGGCTGTCTAGAAATGGAGTTTCACTATTAATGGGCACAGTTCATTTACAAAAGGTTCCACTAATAATTTCCTTTTTTTCTTTCTGGAGGGCAGTTGGGGTTAAGTGACTTGCCCAAAGTCACACAGCTAGTAAGTGTGTCAAGTGTCTGAGGCCACATTTGAACTCAGGTCCTCCTGACTCCAGGGCTGGTGCTCTATTCACTGAGCCACCTAGCTGTCCCTCCACTAATAATTTCTAAATATCTTTTGGGTGATATGAAAAAATACCAATCTTTATATCAAATTGTCTCAGCTACATTAACATTCTAAGCTGTCCACCATGGAATTGTGTTATAAGGACGTGACAAAACTGAATCTTCCTTTTGTTTCTCCTGGATTTTTGTATTATATATAAACAGGCTAAGCTGTTAATTATTTCTGTCTGTGGCACCACCACTCCACCAAGAACCCTACTGGCTACCAATTAGCACCATTAAATGCACTTAGTTAAATCATGTAAGTGTAGAATGTGCTGCCCTTGACACATTCGTTTTTTCATTTTGAATGTAAGTTCGGAGTTTGTTTTTTACTCTCATCATAAATCTGTTCAGTAGTGCTGAATTTAACTGGGATAGGCCTTAATGCTCTTGAAATGTCTAGACACCACAGGCAGATTTTCTTCAACTGTTTTATCTTAAGACAGTACTTCTGTGGAGTTGTGATTTCACTAGTGTTTGTACTTCCCCCACTGGGTCAGACCAACACCCATCCACAAAGAAGAGGTGCCCATCAAAAAGAACACATGTAAACCTTTAGAATCTAGCAGATGCCACAAGTTATAATTACAAAACTATGTACAACCTTTAGTGGCAAGTGTTTAAATTTCTCCTTTTTTATATAACATGTATGTCTTTCAAGATTGGCACTAATGTAGTCTAGTTTGCATAAATCAAAATGCATGGCAAAGTAATGACATTTTTTTCAACCGTAGTTGCTGTTGGGTCTTCTCTTTTCTGCTGTGCTTGCTCCCTTCTCAAATGCAGCCACCTTCTGACTTGAACCCTTCTCCATGCTGAGGACTTTCAAATCTACATCTCCAGCCTTGATCTCTCACTTGTACTTCAATATGACATTGTTACTGGAAATTCAGCGTGTGTGAAACTGAACTCCTCACCTCTCCTCTGCCAATATTGGTGTCTCCTTGTAGTTAACCCATCTCCTCCTGATCTCACTCCTCTTGCAAGAAACCTTGGAGTCGCTGGTTTTTATCTATCTTTATTTTCATATCTAGTCTATGCCAGCACCTTGCACAGGATGCATAGAAGGCACATTATGAAAGCTTATTAATTGACTGTTCACAATACTGCCACTTCTTCCTTCAAAATGTTTCTGAGATTATTCTTTACACCTCTATGTGTCCACTGCCTTCACCTTAGAGAAAGCCCTCATCATTTCATGTCGGGGATTGTTGCAGTGGTTTCGAAGGTGATCTTCCTCCTTTTAGTTATTCTTACCGATTATTGCTAGTAAGACTAAACTTAAAACACTTTGTTCATTGTGTCACTCCTATTGTAAAGAACCAGTATTGACTCCCTGTTTTTTACTGAATGAAGTCCAAACTCCTTTGCACGCATTTCAAAACCTAACCATACTTGGGTACCATGTTACTTATCCAACTTTATTTCTCATATTTCCAAAAGAGCCAGGCTCCAATCCAGTCATTCTGGTGTCCTGATTTTCCCCTGCATTTATTGTTTTTATTCTTTTCACTGTGCCTTCACTCATAATCTTGTTACCTTTGAAATTCCTCTTCTTTTCCTTTCCATCTGTCCAAATTATACCCATGCTTTAAGGCCTAATTCAATTTTTATATCCCACAGAGTTTCCCTCCCTCCCTCCTTCTTTCCTTTCCTTCCTCCATCCATCTCTCTCTTCCTCCATTTTCGTCCCAAAAGAACGTGGAAATCAGGGCTCGGTACGTAAACATTAACCTGATACTGAGTAAAGAGATTATTGTAGTAAGATATTGTTTAATTAGCAAAGCTTGAAAAAAGCTCCTATTTTAAAGAAAACATTTTTGCTGTTATTTCCCATTGAACAGAAGTGATTGGAAAAGAAACTTATTCCTTCTCTATAAAATGGAATGAAAAAAATGGGTCAGCTCTGATAAGATGAAAGTTAATAGGGTTTTACACGTGTTCACAAATACAAGATGAAGGAGGTGAAACTAGGAAATAGTTTGTCTAGAAAGATATGCGGGTTTTAGTGGACAATGTATGAGTCATCAGTGTAAAATGGTAGCCAAAAAAAAAGCTAATGCATTCTTAGGTGGTAGTCCCAGTTGCTCTGGCAAACCACATCAAGAATTTTGTGCTTAGTTTTGAATGTCACATCTTAGGAAGACTGTTAGTAAGTTTCAGTGTGCAGAGAAAGCAGAGTGGTAAATGGCCTTCAGATCATGCCATATCCGGGTCAGTTTAAGGAACAGGAGATTTTTATCCTGTGTAAGAGAAAAGAAGGTTGGAATGTGAAAGGGCGGGGTATGATGGATGGTGAAGGCAAAGGCTGGCCAGTTAGTATTCTTGTGGTTTCAGGAGAATGTGAGAAAGGCTATTTCCCTTGATTAGTCTCCCAGGAAGACAATTCATTTCAATTATTATTGCTAAACAAATGGTCCTCAGATCTATTTATCCCGTTCTAACTGCTCTCCTGATGTCCAATTTCACATTATAAACTGCCTATTGAATATTTTGAACTGGATTTACCACAGTCATCTTAAACTCAGTATGACCAAAATGTTATATTCCTTACCAAACCCTCTCCACTTCCCAACTTACCTATTACTTGTCAAGAACACTACTACCAAAATATTTTTGAGGACAGACAGAGTGAAAGAAGAGAGAGAGCAGGATAAATGGGAGACATAGGATTGAGGGAATACATAGTAGTCATAGCTGTTAAAATATTATAGGAGGTTTCTCTCATAAAGACCTCATTTCTCAAATATATAGAGAACTGAGTCAAACCTGTAAAAATAAGAGCCATTCTCAATTGATAAATGATCAAAGGATATGAGCAGGCAGTTTTTAGATGAAATAATCAAAGCTCTCTCTAGTTATATGTAAAGCACTTTGATTAGAAAAATGCAAATTAAAAGAACTCTGAGCTGCCATCCTACAAATATCAGAGTGGCTAACATGACAGAGAAAAAAACTTGATAAATTTTGGAGTGGATATGGGAAAATTGAGAAACTAATGTATTGTTGGTGAAGTTGTATTCAACCATTTTGTAGAACAATTTGAAACTATGCCCAAAGAGCTATAAAACCATTCATACCCTTTGACCCAGCAATACCACCACTAGGTCTGTATCCCAAAGAGATAAAAAAATGAAAAAGGAAAAGGACCTGTATGTATATAACTTTTATAGCAGCTCTTTTAATAGTGACAGAGAATTAGAAATTGAGGGGATATCCATCAATTGGGGAATGGCTAAACAAATTGTTGTATGTGATTGTGATGGAATATGATCATGTTATTTAAAAATGATGAGCAAGATACTCAGAAAAAAAAACAATCTGGTAAGATTTTCATGAACTGATGAAAAGTGAGATGAGCAAAACTGAGAGAACATTCTATACAGTAATAACAATGTTGTATGATGATCAACTGTGAATGAATTAGCTATTCTCAGCAATACAATGATCTAAGACAATTCTGAAAGACATGATAAAAAGTGCTGTCCATCTCCTGGAGAAGAAAGTGACGGAGTCAGAATGCACATATAAGCATACTTTTTCTTTATTTTTAGGTATTTTTTGTCTGTTTTTCTTTAAAATGTGACTAACATGGAAATATGTTTTGCATGACTGCAAACTAACTATATATAACCTATATGAAATTGTTTACTTTCTCAAGAAGGGCGGAGAGAGAAGGGAGATAGGGGAAGATTTTTGAACTCGAAGTTTTAAAATAAAGGTTAAAATGTGTTTTTACATGTAACTGGAGAAAAATAAAATACTTGATTTTTAAAAAGAATAAACTATCACCTGTCTTAAAAAAACAACAAACCCTCTACTGATATCCCCCTAGACACCAAAGCTAGTATCAAATGCTTAGTGTTATCCTCAACTCTTCATTCATGCTCATTCCTCATACCCAATCTATTGCCAAGTCATGTTTCTTTCTCCACAACATTTCTTGTGTATATCCCCTTCTCTCTCATCACACAGATGACACCTTAGTACAGCTCCTCATCACTGCATCCTGGGACTATTGAAATGACCTAGTTGGTTTCCTTTTCTCAAGTATTTCCACTCCAAACCACCCTCCACTCAGCAGCCAAAGTGATCTTCCACGTCATCTTTCCCATTCAGATAGACTCCAATGGCTTCCTCTTGCCTCTAGCATCAAATATAAATTTCTTTGCTTGACTTTTAAAGCCTTTCACAAAACGGGCACCTTCCAACCTCTCTGGCTTTCTTACACTTTGTTTCCCTCCATTTACTCTTAAGATCCAGCAAAATAGACCTTTTCCCTATTCCTCATACATTCCATATATTCCATCTTTGTAATCCTTGACTTTTCATTGACTAACTCCTCTACCCCTTTCATTAATGTTCTCCTTCCTTACCTCCACTTGTTGGATTCTTTGGCTTTTTTCAAGGCTCAGCTCAAATCTTACTTTTCTGCAAGAATTTCCTAGTCTTACTTCCTAGCCGCAGCTCCTGATGATTTCCCTCTGTGAGTACCTGCCATTTACAGCACATATTTCTTGTATGTATATGGTTGTTTTCTTCTTGTCTCCCCCATTAAATGGCAACTTCTTGAGTGCAGATACCATATTTTTGTGTTTCTTTGTATTCCGAAGAGCTTAACATAGTGCCCGTTACATATTAAGTACTTAAATACTTGTTGACTGATTGACTGCTGGAAGTCACACAAATGGAAAAGCATATATGAGTGGTCATCTTTACTGCTGGAGGGGTTAGCCAACTCAATTAGAGTGTCCAAGAGAAAAGGCAGCTATCCTTCTAGATATATTTAGGATAATATTCATTGGATAGTTTTCTGAAATGGATACTTTGGGGCTTTAATAAAATACAATTAGTTTTTTAAACTTTCATTCGCATTAGAGATTAGGCTAATACTTTATCAAGATTTCTACCAGTTAACACTAATCAAGAAAATTATCCATGACAATTCCAAAGGACTCATGATGACCAATGCTGTCCATCTCTCAAGAGAGAACTGATGAACACAGAATGTAGATCAAAACATATTTTTCATTTTCTTTGTTTTTGTCTTTCTTTTTTCTTGTAACATAGCTAATATGGAGGTATGTTTTATATGACTTTTTTTGCACCATTATATCCCTGTATAATGGGTATCATATTGATTGCCTTATCAGTGGGTGGGGGGAGAACTAGAGGAAGAGAGAGAATTTAAAACTCATTTTTTTAAAAAGAATATTAAAAAAAATAACTTAAAAAAATATTTTTATCAGCAGTTTTTAGTAGAAACCCTGGAGTATAAGCAGACAAACAAGTTGTTCCTTCTTCATTGACTCCTGAACTGGTGAGGGGAGCTCCTAAAATACAGTCCCTAGTCATACATGTATCTTTTTGTTTCTGATAATAAGAATCCTCACTTTTCTCACTTAATGAATGAATCCCAATACCAAGCTTCTTTGATTGGTTTTGTTGGGAGCTCATTATCCCTGACTTCCCAGATTCCCAAATACAACCATCTTTATGCCAGTGTGAATGCATTTTCCTGGCCAGTACCCTCAGCATTAGTGAAAGCTTGTATTAATGCTTCATTAATAAATCAACAGTGGAAATCAGATCTTCCTTTTTTTCCCTTCTGGAGACTTAAAAGTATCTATATGCCCCACTGGTTCAGCTGTCGGGAAAACTCCTAAAGTTCATATTTGAGGTCAGATGATATTATGTAGCATTTCCATTCTCAGAGGAGTTTGACTATCTGTTGTGGGTCCTGGATTATTTTTCCCCCTCACATAAACTGACTTTCTGGCATGGACAATATATGTATGTTTGTTCATTATTCACTTTATTTAAAAAAATAGAGAGTGCCAGGACCATGTGACTTTGGGTCCCTTCATTTGTCTGGTCATGTTTGTTTATCTATAAAATGATGGGTTTGAAAAATAATCTTTCTATGGTCTCCATTTCTAAAATGTTATGATATTTCATATGTATTTCAAAATATTATTATCTCTTAATTATTTGTGCTATTAGATGCCATTACCATGGTGTGGATATTACATAAGGCATATATAATATAAAATCTAATTAGATTTAAATCCATTAGACATTTGTTAATACTTCACATTTCTTCTTTTGAAAAAAATTTTTCATATCCTTTAACAAATATATATTGTAGAAGAGCTGGACGTGACTGAAAATGATGAAACAATAACAAAAATATTGGAGAATGACTTTTGGTCATATGTTTCAGTTAATTTTCTATTTATCTTGTATGTCAAAAATTATCAGAGGTATTTGACACAAAGATTTATTTTTCCCCAGTTGACTGCTTTCTTTCTTATCTTAGATGCATTAATTTTGTTGGCACAAAGCAAAAGCTTTTCAATATTATAGAGTCAAAATTATCTCTTTTATCTTTTGTATTGCCTCTATCTCTCATTTGGTTAACATTGAGAAGAACCACACACATCAGTTGTAGACACTTCAACCTTATTTCTGCTTCATACTTCATGACTTTTCTATATCATTGTTATCAATGTTCACTAGCATTCAAGAGATTTTTCAAATAATGGAATAAATAAAACATCTTATTCTACCCATATAAGGACCACATTTTTAAATAACTTACTTTTTTTCCTTTGCAGCATTATTAAATTCTGATCCTATAGCAATTCATAGTCTACCCATAGCTATTGTTGTGCTTGTTCAGTTGTGTCATGCCCCATTTGGGGTTTTGCTAGAGTAGTTCATTTCCTTCTTTGGCTCATTTTACATATAAAGAAACTGAGGCAAATAGGGTTAAGTGAATTTTCCATGTTCACACAGATATGAAGTTATTTAAGACCAAATTTGACCTTGGGTCTTAATGAGTCCAGACCCCACTGTACTACCTAAGTGCCCCAAATTCTGATCTTTTAAAAATTCATTTCCTATGCATAGTTATAAAAGGCATATAATCTGTTTCTTTCCTAATTTTTTCATGAAATGACCTAAATTTCCAGGTCTTGAATCTATTTTGAGTTTATTATGAAATATTCGATAAAAAAGTTGTTTTAAACCTAACTTCTGTCAAATTGCTTCCTAGTCTTCTCAGCACTTCTTCTCAAAGAAGGATTTCTTTCCAAAATAATTTATGCCTTTGAGTTTATTGAATATTGGGTTATTGAGGTCAAGTATTTCTTGTTCTTCCTTGTCTGGTCAGTTTAATTGACCTGCTTTAAAAAAAACAAAACTAGTATCAATTGGTTTAGATGATTTCTACTTAATGATAATAGTTTAAGGTCTGAAGTACCAGTGGCTCCTCATTTTTATTCCCCTCCCCTGCCCCCGATCATTACCCTTACTATTTTAGATCATCTGCTTTTCCAGTTGAATTTTGTTACTATTTTGTCTAACTATGTAAAGTATCCCTTTACATGACATAGTATTAAGTTTGTAAATACCTTTGCAAGTATTTTTATTTTTATGTGTTGGCCTGGCCCAACCATGATCACTAAAATGCACATTCCTTCAGCTGTTTATATTTAAAAAAAACTTCTTTAAGGAATGTTTTGTAGAATCTATCCAGGCAACCAGTATGCTTTAGTAGATTGACTTCTAAGTATTTTACGTATTTCATAGTTATTTTGAATGGTATATCCTTTTTTATTATTACCTATTCAAATTTGTTATTTTTATATAGAGGTGCTATTGTTTTGTGACTGCAACCTACAACTTTGCTGAAGCTGTCTCAATTAGTTTGTTTGTTGATTAAGGGGATTTTCTAAATGAATTGTCATGTTGGTAACAAATAGGAATAGTTTTGACTTTTTTCTTTGTCTACTTTTTATTGCTTTGATTTCTTTCTCTTGTCCAAATGCTATGCTGGGAATTCTTAGAATTGTGTCAAATAATAGCAGGTAAAGGAGACATCCTTTTTCTTACTCTCTATTCACTGGAAAGACTTCTTGTGTTTCTCCCTTGCCTATTATGCCTGCTGTTGCTTTTAGATAGACTTTTTCATCCATCTTTTAAACAATTCTTCCATAGCAACTTTTTAAGGTAATTTTAATGGCATAAATAAGTGTAGCATTTTGTCAAAGGCTTCTTCTGTGTCTCTAATTATGATGTTTTGAATGTTTTTGTTTGTTTTTTAATATGACTAAATGTTAATTATTTTGCTAATGTAAAATAATCCTTGCATTCCTACCGTAATTATAATTTGTTATAATGAATGATTTTGGGGGGAATAAAATTCTCTAGTCTTTTTTTGTTGTTGTTCAAGATTTTCTTTTGAATAACTAATATATTAACATGTTATTAAGGTAATGCTAATAAATAGAATACTATTGGGTAATATTACTTAGGAGCTGTCAGTTATCTTAATGAATATGTTCTTTTAGCTATATCCAGGCTACATATTTATACTTCTGATTTAGTTTCTCTTTTGAGGAAAAAGGAAGAAGAAATGTAACCGAAGGGGTGCCTTAATTTAGAGGAGAGACCCTTGGAATTCATAAAAGAACAAGATCTCACAAATGGGTTTAGGACTTGTATTTGTACTACCCAATGAAGGCATCATCTCTTAAATATGGAGTACTTATAATTACTAATCTATTGTTTTTATAGCACTTTAGAGTTTGCCCACTTCCTCATAACAACCTTTGAGGTAGATGTCAGTCTAATTTTATGGATGAGAAAGCTGAGGCTGAAGAGAAGTTATATAATTTTCCCAAAGTTCCAGAGTTAGTCAGTATCTGAGAATGGATTTAGACTCAGTTTTCATAATTCCCAGACTAACAATCTATCTCCTAGAGTAAGTCCTTTCACCAGTGTAGGTCATAATCATTTACCCCAACTCATCTCTGTCTTGCTTTCTCTTTTTTCCCCCTGAATGCTTCCAAAAAGATCTATTCGACATGGGGCACCTTCCTAGGAAACATTAAATCATATTTTTTTTTCCTAAGCTGTTCAATTCTATCCACAGCAAATGTTGCCTTTTGCAATTTACTATATTTAACTGTTTCATGATAGGTTACTCACTTGTTGATATTCTACTCTGTTCTTACCTCTCAGGAAGAGGAAGAAAATTCCATGTTCCCTACCACTTTCTACAAAAGGCCTGAATCCTGCTCAGCATCCCTGCAGAACTGGATTCAGTTTCCTCATGACCCCTCTAAACAGTGAAGAAGGTTCATAAATTTAGTTTTCTTAGTAGCAAGTCAGGAATTTGCATCAGTCTGTTGAAATGTTAATTTGGTTAAACCCATTGACTTATTGGAGCACAGAGAAGTAGGATTAGCTAGTGGTGGCATACTTATTCCCATCCAACTTTCTAACTAATGAAGGTGTAATTATCTTTAATCTCTGAATACATAATTCAGCATTTCTAATGAATCAATGAACCAGGTTCTATACATACTCTTGGAGGTTTTGTGGAGCAGATGTAGTTGGGGTTTGAGGTAGAGTTTCAGGCCAGCAGCTGTTAACAGGAAGATTTTCAGTTATTCTTACTGTCATGCCAAATAAACCCATATCCTTTTAATTTCCAGTGAATTTGTTCCCTTCTTTGTTAGTAGTTTGTGTTTGGTAATGATACTGATGAATTGCCTTAATTATTTGGTCCTTTCAGAACATAGAGCCTTTGTTCAAAGAGGCTTCTGTTTTTGTATATTCCAGTACAATCAATATGGAATATGATTTCTTCAATTCTGCCTGTTAGGTATGAAATAATCTTTAGTACACTATGATAATTTTAATCTGTCCAACTTTTTAAATCTGAAGAGCATTTTATGAGTTGAACGATTACTTCACATTCATATATGACATCCCAGATGGCATTTCCAATGGAGCAGATAGGGAAATAGGTACAAAGACCGTAACTGAATTTTCTAAGATTTTGGAAAAACCTAATTTCCTATTAGAGCAGTTAGGTAGAGTAGTGGAGAGTAGTAATATAGTATAGAGTGCCTGGCCTGTGTAATGGTAATGGAAATTTGAAGATCTTCCCTGCCTCTAATAGGCCAAATGTAAATTGAATGGAGCCTCTGGTGGGAGGAGTCTGCTGAAAAAGTGGAGCAGAGACCAGAGGAAGCTGAAGTGAGTGTTTGTGAGTGTTTGTGAGTGTTTGTGGGAAGGCTTTGGAATGGTGTGGCTCTCTGTTCTTTTATGGTGGATTAGCTTCTCCTTTTTCTATGATGGATTTGGTTTTCTGGTGTTGGGAATTGGTTTTCGGTTTCTGAATAAATGTTTTATTTTTGTCTTCTATATGAAGAGTCTGTTTTATTTTGTGATTCAGAACTATGTCAGCATATTCATAGTTGCTGTCGTTGCTGTGAATATTTTATTGGAGCTGCAGCCTGGAATCAGGAAGACTCATCTTCCTCAGTTCAAATCTGAATTCTTACCAGCTTTGTGACCTTGAGAAAGTCACTTAACTTCATTTACCTCAGTTTCTTCATCTGTGAAATAAATTGAAGAAGGAAATGGTACTCTAGTATTTTTGCCAAGAAAACCTCAAATGGGGTCACAAAGAGTTGAACATAACTGAACAAGAAAAATGTCTACAATCCTTGAATATTCATCAAATTGGGCTTCTCAACCTACCTTATAGTGCATTCAAATTTCAAATCATAAAGATTAAGATCCTAAAAATTACATTACTAAATAAATACTTGATATCCTCGCTAAATGAAAAGAGCTGGCTACTAAAGATTATATAAGTTGAGAGGAAAAGATCAACTGAAAAATATTCCAAATGATAATGATGATGGGGATTATGAGAAATGTTGTATTTAAGAATAACAGAAAGGAATTGAGAGGCAAATGAGACTTTTTCATATAGCTTAACATGAGAATCACATAAGCTAAATTATCACAGGAACGTTTATAGATAAAACTGGAAATAGGACACCAAATAGATGTGAAATGAAACATTTTCCAGCATGTCCACAGTGGTCTGTGGTTAGCATTGATGAAAGTTCATCCACCTCATTTGAATTGCTCAAAATCAGTATTAAGTATATTATGTGAAGAAGTAGAAATAGTACTTCAAATGACCGGCACGCTCCTTTTTTTCTTTTAGTTTTATGCATCATTGATAATGTCTTTTATGTTAGTTCTTTAGAGTAATGAAAACTCCTTTTGACTCAAAAAGCGATATTGTAGCTGAAACATCTGCATTTACACTTCAGTAAGAAACAGCTTCCAGAAACAAGACAATATCAGTGCCTCTAATTTCTGCCCTTGTCAGAAAACATCTGGACCACCTATCTTAATTTTAGGTGCCTCACTGTAAGAAGAATATTGATAAGTTAGACAGGCTCCAGAGGAAGAAAACTAGGATGTTCAGACATCCCTTGATTACAAAAATGATCATAGAAACAATAATAATAATAATAACTATTCTTTTTATAATACTAAGTTTGCAAAGCACTTTACAAATATTACCTCATTTAACCTTGTATAGTGGTGCTAGTATTATCTTCATTTTACAGAGGAGGAAACTGAGGTCAACAGAGGTGAAGAGACTTGCCCAGGGTTACACAATCACCAAGTGTCTGAGGTCAGAATTCAATCTGGGTCTTCCTGACTCCAGGACTAGCACTCTATCCGGTGCTCCACTAAATTTGAAAGAACTGGGATTGTTTAGCTTGGGGAAGACAGGGGAAGACGTAAGAGCTGTTATCAAATATTTAAAGTGGGACCATTACCTACAAGACGAATTAGACTTGTTTTGAATTGGCCCTGGACTAAAGAACTGGAGCAATGACCTTTCCTGATTTCTTCTCCCAGTTCTTAAAGCTCTCACTCTCTTGAAAATATTTTGTATAGCCATCCTATTTATTTGCCTTTATACGTGTTGTATGCCCCCAGCAGAATTTGTATCCCCAGAATCCCCTCCACACGTTATAGATGCTTATTAAATAAATGTTTGCTGAACAGTGGTTCGAAGTTTTAGAGATGCTGATGATGTAAACACAAACAAACCAACCTTAAGAACTAGAACTACCCTCAAATAGCATGGGCTGCCCGAGTTTCCCATTAGTAAAGATGTTTGTGCATGGGTTGGAAGACTCTTTGACTATGCTGTACAGTATATTCTTATTTAGAAGTTGGAGCCACTGAAGCTCCTTCTGATCCGAGTTTCTGTGGTTCTCTGAGGCAGCACTAACGTCAATGAAATCACACTCTCCTACCAGTATAAAAATAAGTTGTGACAAAACGACCTCTCTGTTGTCATAAGCGTGTGTAGAGAGTAGGCCAATTATGAGCTGTGCATGCCCGTATTCATTATTATTACTGTGTATATGAAGGTATGGAGATGAGTGGTTACAGGATGGGAAGAGGAACCCGAAAAAGGGAAGAATGCCCACAACTATGTCTTGGCATTATGTTAAGTGATTTTTTTTATAGATATAATGTCATTTTATAGTTGAGGAAACTAAGGTTAAGCAAAAGTTAACAATAACTTGAGGAAAGGTGGCAGAGCTAGGAGATCAGAGGCTGAATTTGCACTTGCTGACTCCAAACTCAGTATTCTGTTCACTCACTGCACCACCTACCTGTCTCTAATAACACTCCAGTCTAGTGATAACACAAAATTCATGAAGGGGAGATGGAATTGGTTATTTAGTTTGGAGCCCAGAAAGTAGAGCATCTAGAGATTATACTTAATATTTTAGCAAATAGGATGCTACCAATTTTGGGGGGGGGGGAGAAGAATGACAGAAAAGAGTGATTTAAATGAAAGACCTGCATATTATTCCCCTTTAAATCTCTCGGAATGAGTAAAGGATGCTGACACTTATTAGAACATTAACTTTTAAAATCCCACCCATGTGCAAACATCATCATAGCCATAATTTCTTGATCTCCTATTAGCATGCTGGCTGTCATTGTGATAGATTATCCCACAGGATGTTAGAGGGTGATGGAAAAAACTACCTCCAGTTATGCATAATTTAACTTATACATATTTAAATCTTTCTAACTAAAGAATTTGTTAGAAAGGATGATGTTGGGTGGAAGCACGTGACCTTTCAGGTCAGAGATTTTACCGACTTCTTGTCATTTGGTTGTAAAATACAAGGGACTGATTAATTGGATAAATAAAATCACATCTCATCTTCATTGAAGTATTAGAGCTAGGCTTCATTATAAGACCTAGTAGTATCTGATCAAAGTTTAACACAATTATTGGCACATAGTACGTACTGAATAAATGCTCATTAATTTGACTTGATCGGAGGAGGGCCTGAGCAAATAGGGAGAAAAAATTAAAGCTCTTCTATTGTGGTCTATCATTTGAAGTAAATTGGTAATTAAGAAGAACCTTAGAGATCATTTTTATAGATCAGGAAAGTGAAGCTCAAATTTATGTCTTAGATATATTATGATATATATATATATATATATATGTATATATATATGTCTGTACTTATTAAGTATGAAGGAAGTAGTAAATAGCAGAGCTAGGATTTGAACACAACCCCTAGGCTCCAAAGCCAATACTTATTGCCCTATGTTGTATATTTGCAATTTTTAAAAACATTAACTTCTTACATCCCAAAATTTAATGTACTCATTCAGTTGAATTTGAGCTCTAAGTCCAGGATTTGTAGATAAAGCCTAATTTCCATCCTTGATTATTTATCCTTGAGAGTTCTTCAGTATTTGCCTATTACAGTACAGTTTCCCTTTCTAACTTAGATTAGTTCATTTGATCTTCATAACAATCTTGTGTAGTGGTGCTAGTAGAATTAGTAGGTGATTTTTGTTTTTCTTTCCAAATAAGTCTTTTCTTTGACTTTATCAAATAGAGACTATTTCAGAAACATTTAGAGCTCAGGCCCCCAACTCCTGTGAGAGGGAATTAGAATTCGTTTTCCTGCAAATGTCGACAGAGATGACCTTGAGTAGAAAGGAAAAAAAACATCACTATCCATTTTACTTCTCTCCCTGATGGGAAAAATAAAACAAATAAGCAAACAAAAAACCTTGAGGAGGGGGGGCATGATAACAGCAAGTATTTGTGGACTCAAAAAGAGATTAAATCGATTTATTTAGTAGTTTTGATAAAGCTTCTCTGAGAGCCATGGACCTTTCTCCAGGCACTGGTACAAGACTATACTTACACCAGCTTAAAGGATAATAATAGATCTGCCATGGCTAATCCCAATCTTGAGACTCAGTTTTTAGTCATTATATTAAAAAAAAAAGAAAAGTTTCACAACATAATAGGATTCCGGTTGCCTTACTAGGAGCACAAAATTGTTGCAGATTTTATTTGCATAGTTCATAATTACTCTGTGAACGGACTGCTTCCAGCTGCAGTCTTCGGGCTTCCTTCCTGAGCTAGAAGGTAAATGTATTGAAGTTATTATAAAAATAGTCTATTAAGAAGATAATGAGT
>CM053583.1:164226494-164239240 GCA_028627135.1 Pseudochirops cupreus
GAGACCGCTTTCCCCTCTTTTACAAAGTCACTTTGAAAACATAGTGGCTGAAACACATTTCTCTTGCTCCCCTGGTGCCTCACTGGAAGTCCGTGCCCCATTTTAAGGTAGCCAGAAGCACTGAACTTTTGTGAGTATTCACTCTATACAGATGTAGGGGAAGCAGAACTGGCTAATGCATCATAACCTAAATAAATACTACCTGCTCCCTCTCCCAACATGCACAGGAGGGGACAGGAAGGGATATTTCCCTTGACCTAAGATTTCCAGTTAAATATTGTGAATCAGCCATGATAACTTTGTTCCAAAATCACTTGAATTTCAGAATTTCATTTCTTTTTATTTCAGTTTTAATATCTAGTTAGAATTGAGTTAATTCATCCAACATCCTATTAGTTACTCTGACTATCAAAATAGCTGGCAGTTATATTGTTTTAAAGTTTGCAGAGCTTTACAAATAGTATTTTATTTTATCCTCACAACCTGAGAGGGAAGGTTTATTATTCCCATTTTACAGATGAAGAAACTGAGTCACATAGAGGATGAATGACTTGCCCAGGGTCACATAACTAGTAAGTGTCTGAGGATGGATTTGAACTCCAGACTTCCTGACTACAAGTCCCATGCTCTAACCACCATATTGCCTAACTGCTTTGACCATTCACTTGAACATAGATCAGTTTAAGTAAAATCTAGGCAACCAAGATATGACTGAACTTGGAGACACTAAGACTCGTTGTTTCTTTAACCAATAGCTCAGTAAGGTTTGCCTCAGTTATAGAGTGTAATGTACTTTGATCTGTTTTTATGATTCAGATAAGGGCTTATTAAGGAGTTGTGTGTTTGTGTATGTGTGTGTTCACATACATATACATATGTGTGCATATATTTTGGTGCCTCAATTCTACTTTAAATGAAGAATTATTAATATTAAAGTTAAAATTCTATGTAGAAGAATAATTTTGAATAATTTCTTGTCTCAATCCAAAACTACTAAGTGTTAAGCTAAGATGATGGCATATGTTTTAATAAAAAACAGAGTTATTATAATTGAATGTTTTAAACACAAGTTCATCAAAATGGGGCCAGATTCAGTAGAACACCAAATGGTGTGGGAAGTCACCAGCATTCTTACTGATGAACACTGGTTTTCAAACTCCTGTTATTGCTTATTTTCCCTACCATTTTCATTGTTTTGGGAAGTTACTTTTGCTCCCTTAAGTGTAAACTGACCAATGATGCCAGTATTTAGTATCCATCAGAATGCTGGAAAAGAAAAATCAGCAGGAAAAAAAGATTCTCGATAAGTGCATTTGAGAGTGACTTGAAAGAGCACATACTAAGCCTTTAGTTATGGCAGAAGGAGTGTGGTCAGAACTTTTCGACCTTCAGCAATGGCATGCTTCCTGAAGGGATCCTGGGTGGAGCCTTGAGGAGCCTTAATGGTAGGGCATGGACCAGAATCCACGGACAATACTGGACAAAAATGAATGGGTAGTGATCTGCACCACCAAAGGCATGGCCCATGTTAATGAGCTCACTGATCCTCAAAACAATGCTGCCATGAGGACTTGTTTTCTCTTTAAAATATGAGCTTTAAGCTTTTTTATAGACTTGACAGGTTTTCCTTCATTTTATTATAGCCCTTTGTGTATTAATACTTTCAGCCAACACTAATGACCTGTGAGTAATTGCTAGTGTACCCAGGTTATTCATTATTGTAACAATACTCCTGAGTAAATAAGCCTGGGAAACATATAATAATTAAAGCAGGAATGTGGTCCAGGATGAAGGCAGTGACCTGGAGCTCTTCATTTAGCATTTGTGCTTGCTCAGATTCATTTGGCAACACTCAGAGATTTTGGGTTGCCTGGAAAAAAACAAACAAACTGAGCACCATGGTACTTCCAGCTCACATAGCTATGGAAGGGTTTTTTTTGCAGACCTTTCCTCAACAAAATGGGATTTAAAGGTACAAGATGATCCAAAGTTTAGTGAAGGTTCTAATTATTTTTTAAGCCAAATAGTTATATGGGGCATCAAAATGCAATTCAGTCCCAGATACAGTGGGTTCAAAGACATATTAAAGGTAGCAGGTACTTATCTACTAAGGAAGCCAGCTGTTATGTATTCCAAAGAGTTTAGTGACTGGAGACAAAGTTTCTCTATCTTGACAGAAAAGTCACTCACTGCTCAGGCTCTGGGGTCTAACAAGTTCTCCTTACAAAGGTAGTAACAATACCTAACATTTATATAATGCCCAGTATGTTCCAGGTGCTGTAATAGTCACTCCTATTATCTCTTTTTGGTCCTCACAACAATCCTGTGTGGTAGGCACTATTATTAGCCCAGTTTTACAGATGAGAAAACTGAGGCAAACAGAGGGGCTTGCCCAGCCAGACTTACACAGCCAGTGTCTGAGGCCATATTTGAACTCAGATCTTCCTGACTCCAGGCCATAACTCTATCCATCAGTTGCCAAAGAAAAGATTGTTACGGCTTTTTTCTTGATACTCAGCATGTAAGTGGCTTCTCCCCTTTACTAAAAGGATTGAAGCTTAGATCTGGGATAGCTTTCTTAGGGGCCCTACATGCCAGGGAAGAGAGTATCCCAGGTGCTACATATGTAGGTTTCATCATGTCACTTTTGCCTTTTTATTCATGAATATTATACTTGGTAGTTGGGAGAAAGGAAGGAGAGAAATTGCGTAAGCCAGCACAAATATCAGCCATAAAAATGACAGTCTGGTGTGTACGCTGAATGAGGAGGTTCTGCTCTACCTGTCACCTTGATTTCCTGAATGATGACAGGCAAATTGCCTCTGTCCTTTGTGGACTTGAGGCTTTCTTTCCCTGTTAACCTTGGTTAATTCTCTTTGGAACCTAATTGCCTCCTAGAGTGATGGTGAAGATTAATTAAGTAATGTCAGTAAAGTGCTCTGAGCTGCTTAGAGCAAAACGTTCTAAAAATCAAAAAGATCTTAAAAAAGGTTTTGTTTGTCTTAAAAGTTTCTGACTGTGGGAATAACATTTTCCCTGCTGCTAATGGGACCTCTCCCTATTCAGGCCAAGGGCAGGTTTGATGGAGTGGAAGGAGGATCAGACTGACAGCTCGGCTCCCTGGGTCCGAGCTCCAATTTGGCACGGAGTCATTTAAATTCCCTGGGTCTCGGTTTTCTTATTTTAAAAATTAACTATTTGATCTGAAGGATCTTGAAGTTCCCTCCAAGCTGTAGAACTGATTCTAAGGTATTTCTCCTAACTTTTGTCTGTCTCTCTTGCTACAGCTTTTCTAATGCTATAGAGAAGTTTTTGAACTGATGTCCAATAAAGTAGCAAGGGACACACACATCTGGGTATAAAGGAAGACAATTCTAATGTCACAGTAGAGTGTTTTGGACTATACCTGTGATTTCATTAGTATACGGCGATCCTGATGAGGAAACTTCCTCTACTGACGTACATTGGCACCTACTTTGTAATTTGTAGCCTTTGTGGGGTGAAGGGTATAGTGAGGTTAAATGACTTGACCAGGGTGACACAGCTAATACGACTCAGAGGTAGAACTTGAAGTCCCATTCTGGAGTCTAAGACCAACTTTTTGATCACTCTAAATAGATACAACCACAGATGGATTCCCCAAATGATAGAACTTTTTACATTTTGAACATTCTATTTAAGAAAAAATCAGATTTTTCTATTAAACAAGTTATATTCATATATGCATATATAGATATCTACACAATACTACATATGTGTGTATACATACACACACACACATATATCCTATTTGTGTATTTAATTGACTTTCAGAAAAAGTTGCCATCAGTATTTGGGTATTCAGTAGGGGACAGGAAAGGTCACTTGCACTACTGGTGGTATTTTATTAAGACTTTTTTCTCTACAACTCTTGATGTCTGAATAAAATCTTTTCCTTAAGTTATTTCAGTTTCCCTTGAATTTTATGGGTCTTTGTGAAGGAACATCATGTACCATACATCATTCATCTTTTTCCACGTTACTTTAAAGAGATCTACAGCTGGTTTCGAGTGAAAATGTCTTCAGAGAAACTATTTTCAGTTTAATAAAGCGAACCTCCACCCACACTTTCCCCCCTCTTTGCCTCCTAACTGCTTTGAATCCAGGGACTTTTGTCACATTTAGCTATGTTTCTAGCCTGACAGATGCTATGAGATTGCTCACTTTAGACAGAAAGCTCTGTGTGTGTTCTAATACATTAGATTAGATCTTGTAAGGAGAGGCCTGGAGTTACCTTACTGACTCTAATTCCCAGCTGGCATTTGGACTTTAAGGAAAAAAAAAAAACGTTTCTAGTTTGAAATGAGACTTGTCAAAAGAAATGGAATTATGTTTCTTATTTTCTGGAATCAGTTTGTCTCTGTGCTTGATTGAGAGATATGTCCTTGTATTTCATACTTTTCCCTTTTCTTTATGCCTGTGATCTTTTTTTTTTTAGCCTGGAGAAAAAAAGCAACTGAATGTGCAGAATATAATGTAATCAGTAATAAAAAATGTACCCAGATTAAAAAAAAATAATAGAATAAATAAAGAATATTTTCCCCAGGAAAAAAGGAAAGAGAGCCAACAGTCATCTACCTAGAAAGAGATCTTGATTTTTCTCTCCCAGGGGCAATAATTGATTTTTACCATTCTAAAACAGAAAATTGTTGAGTTTGCTATTTATGTATCAGTTCAGCAAAATTCTCTTCTTTTGTTCATATTATGTAAGTGACTATGGAGTGAATATGGGCAGCTTGTGATTTTCGATAGTCATGTTGGTTTGAATAAAGCTGTCCCTTAACCTCAATGACCTTCTTGGGTATTTCAGTCTGGGGGAGCACTTTTTTGCTTAAAGCCCCGTCCTCAAATGGGAACAGCCTTAATTCAGGGACTGTGATGAGAAGCATCAACTTAATTAGCCCCTTTTAAAAAGAGAGGAACATAAAATGTTTAACTTCATCACTTTTCAAGTGAAAAGAAAAAAAAGTCTTAGGACGTTATTCAGTCAGAATGACAAATGCAAAAATATGGAGGTGGAATTATTTCCATATTATGGCTAGTTAGAAAGCAAAAAAAGGAGATGGGGAGGAGAAATAGAAGTCCAGAGAGGGAATGAGACATAGAAACATGAAGGAGAAGAAAGAAGGGAAAGAAAAAATGATGGAGGATGGAAGAGGTAGACGCAGAAGGAAAGAGAAGCAAGTATTTCTCAGCTGTGTGCATTGATTAGTCTGGACTAATTTTGTTGCTTCTTGCTGTTTCCTTGGGTTGTGATCAGAGTAAGTTATACCCTATATCTTTCCAAAAATTAAAAATAAGATAATGGATAAATACAACCCTTGTCCTGGAGGGTCTCTCTCTAGACCTAGAACCATGACATGATTCATGGAATCATGGAATTTTTGATTGGGAAAGCACCTTGGTAATCAACCAATTCAAGCCTTTTATTTTAAAGTTAAGGATATTGAGGTCCACTGAATTTCCAAAGGCTGCATTTAATTAATCTCAGTGCTGAGCAAGCCCACAGGTCTCCCAGGTCTTAATTCAATGTTCATTTCAGGCTACCACACAGCCACCAACTGATCAGGAACAGTACTTTAAAACTGGAGCACAATTAAGTCATCTGCCTCTTTATACTTTCAAGCAGACTGGCCTATTAACCATCTGTGCCTTTGGAGAAACACTCCCACTTCCTGGTTCTCTCCCTTTAAGCACTGATCAGCAGCCTCCTCGAAAAACATTTACCAATTAATACAACTTCTCTTCATTTAAGATTGTAATGAAACCTTAAATTTCTCACTTAAGCCTACCATAAATAGTGAAAATCAGAGCTCTTCTCTCAGCCCACCCCCTCCCCACCAGTAGTTTTCCCATACAGAAAAGAAAATATTTAAAGCTTGAACTTTGACAAGTCGGATAAAATTTCAGCAAGTCAATAGAGTAGAAAAAATGCTGAAATAGGAGTCTAAAGACCCCAGGTCTTGACCCTGACCCAGTTACTTAGCTGTGCAACCTGGAACAAGTCACTAACTTCTCTGAGTTTCAATTTATTCATTTGTAAAACAAGGAAATTTTAAAAAATTATTTCACTAAATATTTCCAAATTACATGTAAAAAAACTTTAAATCATTTAAAAAAATTTGAGTTCCAAATTCTTTCATTCTTTTCCACTCCTCCCCCTTCCTTGAGAAAGCAAGCAATTTAATTTTGATTATACATGTGACATCATTCAGAACATCTTTCCATATTTCCATTGTAAAAGAAACAGAAACAAATAAAACAAAAAAGGAAGAAAGTTTTTAAAAAAGCATGCTTCAATCTGCATTCAGAGTTCATCAGCTCTCTCTCTGGGAGCGGTTAGCATTTTTCATCATGGAATTGTCTTGGATCATTGTCTATCAGAGTAGTTAAATCTTTCATAGTTGATCATCCTAACGATATTTCTATTACTGTTTAAAATGTTCTCTTGGTTCTGCTCACTTTGCTTTGCATGAGTTCATAAAAATCTTCCCAGGTTTTTCTGAAATAAATCTGCTTGTCCTTATTATGTTTTATTTTTACTAACATTCTTCTTTGTACCTCGTGTTGGTTTTAAATAATAAAAGCTTCTGTTTATCTAAGAAATAAATATAAGGGCATTGAAGTGAAATATTTTGAAAGAAGTACAAGATGTGCGAATTTAGGGAATCCTCCCCAGATGTTCTCAAGGACTATTTGTGCCCAACCTATGGTAAAACATTTTCAACTCATACTGATCTGATCAGCCAGGGCTGGACACTTGACTCTAGCATAGTGATGCCATTTCAGTCCTGTTCAAGAACAAAGGATAACAACCAACCAACCCCATCTAAGAGTGTGATAGAGAGAGCTCCAAATGGCTCAGGAGTGCTGATTGTTAAATTTTCATTAGACCATTTATACCTCAGAAATTAACAAAAGTTACAAATGAGGGCTTCATTTATTGTTTTGTTGACTGCTTAAATTTAAAGTGATGAAGAAAATGTTAAAAATGCAGATTAAACTTAAAAGTGAATCATGTATACATTTTTTGGGGGGAGAGCAAGGACTGATTGTTTAACATTTACCAACACCCCTCTGACACAAATGATTAACAAGATGCTAATACAGTTGTTCACTATATGTAAACAAGATCTGAACACCTTCCTAGTTTTGACAGGAAGTCCATTCATATGGACTGAGGTACTCTTGTGACTTGTATAAAGCCAGAAGCTAGTTCTGAACCCAAAAGATTTGAGTATTTGACAATGGGGAGGAGAGAGAACCACCCCTGAGAAAGAATTGAGATGGGGAGAATTCCTTGGCCTTGGCCTAAGTCTCCATCCCTTGACCATAGAAACATTTTGCGAACTTTGGAAATTCAGAGAATTGTGGACTTCCCATCTTTCCATCAGTTTTCAGGCAGTGCTTCCCCAATAGCTGGTTCTATCAGGAGCCAAGATAGACTGGACCCAATTTAGAAAACAGATTCAAGTTTCTACAAAGAATCCAGCAGAAAAGCTACAACAGATCTAACAGGGACTTCTTGAAAACTCCATAAAAAGCACTTCAAGATCTCTGAATTACCTCCCTTTATCATGTGGGTTCTAAGCAGGAGACCACTTTCTCTTAGATTCCATATGTACTTATGGGATGTTGTGTCATTAACTTTTGGAGGAATGTTTGTAGAAACTATACTAATCATGTTAGTTTAGTAAAAACACCCCTTTCTGGAAGTTATATGTTATGCTGACTCACTGATAACAACTGATTATTACGGTTGAAAACATACTTTTCAAGGCCCATGAGCTATAGCATTAAAAAAAAAATGACACAATGGACAAGCCATCAGAACATACAAAGATGGTGTCGGGTCATAGAAAGAGGCCTAGATTTGTGGTTAGAAGACCCGGATATTAGACCTATCCATAATTTAGTACCTACTTAAGTTAACAGTAAGTGATTTGTTACTGTTCAGTTGTTTCTCGTCTTGTCTGACTCTTCATGAACTCATTTGGGGTTTTTTTGACAAGGATTCTGGAATGTTTTGCAATTTCTTTTTCCAGATCATTTTACAGATGAGGAAACGGAAGCAAACAGGGTTAAGTGACTGGACCAGAGTCATACAGCTACTGAGAAGGATTTTAACTCAGGTCTTCCTGACTCAGGCCTGGTGCTCTATCCAGTGCACCACCTAGCTGCCCAAGTAATTTTTTAATGACTATTTAATCAGTGTCAACACCTGTATGGTACCTTTTGTTTTAAATAGTATTAACCATAAACAGTTTTAATATAGATATAAAGATGTTTCTCTTAAACTTTTTTGATTGTTCCTTTACTTTCATGATTCTCTGGTGGATGCAAATCAATTTAAATGGTGTTTAATATTCTTCCTTGTAAATAGTAGGCAGCCATTCACTTGGGGCTCGTAACACTTATCCATTTTGGAGCTGGACCAGTTTTAAAATCCTATAAATTCTAAATTAGCTTTTTAAGTGACGCTGCATTTAGTTGAGACAAATCATTCTAGATAAAGGATATGCATTACTTTTTTATGGGAATCTTTTTAGAATGATGTTGTCGAGAAAGATGAATTTAAAAGGTTGCTACCTCCATAATTTGTGCAAATATTTCACTTACTTCATGGTGTTTTTATTTTATTTTATATTATGTTTTTATGTTAACTTTTTTCTTTGCAAATTCAAAATCAAAAGGACTTAAATTATAGTATTGTGGCTTGGTGGGAAAAAAATGTGGATTTGGAAACCTGGGTTCATATACCAGCTCTGCCAGTACTGTGTGATTCAGTCTCCTTATATGTAAAATGTGGCTCTTGGACTTAGTGATTTCTGAAGTCCTTTTAGCTCTAAACCCCATGATTCAAAATTAAAATATTCAGAAAAAAAATCACATCAACAAAGTTAAGATCTTGAACTTAATTCCTTTGTCCTGTTATACTCCTATCTCCTTGCCTCTGCAAAAATGATTACTTACCAAACTCTGAAAGTAAACAGTGTTGATTTAGAAAAACAAAAACAATATGATAATATCTGTATTTAGTAAAACCAAGTTGTAGTGATTTAAAGAAAAGCAACTTATATGTCAAGGAATCTCAAAATGTCAAAACATAAAGCATATTGAAGAATGTCATGGTTTTTAAAGTATTGGGAATTCTTGGTGTGGAAACTTCCTGTTCTGATATAGACTAGACAAAGCTTTGTCTTTTGTTATTTCATAAAGGTCTTTCAAGATTTTTCTATACTCCTAATATTTGTTAGACTTGTGTATAGTATTTGATTACAATGATAGATGGTGATTTATTTAACCGTTCCCCTATTACTGGGCATTCACTTTATTTCTAGTTTATTTGTTTTTCAACTCCACATAATGCTGCTGTAAAAACTGGTGAAAAGATAGGTTTTTATTTTTTATGACTTTTTCAGAGTATATCCACAACAGTAGAGTTTTTGGAGTCAAAGATTATGTGATCAAAAGATGCTGTGGTGGAAAGCATGTGGGCCATGAACTCAGAGAATCTGAGGTTTAAGACCCTGTTCTGTGTATTTGTGAGCAAGTCATCAAACCTCTCTGGCCCTCAGTTTCCTCATATGTAAAATGAAGACTAGATGACTTGTAAGTTCTCTTCTAACCATAAACCTATAATGCTGTTATTTTACCTTTTCTTTGTACTCTTCTCCAAAAAGTTTCCCCAACTTTGCAAGTAGATGGAATAAAAGTGAGCCCAGATCTTGCTGACTTGTAACCTTTCAAAGCTAGAAGGTACCTTAGAGACCATTCTATACCCCCCTCTCCTATTACACAAGAGAAAACAATGTTAATGTCATAGCAAGGAGGGAATATATATGCATATGCTGTTAAATTTAATCTGCATCATTAACACTTTCTTAAGCCTAGACAATCAACAAAATGATGAATCAAGCTCTGTTTTGTAGAAATTGATGATTTCTGAGGTCTAAATGGTCACACTGAAAATTTAATGATGGGCTACTCATGTAATCTTTAGAACTGACTCCAGTATACCTCTGAAAGAGTATAGAGAAGGAAAAGACCTGGGGCCAGGTGAAGCCCAGAAGTCCCAGGAAGGCATAGGCTTGAGGGTCTGAAGCTTTCTCCTTTCTTTGCCTAGCTGGTGTCAATTGAAATGCCTCAACCATTCACCTTGTTTTTGGACAGCCTGTGGAAACTGTGGTCAGGAAAGGTTTGACTTCTCTGAAGTGAGTGCAGAAACTTGGACTTGAACTTAACTTCTTCTGGCTCTGTATCCAACATTCTTTCCTTTCTACCCATGTATCTCAATGCTATACAAACAAGTCTCCAATATAACTTTGGAAAACAATTTGCCTACTCATTTCTTTATGTTTAATTTTTATTTTATTTTTCTTCAATCATATTTAACAAAAATTTTTAACATTTACACTTAAAAAATTTTGAGTACTAAATTTCCATTCTCCTTATTTCCCCTTTGAGAATGCAAGAATTTGATATACATTGCGTTCATGTGAAACCTGTCCATATTTGCCTAATCATTATAAATGAGTAAATTTTTAGAATTTTGATTGAAATGATAAATTGTACACTTTTAAAAATCAATATAATCCATTTTTAGGGTAGGAAAGTTAGTAACAACAAATTTACCTGCCAAAAGAAAATGCAGATTTCTTTCTTCCATTTTTCTGAACTATTTTATTGACCCTTTTTCTGAACAAAGGAAAACGTATGTATATGAGGTAAATGGCCATATATGACCATAAAATATTATGTAGTTTACTTTAAATGAATTGCATGTACTTAATTTTTAGAGAAAATCACTTAGGAATAACAAAATCCCTTAAGCAAACTCTATCTCAGGTAACCATGCAACTGTCTATAAAAATAATCTCACCTAGTGGAAATACTGGTAAATCAGTGTCATCATTCCTCTTCAGGAAACTTGGTTTCCGTTCTGGGTCCTTGGTCTTCAGGGTCTTGGTCTCTGGATACTTAGTGTTTGGAAGAGAGTAAAGAGTCCCAGAGTGATAAAACTTCACCACTCTCAATTATAATACGACAGAAATTGCAAAGCCAGAATCCGAAACAGCACTCAGTGAAATTAGTACTAAGTACTATGCCAGTTCATGGAATCTAGGAACACAGGAATATACCCTTTTTATTTCAGTTCATTGACCCTAGGTAAAGTAAGTACTCACAGAACAACCTGAATTTTTACATTTAGTTGATGTATGTTGTTAATTGAGATGATAACAATGAAAGACAGCTTGATAGAGTAGACAGTGAGACACTCTCAGAACTAAGTAAGACTAGGCTTCAGGGTTGTCCATGGGTTGGATGATCTCAGGCAAATAATTTAACCACTTTGTGTTACCCAGGAAAATCTCTAAGATTACAAATGGCTGAATAGCTGCTCTGATAATGGGACTTCTCTGCATCAATGAAATCTCAAGTCTAGTAAAACAAACAAACAAAACCCAGTCAGATTTAGCTAATAGCTAGTATTTCTATATTACTTTAAAGTTTTTAAGGCACTTTGCAAACATTTAATTTTATCCTCAGACCAACTTGTGTGTGTCTGTACTACGTTCACTTGGCAGACATTGATTAACCCCCCTACTGTCTAGTAGATACCGTTGTTCTGGGTAGTATGTGTGAATATACAGGGTGACCCCAAAGTCTTCATTTATGTAAAGTACAGAATATGAACCAACCTTGTGTGCATTATCAGTGGAAGAGTTTGGTCCTGCCAGTTACCACGGAATCATATTGGTGGTATGCTTAAGAGGAGGTGCTGTATAGAGTACATTTTTCTGTTTATGACAGATAGAATGACACAGCTCTGAATTTGTGCCATAATTATGGCACAGCAGGGGGGAAATCATTCTGCTGAAAGAGATATGAGAATGGTGCTGCTGAAGACCATTGTTCATCATCTTGGAATAGTGGGCAGTACAGCAAAATTATTCCATAGCAACTCCCTCTCAAACAATTGTCTCTGGGACATCACAAATCAAGATAAAATAGTCCTTCCTGATCTGTAAAACTGGTTGATGAATGAATACAATGTATTTAGATTTAAAACTGGGCAAATTGCTTTCATTAAAACAAACAGTGTTTTGAAAACTTTGATATTCTTTTCTTTGCCATCCCCTGTTTTTTAAAATGAAGCATGCTTAGGCTATCCTTAAAAAAACCCTGAATTTTTGCAACTTTTTGTCCATTTGATGCTGTACTATTGATTTTTGCCTTTTGACCACAAATATTGGTGACACCATTGTCCCTGCCACCCTGAACAAATTCTTCCAGACTGGTCTCAAATATTTATTACTTAGGCAAGTAAAAAAAAAAAACAAAAAAAATGCAAAAACCACTTACTAAGTGGCAGACTGTGAGCTAAGCACCAGGGATACAAGTAGACGAGAATGACAGTTCACATTCTCTCATATTTTCATCTTATCAGACTGGGGAGATCATTTGAAAACAGCTACACACCAACAAGATATGTACAAGATAAAATGGAGATACTCAATAAAAATGGTATTAGCACCAACGGGGTCAGATTGAATATTAGCTAGGCCTCAAAAGAAGCCAGAGAATCCAGGAGGTGTAGGTGAAGAGACAGAATGTTCCAGGCATGGGGGACAGCCTGGGTTCTAGAGCTGGAGTGTCTTGTGCAAGGAACAGCAAAGAGACCAGTGCCCCTGGATTGTGGAGTG
>CM053583.1:164239740-164290471 GCA_028627135.1 Pseudochirops cupreus
ATGTTTGTGTGTGTTTGTGTGTATGTCTGTGTTTGTGTGTGTTTGTGTGTATGTCTGTGTTTGTGTGTGTGACATGGTGAGACCTGAACTTTAAAGAAATTAATTTGATGGCTGAGTGGAGGATGGACTGAAGAGAGTCTTGTGGCAGGGAGCCCAGCCAACCAGCAGACTATTGCCGTAGTCCCAGGTGGGAGAAGATGAGAGCCTCTACCGGGGCGGTGGTACTGTAAAAGGAGAGAAGGGGCATTTATAAAAAAATGTTACAAAGATAAAATGGATGGGCCTTGGCAACACATTCGACATGGAGAGTGAGAGTGAAGAGTTAAGGAAGACACCATGGTTGTGAGGATGGGGGCTAGCAGTACCTTCAGCAGTAAGAAGAAAGTTCAGAAAGATGGAGGGTGTGGGAGAGAAAGGCAATGGTTCCATTTTGGATGTATTGAGGTGCCTATAGGACATTCAGTTATGCGGAGATATAAATCTGGAGGTAAAGAGGGAGTGTAGGGCTGGATAAGTGGAGTTGAGAAATCATGCGCATAAAGAAGAGAATTGTGCCCCAGGACAGAACCCTGGGGGATGTTTTAACTTTGGCTGATCTGACCTGGATGAATGAAGATCCAGGAAAATAACTTAACTTCCCTTTGCCTCAGTTTCATCATCAGTAAAATAGAGTAAAATAAATAATAATAATAGCTCTCGGGATTGTTATGAAGATAAACTGAGATAATATTTGTAAAATGAAACTTTGGGCAAACCTTAAAGCGCTATATAAAAGCTAGTCGCGTCATTACTCACATTGGTTTAAATGTGAGCTCTTTCCTCAAGACATCCTTGGCAAGTAGGTGGTATGAGTGTTGTTATTTACTATTTTGGGGGGGGGGAAGGGAAAGGGGAGTGTGAGGTAAAGAGGGACAAGCCTCTGAGGTGATCTCATTAGTATAGGGAACTTCATTTTGTACCATATAGCACTAAAAATAACTATTTTTCTTTACCAGGAAATCAGATCTCAAAGAATCATCCAGTTCTATTTGAAAAAAACATAAACTTCTTCAAAACCAAATGATATTATAAACACTGCTCTAATGTAATAAACCTAATTAAAAAACCATGGGTTTTTCTCTCTCTCTCTTAATCCTGTTTCCACAGGAGAAAAGCATAACACTAAGTGAATTTGAGGGTCACCCTTACATGGCTTCACTTCTGAGATTCGTATCCTTTCCTAGTAGTGGGAAAAAGCCTCAGGTGGAAAAGAAAGCGGTGGTCCATTGTCTTTGTTGGACACTGCCATTGTAATGTTATGTCCCACTTTAATGAAATAGAAATTCATAAAACACTTAGAAGTAGTTATTTATACCACAGAAAATTATTCACTTCACAGAAAAATTTCATATTACTCTTCTTTTAGGTAATGAACTCCCTTGTTACAGGATTTAAAAATAAAAATTTATCAAAACTCAATTTATATGCAGAATTTAAGGAACAAATCTATTGATTGAGGTAAGGTTTTAAACTTGAAAACTTGTTTTCACCTAAAATCATATTGCCTAAAAGAAAAGCTGTTTTGTAAGAAACCATTAAGTAATGTTTATGTCTGGAGTTACTGAGCCTGACATTCATTTTATAATTATCTCAGATTTTCAATCCAATCATAGTTACAGAGTTGATCTTGAGAGGTCCTCAAGATACATATATACATACATACATACATGCACACACACACACACACATACACACATATATACCATTGTATAAAACACACTTAGAGGGGTTAGCAAAACCAGGATTTGAACTTAAGTCCTTTGGATCTAATTATTTTTCCACCATATTACATATAAAGGTTTGTATAGTACTTTTGCTGTTACCTTCCCATTGCTGAGTATCCATCCACCCATGTAAGATGTATATATTCATGGCTGGTATGTTTTGGCAGGATTTGGATCCAGATACTCCTGGTTTCAAGGCCAATTGTCCATCCACTACCCCACACTGTCTCTTTTTGAGGGTTATGCTAAAAATACCTTTTTCCTCTGTCTGTACTATGTTATAAATTAATCCTGTTTTATATTGACCAACTCTGTGTACACCTTAGCTGTTCAGAAGTCACAATCATAGAACTCACTATCTCAGATCACACTGAAGACCCAAAGCAAAAGGAAAGGGGCTTCCGTGTAGCTAAAACAGAAGCAACAAAATCCAGAAACTGAAATACATACATTTATCATTACAGGGGACTTTCACTTAGAGGCTATTTACTCTTATTCTTCATACTGTTATCCTGTTTCTCAGTGTATACAACCATCTAGAAGTAGTCAATTAGGGTTTTTCTACGGCTGCAGGCATTGACAGTGACAAAGACTATTAATTGACAAATAAGAGGGTAGACAGAAAACCTATAGAATCCTACCAGAACGAAAAACAAATAAATGAACAACAAAAAATTGCCTTCTGAAGCCATATAGTAGAAGAATCAAATATCCCTACACAACTTTATGGCCTTTAAAGGTATCACAGTTACCAGAGACATTGTTCAAAGTGCTAGAGGAAATCACAGGGACCGTGCGGACCCAGTCCCTTATTTAATGGAAAAAGAAATTGAGGCTAGTAAGTTGACATGATTTTTCAAAGGTTTTATCTTAGCTAATAGTAGAATATAGTAATTAAAAGTCATGACTCTAACTGATCAAGAAAAAAGTCATGTTCAGTAGATTCCAAGATATGGAGTTGTACAAAACATTTTAGAAATATTTCCATTAAAAATGGTTACTACTAATAAAGACAACAACACAGTTTTGATTTTAGTTAGCTATGAAACACTTCTGAGGAACAACAGCATTTCATAATCACACCATATAAATGAAGTGTCCATTAATATAGGACAGTGTTCCTATTACTGTAATGTAGGATTATGCATTGTGGTAGCCTTTCTGTGATAGCTGTTATTTTGTATAAGAATTAAGTATGGATTACTTCAAGCCATACAGTTGAATGCATACTGACTCATGGTAATGTTGCTTTTTAATTCAGAGTTCACATTTCCTCACCCAATAGTTAATAAGTAAGGTTGGTCACAACATCATAGGATTTAGGGCTGGAAGAGTCTTAAAAATCAACTTGGAAAAACTGTTCATTTTGTTGATGAGGAAACTGAGGCCCACAAGATCACCCCAGGTAACAAATAGCTAAACTGTGATTTGAATCTCAGTCCTCTATATGTAGGTCTAATGCAGTTGTCGATAAACCATTGGGTGAATTTAAAACTATTAGCATTTTTGTCTATCCATTCCCAGTACTAAACACAGTGCATAACATATAGTAGGTATTTCAGTGCTTATGGAATCAAATTAAGACTTTATTTTAGAATTATGATTAAATGCTATTTTAGAAACTATAAATATTACATCTTAAAAATAGTAATGTGATTATGCTCTAATGGATGCATTTTAGATAAACATACACTGGAGAAAGCATTGTGATAGTATAGTACCATCAAAAGAGTAAGAAATTGCATATCAAGAGATAAGGGTTCTAATCCACATTCTGCCATTTACTAATTAAATTAGGTAACTTTGGGCAAGTGATCCATAGTACCAAAGAACTGGAAGATATCTTCACATAAACTCTTTCAATCTTTGCTTCCTCCTGTGTAAACTTAGATACTAATACTCATATTATCCAGTCAACAGACATTTATTAAGGTGCTGACTGTGTGCATTAAGAACCGGGGATACAAAGAAAGGCAATTTTTTTTTAAATTCAAGGGGGTTACAGCAAACATGTCTACCCTGTCTCAGCTACTTCTACTTTGCCATCTCTAAAACTACTTCCCTTTCAAGTCCTAGAACTCTGAAATTCTTCTCTTGGATCAAAATCTCTTGTCTTTCCAGGTGTTTTCATTGTCTCACTCTTCTTCAACCTGATCTTCATATTCATCACGGCCTCCCTCGTTCCATCACAATTACTCTGGTTTCTGTTTCATAGTGTAGACCTCGAGCCCTCTGCTCTCAGGCTCTCGGATCCCTGGCTCTTTGGTCCTTTTATTGCTTCCTTCCTGCCCTAGGTAGCCCCTTTATCACTTGCTGCCTGGGTCTGTTACAGATTCGAACTGCTTAACCTTGGCTGAACCTTCAACAATGAATGGCACTGCTATTTCACTGCTTATGTACTATATCAATACTCACAGACACACATATTTACTGTATCACTACTTATTTACTGTTCCAGTCCTGCACTATCCTTCTCCTAAATTTGCCAACCCTTTTCCCTAACAAGTGACTGTGATTAAATTCTTCTCATGAAAACTTCCTGTTTATATTCTTCAACTGTTTATTAATTGGGGAATGACTTTTATTTATTTTTTTATAAATTTGACTCAGTCCGTTATATATTTGAGAAATGAGGCCTTTATCAGAGAAACTGGCTGTAAATTTTTCCCTAGTTTCCTACTTTCCTTCTAATCTGGGCTGCATTGGTCTTGTTTGTGCAAAACCTTTTATATTTAATGTAATGAAAATTATCCATTTTACTTCCCATGACCATCTCTATTTCTTTTTTTAGTCATGAATTATTTATGCAGTTTTGTTTTGAAAGATTTTGCTGATTAGCCCATCTGAAGGTCATCATTCCCTCTTCAAAATTTCATGAATGTTTTGTGTCATTCATTTCACCTCATCATTATCATCTGCCTCTTTGATTGAAACCTAGAGCCATGAATCTGAAAATCTCCATTTAAGGAGGGACCTCAGCTCAGAACTTTTTATTTCTCATTTGACTGCCCTACTCTGGAACATCTCTGATTTCTCTAGCATGCCCTCATGCTGAGTAACTTCCATGACTTACACACACGCACACACACACACAAAATTTTTTTGTGGTTTTTTTTGTGTGTATTGTCATTCCCCATTAGATTGCAACCTCATTGAGGGCAGGAAATGTCTCTTTTTTTTGTATCTGTATCCCTAGCACTTAGGGCCTTGCATTTTAGTAGGTGCTTAATAAAGCACCTACCAAGTTTCTTGTCTATTGACTTGTTCATATAACAGTGCCTAGATGTCATACTCACTTGGGTACATATATGTTGTTCTCCTCTTTGGTTTGAAAGCTATGTGAAGGCAGGGACTGCATTTATTTTTCATATCTGTATCCTCAATACCTAGGGCAGACATCATCATGCTTAGAGATTTTTGTTATTAAAAAAATTTATACTGCCTTTCCCTTTTGTCAGTTTTGCTCTTTGAATTTGTTTGCTATTGTCAAGTTGTGTGTATATACACACACGCACACACACATATACACACACATATATGTATATATACACATATATTTATATCTTTTATTATCATCAGAAATAAAGGCACAGGAAGTTTTAAAGATAAACCTTTTTCAGGTGTTTAACACGATATTCCAGGAGGGTAAGGACAGTGTGTAATCTCAACTTTGTCTCTCCCTGAATTAGCTACCCACACAGTTGATACTTAATAAGATGTTTGTTGAATGAATAAATGACGTGTTTCTGATAATGTTATGCACTTAATCACCAATCCTTAACTACCTACTCCCTTTAAAAGTACAATTATGAACTTTTAGTTTTAATGAGCATTTAAATTACAGCATTTCATTTTGGATGTCAGAGTATATCCCAGTGGGCGAATGCAAAATGCATTCTGATTCATAAGAAGTCAATAAGTTAAGTGATTATAATTGAAGGAAAAAGTGGAGGGAAGCTGTGTCTCAGTGGAAAGGCAGTGCATTGTGCTCCTGTTATAAAACCAAGTATATGGGGGTGTAATTCTCTCATTATGTTCGTCGATGGTCTCTTTTTAGACAGTCTTATGTCCAAGTGTAGACTGCTAATGCTGGAACAAATGTTGGAAAGCTGAGGGTTATAAGTGTTCTCAGCTAAGTGAGACCCTTTGCTATTTCCTCCTCTTTTCTTCTGTCCAGAGCCGAATGGAGACTTGAAGGGCAGGCCTTTGAAAGGTGCCAGTAGGACTTCACTCTTATCCTCAGAATGACCTGAGTGTGAGACACAGCCCTTCTTAAGTGGTCTTCTTCATGACCACGTCACCCTTGGTTAAGTTAAAAAGAATCAGTAGTAGCCCTCAAGTTTGCTCCAGGGTGTCAGGGTGAATCTCTAGTCCAGGGGTGAGGAAACAGCAGCTTCAAGGCCACCCGTGGCCCTCTAGCTCTAGCCCCAAAATTAGATTTGACTAAATCTAAACTGCACAGATTCTGTCAAAGGGCTGCACTTGAGGACCTAGAGCAGTGGTTCTCAACCTTCCTAATGCCACAACCCTTTAATACTCATATGTAGGCGTATGTGCATGTGGGTGGACCCCCCTGGAGACAGATAGAGGAGCTGTGCCTCCGTTCCTAAGACCATCAGAAATATGTGTTTTCTGATGATCTTGGGCAATCCCTGTGAAAGGGTTGCTCAACCCCCAAAAGGGTCGTGACCCACAGGTTGAGAACCGCTGTCCTAGAGGGTAACCTGTGGCCTCAAGGCTGCAGGTTTCCCACCCTGCTCTAGCCCTTTAAGCAAGAATCCAGGCTTTTTAAACATCTTAAAATATTTTTTTTCTCTCTCCCCTGTAGACCATGTTCATTGAGAACAATTCAAATCCCAGCTCTGCCACTTTAGGACCTGTATAACTATGGACAAGTCACTCAACTTTTCTAGACCTCAGTTTCCTCATTTGTAAATTGATGGCATTAGCCTAGATGACCTCTGAGGTTCCTTCTGGCTCCAGATCTGTGATTCTATGATCTTTCAAATAGATTTGAAGAATAATATTGTTGCTGCTATGTAGAGTGATGGCACTTTGTCAGAACACTATTGTATCAGTAAAGACCCAATTATTCTAAGTCAACAACACATCTTTGAGGGACAAAAAAATCAGACGCCTGTAATACATCTAAAGACCAATGAACCATGTTAGTTTTCAGCTTTCCTTGAAGAAGCTTCTTGAGTATTAAAATCCTAGCCCACTGAAGTAATTCTTCTGAAACCTTCCTTGCGTATCTCTTTAAGAACAAACAACAGGAAGCTATTTTGATAGGTTCGAGATATTGAAAGGTAGTGTTGGATCATAGTGAAAAGAAAGCTGGCCTGGAAGACTGGATGACTTGAATTCAAGTCTTATGTCTGACAAATGCTGGTTGCGTGACCCTGGGAAGGTCACTCAGTGTTCTGTAAGTTGCAGAGAAGATACTAAACTGCATTAGTAGATGGAGTTCTCTTACAAAGGAGTGCCCTTTAATCAAAGGAATTATAGATCTAGCACCTATCCTTTGAGATGCCAGAAAAATAGATTCCTATATAATAATATAATATATAATATAGCAATATATCAGTAATATAATAAATAATATATTATATGATATTAATAACAAACATTTATTATATGCTTAAAGGATTACAAAGCATTTTATAAATGTTATATCATTTATTCTTATAACAATCCTGGGAGGTAGGTGCTATTATTACTCCAATTTTACAGAAAAAGAAATTTAAGCAAAGAAAATTTTAAACTCTTTGTCTAGGGCCACATAGCTAACAAGTGTCAGGCTGGATTTGAACTCAGATCTTCCTGACTTCAGGTTCAGCATTCTATCCACTGTGCCTCGCTTTCTCTTTTTGGTTCTGTACAACATTGAAAAATTTATTTTATCTAAAGCGTATGATTTCCAGACTCTTCACTTTTCCAGATTAAGACCATTAGGACACAACCTGTTTTTATCATGTTGATAAGCATTTAATCAACTTCCAGGGGGTAGAGAATATTTTGCTTTGGGAGACATACAGAGCTCAGAGGAAGTGGTTCCTATCCCTGTGGAGCTTGTAGCTAATAAAAGAATGACATATCTACAAATAAGTCTGTAAACCCGACTTCCGACTTTATTAATATTGATAACACCCATCAAAAGAGCTCTCTTATTCGATTGATCAACAGATATCTTTAAAGTGGCCATAGTGTCAGGCACTGTGAATTCCCAAGTCCTGGGAATACAAAGACTAAAAGATAGAGTCCCTCCCCTCAAGAAGATTACATTCTATCAAGGGAGGCATTGCACACATGTGGAAATGTGTATATAGAAGTATGTACGTACACATTTATTATGTGTATATCTATACAAATATACATGTATACCCATTTAAAAGAGATGGATACTGTCTTACTATACTTATATTAGTTACCATTAAAACATACTTCTTTTGCCTCTTTACAGTTTAAGTGGACTTAAGTTATAAAGAGTTCAGCTCAGGGGGGGAGGGATAGGAAGGAGGGACATATAATCAGTCTCTCACAATATCCCACTGTGGAGAGGTTCTGCATAATTACACATGTACAGCCTGTATTTAATTGCTTGTCCTTCCAGTAGGGTGGGTGATGAGGGAAGAAGGGAAAGAATCTAGAATTTAAAGTTCTATAATCAAATGTTAAAAAAATATATATATATATACACACACAATTATTATTATTATTATTATTATTAACTACATCCAACTGGGACTTAAGATACACAGGCACTGTGGTAGGGAGATCCATCCTGCCCTACCAGAAAGTCAGAAGGGTGAGGGAGAGGACATAGGAGAGAGCAGATTGGGGGAGGGGTTATACAGTGGGATGGCTGTTTTGAGGTATTGGGTAAGGGAAAGATGGGGAGAAAATTTGTAACTCATATTCTTGTGGAAATGAATGATGTAAACAAGAAAATAAATCAATTAATTAAAAAAAACACAAATGATGGCTATGAGAAATGGAGAGAAATTTGAAAAGATAGCATGAACTGATGAAGAGGGAGGTATACAGAATGATGAGACCAATACATACAATGAAAAGAAGACTGCAGAATAAAGACAAACTCTGAGTAATAGTCATGGCCCAATAGACAAATGATGAAACATACTTCCCTCATTTCAATAAAGAGGTGAAGACTACAGATGTGGAATATTTTATATGTTCTAGATGTTGCCACTATATTAGCTGGTTTTGTTTAACTCTTTCTAATTATCACAAGGGTGGGTTGAATGGTAGTGGTAGACAGGACCGAGGGGAGAAAAACCTGAAAATTTCTGTGATGTAGAAACAATTGGCTTCGATAAACAAGTTGTAAACAAACAAACAAAAAAAGAGTTCAGCTCAATCTAAGCTAAAACTATTTTAGTCATCCCTTAACATGGCATTTTCTGTCTCCAAAAGCTGACTCACTCCTTCTTCCTTGTTCATCTTGCAAATAAACTTCTATTTGACTGTAGAAATTTGCACAATTATCTTGGTTATTCTAAACTTCCATCATCCTAAGATCATAGTTTTTCATGCCACTTATTTATATGTAGCCTTGACTTTGAATCTCTATTAAGAATTTATTAAGAATCTAAGAATATCAGAGAGTTCCCTATGCAGCCACACTGGTTTATTTTGAGGCTTTTCTTTTTTCTTCATTATTTGAAACTACTAGAATTTTATCTTTTGAGTCTCCCCTCCCATCTATGTCACAATTAAAGGCAGATTTACTTAACTCATCCTCATGGGTTAGCACCTGTCTCACAAGGCTGTTTTGAGGATGAATTGGAGTAATGCATGCAAATCTTTACAAACCTTACAGAATTATACAATGTGAATTAACATTTATTATTATTAATTTTTATTATTTCGGAACAGTAGGCTAGAAGATCATATGGGTTTAACTTTAGAATGTCTTGAAATTTACTTTCCCAAGTTCAGAGGTGAAGGGTAGTGTGGTATGTTGGAGAAAGAGCTGGCATTCAAATCCTGTCTCTGACATAAGTCATTTGACCTCTAAGTATCTCTTTCAGATTTATGGGGGCAGAGCACTACCTGTCTCTGCTTTGGTACTTTGCTGCACAAGTGAAATCTTTAGTTCAGGAAATGAGCAAAAAGCAGTCTTCCCTGTCTCTATTACAAAGGTTGATTTAAAAAAAATTCTTCATACCTTCATAACACCCTCTGCTATGTAGATTTCCACTTGCAAACCTCTTGACATTGATTTTGACTCTCTTTTCCTCTTTTTTTCTTTCTTCCTGCATTATTTGTTTTACTTTAAGAACACTTCAGCCTTCTGTAATAGACTAGAGCTTAAAGAGATATGTTCCTCACGTCTTTTCACCTTTTCCTGTGGCAGGAAGAATGACACACTTACAGAAATGACAATTCTCTCAAGCAGAACTGAGAATATAATCCGCTCAAGACCAGTCCCCTCAGTGTCTGCACTTCCTAGGTCAAACAGTGAGCCCTTGTCTCAGGTGGCTCCCTGCCCTCATGCCTCTTTCATAATACCTGCACGTTTTAGTGCAGGTACCTGGTTGCTCAGGGATTCTTGCAACTATGTTTTAATAAGGTTTTTTTTGGAGGATCCTCTCCCCATTATTATGTAGTCAAGTGAAGCAAATGAGCATTTATTAAGTACTCACTGTGTGTGCCAAACATTGTGTTATACACTAGAGATGCATAGAAAGGCAAACAACAAAAACAGAAGAAAAAAGTCCCTTCTCTCAAGGAGCTCATATTCTAATGTCTATTAAATTCTTCCCACTTCTTTTATCCCATCTGTCCCATTCTGAGGACAGATTTGATCAAGGTTGAATCGGGGTTCCCAGGGATGCTTATGCACATTGTCCTATCTCTATATTATCATTAATGTCTTTAGAAGTTATACAATACACAATAGGGATGTTAAAAGAGTTAAGAGAAAAAACTATGAATTTATGAAATTATAAAAATGTTATGAACACTGTGCTGAGTGCTTTTTAAAATATGATCTCATTGGATCCTTACAACATCTCCTATTTTCTGTCTTTGTGTATCTGTCATATGTAGTATGGTACTCTGTATGTAATAAGTACTTGATATATATCAGTAAAAGCAACAATTATAGTAGGTAGCAATTATATAATGCTTTTAAGTTTTCCAAAAGCTTCACATATTTTAACTTATTTGGTTCATACAACAGCCTTGTGAGATAAGTGCTATTACTGATGGGGAGACCGAGAGAAGTTAAGTGACTTGCTCAAGGACACAAAAGTACCAATTGTCTGAGCAGAATTTGAACTCATCTTCTTGACTCCAAGTCTATCATTCTGTTATGCTACTAACCCTAATTTATTTGTGTACTTACATAGTATGGACAGTCTAAGAGCAGAGAACCTTCTAACCCCAATTTATTTGTGTACTTACATAGTATGGACAGTCTAAGAGCAGAGAACCTACTAACCCTAATTTATTTGTGTACTTACATAGTATGGACAGTCTAAGTGCAGAGAACCTACTAACCCTAATTTATTTGTGTACTTATATAGGATGAATAATCTAAGAGCAGATAGCCTTAAAAATAAACACCTATCTGGTTGAACTGAAGCCCTATTTTTCTCTTTTACAAGAACATTCATGTCTCATCCCATCGGTCCCTAAGTAACAGGTCATTTCTAATACATACCATGTAGCTAGGTTCCAAGCTTTCCCCTCCGGGTTAGAATGTAGCATTGTTTGATAGGTACAGGCCTTCGTCTGGTATGACTGCAATGTTTGGGCATGGCAGGCCCTGTAAACGCATACAGGAAGTATGTGGTGACCTAAGTGTTTGGTCTTCTAAACACTAATGACAGTTAATCATTGTCTTAAGGGCCAGGGGAAGAAAGAACTATGTTGTTTCTGTGCTTTCTATTTTTCCTCCTGTACTGTCAAGGCTTGTCATCTGATAATTATAGATGGCACAGTAAATACTTTCCCTGCTGGGCTTCTTACAGGGGAGTCTTAATTTCAGCTGAATTTCTTTATACCATTGTGTAGAACTAGTGCAATACAAAGAGAATGAATAGACAAGAACGGGAAAGGATATATTTTAGAAATAAGATTGTATAGTATACTGCCTTGGTGCCAAATTACAGTAATCATGCTTTTGGAGAAATGAAAGGATAAATAAACTTGAAAGGCATTAGGACATGTACTTTTTTTGATTTTTCTGTATGTTTCATTTTCTGTGTGATGTATTCAATTTTATTTACTTGCTAAAAGTTGTGAATCTTCTCTGTTCTTTTGCAGATCACCAGAAACTGGAAAGGGAAGCTAGAATCTGCCGTCTTTTGAAGCACCCTAATATTGGTGAGAAATGCCTTTCAATTCTAAATTTGACCACCACTTGCTCTGATGCATCATAGAATCTCTGCAAATACATACTAAAACAGTCAGCAAAGGAGTGGATTAGCTAGGGTAAACAACGAGGTTCTTCAGAGCTTCAGGGCTAAGCCTTGAAATTAGCATGAAAATAAAAATTGACAGTATAAAATGGATGGATCCCATGATTGAAAATTAATTAAAATTAAATGTGATTATGTCCTAAATCTCAAAGCAAAGTGGAGAAATGTAAAGAAGCTGTTTTGATTAAGCAACAAAATAAATATTTGCCTGTTTTATGCTTTAATAGTCAATGTTATATAAGAAAATAAATTATCAATGTTACATAAGAAAATCAGATGACATTTATGTAGTGTACTAAAGTTTGCAAGTGTTTTACACATTTTATTAGGTTCTCATAATAACTCTTTTAGGTAGAGGTTATTATTATTATTATTATTGCCCTATTTTACAGGTGAAGTGCTATTGTGTAAGGTGCTATTGTATTGTATAGTGCTATTGTATAAGGTGAAGAAACTGAGGAACAAAGGGGTCTAGTGCCTTATGCAGGCTTACAACAACTAACTCTGTTGTGCATGGACAGTGGGTCTCAGAAAGCCCTGGATTCAGGTCCCACTTTTGATACTTACTGATTGTGAGGGACTGGGTAGATCATCTGCTGCACTCAGCGACCCAGACAGCTTTCTAACACTAGATCTCAGAGTACATGCTGATCTGGGAAGGCATTTTTTTCCACTGGTGGTTCCCTATTACCAACAGCTGGTGGTGCAGTGGATATAACACCAGTGTCCGGAGTCAGGAAGACCTCAATTCAAATCCAGCTTCAGACACTTACCAGCTGTGTGACGTTGGCAACTAAGTTCTCTGTAACAGTGAAATCATAAGTTTGGTTTAAAAACAAAAACCTTAATATTTTGTGGAAAACATATTGTGGACCTTTGTTAATACATTGGTTAATAAATCTGGTGAATTATGGCTTTAAAGAGTTCATCATCCTTTGTGTGTAGGTTGAGATAAACCACCAGGAGAGATGGATTAGAGGCAGATCTGAGAATTAATGTAAAAGCAGTGTTTGTCTGATGTACATCAGGCTCATATCTCTTCTATGACATTAGTTCCCTGTCCCGGCTGCCCCAGATGGATCACACTATTGCCTTTGGAGCTGTCATTGATCAGGACTTCTTTCTCCTCCACCTCCCTCTTAGCTTCACAGAATGTCAGCTTTGGAAATGTTCATCTAGCCCTCTTATTCCTCCACTGATTGTCCCCAGGAAGCATCTATGACCGTTTGACACCTCTCCCCCTGGTCAGAGAATTCTCACTTCCACTGAAGGGGTGGAAGATTCAAGGTATCGTCAGTTAGAATTCCAAGTACGTTGTTTTCTGTAGGAACAGTTTTCAATACTCCCTCCATAGATGTAGATCAAAAATCCTCCAGACCTTAGGAATGGTTTGTGTGATAAATACTTAACACCCAGTAACTAACCTTCTGATAGTGAGCCTCTCGGCACTTTCTAGGCTAGTGCTCAGATAAAGAGACAGGTGATCTATCCTTATGCCTGTGTGTACCATCCTCTTGCCTGGGGAATAGGGGGGAGGGAGCTGAGGAGAGGATGGGACCTACCAAGGTTTGTCATAACCTCTGAAAAACCAGGCTAACCTCCACACTACAAATAAGTCACATGAGTAAGACTTTTATGGAATTACATTTATTCATAACTCATTTTGTGGACTGGCCTGGGAACCTGACAACCATGAATAGCATTGTTCCTTTGGGAGAATGTAATCCATATTAGAAACAACCGACTTAACAAATGAACTGCTTGAGCACAAGCTATTTGTAAATTAGAAGTTGTAAATTAGTGGTAAAGACAATTAGATTGAGTATCAGACTTGTTTTCTCATTCTGACCGTGCAAGTAATTACCTTTGTGACATTAGGCAAATTAATATTCCTTTATAGAGTGAAGAAATCAGTCTAGATAGTCTCTCAGGTCCTTTTGGGTTTTAATATCTTGTGATTCATATTATTTTAGCAAGAAGAGTCTCTGAGCCACACAATTCCAAGCATCTCTTAAGCAGCTAGATGGGGCAGGCACTGTGCCAGGTATTAGGGTTATAATGACTATAATGAAAGAAATCCTGCTGTCAAGAGGCCCACATTCTATCAAAATCTTTACATGCAATAGAAATAAGATGTAACTGGGGGAAGATACTCACACCTGATGGGAACAGGAGAAAGGTTACGGTGTAGGTGGCATTTGAATGGGAAATTTTGATTAGGTAGAAAGAAAGTGAGTAGAACCTTAGAGGTAGACAGTTATCATGGCTTTGAAGGAAGAGGAGATTCAGGAGGAAAACATTATCCAGCAGGTGAAGAGGTTTCTAGACCAGCAGAGAAAAACTCTTATTTTTCATACTGTTATCAAAACAAAGCATCCATTGAGAATGCCCCAGGAAGTAGCTGCTTAGGAGGTGAACATAAATCTTCCATGCAGTTTGCCCGAGAGCAGCTATTCATAGACATAGAGGAAAGATGCACCCTGGTGTCTGTGAACCTAACAGTACATGAAGAGGACAGAGCTATTGAGATTCAGAAAAAAAATGCAGCAGCTATATTAACATTCTCTTCCTGCCTGGTTCCCTCCTGTTGTGCCGTTGCCTGAAAATAAACCATATCCAATGAAAAGTCAGAACACAAATATTTTTAAAGTGTGAAGAATGAACAATTGCTATTCAGATAGGCCCAGGTTTACATATGGCAACTTCACTCAGACCTTGTTTCATGAGTCGGCAAGTTTAATAAAAGCTATTTCAGAATGATGTTCATAAGGACATTCACCTAAAGGCCAACTTTCTGTAGATAAGAGTCATTGAAGGAGTTGGAAGATAGTGCTATTGTATAACTACAGAATGCCTTTGTCATGTTGTAACATTTAGAGAATTTGATGTTATATTTTTATCATTATTACTTTTTTAGGTGAAGGCCGTATTTCTGAAAGTATTATACCTGAGGCTGCTGTTCCTAGGATTATCTGGGGAGATGTAGCACTAATTCTCACTCTTAAACTCTTGTGTTTCCTCTAATTACCCAAGTCTTTCTTTGGATGCCACAAATAACTGGCATAATTAAGTTCTCTTATAATCAAAAAAGATTCAATTTTTATTTTAAAATACCTCCCTTAATTCGTGGCTGATGTAAAGGGGACAGGAAACAGCTGAACTTAGTTTCATATAATTGTGAAGGTTTTATTGGAAAAAGAGATGCTTACCATTTCTCAGAGGATAGCACTTGAGTTCTTGCCCAAATGGAGAGCCATTCTGGAGCAAAAGTGAATTTGGTTACTTCTGTTTTGTTGCTGTTTGGATAGCATCCTTTTTTTTTTTTTTACCACTTCTTTCATTTAGTTTACAAAACTGAGGAGTTGGTTAGCTGTGTGTCTTTTGGACCAATCACTTCGCTTTTCTGTAGCTACGTATACCACTCTCAGAAGACTATTGTAAAGATAAAATAAGATTATAGATGTTAAATTGGTTCTAAAAGCATAAAGTTCTATATAATGGCAAGGTATCCTTGTCATCTTTAATTTGGAGGATGTCAATATGTATCTTTAAGGGTTGACAGTCTGGTGCTAATGAACTATAAAAAGGCATGAATGTTATGGAGATGAATCTTTGGCTAAGTTTCCTTTCCTCATTATTCCAAAGAACAGAATGCTCACAGAAAGTCTTCCTGGACCTAGATTTAGAAGTATTACCTGCCCAGTTTTACAAATCTTGGTGCTTTGTATAGCATTTTAGAACAATGCTATGATCTGAACTTTAGTTTCCACTGTTGTTTTTAGAATAAGTGAATGTGAATGAATGAATTAAGTATCAAGGACTATTATAGTGACCTCCTACTTCATCTTCACCTATCTGGACTCTCCCCTCTCTGATTCAACCTCTATACAGTTGACAAAATGATATTGTTAAAGCACATGTCTCTCTGTGTTACTTCTCTGATTTAAAAAAAAAGAAGTTTGGACCCATAGTTCTCCTCTGTTTGACATTTAATGCCCTCCACAGACTAGTTCCAGCCAAATTACTCCCCTTCTTTTATTCTGTGGTCCGGGCAACTGGCCTACTTGCTATTACCAACATCCAACATTTCATTTATCATCTTCATGCCAAGAACTCACTTCTGCTCACATCTGCCTCTCTTAGAATCCCAAGCTCTCCTCAAAATTCAGTTCAGATGATACCTCCTACATGAGATCTTTCCTGAACATCCCACCCAGGAGTGAATGTTCTCTTGCAAGTGGTTGGTATTTCTGTTCTGCACTCTGTATTTATTTATATGTGTAAGATAAACTGTAAGGTTCTTGAGCACAAGGACTATTTCATCTTATATTAGTAACCTCAGTTATTAGCCCAGGATATGGCACATAGTAGGTTTGCTAATTGATTGACTGATTTCTGTTTTGTGATAAGAATAATCACCAATAGAGTAGAAAATCTCTAGACTTCAAAGGCCTATTTTTTATTAATGAAATTATCTGAAAAGAAGTTGTCTGTATCAGCAAATGCTAACATTTCATGGAATATATTTATGTATTTGCTCATCTATTCATTCATTCATTTATTTCTGAAGAATACTTTGAATTTTCTAAAGACAGAAATTTTTTGAGTAGAAAATTAAGACTGGCCGTTGGGTCAGTAAGGTTGTCTTCAGTTTTCTTTATTAGACTTTCCTGACTTCCAGTGTGCCATAAGGATGATCTTATTATTTTAATATTTAAAAACAGTATGTCTTCTTATATATTACAAATGTAAAATGAGTCTGTCAGAATGAGAACAATTTACATAAATAAATTTATATCTAAGTTAAATTTTGAAGCTCATCTATGTTTTCTAGAAAAATAATCCTGTTATAAGGATAGATCATTTTATTAGTGAAGATTATGTAGCATGTTTCATGGGAATTCTGATTTCAATCACATCCATTAGTCTTAATGCATCTTTCTTAATCTTTAAAAAATGAAACATGAAACTGTATATTAATTTTTTAAATCAAGTAGCTCATTTAAACTTACTTAAGAATAAAATTGATTATTTTATGCCTCTGAAGAGAGTTTAAAAGTGAATTTCTGAAATATAAGAATGGTCACTAATGCCTACCAACTGAATTATCATCATTTACAAATGATACATATGTAGATAGGGAGCCCTTTTTTATATACATCTGGATCTCCTGGCTTACAAGTTTTATCTCACTTACAGGACTTAAATAACCAAAAATATTTTTAAAATAGAGTTGACATTGTGGAAGACATTTCAAATGACAATTTCTCAATTAAGAATCTGTAGGGGAAAAGTGGCATTTAACTGGAGGTGATCTAGAGATGAAGGTTTCTCCATAAATTTGTACTGTGGGAGAGCATTATTTTGTTACCAATTTTTCTGAAACAGAAAGCTTGCAAAGACCTTGATAAATACCATGGGGCCCTAGAAGAATTTAGGGATTGGCAATTCATGACAACCCCATTCTCACTCTGGTTCTACCAACTATAATGTAACCTTGAATGAGACACTTGACAGCTCTTGATCTCAAATTCCCTATCTGTTAAAGGGAGTTGGGTCTCTCTAGATCTAAATGTCTTTCAGCTTCAATAAATTTCAAGTTATTGGTACCCTATTACAACATTATTTCATTTTCTTTTGTCTTGTATTATAGTGATCTGCAGTTGTGTGTATCATGATTTTAAGATGTATTGACTTATTTTCTAATGGAGACAAAATCATCCATATGTGTGCGCATGTATATATACACACGTATGTGTGTTAAATATATAAATAGACAGGGTAGATGGATAAATACATATGAGTATATGTATATTTGGGTAATATACATGAATGGATGGTTAATAACATATAAGTGTGTGTGTGTGTGTGTGTGTGTGTATACACACTTCTATATGTGGTTTTAATGCTAGCAAAATCCATTTTTTTTTCCTCTAAAAATTTCAGAAATGAGAGTAAGGAAGAATTGATTTTAATTTTATCTGAATTACTATGCTACACCAAACTGTGCAATATTACAATGTTGTATTTACTCAAGCAAAGAAAGATGATTAAGATGAAAATAGTAATTGTCATAAACTGGCAGGAAGAAGCACATTCAAAGAATTGTTTCGCTAGATATATCAAACCGATTGTGTGAGATTACATTCCTCCAGTGCACTCTATAGTTTGTTCTAATAGCACTTTTGAGGATGATACAGCTGTTCCATAGAGATTATTATAACTAGTTAACATGGTTTCCAAATGCCCAAGTGGAGCCCTACTTCCTACAGAGACACTTCTAGCTTACCATACAGAGCCCCAGAGGAAGCGTCATTCTGTGTTGACATCTCTTTAAACAGATGAATAGGAACACAAATCACACAATATTGTTTACCTGCCCTCTTTCCTCCAATCCTTTTTAATTGGTCCCTCTATTAAAATAGGTAATATTTCACAAACTGGATAAGGCATATCATGCTAATGACCTGTGCCTCTGTGAAAGTCAGACATGTCATTGGTCTCCCCCTTCCCACCACATAATAGATTTCCTCATGACCTTTATTAGATTCAGGAGATTTTCTCCAAAGAATCTTTTCTTTTTCACTTAAAGCAAAGTAATGACATCATTAGTTGTCTTTATTGTTTTCTAACCAGAGGATTATATAGCCTTAAGATGTTTTCGGTGCTGGAATACTAAAGACAGAAATAGCTTCAGAGCAAAAGTATTTGAAACATTGGAGTATATTTAAGCCATTGTGACTCAGTTGTTGTTTAGGTTACATTAAAATTATTCTTGAGATTAGAGGTAGCTGGGTTCATTTTATGACTCTAGAGATGCCCTTGTCATTTGGATCTAGGCTTTGATTATTAGCCTTCCTAATCAAGCTATTTTTTTAAAGGATCTGAGAAGTGTAAACATCTAACTCGACTAGGGGTTTGGCAAAGCACTGACATAATTTGAACCACTCAATCTGAAAAAGGAAGGGATCAGTGATGGGAAGAAAGAATCTCTCACTTATTGTGATCTGACTATTGCATAGCCCCAGGGAGAAGGCAGTTGAGAGTGGATCACTCATTTGCTTCACTCACAGGACTTTGTAAGGATGTTGATATATGGAGCGAGCATCTAGCCTTTTTGTTTGGAAATATAGTTTATGTTGCCAGACTTTTGATTGAAGACCTTTTTGGTCTGTCTTTAATAGGAAGACTTTAGAGAGAATGAGGCAATTTTAGCAACATGAGGATATATTTACCTATTCTATGGTACTGGCATAGAGAGGGAAGAGAGAAAAAGATAACTCATCAGTGTCTCTCTTTTATAAACGACATACGTGCATAGTACAATGACAAGTTTCTTCTGGTTTCTCCACAGATTTCATTGACCAGTTGATTAGTTTCCTTTCCTTTTGTTGCCATATACTTCATGCAACAGAAGATGAAATAAGGAAGAAATGGTGCTAATGCAGAACCACATGGGGATTTAGGAGATCTTGCTTGATTCTGCCTCTGTAGATATTAGCTTGCCCACCTGGCTCAGTTTGTGTCAAATACAGAAAGTGATAGTAAATTATTCTAAAATAGCCGCTAGAAATCACCTAGTTCAACATCATTTGTTGTACAAATAAGGACCTGAAGGAGAGTGACTTTTCAAGATCATACAATATACTAGCAGAAAACCTTAATGGGCCAAGGTCTCACAAAGCTTTGACAAATTTGGTTGGAAGCATTTTCTTTGTTGTATTTATGTATAAAAAGCATAGAATTGTAAAAGCAAAAGAGATCTTAGACATAATATATTCTAACCCCTCAATCTCATTTTAGAGACCAAGAAAATAAGGTCCAGGAAAACTAAGTGACAAGGTCAGAAATACTGAACCAGAACTCAAGGATTCTAAGCACACACTCAGTGCTTTGAATAATGATCTCAAGGTTCAGGGAAAGGAGACTTTGAAAAAGGAGATTAAAATACTACTTTCCAAATATTAGTCAGACTTAGTATGGAGTCTGAGGTTGATTACAATTCAAATCAATCAATGTTTCCTCACACAAGAAAAGATTCCAATTTAAAGGTTTTGATGGTAATACAATATAATTAACACCTTTATGAATCAAGTATGAAGTGTCAGAACTAACAACTGCAAAACAGGGTTAACTGCCATCTGACTTGTTCTATATGTAGATGTTATGTTTGGGGATGGAATTATGATTTAATTTATTAGCTGAATCTCTATCATATCAAATGTTCTCATGTCCTAAATGTTGACATTTCACAAAATAAATCTATTTTTTATGTTAGCAAGGTAATTTTAAAAATTAATGTTAAAATTGTGCAATGAAGTTCTGTGAATAGGCAGCAGGATGAAATATACAAATACCTAAGCTTCCTATTCTATTTCCTATGGGCTTTTGACCTCCACAATTTGTAAAGTTTTCCCTCGCATAGAGCTTCTCCAGCAATGATTCATTTCGATTTTTTGCCTCCAAAGTCAGGGGATTTGTTGAAGACAAAGGGTTACAAATAAAGGGAAAATAAAGTGAGGGTCAAATTAGTCTTGATTAATGTTCTGTGAATAACATTTTATTTCCAATGAGAAGCTTGAATAAGGTCACTTTGGATGCTTTTTAGTGATGTTCAAGGAGGTTTTTCCAGGGGAGAAAAATATTACCTTTATTTTAGAAGTGGATAGTCGTAACATTCCATCTTTCCTCCCCTTGTTGCTTAGAATAAAGCCCAGAGGCAGCAATATTTTGCAATTATACAAGAACAAATAGTATTTTTTTCCTAAATTGCTTTCGGCAATGATTATGTGACAGAAAATCACTTTAAGTAGCAAAGTGCTCTTGTTTTATTTTTTCATTTTGATTAAATCTCTTCTTGTCATGATTATTTTTTGTTACGAATATAAAATTTCTCTATAGAATTCAGTCATTTTTCATGTAATCGATCAGCTTCTTTTAACAAATGTTAGGAAACTGTTAGCAGGAGTTTTGAGAGAGAAAACAAATTATTTCTTACCTATCATTTGTTGAAGGTTGGAGCAGTAAGATATCATCAAACATCCTTTTTATTTTGACCTCAAAGATCATATTACATAAAAATGTACAAATAAATATGTATATATATTTTATATACACATGCTTGCATATGTGTATGTATTTTTGTATGTATTCCAGGCAAATAAATAGCTTATTTATTGGGAAAGAGTAATTGGAAATAAATAGTAAATATGTAGATATTCAGAAACGTTTTGGATTTGGAAATTAATACATCTTAATTGATGAGGTCTGATTAATATAATCTAATTTCTGGCTTTTTTTTTGTGCCAAGTGGTTTTCTACATCTCAAGGGAAAAGTCATTTCACTAAACATGGACAGTCTTTCTGTTAAGCAAGAGCTAGTGAACTATGTATGAGAGAAAGCTGCGCTTAACAAATACTGATACTGTTGCGGGTAGTGATGTTGATTATTTGGCACAAATATATTTCCAAATGTCCTTTGGTTTATTGGAATGATACTATATTTATTTGAATATTTCTCCCTTCACATCATGTTCCCCGTTTACATGCATATATGCATTTTTAGAAGAAAAGAAAAAACAGCAACCTTTACTCTAGCCAAAGGCTACTCTAAAAAGGAGCCCTTGACAGGGAAAACCAAAATTAGATTAAGGGAAGAATTAACTGATTTCCATTGGATGGAGTAAAGTGAGCAGAAAGCTGGAGCTAGTCAATTCTCTCTCTTCAACTTCATACAGCTTCCTCTTGTCTTTTTCAATCAACTGGAAGTAGAGAATTCTGCAGGATTATGGACTAGACCTAAGATTTCCATTGGCATAGTGAACTCCTTAGGTGAGGAAATTTTCTCGACCAATGCAAGTTAACTTTTTCTCTGCAATTCAGAGTGAGGGAGTTTTCTGCCCAGGGGCACTATTAGACTCTAAGCATTTATTAAGCACCTACTGTGTTCCAAATTCTATGCTAAGCCCTGGGCATAGAGAGGCAACAGACAGTCCCTGTTTTCAAGAGGCTCATTGTCTAACGGAGCTGAAATCACTAAGAGGTTAAGTTACTTATCCCAGGTAAACCAGAGGATTGGGTAGTACAGAATGGATAGAATGCTAGACCTGGAATGAGGAAGACCTGAGTTCAGATTGAACAAGATACTTACCAGGTGGATGACCCTGGGCAAATCACTTAACCTCTGTCTACCTCTCTTTCCTCACCTGTAAAATGGGATAATAATTGAACCTACCTTCCAGGGTTGTTTTGAGGATCAAATGAGATAATAATTTTTGTAAAGTGTTTATCACAGAACCTGACACATAGTAGATACTATAGAAATGCTAACTGTTATTGTTATTATTCAAAGGCTGTCCTTAAATCCTGGTTTTCTTGGTTTCAAGGTCAGCTCTCTATCCAATATATGTATGGTTCTTGAAATGTGGTCCAGGACTCCTAGGGAACCTTGAGATTCCCTCAGGGTTTCCACAAAGTCAAAACTATTTTCATAAAAATTCTAAGACATTTTAATTTCTAGTACAGTAAATATCAGTCAATAGAACTGACATAAATGCACTGAAGGGTGGTCCTTCATACTTTTAAGATGGAAAGGGGTCCTAAGACCAAAAAGTTTTAGAATTGCTGTAATACACTCTGCTGGCTCTCTGTCAGAAAGTTTTATGGCCAAAATAAATGTCATTTATGCAATAAAGATATAGTTCCTGAAGTAGTTTCTTGTTCTTTCTCTCCTTAGGTTAAGATAGCTAGCTAGCTAGCTAGCTAGCTAGATGATAGATACATAGATAGATAGATGATAGATACATAGATAGATACACAGATACATATATACATACATACATAACATAGATTCATAGGTACATAGATAGATACATAGACAGCCTGAAGTTATAAACTTGAAAGAAAAAGGAGCCCTAAGTGTGATCACCACCAATTTTCAATCACCTATAGATAATCCCTCCCATTCTTGAGAATAGGAAAAAGAGAAAACACCCTCACCATTTTTTTGCTGAGAAAGCAGAATCATTAGAATTGAAATTGATTAATTTCCTCCCTGGTTCCTGTGTAAAATGCTGATTTACAATTTGTAAATGAGAGTTTAAAAATTACAAAATTTAGGGAAGGTTGCCCTATGAAGTAGTAAACCAGTACTTTGGTAATCATATGATTTACTCTTCCTTTCTCCCCTACTATTTTCCTGTTTCAGAAGGCAAATAACAATCAGTCAACAGTCATTTATGAAACACTTAGTATGTGCCATGTACTGTGCTAAGCAGAGAAGATTCATTTAAATAAGCACTCTAGATCTAAGTATCATGTACTTTTCTTATCCTAATGTCTTCGATAACCTTGGCAAAATTCTGGCCAAATGTTTTAAGTGGTTGAATTTGACCTTTAAATAATCAAACTGTTTTCTCCTGCTACTGACCTTAGAAAGTGAGCATGCTTTAATATAGATATAAAATTCATTTATTTTTAACCTTCTTTTCTTTTTAAATTTTGATTCCAAATTCTCTTCTTCCCTCCCACTACCTCCCACACACTTTGAGAAAGCAAACAAGAGATATGCTATTATTTATACATGTGAAATCATACAAAACATATTTCCTTATTCGCCACACCATGGAAAAAGAAAGTGAGAACATTATATTTCAGATTCGCACTCAGAGTTTATCAGTTCTCTCTTCAGAGGTAAGTAGCATTTTTCATCATGAGTCCTTTGGAATTGTTTTGGATCATTGTATTGATCAGAGTAGTGAAGTCTTTCACTGGTGATCATCATTACAACATTGTTGTTAACTCTTCACAGTGATTTCCTGTTCTGCTTTCTTTACTTTGCATCTGTTCCTATAGATCTTCTCATGTTCTTTTCCCCCCTGAAACCAATCCCCTTGTCACTTCTTATAGCACAATAATACTCCACAACAGTTATGTGCCACAACTTGATTCAGTCATTCCCCAGTTGATGGACATCCCTTTGATTTCCAATTCTTTACTGTCACAAATAGAGCAGCTATATTTTTGTGCCTATAGATGCTTTTCCTTTTTCTTTGATATCTTTAGGGTACAGACCTAGTAGAAGAAGCATGCTTTTTTAACCTCAGAAAAAAAGAAAAGACAATGAGACCAAAAGAGTAAAAAAGAGTAACTAGCTGAAATTACAACTTAGAGGAGGTAGCATATTTGAAAGAGGCTGTAACTTGTATATCTTATAAACTGAAATCAGAAACAGATAATTACAGTGGTCATATCTAGGGTCAAAAAAATTGAAGTCCATGCTTATCTTTGATTAATGGACATAACCAAATATAACATATAAATGAGCCCATTGAAAGCAGTTTGTTTTTTTTTTAAACAGAAACCTTCATTACATTTTGGTGATATCTTATAATGATAATAGCTAGCCTTTACAGAGCTTTTTAACATCTAACAGCTGTCTGCTGATCAACATGTTGCAAGGTCCTACTTTTCTGAGAGGAGGCTCCTTTTAAAACATAACTCTGCTAGATAGTTCTTTCTGTTACATGAATTAACACACATTTCCTTGTTCAATACAGCCCCTGATTCCAAGGGGATTACAATCTTCTTGAGGAGATGGGTCATTCAAACAAATGAATTCTGTGAAACCAGTTCTCAAATTCTGTAACTGGCAGTGTACAAAGTCTTAAATTGAATCTAGTCAGGTCTTAGGGTGTATGGTAGAAGATGTAAATTTCTATTGTCAGTCACTTCTATTTAAATAGACTATCCTTTCTGATGACTGGCTAATCTCTTCTTAAGAATGACGATCAGATTATTATTGTGTTGGTATAACCCACAGAACATTCCACCTGTTTTGCTTATGAGGTTAATAACCTATGGGAAGAAGTAATATTTAAGGCCGTATTGGTTAAATTTTGCCTGCTTTACAACATTCTTAGAGAATTGCACAATATTATATAAAACATTTCAGTTTATGATAATTTTTATATTATACTTCAGAAACTTACAATGCCTCATTTTCAAAGTCCACATTCAGTTTTCAGTATTAATAAAAACTAGAAGAATTTAAGAATACCTTGAAGGATCTGCTGTGTCAATTGACACAGTGCATTATTTTTTTTTAATCCAGAAAACAAAGAAAATAGGATAGGACAATTTTTTTTAAATTTCAAGGTAAAATTATAATAGTTTTGTGTCAATTGATAAATGTGGTCCTTCTTGTGTTCATATAATTCTTACATCAGAGACCTGAAAAAAAGCACAAGAGGAAAAAAAAAGCATCATTTTCTTGGAGACCACAGAGTTTACTCTACTACAGAAGGCAAGATTTTGAAGATTGGGAGAATTATTTTTTTTAATTTGTTCTATTCAGAAAAAAAAGATTAATTTCACTTACAAATCCCTCCCGAAAGTTTTACATCATGTAAATATTTCCTCTCTTTAGATGTTAGCAACTTCTCTGCCTCTTCCACTTTATATTTCCTCTCTTTAGATGTTAGCAACTTCTCTGCTTCTTCCACTTTTTTTTTGCTGCAGATGTTTTGCATGTTCAGATAAGTTGGTGTTTAATATTTTAACAAAAGGCATTGCTTTCACGTGTACTTATGTATTGCCTCTCCATCAACTTCCAGCTATTTTTCACAAAACGCAAATCTCAAGACATTCTTGCATTTCATTCTGCAACAGAGAAAACATGTGCTTTTTGACAAATTAACAGCAGTAACTCTTACTTTCTATACAAAGTGGTAGAAAATAAAGGTTACATGAACACTCATTAAAAAAAAGTTTCAGAAAGGAAGGTTATGCCTCTGAAATTACTTTAGTATGTCATCTCAAAAATCAAGGGCTTTCAGGAAATTTGCTAAGTTGGCATGGGGGTAAGAGTAATTTTTCTTCATGTTATCTCTTTCCCTGCTCAATCAACTGGATGAATTTTATAAATCCCTACCTGATTTGGAGGATTTATAAAAATTATTCCTGTTCTCAGAGAAAAGGCAGTGAAATAAAAGGAGTAGGCAGGAGACAGGGTAATTTAGGATCTGTTTATTCAAATTGTAATACTTAGCATTACTACAATACTTCAATGCAACTGTGATTTCATTGAAATAGGTACACTTTCCAGTGATGCAGATCATAAGCCATTCAACTTATCTGTGAGACTCTTGTCCATGATGTGCCATAAATCCTCCACAGGGCTGTCTAGTTTACTAGGAGGGAGAAGGAAGATTTTCTTTCTATCTTTTTTTTTCCTTTTTCTTTACTGAAATGTAAAATATAATTATAATGAAATAAAACTAAAAGGTTTCCATTGTAAAACAGAGTAGAAATAACTGTTCTGACAATATGTATTGTATAATAAATAGATATTATATAAAGAATTATACATAAAATGTTATATAATAATTCTACTATATGTCTTCTGCTACTATATCTTTCTTCATTACCATTTCACATCATGAAGTGGCCTTACTCCTTACCAAGGCTAATATTTCTATTTTTTCAAGTGATTCCATTCCATCCCATCTCCTCTAACAGATTGCCCCCTCTGTCATTTCCCCGTCTTTCTGTTTTTTCCCTCAATCCTCTGTCCACAGGCTCATTTCCTACTTCCTGGGGGAAAAAAAACAACAAAACAAAAAAACCCTCACTTGATCCTTCCATTTCTGTATCAACTCTGCCCTTTGTGGCTAAACTCAAAAGATAGTCTACAAAGTGGCCTTTACTTTGCTCTCATTCTCTGCTTAACCTCTTACAATCTAGCTTTATGCCTGATTGTTCCACCGAAACTACCTCAAGTCATTAATGTTTTCTTAGTTGCCACAGCCAGTGGCCTTTTCTCACTTCTCATCCCTGCAGCCTTTGAAGCTGTTGATCACTCTTCCTCCTGGATACTGCCTTTTCTCAGTCTCTTCATTCTCCTCTGACCTATCTCCTTCCTGCTGTTTCCTTTCCTAGATTCTTGTCCACATCACTCTCTTTGATGATAGGTGTCCTTCAGGGTTCTCACCTGAACCTTCTCATCTTCTTCTAAAGGACTTCACCTGGTGATCTCATCCACTCCCATGCATTTGATTACCATCTCTATGCTCAGGATTCTCAAGTCTACCTATCTTGCCCCAACTCTAAGTGCTTTCTTCAAGTCTTGTGTTTCAAAATATTTCCGATATCTCTTATAGTCCAATCCAATCCAATAAACATTTATCATGTGCCTACTGTGTGCCAAACACTGTGCTAAGTTCTGGGAAGACAATAAAACGGCAGTCCTTGCCCTCAAGGAGCTTACAATATAAGGGGGTAAACAACACACAAAAGGAAGCGAAAGTGTGAGGGGGAGGAGGGTAGACCACACAGGATGCCCTAGGCAGTGCAGCAGATGCAGAGTGAAGTGAACTGAGAGTTCGGTTTCTGGCCTCTGTGAAGGGAGGCTTTGGGAGCACTTTGGTACTCTACTCTCTGCCCCTCCAAACAAAGGGGAGAGGAGGCTAAGGGAGGTGGTGTCTGTATACAGAATAAGTATTTGGAGTTTAAGGATGGGCAAGGAGTGAGGGAGACCTTTTAACTGCAGGAATCAAGAAAATTTCCAGAAAGGGAGGCAGAGAGGAAAGCATTAACCACCTACTACGTGCCAAGGACTGTGATAAGTGCCTTATGGTCATCACCTCTGATTCTAACAACCCTTGGAGATAGGTTCTATTATCATCTCATTTGACAGTTGAGGAAACTGATGTTAAGTGTCTTGTTCAAGATCATACAGCTGGTAAAGGTCTTAGGTCCAATCTGAACTCAGGTCTACCTGACTCTAGGCCCACTGTTTGAGATGAGTTTTAAAGGAAGTACATATATGAAGGCCCTATCGCACCTGGACTATTGTGTAGCCTGCTACTGAGCCTGCCTGTCTCATGTCAGTCCACCCTCCAGTTAGCCACTAAAATGATTTTCCTGAATGAAGATTCAAACAGTAACTCCCTATGGCCTTGATCAAACACAAAATGCTCTGTTCGGCATTCACAGTCTTTTATAACCTAGTTCCTTCCTACATTTGCAGTATTCTCACACTTTTACCATCTGACATGACAGTGGCCTCCTGGCTATGCCACTAATAAGTCACTCCCATGTACCAGCTCTGGGCATTTTCTCTGACTCTCCCCATGCCTGGAATGTTCTTTCTCTTCTGCTCCGACTGCTGATCTCCCTGGCATCTTTTCAGTCCCAAATAAAACCCTGCCTTCTACAGGAAGCCTTCCCCAACCTCTCTTAAATGCCTTCTCTCCGTTAAATATTTCCATTATGCTGAATATAGCTTGCTTCATGTATATTTGTTTCCATGTTATCTCCTTGAGAACAGGGAACTGTCTTTTGCCTTTTTTTATATCTCTAGCACATGGGACATAGTAGACACTTAATAAATGTGTATTGATTAATGTTATATATCATGCATAATAATGCTTATATCACATATAAAATTATAAATATGATATATAGTAGAATTAAGAAATTGTATATCAGGATTCAGGAAGTTAGGTCTAACATTTTAAGATGAGAATCTTTTGAGACATATACATGTCTGTTTATATCTGTATATGGATATGGACACATACATATACATATACACATACATATATAGCTAGATAGATATAGACACCTTTTCTTATTTTAAAATTCACACCCCTCCTCAAAATCCAAAATAGCATCCTCCCTCAAATCCCATTATCTTCCTCTTATGGATTTCCTTCTCTAAAACCTCTTCTCACATGTTTTTTTTTTTCTTTACATACCTTATCCCTATATATTTTTCTTTTTCTTTTCTTTGTCAGAAAATTTCATTAGCAATTGTTTTCTCCCTCTCTCTTCATGCTGCCAATACTTGTAGATCTCTTGGTGATATGTGGATGCCAATGGGATATGTTTGTCTCTCATTTTTCTTGCATGACCAGCCAATCTCCTTTAAGTTGATATTACTATGATTATCTTTTAATCTGTTTTTCCTATGAAGTTCTTCAGTGATAATTTTCAGCAGACTACTCACTCCCACCATATGTCTCTCCACTGTCTTACTTGTGACCTACAACTTTAATTCCTTTGAGACTGTTGTCTTCCATGTTTCTCAACCATATAGCATTATTTTAAATATAAGTGTTTAAAAGGCAGACCTTAGTTTTAGGGAGAAGCTTTAAATCTTTAAAACAAGTGGCAGTTGGTAAAGTCTATAGACCTCTTCTCAGAATAGCATTTTAAATGCATAAAATACATAGGATTACAAAGAAAATAAATTATTTTTAAATATAGTTATTAAAATACATGTTTTATAAAAAGCAATTTCCCTGACCACAGGGTAAGAATCCTTGCCTTAAAAGAACTGTAATTTCCCAAAGGCAATACATGTTGTTTTCTTCCTTCTGTTCAATTCTGGGCCTAGTTAATCATCCATCTGGAGTGTTTGTTCAAGATATAGGTACTGATAGATACGTGTTATGAGCTGTTTATACAATTACACATAATGGTTAGTGTTAACCATTTCTAAATGTCACCAATTTTGTCATTTATTTATAGAATAAAGATGCTTGTAGAACTATAACAACTTGATTTATATACAGCCATACTTTTCTTGCTCTACCATTTTACTTATGGTCTTTTTGGTAGGCAAGCAACAATTGAGTGCACATTATAGAGGTGATACTTCAGTGTATGTTTCTAAAAGAAAAACTTCCCTTAAATCTCCCATCTATCAGAAGTGTAACATCTGCTTTAATATCCCCTCCTCCCACAGGAACTATGATTACTGTTAGCATATCTTTAAGAGGGAACAGAATCTTTGAGAGTTATAGTTTAACTTCTGTGTGTGAGTAGGAACTAAGAACACTGAAAATATAACCATTATTCTCGAGAGACCACCAACTATCATGGCTAGAGAAAGACTGAATACAAAGAAAAAGGATGCGGAACTTTTGTTTCTGAGAGACGTAATTTAACTCTTGTGGAGAAGATGTCGCAAAGGATTCTCGAGAGGCATTGCCTAATCATCCTTAGAGAGCTGAATGGTGGGACTGTGTTTCCAAAATTGAAAAGTCGGAAGTTACAGTTAATGGGTAGAGGTGATTCTGGCTGTGACCTTTCTCCCTGTGTTATAGTTTTGAAATAATTATATGTCACTGTATCAATTGGTACACTATTACTAAATTGTATATCCAGTAATGATGTTTATGAAAGCTTGTGGAGAAAGAGGTTTCTTGAGTTTGTTAATAAGTAGTAATAGAAACTCAGAAATAATTGGTTAATGATACAATAGTATATTTTTATTAATTTATGAGGAAATATAAAATCATAACCTTGGATTGCCTTAGAATCCAGAATGAAAATTAATTAGGTAATGAATCAAGTAGCAGGATGAGGAGTGGGCTTTGGTGTCACTATCAACTAGTGAAAATGCACTGCATAATTCACTCATATCAGAGTTCATTTTGGAGTGCTGCCTCAAAACCCTGCAACAGAAGCAAAGAAATACTTGAAATAGTCTTACCCATGGTCAGCTCTACTCATCAATGCTTCTTCACTTTTTAACACTCACCATTGCTCCCTCTTCAGTCTTGCTATAACCACATCCACTGCAGTTTTCTCCTCGGATGCCTCTCTTCTCATTTCTTTAGCCTACTGATGTATTATGTTAGATAAAAATTATTCTTATCTGTTCATTAGACTTTAATTAGGCATCTTTTGATGAATTTGAGGCTTTTGTGACTATATGAACAAAATAGCAATTTATTCAGGACCTTCTGTGTGCTAGACAAAGCATACACACAAAAAATAATAATCTTTTCTATCAAGAAATTTACATTCTGTCAGTAAAGACAACATGTGCAAATACGTGCAAAATGAATGCATTCGGTTTGGGGATGGGGAGGATTAAGGGAGACTTCTAGCTACAGGATTCAAAGTTTCAGGAAGGAAGGGAGGGAGGGAGGAGAAAAAGAAACCAGACACAATCACTTATTAAGGATATACCAGGCTCTGTGCGTCATGTGATTTACAGATATTGTCTTCTTTGATTCTCACAACATCCCTGGGTGGTAGGTACTATTGTTATTCTGATTTTATAGTTGAGGAAACAGAGATTAAATGACTTGTCCAGGGTTCCACAGCTAGTAAATGTCTTGGACCCCTTTTGAACTCTGGTCTACCTTATTCCAGGCCAAGAGTTTGAGCTGAATTTTAAAAGAAATAATCTGAATTTAATGTAGCCCAATTAAAAAATCTAATAATTTAGACTTTTAACAAATGATGAGAAACTTTCCCCTAATTAACCTGAATCAATTAGTAATGTAGCAGTGGAAGACAATGTGGCATCCTGGAATGAACAAGAGAAGAGTGAAGAGATCCCTGGGGGCATGGCTTGTCTCTGACACTTAACCAGGTGACCAATCAAATCATAGCTCTCTGAGCAGCAATATTCTGATTTATAAAATAGATGCAGATAAAAATAGAGTAGTCCCTATTTTACCTGGTTGTGATCTGGAGAATGGGATGCACATTGTAAAAATTAAGTACTATTTAAATTTCATCTTGTTAAATGTGTTAACGGGGTTCAAATGAAATACTATTTGTAGAGCACTTAGTACAGTTGTTGGCACATAGTAGACACCATACAAATGCTTATCCTCATCTCCCTGGTTGTCCTGACATTATCATCATAGAATTGTTTGATACTATTATTAGGTGCTTAGCTCCTTGAGGAGAGTCACATTTATAAAATGCAGCCTGGGCTATCTCTGAATTCCTATGTCACCACAGACTCATTCTTCAGTTATTGATGGATAGAGAACCCTGTCCCCGCTCCTGGGGCTTGTGTATCTGAGCACAATGATAATACATAAGTCATTACATACATGAGGAGGACCCAGGCACAATGTCCACACACACACACACACACACACACACACACACACACACACACCTCCTTATACTTTGCCAATCACACTAAAAAAGCCACGTGAAAGAATGTTCTTTCCTATAACCAGAGAGCTTTAGCCATGCCCCTCTCTTCTTTGAAGTCTTTTAGGCTTACCTGAATGTGCTCTTCTCTATGACAATAAACTAGTACTTCCCACCAGCAATGGGTGGGGTTGCTGACAATCCTTCAATCCACCAAAAGCAGTAACCACTTTTTCTTTTCCTTAAGTGTGTCCTTATCTAATCTCAGCTTCCTAGCACCTGGACAGACACTAGGAAGAGCAGCTCAACTACTTCCCTTTTAAACTGATTTTTATTATGAACTTAAACACCAGATAAATAAGATTTTAAAGGATTTAAACAAATAAATAATTACAAGAGAAATTGAGGGAAAGAACAGTACCAACTGGGACAATCCAGAAAGGCTTTGAGATGGCAGCTTAAGATGGGCCATGATGCTAGTTGATCCTTAGGGCAATGGGGCTCAGGCTCCACCTGTTCTTTGACCCTGTGAAATTATTTCTAGATTGCAGACCTGGCTTTAGATTGCTGCCCCACTATGTATAAACCAAAGATTAATCTGTATAGCTTTTTACCCATGCACAAACTCAGTCTTCATCTCATCCTGAGGTTCTTCTTGACCTCCCAGAAGTGTGACGTGTCCCACAGTTCATAGCACATAAATCTGGACCTGGAAGGGACCTAAGAGACCATGCAAGTCACTCTCTCCCCCTAGTTTTCTGGATGAGGAAAACTGAAGCAGAGATAGTAAGTTACAGGGGCAGCATTATTTGAACCTAGGTCTTCTGATGCCAGAAGCAGTGTCCTTTCCATGCTACATCTCCGGTTCTGGGGAAGATGTCCTTCCTGTGCATAGTGAGTCTGTAAAAACCCCCAAAATACCTCTGTGTGTGCCTGAGTATCAAGACGTAAACTTGCTATTGAAGCTGAATGACAAGGTATCAGGTCCTACTTTTATCATTTAAAAACTGGGCTCTACTATGATACATGAGAGGGTATTGTATATGAAAGTATAAATAGGAACTTACTAAATGATAACCTCAGGAGGAAAAATCCCCCTTGCTATTTGGAGTAGGTAACAGGCTCTAATTTCAGTTGCAAACCTGCCCTGAGTCACTCTAAGTCTTTTGAAGCCCGGATATGCTCTAATTGCTCCCTTTATAGCTTTAGAGGTGGGGAACTAGACATCTCTCAGAGATGAGTCTATGGACTAAACAAATCCCTTTTCCTCAGCAGCTGGCAGCCTGGCCACCCCTGGACCTATGATCCCTCCACATCCTACCACTCCCATTGAGATAGACAGTGACAACGAGAGATGTGCAAAGGAACTCTGTCCTCAGCAGATGAAAAAACCGCACATGGCTTCCCTGTGCCAGAGTCCAGAAGGAAAAGACTTGGAGTAATCTTTGTAATAGAACAATGATGAAAGGGGTGGCTTTTGGACAAGCCTTCAAAGACTTGTATGAACTGTTGCATAGTGAAGTAAGCAGAACCCAGAATCTGTCAGGCAACAAGCATTAATTAAGCATTTACTATATACCAAGCACTTGAGATACAAAGAAAGATGAAAACATGGCTCTCACATTCATTAGAGAACAATGCATATAATAACAGTGGAAGAACAGAGAACTTCAAATGACTTAAGACTTTGATCACTACTGTACAATGATCAACCATGATTCCAGAGAACTAGTGAGGCAGAATAGTGCTCACTTCTTGACAGAAAGACGGTGGACTAAGTGTGAGGAATGAAACATACAGTTTTCGACGTGACCAATGGAGAAACTTAGCTATGCTTATTTGTGACACTGAGTTGTTGCAACAGTCTCCCCAGATTTGGTCCTTGCTAGCTTACTTCCATCTACAATACCTAGGTACTCTGCCCTGCCTTTGTTGACATTTTAAAGTGACTCCTGACCTCACTGACTGATAATATTTCATAGGCCCACCCTCTACAAACTTCACCCTTTCCTCTGTAGCTAATATCATGGTCATGCCTCTTCCTCATTTGCCCTGACTTCCCTATTGCCTCCTAAGTTCCGGAAAGGCAAAAGTTACACTTTTATCTTCGCTTTCAATTTTCTTTTTTATACGAATGGGTAGGTGAGAGGGAGAGAAAATAAATGCCTGTTAATTGAAAAAAATCAAAGAAAGGAAGCCTGGCTATCAGATACTTCAGAGGTAGTGTTCCATGTTAAAATATATTTGAAGATGGGCTTATCCAACATTTTCTCCCTCACAGGCATGATTCTGTAGAACAGGCTAGAGAGAGAACAGGTGTTTGAAACGAGTCCAGAGGCTTTATCACTAAGTGTCTTCAGTTGGAGATGGAATGATCATTGGCCCAGAAGGTTTCCATGATTCATACTTAAGGTGGGACTTGTACTAGATGACCCTCAAGATTCCTTCAAACTCTAAGCTTGTAAACCTATGATTCTAAGTTGAGTTAAAGTATTGTATCTGTAAATACTGGCGATTATTCTGATACTAGCCAACAATGAAAGAGATGGGCACTGCAGTTAACCAGATATAGGATTTGTATACTCATAAGTGAAATAAGGGAGCTGTTTCAAAACAAGAAGATGGACTTTGTAAGTCCACACAATTAAGTATGCTGGTCAATATAAGTAAAGGATGAAGATGTTCTGTAGGAACAGCTTTTCTTTCCACTTCCTCTCTTGCCAGTAAAACCAAAGGGCCACAACAACAATAGTTGTTGCTTAACACAATATCTCTTGCATTCAGAGATCTTTGGTTCTGACACATGCTTCATTTTAGCTGCCTTGCCTCAATCTACAATACCTACCTCCTCCGCCCTACCTTTGTTGATTTTTCTAAAGTGACTTCTGACCTCACTGACTGATAATATTTCATAGGTCCACCCTCTACAAACCTTTCTCCTTTCTATGTAGCTAATCTCATGGTCATACCTTTTCCTTATTTGCCCTGCCTTCCCTACTGTAATCGAAGTCCCAGAAAGGCAAAATTAAGTATTCTACATTATTTAATTGTTAAAATATTAGTAGTGATACTTTAGAGATATGCACAAAAGGTGTCTATATAGTTTTCCATAAAATCTGTTATGTTTTTTTTCTTTTTAAGTTGGCTTCGTTTATTTTTATTGTATTATTTTTAATTCTTGTGTGGTAATTACAGAAGTAATTCCTGCTGTTCATTTGATTAGAAACATTTATTTTCACTTAACTTTATAGGCCTGATTTGTAAGCACTCCTTTGTTTGAGGTTATGATTTTTTATTTTTTTCATTTCTGACTTAGACGTACTCTGTATTTCTCATAAAACCTTAAATTTCTCGAATAAAATAAGATCCATGTTACAGAGAATGTCTCACGATAAATATTAGTAGTATTAAAAGTTTCTCTTCTGTTTGAAATTTATAGCTCATTATAACCTATTTCCCCCTGCCCCCCCCCCTTCCCATCCATTCCTCCCCAACCTTTGAATTTTCCTACACCTTACACCTACCATGTATTTTGTGCCCCATAACACTGGTTTCCTTGCTATTGCTTGCACAACACACATTTTAAGACCTTGGGCATTATCTCTGCCTGTTCCCAATGCCTGGAAGTCTCTCCTTTCTCATCTTGGATGCCTGGTTTCCCTGGCTGCTTTCAAATCCCAGATAAAATCCAACCTTCTGTAGGAATTCATTCTAGTGCTTTCCTTCTATTAGTTACTCCCAGTTTATCTTATAGATAGTACATAATCATTTGTGGTTGTCTTCCCCTTTAGACTATGAGCTCCTTGAGAGAAGAGACTTGTCTTTTGCCTTTCTTTGCATCCTCAATGCTTAGCACGCACAGTGCCTAATTTGTGAGAGGTGATTAATAAATGTTTATTGACTACTGATTTATTGTCTTCCTAGAGGCAGCGTGGTGACACAGTGGATAGGAAGCTGCATTTGGAGGCAGAAAGACCTAAATTCACATCTGCATCAGACTTATTGGATGTGTGACCCTAGGGAAGTCACCTAACCTTGGTCTCTTCTTCCATAAAATGGCAATAATCTCAGTAGACATATGTGCTCAAAGCACATATCTTCTTTCATAATCTTCCTTCATATTAAAGTACAGTATCGCACTCTCATCTCTTAAGAAACTGACAACATTGTGCTGTAATACTATTGATGCCCCATATTTATCAAGATGATTCATTGAAAGCTCTCAATAATTGGATTAGTTTTTTACTTTAGCTAAATGTTATGGATGAACTGATCAGTGAATTGCCACAAAATGTTCTATTTCATTTCATCATTGCTGTACATTGTGAACATTTTCTTCATGAAGATTAAGTATAAGCTGTTTTCTCTGGTGTCTGGAATGCTTAACTACTCCATTGAAGACATAGTTCATCCCAAAGCTGCTGGAGTCTTCACCTCCGAGGCCACTTTTCATTGATCTTGTGCATGGCTTTTATGATAATTTCATTATAATTTTCTGGGCCTCACTTCCTTCACTTGTAATATTAGGGAGTTGAGCTAGATGAGTGCTAACTTTCCTCCTACCTTCAAATCTGTGGACTCAGGATCTGGGTGCTAATGAGAACCAGATAAGTGAACAACAGAAACTTATTTAATTACATGTTTCCTCGCTCATTAGAATGAAGGCTCCCTGAGGACAAGGACTGGTTTATTTCCCCTTTCTTTGAATTTGCCAGCACTTATCCTAGTTCTTAGAACATAGTAAGTGCTTAATAAATGTTTGTTGATTGACTGATGAGCCCCTAAAGGCAATTACTGAGTCAGATGAATTTAATACCAGCTTGACCTGATAATCATATATTATTCTTAACAGGTTACACAGTGCTTTCCTCATATGACCTTGCAAGTCAGCAATTGCAGCTGTTTTAACCTTTGTTTTGCAAGATGGGGAAGCTGAGGCTAAGAGATCAACTGCCTCAAAGTCACAATGATAGTTTGTGGTGAAGTCCGTTCTAGAATTCATGCTATCTCATTCTTATCCCAGGGTCCCTTCTCTGTACCACACTGTCTTGCCTTAATTTAAATTTCTTTTTCAAATAATTTAAGATATATGAAAAAATGTTACTAACTTTTTCTATAGAAGCTATATATTAAATAATATCTCCAGATATAATAATGATCAATTATATTGATGTGTACATTCAAGGCATGTGATGTCTTTGGAAAAAAAAAAGAAACAATTTGTTTGCTTGTTTTTATTTAGCCAACAAAATGACTATCTTCAATTGAATTTGCAAGAGTAGTGTTCCACTTCCAACTCTTCTCTGGTTCTTCAAACCCTGTGACAGTGGGGTAATGCATATTCCTAAGAAAAACTAAAAGAAATTTAAAGGAAAATTGGGGCACTTAGTTTTTTCTTACACTGGTATCTGCTTCTCATTAGCACCTAGATCCTGAGTTCACAGATTAGAAGGTAGAAGGAAAGTTGGTAGGAGTCATCCAGTTCAACTCCATAATATAATAAATATATGATAAATGTAATATAATATGATATGATATAATAAAATAAATATAATATGGCCCAGATAGTTATAGTGACTTGATCATAATAGCTGATATTTATATAAAGCTTTAAGGTTTTCAGAACAATTACCAAGTTTTATCTCATTTTTATCCTGACGGCCATGGGAGGTATTATTATACCCATTTTACATATGAGGAAACCAAGTCAGATAGAGGTTATGTGACTTATCTAGTATCATGAAGCTTGTCCATAACCATACACATAGCAGAGCTGGGAATTTAAATCCAAGTCCTCTCTCTTCAAATCCACTGTTCCTTTCAATTGTAACATCCCAGTCAGTTCTAATTATCTTGCCTTATGAGAGTAAAAATTAGAGAAGTCTATTAGATAACTCTTCTGTAATTTCCAGACAATTTACCTGATTTTAATCTGGGGTAATTTACCCCATTCTTTCTAAGTTTCAGTCTTAATTACCATTTGGCAACTGTGATAGATTTTAAAATTTTCTGCTTCAGAATAAGTTCCAGATATACATTCATGGATTAAGCTTGATTTTTTTTTTGCCCCCCTCCTCATTCAGTTAACCATTAGTCTTACACCCACCACCTTCATTTTGCCAGCACAAGAGCCAGTATCGCCATTAATACTAAAAATAAAATATGAACAATGGGAGTCTCATTCCCTGAGCTTCATGTGTATAGTTGAACCTCTGGCTGTGGCAGGAAGTGGTCTTGGGAGTTAATCACTTGTGAGATCTTGATTTTTATGTAGAACCGTTGGAGCAGATTCTATACCAGTGAAAATCAGACCATGAATGATAGTAGACCGTTCTATATACTGCTCTTACTACCAATTACATTAGTCAGTAAAACCCAATTCTTATTTCCAATGTACAAGAGGATATATGCATGCCTAATTGTATCATTTATGAGAGTTTAAGACTGATTAATAAATTAGTGCCATCAGGTTGCTATTAATCAAGGAAGGAGATAGCTGCCAGAGGATAGGGGATGCATATGCATACAGATTTGGTTATGAAATGCTGTGCTGAGAGCTCAAAACCTGGGCTGTCCCACATTAAATATCTACTATTATAAGTTTTTAAATGTAGGCTATGGCAGAACAGAAAGCATATAGAGAGACAGAGTGATTCTGAAGAATTTTCAGTGATTCTGTGGGATCTCTAGATGTCAGTCTTCCAGATGGCAATGCTCTTAACTAGACTGTCATTGTTTATCAAGCAGCACCATAAAGTCCTCTAAAGAAATACCTTCTAAACCACAAAACCTCAAATTGAATGCTGTGTAATAATAATAACCAAGTGTGGCCACAAAGAGAGGGAAAAATGGACTCCTCTTTCTTCTTTGCAGAATTGGGGGCTGTGGATGTGGAACATCATGTTCTGTCAAGCTCAGTTGATTTCTTGGATAATTTTGCTGACTTTTTTTTTCTCTCTTTCTCTTTTATTCTTTGTATAAAAGAACACTTAATGATGGGTTTGGGAGGAGAAGAAAAGAGGTAAAAACAAAATATATTTTCAAAAATTAATAATTAAAAAATAAATACGCTATTAATACATGTGGAAGGAACTCTGCCTTATTTCTCATGTAACTACATTTTAATACCTTTTTACAGTGCTCAGAACTCCAAGGAGAGGTGGAAACTACCAAATGTAACATCTCTATTCTAGCTACAGCAGTAATAGATGCTCTTGTTTCCCACAGTGCCAGTGACAGTTCTTATAATGGCCCAATATTGCCCACCATTAATTCCCAGTAGAAACATCATTGTCATTTGACTAGAGTTCAAATGCCTGACTTTTAGGAATTTTAATTAAGACTTTCAATTAATTTACAAATTGCACTAAGAGGGGGAGTAACTTTTCTTGAGCCTTGGTGCCTTGTGCAGTAAATCCATGTTATTTTTGGTCTTCTTTTTCCTTTTTATTTATTATTATTTCTCTTATCGGCCTATTTTAAAAATCACATATTTTGAAAGGTGAGTTCCTAAGAGAACTGAGTACTTGTGGTAACTAGGATATGGTAGCTTTTGAGTGCAAATACTGAAGAAAAGCAAAGAACAAGGAAGTGGTGAGTCACTAGATAGCCATTGCCGATAGACTACTAGGGAAAAATATATTTTCTCATTTTCTTTCTGTAAATTTATTTTCTCCTTTTCTTCCTTAAAAGTACTATGTTTTGAAGCACCTAGTCTCCTTCATTATAGCAAAAAGCTTCTTTTGGACATTGCTTTTCTTTCTATACTCTATTCTTTAACCTTATCTGCTCCTATATACTTAAGCATTATATTTTTACAGATGGCTTCCACATCTATGTATTTAGCCTGATTTCTCTTCTAAACTTGTCTTGCGGAGTTGGCTGCCTCCTTGAGTATGCCCTTGAATATCCTGTAGTCTCCTCAAATTGTCCTGAATTAAATTAATTATATTCTCCTGAAACCTGCCCATACGCCAATTTTCCCGATTTCTTTTGAGACTCCTAGCATTCTTGCAGTCAGTCTTATGTGGCTCTTCTTTCTTCCTCAGCTTCCGTATCTTATCACATACCAACTATGTTCCATTCTACTTCCACAAGATCTATTTCTGTTGCCTCCACTCACATGGCCAACACCCTAGTTCTGGGTCAAGTATCCACGCCACTCCCTTAATTAAAAACCCATGGACAATAGGATAACAAGCTCTAGTCCTGGCATTTAAAGTTACCCAAAATCTATTGTCCATCTACCTTTCCACTTTTATTAAATGCTACACTCTTTTCACAGCCTCTATATTCTGGTATAATCTAATAACCCAATCCAATAAATATCTGCTAAGTACCGACTATATGCCAGGCACTGTGTTAAACACTTAACAATTAATAAAAAGAAACTTACATTGTAATGTGGGGAAATAACACACAAAAGGAGGCAGGAAGGTTGGGGGTGGGGAGGGACATCATTGGTGCCCTGCATGAGGATATCTTGTTCCATGAAGTTGAAACCAGGCAGAGCAGCAGATGCAAAGTGCAGTGAGCTGAGAGCCAATAGCTGCCCTCTGTTAAGGAAGGCATTGGGAAGAGTTTGGTACTCTACCCTCTAGTCTTCCAATAAGAGATCAGAGGAGGCTGAGGGAGGTGGTATCAATCAATGCTTGAGTTAGCTGCGTGATGATGAGATTAGAAATGCTGAACCTAAGCAGGAATGGCATAGACTATTATCACTTCCCAGCTTTGAACTGATTTCCCTTCTGCCTGACTGGTATATCTTTTGGAAAACATCCTTTTCTTTCTTCTAAGTTCTACTCAGTGAACACCTTTCATGGGAAGCTTCCTCTCATCCCCCACAGTTAGTAGGGAACTTTTCCTCTTCAAATGACCCTATCTATCTATCTATCTATCTATCTATCTATCTATCTATCTATGTGTGTGTGTGTGTATGTATATATGTGTGTATATATATATATATATATATATACATATATATATATATATGTAAACACACACATATACTTATCATTCTACCTGCTGTGTTCTAAGTTTTTGCCTGTTATCTTGGAAATAGTAGGTGCTTACTAAATATATATTGAATGAAACTAAATTATCTGTTTCTACAAAGGCATGATAGTGCTCTCTATGATGCTAGGTGGGCAAGGATCATGAGAAACTACAATCTAAGAAATTATCAGAGGTGTAGGTGACTCTTAAGGGCAATGACATGATACCTGGTGAATACGTGTAGGTGCAAGCATTGTGCTAATGATCCCATGCATAATATAGCATAAAAATATCAAGGTCACACATGAATTGGTAATTAATAATAAATAGATGAACAGCCTGCATGTTTTATTATTAAAATTATTATTTTTAATGCAACTGCCTAGTAGGAGGCTTCTAGCCTATTGGGTAAATCTTCTGTGGGGAATTGTGGAAAGATGAAGACAAACATTTAATAGGATGAGAAGGTTTGGTTAGATTCTGGTCCTGATCGTTAGAGGAGATGCCTACATCAAGCTGATGCTAGATCCATTGAAATGTCCAAGGGTAGTCACTGGACAGGTACATTTTTAATGCAATGTTTGCATCTTTTTTATAAAATGTAAGCTCCTTAAGGACAGAGACTTCTGCCCCCTATTTTTGTCCTTGTTTCCTCAGTCCCTTGTAGGTAGTAGGCACTTAATATCTATTGAGTTGAATGCACCACTTTTATATTCATCCAGATGTTTCTGTTTTGTTGCTTTGTGTGCTATATTCCTAGCATCATCTATAAAACCATAATTTATTTCAGTTATGGTTTTATAATCCTCCATTTTATAACGCAGTTTATTGCTTTGTTTATACCTAGAAGAATCATGTCTCTCTCAGGGCCCTGAGTTCACGGACAGATGGTAAAGAGAAGTTACATTTCCATTCTTTGCAGCCTTGGCTAATAAAAGAACTATTGAACCTATAGGTCCAGGTGTGTATCTGGGTATGACCTTTGGTTTCTCAAGCCTGTCGTGAGATGCAGAAGGGCAGAGGAGATGGGACTCCAACTTCCAAGCCAGTATAATGTGGGTTGAAGTTCCACTACTGACATTTCTGACTGTATGACTCCAAAAAAGTAGCACCAGCATCTCTCTAAGACTCTAAGTTGCAGAGAAGGTACCATTCAGTAGTGTTAAAGGAAGCATTCTTATTGGGAAATTTCCTCTACCAATGAAATCACAAATTTTATCCCTTTCTCTACCTAGTCTAGGAAAAATATATGCTACTATACTGTTGGTGGTGCCCTCAGGCACTGTTCTATTCTCACAAATCTTACTGGGAAAAAAAAGAACTTGGAAATACTGGGTCTCTATTTCTTCTTCAAAAACAGACACTTTTATCATAACTTTCAACCCAAAATGCAGGGTGTCCAAACCAGAAGAGGCATTAGTTCCATGTGTTCTAGCCTAGTTTGGCCACATCTGGAATACTCTATTTAGTTCTAGGCACCTAGACAAGGCATAGGCAATCTGGAATGTATCAGGAGGTGGTTGAAGGTGAGAGGACTGGAAAACAGACAAAAAAGGAAGTTGGAATTTTTATCATGAAGAAAAGAAGACATAAAGGGAAAATAGTGGCTATAATAATAATAATTAGGAGGAAGATAGTACTGATGCTCATGATAATTATTAATAATAATAAATAGTAATAACGCCAGCACTCACATAGAGCTTTAAGGTTTGCAAAACCCTGTACATATATTATTTTGTTTGATCTTCATAATAACACTCAGTAGTAAATACTACTAGCATCCCCATTTTACAAATCAGGAAACTGATCATGAGAGAAGTGAGTGACTTGACCAAAAGCAGATAGTCAGTCACTAGTAAGACTATCAATAATTGCTTATTAAATGCTTGCTGTATTCTAGGCGCTGTGCAAAGCGCTGGAGAGAGAAAGGCAAAAGGAACTCAAAGTCTAAGAGGGAAGAAAGGGTACAAACAACCATGTGTGATCAAGATGTCTGTAGCATGAATTGGAAATAATCAACAGAGATGACACTAGAATTAAAGAGGGTTGGGAAAGGCTTCCTGCACAAGGTAGAATTTTATCTGAGCCTTAAAGGAAGTGAGGGAAGTCAGGAAGTGGAGATGAGGAGAGAGAGCATTGCAGGTGTGAGGGCTAGCCACTGAAAATGCCAGGAGCTGAGACAAGGAGTGTCTTGTAGAAGGAATAGCAAGGAGGCCAATGTCATTGGATCCCAAAGTATGTGAGGGGGTGTGAGCTATAAGAAGATTTAAAAGGTAGGGAGGGTCCAAGTCATGAAGGGTTTTGAATACTGAACAGGAGGATTTTATATTTGATACTGGACATGTTAGGAAAGCCACTGGAGTTTATTTGGGGGGGAAAAGGAGGAGCTAGGGATATAGTCAGACATATACTTTAGAAAGATCACTTTGCTGAGTGAAAATTAGACTAGAATGGGGAGAGATTTTTGGCAGGGAACTCAGTCAGCAGATTATTGCAATAGTCTAGGCATGAAGAGTGTATATACCAGAGAGGAAGCAGTGTTAGAGGAGAGAAGAAGATGTGTGTAAGAAATAGTGAGATATTAAGAAGATAAAATTAACAGGTTTTGGCAACAGATTGGATATGGTGTTGGGTGGGGGAGAGGGGAGAGTGAGAGTGTAAGGAATTGAAGATGATACCTGATGGGACACTTAGATTTTTGTTTTGTTTTTACCTCAGCAAGAAAAACTATATTCCCTTACCATAACGGGGTTCAACAAACCTTCAGACTTATTTTGCTGATCTCTGTCCTGACATAGTGAGCTAGTAGGAGATAGATACAGAGGTAATTTTAATGGGATAGGTAAAATGGAGTATTGAGTATAGAAAAAAAAAACCACTTGACAGGTCTGTGAATGATATATTGAAGGTGAGAGAAATTGAAGGAAAAGACAACTAGGAGGTTATTATAATGACTTGAACAAGAAGTGATAAGAGTCAGAACTATGGCTGATGCTGTGTGGGGAGAGGGAAGGAGGTGGATGAGGCAGGTGCTCTGGAGGTAGAAATGACCAGACTTGACAACTGATTGGATATATGGGGTAAATAAAAGTTGAAAGACTGAGAATGGCAATGTAGTTGAGATAACCTGGTTGACTGATAGTTGTGACCTTCACAGACAAGAGGAAAGATTGGGAAAGCAGTAGGTTTGGAGGGAAAGATAATAAGCTCTGTTTTGGATGTTACATTTGAGATACTTTTCATACATCCAGTTTGAAATGATCAATAGGCAGTTTTGTGACTGGAGTTCTGAGAAAGACTGGGGCTATATCCATTTTTTAGTTATCTGAATAGAGGTGATGGGAGATGATGAAGTTACTCAAAGATAGAGTGTAATGAGAGAAGAGATAAGTACCTAGTATGGAGGCTTAGGTTATACCCACAGTTTTTGGATAAAGATCCAGAAGCACATACTGAGGAGTGGTCAGAGAAGGAGGACCAAGAGACAAAATCATAAAATCCAAGAGAGAAGAGAATATCAAGTACAAGAAGGCTATCAACAGTGCTAAGCGCTGCAGAGTTACTGAGAAGAGGTTTGAGAAGAGGCATGTCAATAGGGGTGATGGTTCAGTATGCAGTGGATGACCTTGGTGTCTTCAGTGTCTAACCAAATTCTAGTTTCACTGACTTCAGCTGTCTTCATGACTGCCAGAACAAATTGTTCTCATCCATCCATTCCAGCAGGGGAAATCTTCACAAGCTTGGTGTAGACATTCCCCTGACTCACAGAAGGGTTTGAGACCTCTTGGTTACCTTCATCCTGATATAACCCATCTGACAAAATGGTTTACCGGGGTGTGACCGCTCCGCATGCTACAGCTTCTTGGAGCCACAGGGACGAGCTGGATGAATCAGATAGACACTAACGATGGAAACCAGCCCTAAGGGCTCAGCACCAAAAGGTACTATTAGTCTTCCCTGAACACACCTTACATACAGACAGTAATGATTTTGTTATTGATAATAATATCCATTTCTGAAGTTGAAGCACTTCATATTGCCAAGGGGAGAGGGGCAAAAAATTTTGATTTTATGGGTTGTCATTAACAGTAGAACCAATTGCTGAAGAAAGGGTTCTAGAACTCATAGGAAAAGTTGTCATATTGCATCTTCATAGGGAGAGCTTCATGGGATTATGGGTGCAGGGTCTGGGCTAGAAGGATGACAGGTGATCAGGAGGATGCTGCCACTGCTACAGTTCTTTGGGCTTACCTTCCAGATGGTGACAGTTAATCAGCAGTGTTGGTGGGGGCAAAGAAAGTGGGTCTCTTCTTCACAGGGATTGCCCCCCTCAGTTGTAGTTGAGGAACCTGGAATGAAAGCAGCGTCAATAATGTTGTGGGCAAGGCTCTTGGGTTTAGAGTCCTAGGCTGCTTCTACTGGGGAGTGAAGGGAAGTGATGGTTTGACGTGACTGTCCTTGCTATTTAGTGAGGCTGGCTTGACTTCCCTGTAGGTGGCTATTGGTTAGGATAGTTATAGTTATATGGTTATAAACAGCTATTTTGTTTTCCTTAATCTTTTCCCCCACTCCAAACTAAGTACTGTTACTTCCTTCCTTCCTTTATTTATAAGCCAAGCCTTATAAGGTTTTGGATCTCCCCTCCATTCTGGTCTCTTATAAAATATGGGCAATTGGACTACATCATCTCCAAACTCCTAAGAAACCTAAGCATTTTAGGCTTCTATTAAATATGAAAAGCACTGCCTGCCACATTACTTTTGCTCCATTCTACAGGTAATGTGAGACTGATTCATCCTGTTGCTAATTAGGTTGCTGCTCTTAGTCAATATCCTTAATATACACAAAGGGATCTTTTATAGAGTCTCTCTTTCTCTCTCTCTCTCTCTCTCTCTCTCTCTCTCTCTCTCTCTCTCTCTCTCTTTCTCTCCCTCTCTCTCTCTCTCGCTCTCTCTCTCTCACACACGCACACACACACACACACATACATATGTGTGTATGTGTGTTTGTGTGTCTCCTATACCTAGTCTGTTCGAGGGAAGTTAGGAACTATAGAAGTCAATGGAAGAAGGGAGAGGTGGATGTCATCAGTGTTTATTTGATATCCTTCTGTTTCATAATCCCAGCTGATCAGATTAAATTTTTCAAAGTAATTTGGAGTCTCAGAAATTTAAGAAGAAGTCAAGCTGAACCTTAGTGCAATTTTTGGGCAAAAGCAGCACAGAAGGACTGAATTAGCATGGCAAATACAAGAGTATGAGTCATGGAATTATTGGTCTACAAGTACACTTTGGAGATTATCTAATCTATTCTCCTTGTTTTCTTTAACCAAATATTAACAGTTGCCAGTAGCTACTGACAATGTGATGATGTGACTCTAGACCCAGAGGTCATCCAGAGAATGTTCATTCTAACTTCTGGGCCCTGATGAAAAGTTGGATTAATAGAGATGGAATAATCCATTTTCATGATTTGCAGAGATTTCAGGCTAAACATAGCACCTGGGACAGTGCCATACATGCAGTAAATGCTGCATTATATCTGTCAAATGAAGTTATTAAATGACGTGGAAATTCAATATTCAAAGTGCTAGTCTTTTATTCCCTTAACACAATGCAAGATGAAGTTATTGAAGGATCTTCTGTTTAGATGTCGTTTTGATTGATTCTAGAAGTGTATGGATGTTTAGATTAGTGCAAATTTTCTGCCCACCATTTCTGACATTGTACATGAGACTTCACAGGATTATTACCGATAACTTGAAACAAGGAGACCAGATACAGCAGCTGTCTTTTCAGTTTTCAGACCCTTCAGATAGCCCTTCAACTTAGTTAAAAGACATATCTGTTGGGTAGATATTAAGAAATGTCACTTTGTCAAAGGGCATCAAGGTAGCATTTTTGTTCTGTGAGTACTTTGGGGTGTTTAAAGGAATCCAATCCTACCACGAAGAAAACACAGCCTTCATATTTCATCCTGTAATAAAAGACATTTCCTCTTCTCTTTACCCTCGCGCTTCATCTTTTGAGAATTGTTTTTGTGCTAAGGAGCCCCAAATATGTCAGGAAATGGTGATTAATTTAAATTGCTCAGGGGCTTTGTACCAAAAAGGATAAACCTTTGAAGGACTAACAGTTAGTGGTAAAGATCAACTTCAGAGTTTATTGTTCTTCTACCTCAGTTATCTAGGTAGAAGGTGACCAAACATGCTGGTGGTACCACAGCTCATTCTTAAACAAAGTTTTGACATAAGATCATATATTGAAGAAATGGACAAGATCACAGAGGTCATTTAGTCCAGCCTCCTCATTTTACAAATGAAGAAATCAAGAATCCAGTGTGATTTATTCTACTTCTAAATGTAGGTGATTTTCTAAAATTGTAGCAACATTGTATGTCTATCCTTGTCTTTGATTTCCTTGCCTGTTTTCCTCTTATTTCCATTTTTTTGTTGTTATGAAAAAAGCACCAAAATGACACTTCAGGGGGAATAAAAGAAGCTCTTAGGAGTATAATGCTCCCAGAGGAGACTTACATAATGCAACATTATGAAATAACATGTAAAGACATGACTTGAAATCATAATAATCTTCCTACTCTGCCAGAACTAGTAAGTTCAACTAATAATATTTTGTAATTATTTAGTGATGAAGTAAAAATGTCCCCATTTAAACTCTATAACAAATTCAAGAAAGAAGTCTATTCAAAGTGTGAAACCAGAGGAAAAATCCTGTTTCACTTCAGTCCTCAGTGGATCCTTTACTGTAGTACTTTGTCTTGGACATTCTCCCCTCTTCCCCCAACTGTTGCACAGCCACTTTTTTGGGAATTCAAACAAATTTAACTAGGAAAAAGACTTATTTTTCTTATTCCTGTAAAAAAGTTCTTTAAGAAAGTGAGAATTATTTTTCATGGAATTCAGATGCATTTATAACCTAAATGAGTATAAGTGCCCTAAGGCATAATGGAGCCAATGGTATAAAGTTGAAAGAAATTTTGGAGGTCAAAGAGTCACCTCTCTAACAAATAGTTGAAATTCCTTTAGCACACTAAGCATGATTTTTGAACTTTTTCTTTCTTTTTCTTTGAATCTTAATCTTTGATAAGTATTTGCCCCTGGATCCTATACTTCCCAAAGGTACGTTATATTATTATTCTTTTCTCTTAAATAAGGAGAAGCTATATTTAATGATGACAAGAGCCGGAAGGGTGAAATGCTGGTAAATGTGTGAGAGTTTGCCTGTAAGTTTGGCAGTGCAAATAGCATGTCCACAGGCCTCGTGTTTTCAAAACATACTGGTCAAGTTTGGCTTAATGACTTCCACATAATTATTATCAAGATTTCGTTCTTATCTATTTTCAATGTTTTTTAGGTAGAAGTAGTCCAGGGATAGGTCAATATGCTCCATTATTCTTTCGTGTTCAATTCTTTGTATATGTTTTCTAAAACGCATAAAAATACTGCTTTTTATAATTAAATAAAAAGCGTTAGTTCACCTACAGTGTTCTTACTGAAGGCATCTTTGGGACAACTTCAGTAGTGGTCAGCCAGCAGGAATGACATGCACCTCATCCCCTTCCCACAGGAGTTTTCACTTCTTCTGCTGGATCAAGTCACATTCTGAAAGTTTTTCATTCTGTGTAGCTTGGAGATTGTGAGTAGTAAGTATGGAAACAGATATTAAAATATCGTTCTTACATTTTGATGGCCATTGTTATGTCCAGATGATTGTAGGGAGTAATTTTGTCTATGATAATGCCCTAGTTCTGGTATAGTTTATTTGTAGCATTTTAAGGATATTTCGATGTAGTGTGGCAAGCTTCTGTCATATAATTCTGACAAATGTATCATGTCTTGCTGGGTTTTCATTATGGCCTATTTTTTTCCACCTAGAGTAATGTATTATACAATTTCTGCCAATCCCTGGTATAATTTGCATTTATCAGTAAGTTTAAACTCTTGAGAGAAACTGTTATATAATTTCTAGTGTCAATGACCTCTTCACTTCTTGTTTTTCTCAATATTATCATTTAAAAATAAAGAGAGCTACATGATCTCCAAATCAATGATTAAATTTTAAATTATTTGCTTATTAATCAAAGTAGGAGTCTCAGGGAAATGAAATGGACATGTGGGTAATAAAATAATGAATCTGGAATTTGAAGACATAGAATTAAATACTGCATCTGTTACTTAAACTAACTGTGTGACCTTAACTCAATAACTTGAATTTTCTGGGTATCATATTCCTCATTTATAAAATGGAGATAATAATATCTCATCTGCCTACCTCACAGGTTTGTTTTTAGCAAAATCCTTTTTAAACTGTGAATAACTATATTGTTATGAGCTTTTATTAGCATTGTTTTAATTAAATATTGTCAGAACTTTAAAGTTAAACTCAAATTTCTTTCATTGAAGTTAAAACCTCACCATTTTTCTTGATTAATCTTTATCTCTGTATATTAAACTATTCCCTTACAATCTAAAAACCTACCTCCTGAATATCACCATCATAAATTGGTAGAATTAAGCTCTCTACTTCTTTGGCCTCCAAAACACCATGAAACAATAGTTGCTCTGTCCCCCTGATGCCTCTCCCCTGATGAGAGTCACGTCTTTGTCCAATGACCAATGAATGACTTATTACTGAAGGAACAGTATTGATATTGCATTTTCTTCCTTTGTAAAAAAGAGGTTTGGGCTCTATGCTCTGTAAAATCTTGTCTGGTTCTGGGTCTATGAGACTATGAATGAGCAGTAGATTTGGAGTCAGAGGATCTGGGTTTAAATTCTACCTCGTGTCACTAATCACCAGTATGATCTTAGCCAAATCACCTAAACTTTCTTTACCTCAATATCGTAATGCTACATAGTATTTAAGGATTCTTATTTAGTTCTTAATCTACGATTTTATGACTTAAGGAATTCAATTTCAATTAATGAAAGAGGCTCACAGGTTCTCCCCAAAGAAGCAAACGTAGAGTTTCTTTTTTATACCTAAAGGCAATAAGAAAAATCATCTTTTTGGAGTGATCATGAAAACCAGAAGCAAAAGTCCACAGTGACGACAATTTTAGCTTCTTCACCAACTTCTGTTTCAGAACAATTCCACAAAGAACTTAATCCTTCAAACCAAGTCAACCTGTATTTAGTAACCTTACAATGTGGGTGGGGGGGAATCATGGTGGAGATGTCAAATAATCTATTAGAAATTACGAACCAAAATTAACCAGAAATAACAACAACCACACAGAAGAGACCATAGGTTTACGTACTAGCCAAAAGTTTCGAACTTCCCCAACCATAAAAGCCTTCTTTTTTTTTTTCCATTATCTGATGACTTTTATTTTATTTTATTTTTTTTATTAAAATTTTTTTTTGAGTTACATATTTTCTCCCCGTCTTTCCCCCGCCCACCACCCCAAAACAGCCATCCCAGTGTTTCCCCCCTCCCCCAGTCTATTCTCTCCTATGTCACTTTTTGGTAGGGCAGGATGGATCTCCCAACTGCAGTGCCTGTGTATCTCGAGTTCCAGTTGGATATAGTCAATAATAATAATAATAATTGCGTATATATATATATATATATATATATAAAAAGATAGATAGAT
>CM053583.1:164290971-164330152 GCA_028627135.1 Pseudochirops cupreus
TTTCAGGTAGTCCAATAATTTTTAAATTGTCTCTCCTGGATCTATTTTCCAGGTCGGTGGTTTTTTCAATGAGATATTTCACATTGCTTTCTATTTTTTCATTTGTTTGGATCTGTTTAATAGTATCTTGATTTCTCATAAAGTCTTTTGCTTCCATTTGCTCCACTCTAATTCTGAAGGAATTATTCTCTTCAGTGAGCTTTTGAGATTCTTTTTCCATCTGGCAAATTCAACTTTTTAAGGCATTCTGCTCCTCATTGGCTTTTTGGGCCTCTTTTGCCATTTGAGTGAGTCTGTTTTTTAAGGTGTTATTTTCTTCAGTCAGGTTGTTGACTCTCTTATCATGATTTTCTTGCATCTTTCTCATTTCTCTTCTGAATTTTTCCTCTACTGCTCTTATTTGGTTTTCAAAATCCTTCTTAAGCTCCTCCATGGTCCCTCTCCAGTTTACATTTTTCTTGGAAGCTTTTCGTGCAGGAGTTCTGACTGTGTTGTCTTCCTCCCATTCCATGCTTTGATCCTTTTTGTCCCCAAAAAAGGAATCTAAAGTTGGATTGCTATTCTTGCTTTGCTTCCTTTGCCTGCTCATGTTGCCAGTCAATTACTTGACCTTTGGGCTCAGTAGAATTCTGCTTTCAGAGGGGAGAGCTTTGTCCCAAATTGCTGGGGTTTTCACAGCTCTGAAGCTATTAGGAGGCTGCTGTCTCTGCAGACCCCACCAGCTTTGGCGCACTGGTCACACACCTTAGGATTACTACCCAAGACCATGATCTGATCCAGGCAGGTTAAGGCAAGAGCATTTAGCCTCTGAGTGGCCACTTGCCCCCAACAATCTGCAGGCCTGGAGCTCTCAAGCAGCCACATGGAGCGGGCTGCAGGGCCGCTGCTTCCACTGCTTTCTTGCCCTGGGGGAAGACAGCTGGACCCACTCCTTTCCCCCCAATTTAGCCGAGTTCCACTGACCTTTCACTTTGTCCTTGGCTCTGATAGGTTGATAATTCTGGAAACTGCCACAGCTGCTGGTGATCTCTCCCAAGTGCTCCAGCCTTGGCTTGCCCTGGCCACCCTGGGGCTAAAGCCACGATTTCAGGCCGGGCTGGTTTTGGCTCCCAGCATGCTGTGATGAACCCTTCCTGTCTGTCTGCCAGGCTACCTTCAGTGGGACTTTGTTTCTCTGTCATTTTGTGGCTTCTGGAGTTCTAAAATTTGTTTAGAGTCATATTTTATACGTATTTGAGTAGGTTAAGGGGGGAGCTCACAGAGTTCTCTGCCTTCTATGCCGCCATCTTGACTCCACTCCCCTGTTCATATTGTGCATGTACAGCATATCTGTCATCTGAGGCCCATCCTGTTTGGCTAACATTAGTTAAGGTCATTACCAGAAACTAATCTCCAGGTAATTAATAATTTTGGATGTAGCTACTCATGCCTGGTCTCAGACACTTACTAGCTGTGTGACCTTGGTCAAGTCACTTAACTCTGTTTACCTCAGTTTCCTCATGTGTAAAATGAGCAAGAGAAGGAAATGGCAAACTATTCCAGTATCTTTGCCAAGAAAACCTCAAATAGGGTCACAAAGAATCAGACATGATTGAAACAACTGAACAACAGTAACAGCTTACTTTGGTATACATTTGTCTGCATTTTGTCTCCCCTGTTGTAAGCTTCATGAAGGCAGGCACTGGCACTTAATGAATGTTTGTCGTTGTTGTTCTTTGTCCTTCATTCTTTAAGAGGAATATTACATCAGGGAGGTGGTACCATGACATGCAAACAAATTAGATTTAAGTGAGGGAGGGCTGTGCAAAGTCACCAGCCTCATTGTCTCCTCCTGTCTTCTGGGTCTGATGGCAAGACATAGATCGGGATGACTGGAAATGAATGTTTATTGATTACTTGATAGTTGGTGTACTTTATAACTGATCAAGAGAGGATAGCCTAGAAATCTGTAGAGGAAACACCAAGTAGATTGATGAATGCCTGTTTTCAAGATTATAATAAAAAAAATTGAACGGAGAAGCCATTGAGTTAGTCCCCAAGTACAAATACCTTAGGATACCCTATGGATGAAGAGTGAGCCAGGGCCAAAATTGCATTTAGGAAAATTTGTAGTATTTTCAGCAATCCAAAACTACTCCCCAATCCAGAACAAAAACAAAATAATACCTCTCCCACCAAATATGTGTGTGTGTATAAATATATATATTGTATTTTTTTCCTTGTTTTTATTTTCTTAAAACACCAACAACTTTTTAAAATTTTGCTATAATGTTGCAAATCATAGAATTCAATAATCCTCGAAAGAATATGAATTACAAGATAATGAAGAGATTAGTCATGAGTATATATAAACCAAGGCATTACCTTCTTAGCAACCAATCAGAAGTGAACTTCAGGAGGTACAGAAATTATATCATTGAGGTGATATATGTTGGGAAAAGGAAGTAGGCACTTCATGTATTGAGAGTGGAAAATAGCACATAAAACTACAGCGGTACTGGACTGGTACCATGAGAATGTTAAAAGATACGGTGGAAGGGGCTCTTGTGGCCGTTGAAGCTTTTGGAGGAATCTTTATTGGAGGGCTTGTGGGAAGACATGGAAGAGAATTGCAAAGTAGAAGAAATAGTAAATGGGTGGTAATTTGCACCACTGGAGAGTCCATCAAGGAATTCATGGATTCATTCATATTTATAAAACATTTAATTCTTGTTCATGTCTTTCTATAAAACGTTTGTGAGGAATCTACCAAATATGCTAGAGGTTCTCTCTCTAGTTCTGTTCATTTAGTTAGTTTTGTCTGTATAGATGATGATAAGTGGGACAGCAGCATGTAGTGCAGGTTTCAAACTCAAGTAGAAAGAAATCCCTAGGGATCATATATTGATTTAGAGAAACACAAATTAACATTGTCTTTGTTTTATTTCATTTTTATTCATTTTGTTAAACATTTCCCAATTACATTTTAATCCACTTAGAGCCACTCTGGAAAGTTATGCTGCCTCTGGGATGTGAATCTGACACTTCTGAGTAGAGTGAGCTGGTCTCCAAGTTAGAAAAACAAAATATGAATCAAATCTCATCTTGGACGTGTATTGGTTATGTAACCTTGGACAAAGTACTTAACATCAGTGCCCTTATGTAGTTCTCTGGGATTAAGCAAATACAGAGCATTTACCTATTTTCTATTCCCAAAGTGGGTTTCCCTACCCTTCTCTTCTCTACATTAGAGAAATCCCAGGCAGGTCTGGTTCTAAAAATAAACACAGAAGATATAACCAAATGCAAACTTGAAGAGCTTATACAGAGGAAACATATTTACGCTAAACACTTCTGTTTACAAAGTAATCTCCAGTGTAACTGGTTCCAAATGAATGAATGCCATGGTAGAATTCTCCTTCACCCCCCTTTCTCCTCTGTATCCCTTAACTCCATTACAAGTCATCTCAGCTCTAGGGTTCATTGCTTTGAAATACTGGATTGCCAATCAACAGGAAATGGATTGAGTGAGTGGAAAAGTAAAAGAGAGATGTGGTTTTGGGGGGAAGGGGGACTTTTTCTCCCCAAACACATTTTAAATTCTGTGAGCACAAAAGTAATCTTTCACATCTTTATCCATAGTAATTCCTAGGACTGTGCTTTGTGTGAGTTTGCTGCTCATTAAATGTTTTTGTTTTGTTTTACAAAGTGATGAGCAAAGTGAGAAATGGTAAAACACATATTTTTGCCTATTATTTGACCCAGAAAAGAACTGAGGACCCAGGGAGGGTATAATTCAAGTTTGTATTAAATTCTCCTCCATCTCTTCTTTCTTCACTCTGCTACTCTGCCCCATTTTTGTGATTGTAGTATGGGCTACACATGACTATAGAATCCCTAGCTACCTCTAGGATCAGCTGGGGTATTTTATGTTATTAAAAAAAATCCAACTCAAGCCTTCATCTAATGCTTTTTTTGCCTTTTAAAAAATATTTTATCTTTTCCCAATTACTTGTAAAAGTATTTAACATTTGTTTTTAAAAATTTTGAGTTCCAAATTCTCTCTCTCTCTCCTCTTCCACCTCATTAAGAAAGCAAACAATTTGATATAGGTTATACATGTTTAGGTATGCAAAACATATTTCCATAGTTATGTGAGAAAATGTAACAACAACAAGATAAGAAAGAAAGTTGAAAAAAGTCGAGTCTGCATTCAGACTTCATCAGTTCTCCCCACCCCCACCCCCATCCCAGAGATGGATAGCATTTTTCATCATGAGTTCTTTGGAATTATCTTAAGTTATGGTATTGCTGAGAATCATTCTCAGTTAATAATTGTACAACATTGCTGTTACTGTGTACAGTGTTCTCCTGGTTCTACTCACTTCACTTTCCATCAGGTCATGTAAGTCTTTCCAGGTTTTTCTGAAATCATCCTGCTTTCTCCTGGTCCTCTAAACTCTGGAATTTGGCTATAATAATTCTGAGAATTTTCATTTCAGAATCTCTTTCAAGAGGTGATTAGTGGTTTCTTTCCATTTCTATTTTACCCTCTGGTTCTAGGTTATCAGAAGAGTTTTCCTTGATAATTTCTTTTTTTTATGACGATAATAATTTATTGACACAATCATTATCAGCAATGATACAAGGCCTTCTTAATATCATTAATGATAGCAATAACTGCTTATGATACTCTACCATTTGCACTCTAGTGCTCCAGAATGCTTAACACATCTTTTAAAATTTCTTTGATAATTTATTAAAATATGATGTCTAGGCTCCTTTATTATTATTATTGTTGTTGTTGTTGTTATTAATCATGGCTTTCAGATAGTCTAATAATTCTTAAATTACCTCTCTGGATCTTTTTTCCAGGTCAGTTGCTTTTATGTTGAGATATTTCACATTTCCTTCTTCTTTTTATTATCTTTTTACTGTTGCTTGATATCTTGTGGAGTCATTAGCTTTCACCTGCCAAATTCTGATTTTTAAGGAATTATTTTCTCTAATGAGCTGTTCTACCTCCTTTTTCATTTGGCCAGTTCTTCATTTCAAGGAACTTTTTTCCTTTGGTGAATTTGGTTTTTGCTCATTTCCCAGCCTATTTCTTGACTTTTGACTTTATGTTAGTGTTAGATTCTGCTCCCAGGGCAGAGCAAACTGTCCCACACTTTTGGTTTTTCATGCTGCTGTTTTCAGAGCCAGTTCTGAAGGTCTGTAGGTTTTCAATTCTTCTAAGGTGATATGACCTAAGCAGAGCAGTGATATTGGAATATCTCTCTCTGCCATCTACTCAAAGTTAACTAACAAGGAGGAGGTAAAGAATCTCAGAGATCTTATCTTCCATGGGTTCATTGAGGCCTTTTATCTATGAATTTATAATTAAGATGGGGGCAATACATTGGCTATTTTTAGAGGTATAAACGTACAGGAAAAGACAATGAAACATAAGGGAGAGAAAGTTGACCTTGGAGTCAAGAAGACATGGGATCAAATATTAGCTCAGGTATAGACTACCTGTGTTACCCTAAGCAAGTCATGAAAATGCTCACACCCCCAGGCAACACTCCAGGTTGTGGAGGAGGTATGGATTTGAATGAAAAAAGCAAGTTCATTACCAGGAACTCCTTTCGTGGAAAAAATCACAGGTCTGGTTAAAAAAAGGGGAGGGATACTAGATAGTACCTAATATGGGGATCAGTTTTCCCAGTGAATTGTAGCTTTAAATTGTCACATGGTCTTCTGATGCAGGTACCTGCAGATTTCTTTCCAAGTAAAAAATATTAATTCTACATGTGAATTTTGACTCAAATTCTATGAGGGAGGAGCCAATAAAATTCCACTACAAAAATATCCTAATGTGGGAGAAAAGGCATCAGTTATGAATAGTGCTATTTGAAAGTGTGTGTGTGTGTGTGTGTGTGTGTGTGTGTGCGTGTGTGTGCGCGCGTGCACGCACTGGAACCAGCTCAAACCAATGGTAAATTTTTCACTGTGAATGTTTGCACTTTAGATATCAGCAAATTAGGACTTGATTGTTTTGTTGATTGTATATTTAAGAAAGTGATAGAGAAAATACTAATTCTGATTAAATTTTAAAATATGTCTTCTTTTTTTCACCAGAGTATACCTCTGCATATGTCTGTATAATGTGTGTGTGTGTATATATATATATGTGTGTGTGTCTATATATATATATATATATATATATATATATATATATATATATATATATATATATATAGGTTTATATTCTAGCAAGTAATATCAGTTCATTGGCCTTCTCCAGAAAAATGTTGGTACTTGCAGTTACAAAATTCTAAGAAGCAAATTTATCCTTATATACATCACAGGAAATGCCATAAAACCAATTTTCCAGATAATATGAAATAAATCCCTAGTGACCAAAATTCAATTAAAATCAGAGGTCCAATCTCTTTCCCTGTCCCTCTATGTGTATATAACAATGCTTCTATTTTGTTGTATTTAATTCCTGCTACCTGTATGACTTTAGACAAGTCAGTTTAGCCTCTTACAGCCTCAGTTTCCTCAATTGTCAACTGAAGATAACAGTATTCTCATTGTGTTCTTCACAGTCTTATTGTGAGGGTCAAAGGAGTTAATGTACCTCTAGTCTCAAATACGTCAGTGATTATACTGAATACCACCATCTTCCTAATTAGTTTGAATAATCCTCTAGGCACACATCTTTAAATATAGGAAATGTAAGGCATAAAAATTAGCAAGAGAAAACCTTTTTCATAATCATAGGTGAATGATTGTTTTAAGGATAGCAGCTTGCTCTCTTGAGCTTAGCAGGCTGTCAGGTTTCTTAGGTATTCTTTAGGGTTGTCTTAATGTAATGAAAGAACTTAATTATCAGATTCAATTCGATTAAAAATCTTCTAGAAAAAAATGTATTATGAGGTTAGCATCACACATTTTAAATAAGTGATTTTTTTTTCAAATTAACTTTGTATCAATTTCAGAAAGTAGATTTGATTATTTTCTTTTACACGGCTGATTGAAATCTACCCCTGAGAATCAATGAAACATAAAATATTTTTAATTTGAAGTTTTATTAGGAATTTTGGGAGATATTTTTGTCTTCTGCATTAGGAAGCTATTAACCAATACCTCATTCTCCTCTGATAATTACATACCCATGGGATTCTTAACTGCCTCAATCTGCAGCATTGTTTCTGCTGAATCCTATGATCTTTTCTCATTCTTCCTCCTCCTTGGCTTTTAGTCCTATTGACTAACCTTTCCAATGGAATACCTTTTTTCTCCCTTGTGTTAAGTGACTGGTCTCTCCTGGTTCTCCTCTTACATATCCAATCATTTCTTTTCAGTCATAGAAGCAGAGATTTAAGGCTATAAAGAGACAGAGCTCAAGGAGCTACCTAGTCCAATCCTTTCTTTTTTCACATAAGGAGACTGAGATTAATAAAGGTTAAGTGATTTATCCATGGCTACCAAAGTGGTAAAGTGACTAAGGTAAGATTTGAACCCAGATGCTATTAACCCAAACCACATATTCTTTAGCCCATACCACGCAGTCTTCTTTGTTGGAGTTGCTTCCTGGTCTGTGGAAAATGAACTGAACTGTGGGACACTTAAGGCAGGAATACCAATCAAAAAGTTCTTACAGCAATCCAGGTGTGAGATACTGAAGACCTGAACAAGGGCAGTAGCTCTGTGAGTGTAAAGAAGGTGACAGATAGGAAAGATGTAGAGATGTAGCACCAATGCAATATTCACAGCACCAATGGTCACTATAAATATGCATGCATAGTGCTGCATCACAAAATATAATAGACTCTCCATATAGAAGACAGAAGAAAAACATTTATTTAGACATCAGAAAACCAAATCCCAAAACCAGTAAGCTATAATAATAGCAAAGACGTTAATAAGCTACAACAGCACAGAGAGCCACAGCATCCTTTAGCCTTCCAACAAACCAACATTTACTAACAAGATTAACTGTCTTCCTCAGATGTATCTTTTTCTCCCAACCATGTCTACCTGTTCTGGCTACCAGTTTCCTATGGGCTCTGCTCTACCCTTCAGCAAACTCCTCCCACCATAGGCTCGATGTAATTTCATTCTGCCTATGTTAGAGGGCAGGGTATATTTTCAAAGAAGGAGAGGTTTTCAAATTCCCTTAGGCTTATTAAGGGGCAGGGAAGATCTTCAAATTCCCATTACCATTGCAAGGGATTAAAAGGAGAGAATGTGGCGATATATGTGAGGTGAATGAGAGTGAAGAGTCAAGGCTAATGTGCAGGTTGTGAATCTGGTTTTCTTGATATTATCTGGGAAATTCAGAAGGGAGGGAGTAGGAATCAGGGCAACTAGACAGTCAAGTCAAGAAGATTTTAATTCTGTTCCTGTCTTAGGCACTTACTAGTTGTATGACCCTGAGCAAGCCACAACCTCTGTTTGCCTCGGTTTCCTCAACTACAAAATAAAGATAATAATCATACCAACCTTGCAGGGTTGCAAGAAAGCGTTTGGCACAATAGCTGCCACATAAGTGCTTATTCCCTCCCCCCCTTTCCCTTTAGGTCATAATAATGAGTTCTGTTTGGGGCATTTTGAGTATGAGATAACTAATCCAGTTAAAATGCTTTGTAGGCAGTTGGTGATGTGTGATGTGGAGCTCAAGAGGAGAATTCAGTTGTTTTTCAGTCATTTTTCAGTCGTGTCCAAATCCATGACCCCATTTGGAATTTTCTCACTAAAGATTCTAGAGTGGTCTGTCATTTCCTTCCCTGTATCATTTAACAGAAGGGGCAAACTGAGGCAAACAGGATTAAGTGACTTGCCCAGGGTCACACAGCTAATAAGTGTCTGAGGTCAGATTTGTACTCAGGAAGATGAGTTTTCCTGGCTCCAGGTCCAACATTTTATGTACTGTACCATGTAGCTGCCCTAGGAGAGAACCAGAGCTAGATATATAAATCTGGGATTCATCCGCATAGAGATAATAATTTAATTCTTGGGAGTTAATGAGATTACATAGTGAGAGAGTAGGTTGATTTGTTGGTTTGCTGTTGTCCTTTGTTCTCAAAGAGGACCAAAATGGCATCCCTATAGTGATAGTGAGAGAGTATGGAAAAGAGAAGAGTAGAAGAGGGGAAAGGAGAGCTGTGTTCAGGAGGAGAAGGCAGAGAGAAGGAAAGGGAAAGAAAGAGGGAGAGAGTTTTAAAGTCTTAAAGTACATCCACAGTTCTTGAGAATAACATGGATGAAGATCCAGCCAAAGAGATTGAGAATGAGTGGATCAAAAAGCTAGGAGGAGAACCAAGGGAGAGAAGTTTCCTGAAAACTCAGGAAGAAAGTATCTAGAAAGAGAAGGTGGTGGCCTTGCTATTTGCTGAATAGGGGTCAAGAAATGTGAAAGTTGAGTAATGAGAAATGGCTTTGAATTCGCAGAGCCTATTTATCCTTGTCTTATGGTTCTTATCAAATTATGTATTTAGACCAGATTCAGTAGCCTTTTGATGTTACATATTTAATTGTGTGCCTGTCTTACACAGACTATGGATTGTAAGCTTTATTTAATCGAATTCATAATTGTTTTTAGCAAAAACAGTGGCATGAATTTGCCTTAATTTAAGCTACAACTTTTAAAAAGAAAAACTTTACTCTGTGCAAAGCATTTGTACTAGGTAGGGCCAATCAGGTGTGTTGTAGAGCCTATCTCCATTGGAAAAATGTGTTATCTGTAAAGGCAGAAATACACAGTTTAAAAACTGAAATGGACCATTTATTTCATGTTTAGTGGTATCTTCTGGACTGATTGAACGCTAACTTCCATTTCATAGGTAGCAGCCTTTAATCTTTCTAGAGACAACTCTTAAAAAATGGCTTCTGAACATGGTCTATGGCCTTTTGTGACCAATACTGCAAATAATATTGATACAATTATTGTTGAAACAAATGTACACAAATACAGAAATATTAAATTAATTTAATAAATATAACCTAATATAAAAAGGTATGTTGTTTTTTTTCAAATACTGCACCAATGGAAGTCAGAATTTACTTCCTTGGTGATGTTTCTGATCTCATCTTAGTTTTATCCCCACAAAAATCAATTTGAAAGTTATTTATATATTTAAAAATCTGGTGTATTGCCTTAAGATGAACATTTTACAAATCACTTTTATCTGTTTGGAATTGCCTGCTGGTTTTTGCTTAAGCGATATTAACCATGGATTCATTGCAAGTCTGTCTAGATATCTGTGCAGAGCTGTAGCATAGCAGAATTGCCAGTCATATCCCAGATGTCTCTGCCAGTGTACTCTTAAGACTGCACTTTGGGGCATGCTCAGAATGTCAGGCTATTTGTTATGCTGTGATAAAGCGAAGGACTCATTGGATATATAAAGCATACTTTATGGACATTTTGACAGATTCCATGCCCAGAGTAAGAATGGGAGTCAGCCTGTTATTCCCAGTTACTGTTGGAATATGTTGTCAGCAGCTATTCTTTTAAAACAATTCTTAACAATCATAGGATTCCATTGATTTCTGTTCTTGAGTCACTGTTATAATAAGCATGTTGTTTAACCACTGATTGAGTCAGAAATAAGTTTGATGGACAACGGAATAAATAACAACAATGGTTAGAAACAAGAGAAAAAGAGAAGGCTAGAACCACTTGTAGAAACACATGAAATTAGGATTACAAACATGAACCGGGCATAGGAGAGATTTCTAAACTGAAAACTGTGTTACAGAATAGACAGAAATGAGCTCATAGAAAGACCAACCTAAAAATGAATCAAGGGCTAAATAGGGAAATATTAGCCTTTTTTTGTTTCCAGAGAAACCATCAGCATTTTGGCTGTCATTTGAGCTACTCCTTACATCAATATCATGCTTCAGTAAGATTTAAAGACAATTAGGAAGACTTACAGAGTTGGCCCGGGAGAGGCGAATTTTCTTAATTTTATCATTTATTATGTACTATTATATGCTATTATGTTCCAGGCACTGTGCTAAGCACTTTATAAATATTATCTCATTAGATGTTCACATCCATAATATTAACTAAATTTTCTGTGCACTGATCTGTGACAAATAAGAGATTGTATTTTGCCATGTTTTCTTCCAGATAGATATTTGGTGACCAGTAGAATAACATGTAGACCACCTCTATCTTCTTCCAGCTTTTTGTATACTTAGTAGATGGATGAGCTGTCCACAATCTCTGAACAGGTCATTATTTAGATTTATTTGATGTTCTTCCAAGTTTGTTTGCAGTACATAAGATACTGGAGGGGCAGCTAAATGGCTCAGTACATAGAGCTCTGGGCCTGCAGGCAGACCAGACACTCACTAGCCCTCTGACCCTGGGCAAGTCACTTTAACCTCTGTTTACCTTAGTCCACTGGAGAAGGAAATGGCAAACCACTCTGGTATATTTGCCAAGAAAACCCCAAGGACAGTATTGGTGTGATATAGTGCATGGGGTCATGAACAGTTGGCTGTTCAGAAGCCCCTTAGAGTAATGTGGACTTCTGAGTAATCATTGTCTACCTGTCAGAAAGTCCGTCTTGCAACAGCCATAAAGTCCATTCGCTTACCCTAGAGTACACTAAGTTCTATGGTTACTAAGAGATGTTACCAGTTATGCAAAAAGTAGATGGGAATTGCGGACAACTGGTAATTATGATCTGGAACTAGGGCTCGGGAAAAGAGATGCTAAGAGCTAAGTAGATATATGTGTGTTTGGGCTGAAGGGGTGGATTTGGAGCCTAACGTAATGATCTTTTTCTTCTAGCTACATTCATGATTGTAACATATTGATCTGTTTATTCCAAAACATCTGATCACTTTACCATCTTTTCTAAATACAAAGCTTAACAACTTTTTTTTTAAAGTATGTTGCAGTGTTAGCTAATTCATTTTAAGAGAATGGTTGGTTTGATTTTGTTGCCACCATGAGTTAATTTTTTTAATAACTGTTTTTTTAATAAACTTTTATACTTTCTGATGTAAAAACTAGTTAACTTTTCACAACTGTCTTTCCATATTGAGAAAATTACATTTGAACTGAACCTAATGAAAACAAAGTAGGACAAGGCTAAGATCATATTATGTTATAGATCAGCAAAAATCTTAAATCACCTTAACAAGAACACAAATGGCTTACCTACCTTTAGCAATTATATGTTAAATAACTAAAATTGGACTAAGATTGATCTGTGTTGTTGTTTGTTGTTCAATAGTTTCAGTCACATCTGACTTTTTGTGACTGCTTTGGGGTTTTCTTGGCAAAAATATTAGAGTAGTTTGCCATTTCCTTCTCCAGCTCATTTTACAGATGAGAAAACTGAGGTAAACCGGGGTAAGTGACTTGTCCAGGGTCACATAATGTCTGAGACCAGATTTAAACGTATGTATAAGAGTCTCCCTGACTCCAGGCCCAGGGTTCTGTTTACTACACCACTAACCTCCCCTCACCATCTATACCTAAATGTAATTATTGGACTTAGTTGGCATCTGTCTGTGAAATTAAATGCTCAGATTGGTTACATTCTTAGAATGTCCCTGAACTTTCTAAACTCATATAGAAAAACCTAGTGTTGAGGGACAAGAAAAGGTTTTACTAATTTAAGGAAACTCTAAATAAATGCTACTAGAAAATTTATGTTACATCAGTGTTTTAATTTATGGAATTAGCACTGAATGACTTATTAGATTATGTTCAGGATATTTCATATTAAGTAAGATCCACTCCATCTATCTTCTGTCTCTTCCTATCTATATCATTTATCTTTGTCTAACTGTCAGTCTGTTTATCTCTCTAGGCGAGGGTGAGTATGAGGTGGGGGATAGCGTCGACCTCAGATCCTTTATTTAGAATGCCCAGAGTGACAGTCCCTCCAGAGTGCCAAATCAACAAATCTCTGTATGCCCCCGCAGTTGAGAGAATTGTCTGAAGCATTGAGCGGTTATGTGACTTTCCCTGGGTTGCTCAGGCAATATATACTAGAGACAGCATTTGAACTCAAGTGTTCCTGATTTTGAAGCTCAGCCAAGATGCCTCTCAATTAATTATGTTGCAGTAATGCATGTTTAAGTCATCCTTGAAGAGAGTGGATTTGTTTTGTTGTTGTTGTGGGGCTGGTTTTTATTTTTTGGTCCCCAAAGACTTAATCTAAATGAATATTTTTTATTTTATAAAAAGCTACAGGTAGCTTTAGTGGCATCTGATTTTTTTGTACTCTACAATCCTATATTCAGCAGTGCTGAGGGAGTTTTTCTTCTATAACAGGAAGTCTCCTTCACAGACTTGGTTCCATCTTTTCTGCAAGAGTTAGCTTGATTATTATCCTAGGTCTCAAAATACTTTTTATCGTTTGCCATTTGAAGTAATTTCTCTCTAGAGATGACCATCTATGTATACAAATGCCACATGAAGTCAAGGTTGAGCTATGATTTCTTTCTAGAGTGGTGACATCTGGTTGTTGAAAGTGTCTTTGGACTGACAAAAAGGAAGAGAGGAAAAATTTGGATTTATAGTGAGCAGAGTCTTGGCATTCAGCTTAAGGGAGAAGCTTGGCAGGTCGGATAGCCTGGCCTGGCTGAAGCCTACTGTAGCTGTGAATTGTAATTAACTACTGATGGGACTATAAAAAGAATCTTATTTACAAGCTAACATATTTGCATTGCGACTGTGAACCAAATCCAAATGTTTCTGTCCTTGTACATAGGGAAGCTAAAAAAAGAGAAAACTACCTCTTTTTGTAACAGGGATATTGGTAAGCCCTGGCAAACAGCTATTATGGGCACTTAGTACAATCTGTTCTGTATGAATTTCTTCATTGGCCTTATGATAACATTGGCAACCTTATCCTTCAATAATAGACTGATTTCTGCTTGGAAGAATTCTGCTACCTCCATATATCATTTTTCTCCATTTATTTATTTTTCTTCTAAAAAGAAGTTTCTATTATGGAAGAAAAAATTTTTAATGATATAGTAAGACCCAAGTCAAGATATTTAGGTATAGCCTCTAAATTATAAATGAATTGTTCAGGTGTTTTCAGTCATGTCTGAGTTTTCGGGACTATATTTGGGGTTTTCTTGGCAAAGGTACCGGAGTGATTTGCCATTTCCTTCTCCCGTTCATTTTACAGTTGAGAAAACTGAGGCAAATAGGATTAAGTGACTTGTCAAGGGTCACACAGCTAATAGCATCTGAGGCTGAATTTGAATTCAGGAAGATGAGTCTTCCTGACTCTAGGTCCTGTGTTCTGTCCACTGCGCCACCTAGCTGCCTTTGTGAATGAATTAATCAGTCATAAAATGGATTTATAGTCGATCATTTGTTACTTGCACTAAATCATTTAGATTCCTGGTCCACACATCACTGATATGCGTGCCTTCACACTAGGGAAACAGATTTCAATCAATCTATTCTTGTCGATCCTATGTGACTATTATCCAGGATACCAGGTATCAAGATCACTCTTGTACCACAACTAAGAGGATTAGACTAGAATACTCTTAAGAGCCCTTCTAAATTGTCAGCAGACATTTATTAAACACTTAATATTTTCCCTGTCTAATGGTAGATGCTCCAAATACAAACAGAAAGAATGTCATGACTTCTTCAATTAGCTTGCATTCTAGTAGGAGGAAAAAACCATATTAAAACAGGTGAGGGGAATAAAGTCCAGAGATTGGGGAGAGTCATGATCACCACTTGGAAAGGAATGAATCACAAACATTAGATGGCTTAGTGGCTCCTCAAAATGGTGGTTTCAGAATTAATTCATCAATCAGAGGATAGAGCCTCACTCATGGTCAAAGGGATCCTTCAAAGTGAGGTCACAGAGATGGATACATTTTCTAGGGTGAGAAATTTAACAGTTGTGATCCTATGGTCCTTTGACTTATATAGACAACCCATGACCACAATTTTAAAAGTAAAATTCTAATTGGTGGTTGTAAATAAGTTGTTGTTTTTTTTTTCCCATAGATAAGTGGAAGTGACCCTAAATTGTAGTAGCTTATGCCAGATGAGATCAAATTCTGGCAAGTCTTATCAAACTGAAAAGAACTAGAACAAATGTGTGGCTGCATGGTAGAGTGTGTATATGTTATCTGAGACTCAGACAACTAGTGAAGAACATCTACTAATGCTCAGAAAGTATAAATATTCATCTATAGAAGATTGGCTAATGTAGAAATAATGGATCCTCGATAAATAATTAAGGCTTGGCTGAAACTTAGGAAAGCGAACTTGTATCTGAGAAGCCTTTTTTAGGGGAATGAAAGATCTTTCCAGAAGACATATTTGTTATTGAAATACCTTTGACAAGGATGCTGGTTACTGCTGCTTGTGAGGTTTGCAATAAATCAGTTTTGAATCCTGAATTTCATCATGATATAAACCTTATACAGTTAGATTTATGAGTAAAGGTAAATGAGGTGGCCCCAAGAAATGGAAGCATTTTTTTCCAATTTGAAGAACAAGTTTATGTTTATGGAATTGCAGTTTTAGAACTGAAGGAAACATAAGAGATCATTCAAACAACCTCTTTATTTTACTAAAGAAGAGCAAACACAAAGTCCATGGAAGTTGACTAACTTGCTTATAGCCATGTAGAGCTAAACTTGGCGGTAATCTCAATTCACCTTCTTTACTGAAGGTGAGGCTGTGCCTAGTAATGTGACTTGCAATTATGGGTATCTTTTAGATATCTCAGTGAAAGGAAATAGAAGCTTTGTTGGCTATGGAAGCCTTCTTTTGAAATGCAAATATATTTCAGGGCTGGGTAACACATAAGGTGTTATGAATACATCACTGAAAATTACCTTATCAGAGACCTTTATTGCTACCTGGTTAGGGAAGAGAAAATTCCATAGAATTTTGAAATAGAAGGATCCATAGAGTTTATCCAGTCCAACTATAAGGAAACTGAGGCCCAGAGATTTAATTGATTCACCCTAAGTCAGACAAGAAGTAAGTAAACTGAAATTTGGATTTAAATAATTTCACTCAAAATCTAGTTCTCACCCCATACTAACATAGTGCTTGCTGCATTTTTTTTTCTATTTAAGGATGCATTTTATTCAGCATTGTTTTTCATTGCCTCATCATTTTTACATTATTCCTTCATCTGTTCTTATTATGCTTTACTGAAAAACCACTAAACTTAGAAGATTTGTTTTGGAGTCATTACTTTCCAAATGTAGTATTATTTTTATCTATAACAAAGACATTTTGACTTTCCGATGATCTGTAGACTGTATTTACAAGTCTGCTTATAGGTTTTTCCCCTCTTAAAATATTCTCTATCCATATAGACATTTCTATCTTGATGAAAATAAATGATTTTCTTGCTTTACTCAGTGTCCCTGGCAAAGTTAATGCTAATTAATAGGACAGAAAAAGAAAAGTAATGGCTCTTTGATAAGTTATCTGACTAATAGCAAATTGATATCTTAGAACATGAAGTGAAAATTAGATCTTTAAAAATACTTATTAGTATTTTATTTCTATTCTAGTAAACTACAAGAATTAATTTTTTTTCTGCTAAAGCAAACCAATATTAATCTTGGCTATATTTGAACCAGTATTGTAGAAATGTAAGGCAAAAGCATTTTAAATCCCTTCAGCTATTCATTTTCTAAAATGACGATATACATATATATTTGTACTATCATAATCAAACAACAAAAGTAATAACTCTCAAAAATAAATGTTGATTATGTAAATTAAGAGATGAGAGAGCTTCATTTTATTTTGTTTTTCCCCCCACAAAGAGTCTTCCTAATTTTAACTAACGTTGATAGAATTTCTTCCTAGTAAGAGATATTGAAATTCAAGCTCTTGTAGTAATTTAGATTAATTCCTATCATTTTAGTTCCAGTAAATATTTGTTAAATTGTGCTATAGCAAACTTCCATCATTGACTGCTTAGTGACTAAATTGGATAATTTGAATAACATCCTCACTTACCAAAGTCAGTTTCTTACTCTAGACCTCCCTGGCTTCCTTCGCATCACAACTGAAATTCTCCTTTCTACATGAAGACTTTCCTAAATCTCTTTAATTCTAATGCCCCCCTATAAGATTAGTTGCAATTTATCCTGCATATGTGTTTCTACATCGTGGTTTACATATCATCTCCACCATGAAAGACCATGAAAGCCTCGAAAGTAAAGACTCTTCTTTGCCTTTCTTTTATTCCCAGAGCTTAGCATAGTGCCGGGCAGATAGGAGGTGCTTAATCAATGTTGATGAATTGACAAGAACTGACTGATGATTTGATTGACATCTGTCATAACTAATTCACCTTATCTTCTAGCCAAAGTCTGATCAAGTAACCTAGAAAATATTAGTATTCCAAATTGAAAGACATTGAAGCATGGCTGTGCTTATAATCACTCCTCACCTTCCATATGCCAAATCAAAAGCAGCAGGTTCATTGTTTTTTGTTAGTCACACTTCATATATTACTTGAATGACATACAACCTCAGAAATATGTAGAAAAGAGTTACAGAGCTAGCTATGGACAAAACAATTCCCAAATGGTCTAGCTTTGGAAGAGGATCAGGGCAGATATGAAGAAAGATGTTTTTCACCCCTGTCCAATTCCTAAGGGCAAATCACTGGGCTCTAAAGTTGAAGGGGGAATTAGGAATAGTAATTCACTTAATTTAGCAGAGTTTAGGCTACATGATATATTAGAAAGAATGCTTGAACTAGAAGACCTTGATCTAAGTTCCCATTCCAACAGAGCTATGTGGCCATGGACTTAGATGCATGTGATTGCTATGTAGCATAAATTTCTGACCTTTATTTGCGATATCATTGTTGGGTATAAATCTTAATCTCACTGCCTACCTCACAGGGTTCTAGAGAGAAAAACACTTTATAAATGATAAAATTCTATATAAATGTTATTTTTATCGTTGTTAAGGAATATATGGGGTATTGGGGGAGGTTTGGCTCCTCTAGTGTGAGAGCTTGCTGGGTCCTTTTTGGAGCTGCTCATGGACCTTTGGTGTCCAACATGTCCCCCGGCTCTCATATGTGGCATGTGCAGTGGCCACACCCTGGTAAAAACCATCTTGGCAGACAGGCTAAACCAGGTTGAGGGTAACTGACAGGCCTTAAATCAATTAGTGAATTATGGGGATGTCTACCCTAAGCATGTGAAGACTTCTTCCAGCAGAATGGGTGGATGAGAACAATTTGTTCCAATAGCTACGAAGGCAGCAGCAGGTACTGTGCAATGCTTAGAGCTTGGTCAGACATCAGAGTCACCAAAGTCATCCACTTTATCCTAAGCCATTGCCAATGCTGATTTTGTCTTGCCACTGGACTTTGATGACTCTGGAAAAGCAAATGAAACTGATGACTTTGTTCAACTCTCTTTCACTTAAATCCAATTTATGTGTATGTCAAGAAATCACCCCATGGTGTTATTGGTGCACTTTGAAAATGAAAGACAAACATCGATAATTCCTTTAACCCAATCAGACCCAAATTCTAAACCAGAGAGAATGGGTTCTCTGCCTGTTAACTTGAGTAAGTCATTTAGCCACATAGTAAATATATCCATGAGTTAGACAGAAATATGATTTTTTACAAAGTAATATTAGTTAAAAGATTTGGGAGGTAAATCTTTTGTAAAGAGAATATTTATCCTCTTTATGCATCTATTATAGAAGCCTAGAATTTAGTTTAGATTCCCTTAAGGTTTACCTGTATATGATACCATTTTTTTCCTTCACCTACTTTAACTTAGTATACCAAGTCACCCTTATGAAATGACTTAATCTCGTCGAAATATCTATTCCATGATTGTTAAGTTCCTAGCTCTGTTCTAGACACTAATTTGATGTAACAAAGTCATAAAAAGACAAAAAAAATTGCCATATCATCTCTTTAAGATGCCAATAATAACCTGCATCTACGCGCTTTCAGACCACAGGCTAATTATTGTTTTCTATTAGGAAACCTGAAAAGAGTTAATGAGTATTATGGAATTTGATATGGAGAATGCATATTGTTAAATTACCTGTATTTTTGAAAAGGAAGTTCCCAGACGTAGGAATAAAATAAAAACCTTCTAAAGAAATATTTTCATCTTTTTCCCCCCTAGGACCACAGTTTCTCCTTGTTTATAATTCATGTGGGGTTTTCGCATCAGTACCTAGTGCTTTGTTAGGAACCTTAAAAAATAGAATATACATGTAAGACATTCTTCCTGCCCTTTGGGTGCTTGTCATCTGTTTCAGAAAATATCTGTGCAATATAACAGAACATGTGATGAGTGTCAAAGAGTCGTCTGGACATCACTTGGTGACATGGAGGCCAGAGGAAGGGAAAATCACTGCTATGTGATGGTCAGTAATTATAACTGACATTGTATGACCCTTTAAAGACTGAAAAGGGCTTTACCTTCTTTATTTTATTTGAGCTTCTGGGCTCAACTCATTGCTTAATACAGGACACTTAAATCTCCCTTATGAAATAACCTAATTCCATCTAAATATCTCTGCAATGATTGTTAAATACCTAGCTGTGTTCTGGACACTGACTTGAGATACCAAAGTCATATAAAGAGAAAAACTGACCCCCCCATATCTTTAAGATGCCAATGATAATGCTCATCTATACACTTTCAAATAACAGCTAATTTTTATTATTTTATTTTTATTAATTTATTTATTTTTAGTTTTCAACATTCATTTCCATAAGTTTATATTTTATCCTCCTCTCTCCTCCCTCTCTCCCCAAGATGGCATGTGATCTAAGAGGCTGTATACATACATTCCTATTAAATACATTTTCACACTAGTCACATTGTATAGAAGAATTATAATGAATGGGAGAAACTGTGAAAAAGAAATACAGAACAAAAAGAAAGAAAGAAAGAAAGAAAATAGTCTGTTTTGCTCTGCTTTCTGACTCCATAGTTTGTCCTCTGGCTGTGAATGGCATTTTCTGTCATAAGTCCTTTGGAATTGTTTTATATCCTTGAATTGCTGAGAAGGGCTAAGTCTATCAAAATCAGCCATCGCACACTGTGGCTGTTACTGTGTACAATATTCTCCTGGTTCTGTTCACTTCAGTCAGCATCAGTTCATATAAGTCTTTCCAGGTTTTTCTGAAGTCTACCTGTTCATCATTTCTTATAGCATAACAGTATTATATTACATTCATATACCGCATCTTGTTAAGCCATTCCCCGATTGATGGAAATCCCCTCAATTTCCAGTTGTTGGCCACAACAAAAAGAGCTGCTATAAATATTTTTGTACAGGTGGGTCCTTTTTCCATTTTTATGATCTCTTTGGGATACAGCCCTAGAAGTGGTATTGCTGGGTTGAAGTGTATACACAATTTTATAGTCCTTTGGGCTTAGTTCCAAATTGCTCTCCAGAATGATTGGATTAGCTCACAACTCCACCAACAATGAATTATTGTTCCAACTTTTCCACATCTTCTCCCACATTTATCATTTTCCTGTTTTATCATGTTAGCCAATCTGATAGGTGTGATATGATAACTCAGAGTTGTTTGATTTGCATCATTTGATTTGCAATTCAATAGTGACTTAGACCATCTTTTCATAGGATAACAGGTTAATTATTGTTTTCTGTTAGGAAATAAGCATCACTTAGCTCTTACTTCACAGGTTGTTATGAGAACCAAATGTGATAATATTTGTGAAGTGCTTAGCACAATGCCTAGCATATAGGAGGCCCAAGAGATCTATCTTAATTTTCCTGATTGTTAGTGCTCTTACTCTATTTTCATTTTTTAATTCATTTTAAAGACAGCTTAGTGGTACAGTGGATAGAGTATTGGTTATGGAATCAGAAAGACTGGAGTTCAAATATAGTCTTGGATATGTCCTAGCTGTGTGACCCTGACAAGTCACTTAACCTCTGTCTGCCTCCATTTCCTTAATATAAAATGGGTATAATAATAGCACCTATCTTACAAAGTTGTTGTGAGAATCCAGTGAGATAAGGTTTATAAAGCACGTAGCACAATGCCTAATGGTGCATATATAGGCAATTATGCTTGTTCCTTTCCTCCCCATATACTTTGTATTTATTTATTAAAATGTCACGTGCCCAGCAGACTGTGAGCTTCTGGCATATACAGAAGATCATGCCTTTGTCTTTCTATTCCTAGAACCTAGAACATTAACTGGCACCTAGTAGTTGTTTGATAAATAACCATTGAATTGGACTGAATTGAGATAGCGAGATATGAATTGGATCAGTTAAGCAGTGGGTTATGTTCAATTTGTAACAATGAAAATACATCCTGCTTATCAGATATTTATATTACAATCCATAACAGTAGCAAAATTATAGTTATGAAGTAGCAACGAAAATAATTTTATGGTTGGGGGTCACCACAACATGAGGAACTTATTAAAGGGTTGTGGCATTAGGAAAGTTGAGAACCACCAAGTTAGGGATAGACTGACAAGACCTTTAAAGCCAGGCACAGGATATAGACTTTCTACAGTTGTCAATGGCAAATGATCATTCTTCAGTAGGGAATGAGATGAACAAAATGTTTTAGGAAGATTAAAATGGTGGTGGTATGCAGATAGATTGAAGCAGTGAGAGGTTGCTCTGTAGGGAGGCTAGTTAGAAAGCTATTATAATAATCCAACTGTGACATGTGAAGGCCTTGACTTGCATTGTCATAGTGGGTATTGGTAAAAATAGAGGCACATTGTGGAATGGTGCTTAGAGAGGGGCATTTCAAAGAAAGAATCATCAGGTTGGTAACAGATTAATTACATGGAGTGAAGGAAAAGGAGGAGCCAAAGAGGATCTCACACTTGTGATAATGATGGTCTTATTGACAAGTAATGATAAATCTCTTTCTCCTTTTCTTCCTGACAGTGCGACTCCATGACAGCATATCTGAAGAAGGATTCCATTACTTAGTCTTTGATTTGTAAGTACCCCTACACTTAGATTGTGTTGGCATGTTTGGGCTGGCTCTATTTTAAAGCAATCAGGTTTAAGTTGATTTTGAAGTTAATGGAGTTTCTTCTCATTAGAAAGAATAAGAAAGAAAGTCTTCTCATTGATTATGCTAATGTTTTGAAAATCCTCTTAAATTGGCATGACTTTTGATAAGAGGTGATCAATAATGTCTTCTTCCCTTTTGAAACACAATTAATTATTAGACTCACCCTTACATGTGTTAGCTTTCTCTGTTAATAATTAACAGTCTTGATTGAGTAAGTATCAACTGTGCCTTGAACTACAAAACATCTGAAATGTGTTTATTTTCCAAAGGATTTCTTAAAAATTAAATTTCCCTAATGATATTTCTTCCTAATGTTGACATATATGATTTTGGTACATAAGTTTAGAGCCTAGGACAATAATTACTGCTCTATGTCTTATGCTAGGCTGAGCATTGACTGATATGTAAAATATTTTCAGCATCTTCTATTAAATGAAAGTCATAGTTCAGAGTTGAACCTGCACATAATGTTAGGAAGCAATTTTTACTGTGGCTTTTTTCACAGAAGATGGTATCTTTTTACCCCATGCAACTTCCCTATTTGAAACACATTATTTCTATCTGCATTTGGTTATTTGCGGATGTAAACTGTGCCTTAATATAAAGTAGGAAATGCAGGTGGCACTTAGATGAGCTATTTAGGGCTACAGTTTATTTTTGTTATTAAAAAGTAGCACATGTGCAAAAGGGCCAGGATCATTTCCCCATTCAGCACTAAGTGACCAATGAAGCATGTATATGAATAAGGCATGTCACACAGAAAACAGAAACCTATTGAACCAACCAACAGCCAGGAGCGAGTTTTTCTTAGGTTGGGTAAAGCACATTCAGATTTGTCCAAATAAAAGGCATTTTATAATCTTGGCTGGCATTCCCACCCCAGACAGGAAAATGAAGGGACTTCATGGGATAAAAGTTGCCAAATGTGAACAAATGCTACAATTTTAAATATGCTGATTCAGGTCTCTGCATTTACCTTAATCTTTAGTAGGTTGAAAAAATATTTAAAGTTCATTGTGTCTATATTTGTAGATAGAGAAGCACTCAGACTTCAAAGAATTATTCTGAGTTGGCAATTTAAGAAGAGAGAAAGATGGCAATTTTTCTATAGATTTATAGAATTTTAGAGGGACTTTAAAGTCATTTAGGCCAACCACTTTATTTTACACATGAGAAAGAAATATAAAGTAGCTTTCCATCCCAATATGCCTATGGACTCTCTACAATAACAGTTTCATGACTATAGGCACAGGGAGCAGACCTATGATGTCATTGATACACAGAAATCCCTAAGGAAGAAACTCATTCCACCAGTGCAGGTCTGTGTAACTTCTCTGCAGCTCAGAATCTTAGGATTGGCTTAGAGCAGAGGTGTTAAATAAGGAGGAGGGTAGGACCCCAGCATATGGCCCACAATACTCCAAAGTAAGACAGGAGTCAAATTAAACCAAAGTTGGGAAATATGTAATAAAATTAACTTCTTTTAAAAGGAATATATAAATACGTGTGGTTTTCCAAATAAATATGCCTCCTCTAAGGCTCCTTATGTTTGTTTTAGTGACCCTCATTTCTGTTTGAGTTTGATGCTACTTGGCTAGAGCTCTGAGAAGTTGACTTGCCCAGGGTCATAAAGCCAATATCTATCCTAGATAAATTTACTAGAACCTGGTGAAGAAATAGAGTGAAGGCAGGTTACTAAATGGAGTTGGTTCAATGTGAGGATCAAGAGAATCAATCGGATTCCATCTCTTGAATACTGACGTATTATCCTCCGTCTTGTCATTCTTCTGCAAATCATTTATGGGAAAATAGATGGTATGTCTTCTGTTGTTTCATAAAATTCCAGTGGATGAAATTAATTAGCATCTCCCAATTCTGGGAAAGGAAAGACCTCAAAAGCTGCTCTCACCTTCCTAACTCAACAAAAATCTCACTTTTTCCCTTTCTCAATTTGGAAAATCCATCATCTTTCCTCCAAGCAGAAATCAGATCATCTAAAAGCTTATATACTGGTTTACATCCTGGTGTTTTGTTTTAATGCATAGAATCTGTGTCCCCCTATGTTCAGGATCCAGTAACAAGTTGAGGTGACATGGTCCTGATTTGTTATGCAGTTGGCGTACATTGTTTAAGAAATCTATATTTTTGAAAGTTTGAATCCTTGTTTCCTCAGTTAATTCAGATCCCACCTGTCATGTTAGGTTTTCATGGCCCTTGTAGCTAACTTGCTATGCACTATGCAAATGGTTCTCTTAAAGGATATTCTTAAAAATTATTCAGGACCCCAAAGAGCTTTAGTTGATGTATATCTATTGATATATTTTTAAAAGATTTACTTGGTAATTCATTTTAAAATAATAATAAACTCATTTACATGTTAACATTAAAACATTTTTTTATTAAAAAATAAAAGTAGCTGGGTAGTGCAGTAGATAGACTGCCAGGCCTATAGTCAGGTAGATTCATCTTCCTGAATTCAGATCTGGGCCTCAAACACTTACCAGTTGTGTGATCCTGGACATGTCACTTAACCTTGTTTGCCTTAGTTTATATTCATATGTAAAATTAGCTGGAAAAGAAAATGGGAAACCACTCCCATATCTTTGCCCCTCCCAAAAACAAACTGTCACAAAGAATCAGACGTGACTGAAAATGACTGAACGACCATAATTTAAAAATATTAAAATACTTATATTTTTCAAAACAAAAAAAATTAGTGAGAAGAGTGGCATTGTTTTATATATTTCTGTAAATTACCTCAGTGTCCAGCTCAAATGAAGATGACTCGGTTTTTATATCTCCTTCTACATTTCATTTAAATAATGAAATTACATTTTCCCTGACATAATTTCACTGAAGTACAGAAAGAAACTCTAGACTCCCATGGAGATGTAGTTGGAAAAGTGGGGACTGCTTTAATAAGCAAATGATATGTTAGTGTTGTTATTTTGATAGTTTTCACCTTGATGACCCCCTGAAAGGCCTTGGGACCTCCATGAGTCCTCAGACGACACTTTGAGAATTACTACACTGCACCATCATGCTATCACCCTTTTATTGTTGTTCAGTCTTTCAGTCATGTCTGACTCTATGTGACCCCATGGGCAGTCAATATCCATGGAGTTTTCTTGACAAAGATACTGGAGTGGTTTACTATTTCCTTCTCCTGTGTGTTCCTGTTTTATGGATTTTAAGGAATTAAGGCAAAAAGGAGTTAAGCTACTTACCCAGGATCACACAGCTAGTATGAATCTAAGGTCAGATTTGAACTCCTACTTCCTGACTCCAGGGCAGGACTCTACCCGCTGCACCATATACCACCTATCTAAACATCTGTAAATTATGTTAAAAAGCAAGTATGATTAGTAGAATTTCCTGGGTTGGGAGCCAGGAGACTTGGATTCTCTCATTCCTAGCATGTTTGCTTTCTTCTGTACTAGATATTCCATACTCTAACTCTGCCCTTTTATACAGGCAATCTCCCAAGCCTGAAATATTTTCCCCCCTCAATTCTACCTTTTGGAATACATAGCTCTATTCAGCTTAAGTGTCCTCTCCTCTATCCTCTACAAAGTTTTTCATGGTCCTACCAATTATTAGAACCCCCAGTCCCTCCCTCCCCAATTTACTTTGTATTAATTAGAGAGACAGAGAGAGAGAGAGAGAGAATTTGTTCATCTGTGTACATGGTGCTTTCTTCCCTCTTCTTCAGCCCCCCAGAGTGTAAGCTTGAGGACAGGAACTACTTTCATGTTTGTTGTATCCCCAGCTCCTAACATGGTACCTGGCCCTTTGAAGGCATTTAATAGCTAAATTTTGAACAGAAGACAATGAATTGAACTTCAAATTTGTAGTCAAAAGACATGCCTGACATGGATGCTAGTACTCCCTTTGAGACCTTCAGCGAGATACCACCTCAGCTGCCTCATCTAAACAAGGAGGAGTCTGACCTAGCTGGCTCCTACTATCTCTTCCGTTTCAAAATCTTATGATCCTATGACTTGAATCGATGTCTCTAACTAGTCTGTGATAGATGACGTATCATTCCCCAATGTTTGCTAGCATTTATGTGTTACTTTAGAGTTTGCAACATACTTTACAACTATTATCCACCGCAAAGCCCTAGGAGATAGGTGCTGTTATAATCTTTGTCTTACAGGTGAGGAAACTGAGGCAGGCAGAGGGTAAGTAACCTGCCCAGGGTCAAAGGGATGTTTGTTTCTTATTTGAGGCTCATCTTTCTGACTCAAGGTTCAGTGCTTTATCCATAGTGCCACCTAGCTGAGTTTCATGTTCCTCATCTCTTTAAACTGAAGGTAATCTCTAAAATTCACTGATTGTAAAGTCTAATAGAATAAACTGAAGGTAATCTCCTAAAATTCACTGATTGCAAGTTCTAATAGAACATACCACCTTAGAAACAACAAGGAGAAAGAACTCTTAAAGGCACTGAGATAATATAAGGACATATTGTCAATTAAATTCCTTAAATAAATTGACTGCAATGGTGGGGGACCATAGGAAATAGGAAGCAAACCAGGTATTATAAAGACTCATGTGCCCCCACTGAGCACACTTAGGTTAAATATTACTAGCTGCAAAGAAGGGCCTTAATTCCACCTTTAAAATAATTTTATTGAAGCAAATATTATAACAAAGATGAAAGTTCCGGAATTCCTAAAGAAGGAATGTTCTTTGGGCTTGTCTCTGTGATGATGGCTTTGGCAGTATTTTACTTATACATTCTTTCTGTGGAATTTTGAATGGTATGAACATAATGAGAAGTACTATTTTTAAAGGTCCACCAATTCTCCTTCAGATGATTATTCCATTTCTGAAAGGCAAAACAATAATTCTTTGCCCTCTGGGTACACAGTACAGGTTCTATACAGTGCCATTTCTATTTATTTGACCGATAAATACCTTGGTTGAGTTCAAAGCACATAGGTGCAACCATTCCATTTTTAATTAGTTCTTCCCATTAGAACCAGGACTCCATGCAAATGATGGATTAAAAGAAAAAAAAAATGGAAACAGCTTCACAAAGTAAAAGGGGTGAATAGCCTAGATTTTGTAATCTTTACCTAATCACAGTATACCCAAGAAAAAATTCTGAATTCAATAAAGTTTATCTTTATTTCTCTTCCCCTGCTCCCATATATAGCAGTATGATGCTCTTCCCAAGCACTCAGAACCTTATATTGTCCTTTATCTTAAGCTCCATGTGCCTTCACAAGGCCTGTGCTCTAGGACGATGTTCCATATTCTAGATGTTTCCTATATTTTTTGGTTTTGAAACTGGATCTTCCTGTGTTGCATGGTTGGGAAACATCATGGTCACTCTTGAGCCCAGTTCCAATACAAGTCAACCTATGTCTTGACCCAGTCAAGGTCGCCCTTTTTTAAGCATTCTGGAGGCTCTCTGCTCATGAGAGGAAATTCATCGTATGTGTGCTGGACTCACTATAGACACCCAGTTGGCTGCTCTAGCTCAAGTACTCACAAACTCAAATGATGCAGCAGCCTCAGCCTCCCTCAGTAGTATGGATTATAGATGTATACCACCATTCCTGGTTTCCTTTTTCATTCATCATTCATTCATTCATCAAAATTTACCATTCTGTCAGCAAACTCTTCTGGGTAATGGGTACCAACAGAGTAATATGCTATCTTTTCAATGGAACGTATTTTCATTCTAGTATTTGAAAACATTATAGACAGTGCCTTAACTTAGAAACCATTTTGATAGTGGGAACTTTAGACACTGTACCAGGCTGAGAAGTGACATGTGGTGTTGGGGAAAGGGAATGGAATTTTTCATATTTTTCAAATCATAGCCGGAGTCAGTTCAGTATTTCACCTATTTCCCATACTGACACCACATCTTTATCCATTGTCTATCTTTTTAGCACCACGGCAATTTATAAATTGTGTTATGTTGGTACAGAGTAAGACCCAGAGGAAGAAATCAATCACACTTGGGCGAGTTTCTAGGATTTAAATCCTTGGGAATCCATTATTCATTTGTTTGTCAATAGAAGGCCAACAATCATTTTGTGGGTGTCTGAATATGATGAGAACTTCTGAATTCTTGCTAGTGTTGACCTCCAACTTCTAAATAATTTCTCCTCACATTTCTTCGTAGCTATCACTCTTACTGTTTTTTTCTCCCATTTCTCTAAAAGTTTCTTCGTTGACTCTGCATCTTAATCCTGACCCGTTAGGCTTTCATAATGTTATGCAATACTCGTTCTCCTTCCTCTTTTACCTCTCCTATTCTATCTCCCTGATCCAGTGGGGAAGCCAGCTGGTACCCTGGGCCTGGAGTCAGGAAAATTCATCTTCACACGTTCAAAACTGACCTCAGGCACTTCCTAGCTGTGTGACCCTGAGCAAGTCACTTAACCCTGTTTGATTCAAGTCTTCAACTGTAAAATGAGCTTGAGAAGGACATAGAAAACACTCTAGTCTTTGCCAAGAGAACCTCAAATAGGGTCATGAAGAGTCAAACACAAATGAAAAACGACTGGAGAAAATTCTACCTCCCACTCCCAAAATGGTATTCTTCACTGTTGTCTTTCGTCTTAGGCTCTTCTCTCTCTCTTTCTCTTGTTGATCACCTCCCTTCCCTTGCTTTCAGATATCACTTCTATGAGGAAGGCTTCCAAATATATATATATTTGTAGTCCTAAACAAGTCCCTGAAATTTCTAATAGCCTAGTAGACAGTGATCTTTGTCTCAAACTCAACTTGTCTAAAACAAAATACTAAGAAAGGTCCCCTCCTTACTTATGTAGTTCTATTAATGATATTATTATTCATCTTCCCAAATTTAGATCAATTTGCTTACTGTATCTCAAAACAAGGCCTATATTATTCTCCTTCTTTTCTGTTTATACATACTATGTTCTTCAAACCTTGACTGCCTTCCTTACTCCTTTTTTAGACTTTTTATTGACATGTTTTATTTTGACAAAAACATTGCAAATATTTCCAAATTATCCCCCCTCCATGAGAGCTCTCTTGTAACAACAGCAACAAAAAATTAGCAAAATTAACAGTACAGTGACCTCTTCTGAAAATAAATGCAATGTTCCATATCTGTCGCAACTCCCCCCCAAAATCACCTACTATTTTAAAATTTTTTTCATGAATAGAAATTTATTCTTTCTCCCTCCCAGACCCACTCCATCAGGAAAAAAGAGAAAAACAAAACCCTTGTAACAAAAATGTCCAGGCAAACAAAACATTCCCTCAGTTATATACTTATTCTCTCTATCTGTGTATATGCATATATAGATATATTTATAACTCCTAACATTTTTCTACTGTAATATATGCACATATGTGTGTGTCAGGAGGTAGTGTGTTCCATCATTGTTCCCCTAGAATCATGTGTAGTCATTGTATAAAATGATTTCAGATTTCAAACTATACTACAAAACCTAACAATTTAGTTCTGATTAAAATATAGAGAAATTAATCTTTGGGATGAATTATGTGTACAACATACAAAGGCAAATGAATCTGAGCAACGTAGTATTTTGACAAACACAAAGACCCTAGCTACTGGGATAAGCAATCACTATATAAAAACTGATGAGAAAATCAGAGATCAGTGTGGAAGAAATTTGATTTAGAGCAATACCTCACACCTTATACTAAGATCAGTTCCAAATGGATGCAAAAGGTCACATAATAAACAAATCAGAGAAACATGGGGAAAATACCTAGAAGGTTTATGGATGGAAGAAAAGTTCATTGCCAAACAAGGGATAGGGAGGATTGCAAAAGATAAAGTGGCCATCTTCATTACATAAATTATAAAGGTTTTGTATAAACCCATCTAATAAAGCTAAGATTGAAGGAAAATCTTTACAGCAAATTTTTCTTATAAACATTACATTTCTAAGATATATAAGGAACTGATTCAAGTTTATGAGAATGAACCATTCATCACCTGATAAATGGATATTATTACTTAATTATTTAAGGATATTATTTGGTTATTCGGTTGTGTCTGATTCTTCATGACTCAGTGAACAGTACTGTCCATGGGGTTTTCTCAGCAAAGATGTGGAAGTAGTTTGCCATTTCCTTCTCCAGTGGATTAAGGCAAACAGACCTTAAGTCACTTGTCCAGGCTCACACATGTCGTAAGTTGTCTGAGGCCAGATTTGTACTCTCCCTGAGTCCAGGTCCAGCACTCTATCTACTGAGTCACTTAGCTGCCTCCATTGTAAGGATATGAACAGATAATACTCAATAGAAGAAATTCAGCCTATCTATAGCCATATGAGAAAGTGTACTAAATTACTACTAATTATAGAAATGCAAATTAAATTAATTCTGAGATTCTACTTAATAACTATCACAGGGGGAAAGATGATGAAAAGGAAAGATGTTAAATATTGGAGGGATGTGAGAAAATTGGCACATTAATGCATAACTAACCTGTGAATGGATACAGCCATTCTGGAAAGCAATTTGAAATCATACACAAAATTACTAGGCATCACATGCCTTTTGACCCTCCCTACTTCTCACTTATATAAGTTCAGCCCAGTTCAAACTACCACCCAACTATGAAACATTATTAACATACAACAACTTCTCTCTCCTTTGAATATCTGTAGTATTATTTCCAGTACCCTCTTTTTAAAATTAAATTGCATATTTTTTGTGACCTACCTCAAATTGTTGCTTTGAACTATTATTTAACCAGTGCTTAAGTTACCATGCATTTGTGCTTTCCCTCCCCACACCGGGTTTCCTTGTCTTAGCCCCTTTAATATAATCTTTAATCTAGACCATCCAACACCTTATTCATATTAGGTGCTCAGTAAATGTTCATTATCTGATTAGAACTCTGGCAAAGATAGAATATAAATTTCATGATTTTCCCAAGTAATACATTCTGCCACTTCTTACTTGATATACGGCTAAGAGAATTATGTAAAATGACTGAAAAAGCTGATAGTCCCTGCCTCTGACATCCAAATTTGCAGCGTATCTTGTGAGGTGCTTGAAATGTAAAAGTCCAAACTTAGAATGTTAATACTACATGGTAACTTGGAGGTCATCTAATCTGACCCCTCCTCATTCCACAGATGAGGAAAATGAGTTCTGATTTAGAGACTGCTATATTAGTAGGAAGTCACTTAACCTCAGTTTGCCTTAAATCACTGGAGAAGCAAATGGCAAAAGCACTCCAGTATCTTTGCCAAAAAAACCTCATACGGGGTCATGAAAAATCTGACATGACCAAACAAATGAACAACAAAAATAGGAAGAATGGTAAACAGAAAAGAATACTAGCTCTGGAGTCAGAAGGCATGGGTTTAAAACAAGCCTGGGATCTTACTGCCACCTGTGTGATCACGGATGTGGAATTTAATATCCTGGACCTCAGTTTCCTCAACTGTAAAATGAGCAGTTAGAATTTGATAACCTCTGAGGTCCTAGAGCTGTGAACCGAAGGTCCACTCTTCTAAAATTAGTAATCAAAGGATGTTGATTCTGGTTCTCTCTGTTCTTATATGTGATTCATGCATGGGAGATACCTTATGGAAAAGAATCTTTAAAGTAACATTTTGTTCTATTAAAAAAAATAGGATGGGAATATTTTAAGACTTGACTTGTAATTTGATTAATGTAGAGCGCTCTAAAGTGAGGAAACCCCCTCTGCCAATTCAGGTGGACACTTCCTCTGCAATTTATGGTCTTAAAGAGTAGCCTAGAACACTGAGGAATTAAGTGACTTGTACTGAGACTCACAGCCAGTATGTTTCAGAGGCAGAATATTAACCTATATTTGCCGTGCTCATAGGACTGCTCTTTATTCACCATCGCATGCTGGCATTAGTGTGATTTACTCCCGGTATTCAACAAATAAATGTAGAATCCTATATTTTCTGTGCCTGTCAGTCAATTGTGTGACTACCAATTTGTGATCTGCTATAAAATGTCATTTGTGAGAGCCTGCCTTTTCCCTTCTACCTTCTAAGTATATCCTCAATATAAGTATGAATTGGTATAAAGTTTTCTAGATATGAGAAAGCAAACATAGGGGTGTACAGTTAATGATATTCTTTCAGTTACCTTTTCCCCCCAACTGTCTTGGGATCCTCTGCTCTTTTAGACTATATCTCTCATGATTCTCAAAATGAATCATATCTGGTATGGTCTTCCACTTTTTAAACTTTGTACAGTCCAGCTGTTATTCTTGTATTTAGCTCTGCGTTGTCTTCATAAAGTATGTTGTGGTCTGCACTCCCCCAGTTTGGTGACTCCACTGTCATTGTTGGAGAAACAAGTGTATTATTGATATTGGCCTTCTAGTTTCAGTCCATAAATGTTCCAAGGATGGCCTGCTTTCTATGTTTCTTATGCCAAACTTTCTGTAAACTTATTTTGCCCTATACTGCTGCTTACTATTTTCTGAAACACTGGTATTAGTTTGGCTATCTCTTCCCTCAATTTAGCAAGATCATCAAGTCTTTGTTGGCTAAAATAGTTTTTAGACTTTTTTGATCTTATGATTGTGGTGATTTATGTCTGTCAGTTAAACTTCTTTAGGAAATGTGACAGCTTGCATAGATATCTGTTCATTTATCTGTTTCACAGTTGGGGCATTGATACCTGGTTTAAAGACATGTTTGGAGTAGCTTTAATTCTATGTTATATGTTTTCTTTGATCAAATATAAAGATTTGACTATACATGGAAAACTGTTTTGGAAATTACTTTCATGTAGGAATTGAATTATTTTTTGACTTTCAAATTATATAATTTCATTTTTTAAATGTTATTTGGTATATCCCATTCCTGACTCTTTGCCTGAACAAAGTAATTTTGATATATGGGCATTAGTTTTTCTATCTTCCATGAGTCTTTGGTTTCTCTTATTTCTTACTCATGAACCAAGGTTTGTTTGTTGGGGATTTTTTCCCTCTTTTTCTTCCTTATGTCTACTTTTGCATGGATGTCACTGAGGATTAAAATCTAAGTAGATTTGATTTGTTGGGTCTTATCTGATTACACATAGAATTTCTCTACCTCCTCATTTCTTATAACAGATGTAAGAATATAAGATGCAATTATCTTCATGGAGAATTTTCATAAATAGTCATCATAAGCAGTGCATTAGAAAAGGGTCCCATACAATTATTAATTGTTGTTTTGGAATAGCAAAGAAGAATTTTAATCTACATCTGATTGGATCCAGAAATTATGGAAACTTTAAGGAAAAATGACCATTTCTACTTCAAGTTTGTGATAGAAAAGGAGAAGAATATTAGGTATATACACTAGAATTTGGAAGAACATATTTCAGTGAAATCAGAGTAGAAGTGGGTGGGATTCTGTAGACTAAAATTATACAAAGGAAGTCAGGCCAGGAAGAAAGAGAAACTTTTGAGAATGAAATTTTGAAGACATAGAAAGAAATTCCATTGAGTAGGGAAAATGGGAATTGTCTACAGAGCAATGTAGATGTACAAAAAACCAACTTATCACATACATACACATACACTTATACACATATATATATACATTTATATGTATATACATACATATATGCATATATGTATATACATACATATATGCATATATGTGTCATGTTTTTATGTATATCTATATGGTATATATACAAAATGGAAACAAAGGCAGATAAAAGAAAAATGCAAAAAGGTCGCATATAAAAGTAGCATCATATTCTTAAGCTCAGGATGAGCTGAAGCTGGTGAAAAAAATGGGTGACAACAAAAAAAGGGTGGTTTCAGCTATGTTAAGGAAGATAACTGCATCAAAAAGGAATAGGACAACTTTTTGTTGTGTGTGAGAAAGTGATAACTGACCTGAGAAAGAATGCAGAGCTGCCATTTTTAATTTTGCTTTTTTCTTGTTTTGTTTCTTCTTTCAAGGAAGATGACTTTAAATTAGAAAGGACAGAACACAAGTGGCTTTTAAAGAGTTGATCCCCAAGAAGCCTAACGAGATAGTAAGAAAACACTGACCATCATTGGATGAATTCTAGTCAACTGACTCAGATGAAATATGTGCCCTTTGTTTCCTGGGTGGGGGGAAAAAAGCCTGAGTATTGTGATTGCTAAGACACTATCAGTGATATTAGAAAAAATCTAGAGACCAAGAGAATAAATGGAAGACTATAGAAAAGTAGTCCTTGATCTTAAAAAAAAAAGCAGGGGTTGTAGGGGCTGGGAGTGGAGAATAGAACCTGAAGATATAAGCCAGTGAGCTTGACTTTGATTCTGGACAAAATTCTAGAACACAGTATTAAAGAGACGGTCACTTGCCATCTAGAAAAGGGATTGGTGATCACAAAGAATCCCCATTACTTCATCATCAGTAAAGTATCCTAGATTCGCATTAATGCTCCTTTTTTTTTGACAGGCTGTTATATTAGGAAAATAGCATAAATTTAGTTTACCCAGATTTTAGCGTTTGATAAAGTAGCTCATGGTATTCCTGTGAAAGAAGATGGAAAGATAAGGCCTAGATAATAGTACAACTGAAAGGATCAGAACTGGTTAAATGGATGACTTCTAAGAGTGATTATTTATATCCAAATGTCTTATTGGAAAGATTCCCCAGTAGAATGCACCAAGGAACTGTGCTCCAAAGATACTGTTGAACATTTTTGTTAATGATTTGAATAAAGTCACAAATGGCATCCTTATCAAATTCGTAGAGGACATAAACAAGGAAGAATAGCAGCTCCCACACTGGCTGACAATCAAACTCTAACAAAGTATTTCCATGTTAGAACATTGAACTGAATCTAATCAGATGAAATTTTCTAGTAATAAATGAAAAGTCTTATACTTGGGTTCAAGAAATCAAGTTTACTAGTACAGTATCAGAAAGGCATGGTTGGATGGTGGTTTATCTGAAAAAAAAATATCTGGAGAATGGTGGTAGGTACTGCGTGCTCAATATAAGTCAAAGCATGGTAGAGCATCCAAAAAAGCTACTGCAGTCTTGAGCTGTATTAAGTGAAGCATAGCTTCCAAGATTAAGGAGAGTCTATAATACTCTGAGTCATACTAGGAAGTATAATCTGGAATATTGTGTTAAATTCTGGTCATCAGAGTTTAGGAAAGACACTCATGGGCTGAAGAATAAGAAAAAGAATGGCAAAAAATCTTGAAATCCACTGCATATAAAAATTGCTGGAAGGAACTAGAGATGTTCAGTCAGAGAAGAAAGGCTGTAGAGAGAAGAAACATGGTAGCTTTTTTTTTTTCATGTACTTAAAAAGCTGACATACAACATGAAGGTTATACTTTCTCTGTTTTGTCTCAGCCTCCACAACTAAGAGCAATGGAAGTTGCAAAAAGGCATATTTAAAATAAAATTCCCCAACTCCATATAGGAGTGGAAAGAATTGTTTTAGGAAGGCAGTTTCCTTTTGAGTCAAGGTCTTCAGACAAAGACTCCAGACAAATAAATACTTATTAGGAATGGTGTAGAGGGGATGAATTGGACTAGATGATTGCTGGGCTCCCTCTCAACTCTAAGATTGGGTGATTCTGTAATATCTATCCAAGGAGGAGCTGTAATTTCCTTCCAGTTTGCTTCAGTATTCTTTTGTCTTTTGAGAATGATATGATTCATTTCCTCCAAGAGCATGTGGTTGACTTAGTCATGTAAACTACTCCATTAGTCAATTGATAGTCTAAAAGTTATAGTTTGTGTTCCCCTCTTCCCTCCTTTTCTTCAGCTCTGCCATATCATTACCGAAGCAGATTTAGAGCACCCAGAATTTATGATGGTCTTAACTTTCTCTTTTCCTGGCATGCTACCATTAAAGAATATACTAACAAGGGGCCAGCCTGCTGGTGATGAGCCTCATTCTCCATAGTTAACTAAATCATTGATCAGAAAACAGACACAATTTGTCCCCTGCACTAATTAATCAATCATTAAACATTTATTATATGCCTATGTGCCAGGTGATGTGCTAAGCACTTGGGATACAAAAGGAGGAAAAAGAGAGTCCTTGCCCTCAAGGAGGTTACAGTCTAATGGGGGAGGCAAATAAATATTTGTAAACAAATATGTACAAAGCAAGTTATATATATGTGTGTATGTATATATAGTAGAGATTATCAAATTACATGCCATCTCAGGGTGAGGGGAGGGGAGAAATGGGGAGAAAATCTGGAACTCAAAATCTTATGGAAGTGAATGTTGAAAACTAAAATTAAATAAATAAATTTATAAACAATCTTAAAACAAACAAGAAAAATAAAGACATCATTTAGCCCAACACCATTATTTTACACAGGAGGAAGCTGAAACATAGAGAAATGAAGTGATTTGTGCAAGGTCCCATGACTCATACTTAGATTAGACTGTCTTCTCTTAAATTAAGTAAAGTATATCCTACTGATTGTGAAATAAATGGAAAATGCTACCAGAGCCTTTTTCTCCCTCTGATACAGTCTGTCGCACTAGAAACATGCTTGTGGTTTAATAAAGAACTTTTATTTTTTTTTAGTCTATCCCAAGAATATGACTTCCCTAAAACCGTTTCTTAGTCTCTATTTGAGTTTGTTCATTTGTATTATTATAGTGACTTAAATGGTAATATGTACATTAAATTGTACAGACATTTTTTATCCAATATTCAAAATAGGAAGGGGGTGAGTAGAACTTAAAAGGAAATACTTCTAACCACTTCAGAGATCTGTGTCTGGTACTTTAGACGTTGAAGTTACACATATATCAATCAACATATTCCCATTTATCCTTGAAAATTTTTTCAGCATTAATGCTAATTCAAGTCAAGGTCAATTCTAGAATTAAAGTATTCATAAGACACCTAGTGAAACACTAAAATTTCTCATGTTTCACAGCAGTTTATGTTAGATCATTTCCAGCATAGTTCAGTGACCTACTAATTGGAAAATGAATGGAACAGTAGAGAGTTCTGTTATGTTTTATAAGGTACATTGACTGAAAGCACCATGCTGGGCTGACCTTTCTATGGGACTAAAGGGCACATTCTTCTATTCTTTTAATTCCTTTTCTGCAGAAGGCAAAACACAATTTACTAGACCTTCTTTGTTTCTTGATGATGCTCAAAGACACCCACACACCACTGTTCTTTTATGTTAATGGTTCCTTTCAGACTGTGTGGGGTTGTATACTACCATATCTCCTAATGGTTTTTTAAAAATTTCATCCTACACACAGATCACATCCCAGAAGATTTAGAGCCAGAAAGATCTAGTTTAACACATGATTTTACAAAAGGAAAATCAAGACCCAGAGAAGTACCTCTGAAGTGAATAAAGGGTGTCTTTAGAATTCTTGTCCATTACAATAATCTCATTTTCCAAAGTACCATTTTGGGGGTTCATTTTGATGGTATAGTAATTTTTATCTTTTGATGTGAAACAGGATTTCTCAATGTTGTGCCTGTATTATTATTTTTTTTTACACTTCAGAAAATAGTCAGGTCAGAAGATTTTGTGGAGATTTGAATTTCCTGAAACTTCAGTGATTTTTTTCAAAGATCTCAAGTTTTACAAAATGGTTAACAGTAATAATAATAACTGGCAAATCATAAAGCGCTATATAAATCTCAGCTATTAGTGTTATTAATAAGTAAAGTTATTTTTCCATTAAATGGGTTGCAGTCTTTGGTTCCATAATTTTCAGAGTCATGGATCTAGAACTGGGAAGTACCTCAGAGGCCATTTAGTACAATTCCTTCATTTTACAAATGAAGAAATGGAGGTCCAGGGAGGCTATGTGAAGGCTCAGAAGCAGAATTTGAACTGGAGTCTCAAATTCCAGAGTCAACACTCTTTTCACTGCGCCATTTAAAAAGCATGTTTTTAAGGTCATTGGAATTATATGTTATAGACAGATTATTTGAGATAGAGATGGAGATAGAACTATATCTCATATACTAAAAGAAAACAAGATTAAAAGTGCACGGTGGATTGGTTAAACCTTAGAAAACAACTGAAGAATCCCTTTTTGGCAACTCTGTTACATTTGGCTGCAAAGTAGTTTCCTTCCTAGAGTTATTAAAGGTAAACTCTTTGTACTCAAGAAAGAGCCATCAAAGCCATATATCTGAAAGCCACTATAGCAATGGGATTTCGTTAACATTTATTAATTAGCAACAGGGATTAGATCTCCATAAATATGCCTGAATTTTTACAAGCTTTGAATTTTACACTAGAGACTGATTCAAACAGCACTTTCATTTTTGACATTTACAGTTAAAGTATAAAGGCACATTGAACCTGTGAAAAAGAGTCAAAATCACAGAATGCCAAATGGTAGAAACTTCAAAGATACCCTCTTTCAATGTTCTCTTTCATTTCACATATAAAGGCTATGAAACCCAGAGTATTTATTGTGTCCTGGGGTTTGGAGCTAAGTAAGGACCTCAGGATGCTCTCTTTCAATGCTTTCATTTATAGACCAGCTAACCCCAAAGAGAGAAGTGTCTTGGCCACATTCACACAGCTGATGGCAGAACCTGTATTTGAATCTATTACTGGCTAGTCTGTCAAAGACCAAAACCAATATTGCTTCACAAAATAATAAAAGTTGATTAAGAATAAGAATGATACTTCAAGATATACATCCAAGGATGTCAAAGACAGAAAATATTATTAATATTATAATAATTATTTACCATTAATATTAATTTTATGTATTCATATATACACATACATATACATATATATATATATATATAGTATGTATGTGAGTATGCTCAATATTAACCCTCTCTCTCTCTCTGAACACATACACACACACACACACACTTTTCCTAGGCCATCTGTATCCCTTCTTATCCATGCTTTGTTGATTTAGTGCATGCAAAATAAATTTTAATTTTGTGTAATAGAAATTGTCTATTTTCTCTTCTGTGACCTCCTCTATTCCTTTCCTAGTTAATAATTCTCTTATAGACAGACATGAAAAATAACTCTATAAATATCCATCTAGTTTCTTTATAATATGATTTTTAAAAATTGAGCTAAAAATTCATTTCAAATTTAATATTTTATGGTTTAAGGGACCTGATTGAACCTGGTTTATTTTTATCTTTGTTTTTGGCCCAGCTACTTTCTACTATTCCTAGCCATTCTTTTTTTT
>CM053583.1:164330652-164382078 GCA_028627135.1 Pseudochirops cupreus
AAAAGTACATAAAAACCAACCCTACCCTCCTTACCTTTGCCATAGCCCAGAGCCATTGGGGGTGGGAGGGTGGGGGTGGGGAATTAATGACCAGAGCTTCTTTGACCAAAACTTTGCCTGTGCTATTTGGTGACTAGCATTGGTTTCTTCCCTGACCATCTATGAAAGAACCTTCTTTCAATTCAGAAAGATGAGTACTTCATTTTTTCCCTTTCGTTTCACTTTTACCACCACTTCATCCGTGTTTATCCTCCTGTTTTAAGACCTATGTTTCCTTGTGACCTCAGATTTTAAACAGTTTACTCTATGCATGAGAAATGCCGATTTCCAATCTGCCCGTCACTTTACAATTTCCCAGGATTGTTGTTATGGGAATTTTTAATAAAATCTCTTTCTTTGGAGAAAAATATGGTTTCTCTACGGTTATGTACATACTGGTTGATTTGTATGCAATTAATAAAGAGCACAAATTGTTTTATCTGATAATGTCACAAATTCTCTGTCTAGTTGTCTTTTCTTTTTCGTTAGATCCAGAAATTGCTTTATTTAGCACAATCCGGTCCCAGTTTGGTGTAAAAGTCAAAGACTCCTGAAGAAATGTAATTTGTGTTTGTTTCTTTCTTTCTTTCTTTGTTTCCTTTTAACTCCCATTTTATTTAGTATTTGATGTGATTATGTGCCTTTAAAATGTTCTCCCTTCCATTCTGCCCTTGTATCTTTGCAGTCATTGTATACAGCAGATTCTAGAAAGCGTAAATCATTGTCACCTAAATGGCATAGTTCACAGGGACCTGAAGGTCAGTATATGAAGCCTATAAATCTGATAACCAGAAGCTTTCTGGGGAAGGGCAGAGGGTGGGCATCTAATATGGACCCCTTGCCTTCCCCCTTCTCCCCAAATGACTAAATGACAAAAAAAAATGCATGATGTTTCTTTCCAGTTTGCTCATCCACAGGCTAAGCATACATCACAGCAAAAGGAAACTTTTTTTTTTAAAGAAGTTAAACTTTAGGTTAACGATTAGAGATGTAACACAAGTAATTCAACTTCTCGATACAATCCAAGGCAAGGGGAAATTTCATCAGTTGTCCAGCATTGATCTAGAGATACCCTTGGGCTGTGATGTATGTCTGCCTGTAGATTTAAACACCACTTCTGTTCTGAGACCATGGGTTACAGTAGCAGAACAACTGGCCACACATTTGCTCCATTCGAGCCTGAAAGACCCTCTCAGGCAGGAGGTAATAATTGCCTCCTAAATGAAAACACAGGAAGTTAATCATCTACCTGAAATTCATTAATTATGGAGATTTTAGCACATGATTAGAAAAATTGGGGGGAACTAAATTTATAACTCCCAGAACCCTTTTTTTCCAAGACAAATTATGCAATTGGGTTTAGTTTTAAATTTGATTTTTTTTTTCCTAAAGAGTGTTTCCAATGGACCTGAGCTCCTCCAAGAAATCAAAAGCAGCACATATTAATCATTCATTTGAGCACAAAACCTGGCAACACGTGGCAGGCAGTATCCCAATTCTTCTGACTTGGTGCCTGCTGTCACTGAGTAATATGTGTAGACATCTGGAGGTGCTTTCTTGCATCCCCGGTGTTGGACTAGTTTTATACTTTAACCCAGTGTCTGTGAGGGTATACAGATAGTGAGTGTAAGCTTGGAACTAACACACGCCCCCTGGTGTTTGCATGCAGTCATTGCATTCAGCAGATCCTGGAGGCTGTGCTTCACTGCCATCAGATGGGGGTAGTCCATCGGGATCTTAAGGTGAGTAATGCCGTTGGAGTAGATACCACACCACACAGGTCCAAACTACTCACTGTTCAGCTGCAGTTATGCTCATAAAGGCAAAAAAAAGCCATGAAACATGACTCATTCCATGACTTTATGAAAATACTTTGACTCACTACAACCCACCCTTTACTCCATTCCTTCTGTGACACATACTTGAGACTTACACAAAATCTCTTTTCATCAGAAGGAAAATAACATCCTGCCATTAGCAAGAAACAGGATGATCTCTCCTTTCTTCTCTGAATGGGCAAAAGCCCTGAATCGTCTTGCTTTAGGTTAGGGAGCTCCATCATTTGTCTCTTCTATGGAGAGTTGTTTTAGGATATATGTTCAAACAAGACTTACTCTCTGGGACAAGTGAATTCTTTTGTGTACTCCACCCATCCTCCTGTGGCACTGAAGAGCAGAAGCTTACCTTCTTTACCCACCAGAGCAAGCCATTCCTCCAAAGGACCCAGTTTACATCACAGAATGAAGCCTAAAGATATGATTTACAATGACTGTTCACCTAATGCAAAGGTACATGAAGGATGGCCTGGGAGTTTTATCATATCCTATTTGCCCCTTTCTTTCCTTCCATAGTTGAGATCTATATGTGGTATGAGTTCACAGAAATAATGAATCAGATTGGATTCACATTTTTCTTTCAAATGATATCAACTCAATGGTAATATGGGCTATAGGACTAGGACTTTAATGCAAGCAAATATAGGTTAGGTTCACTTTGATCATAGGTTCACTTCAGAATGTCATGGTATTCTAGGCTCAAAAAATGTGGACAGAATGTGATTAAGGTACCTGAGTCTCCTAGTAAAACTCCGAGATTTGCGTTTTTTGGCTCTTTTTTTAAAAAGTTGGCAAATGTGATGTGGAATGATGGCATTTGTATATTTTCGGTAGGAATGATTAATGGATAAGGTCCATCTAGAGATCTCTGTCAGGTCTCTTCCTTGTTCAGTGTCTTTATCAATGACTTGACATAAATGACATTCTGATAAAATCTGTGATTGAACAGAAACTGGGAGAGAGGGCTAAGGTAATAGATGATAGCATGAGGATACAAAAAGCTTGTGAAAGGCTAGAAAGGGCTGAATCTAAAACAATCAAGTTTAATGGAGATAAATATAAAGTTGACGCAAAAAGAAAATAGTTCCATGAATATCAAAGGAGAAAGAGCATGGATAGATAAAGGTGAAGGTGAAAAGGATCTTTTGGTCTTAGTAGACTACAAATTTAGAAGCAGTCATTTGTGTGATGTGATAGAAAAAAATGAACTTCATTTTGGGCTACATTTATAAGTATATGCTATACTATGAATTTTCCTATACTATCCTAAACAAGACAATACTATACAATGCAATTATACTATTATACTTTAGTGTTGATATGCTATAATGAGCTGTGCTCTCCTGTATTATGGTACATTATACTACAGAAGTATAATGTCCAAATTAAGCAAAGTCATAGTACAAATGGTCAGCCTGTATCCATGAACTCCTCGAGGGCAGGGACTGTCTTTAATCTCTTTTTTTTTATCCCCAGTGTTTAGCATAATGCCTGGCATATAGTAGGTATGACGATTAGTTGATTGAAGCATTATGTTCAATTCCTAATATCTAATTTCAGGAAGAGATATTGATAAACTGGAGTTGGTTAGGAGAGGGCAGCTTGAGTGATGAGACCTAAAACCATTTTGCAGATGGTTAATTGAATGAACTGCTAATGTTTAGCCTAGAAGAGAAAAGACTTGGAGGGGGAGAAGTTCCTAATTGTTTGTCTTCAAATATTTGAAAGATTGACCTACTGGTAATATGTGCAGAGCGATAATATATGCAGATGCTGTCCATCCAAAAGCAGTATAGCACAGCTTCTTCAGTGTTATTTGGTTGGGACCCCAAGTGTATCATTAGGACCAAAGGATAAATGTTATAGCAATGTTATAGATTTGTGGTTTAATACAGGGAAAGTTTTTGTCTAGTGGTGAGAGCTGTCCCCAAGTGGAAAAGGAGAGCTACCTTAGTAAGTATGTAAAGATCTTCATATGGTCGTAAGAGATCTTCAGGGTGTGATAGGGTGGTGATTGTTCAAAGTTTTCTTTGTCCTTGTAATTCATGATCTTTCTTCTGAATTTGCAACAATGAGGGCCCCACTGAGGGTAATGTTGCAGTCATGCCCTGTGAGAGATAAAAGCTCGAGTTATAGGTAGACTGTATGACCCTTAGACTCCCTTCCAGCTCTAAAATTTTATCATTGTATAATATATTTTCTCAAGTAGAAACATAAAAATCAGGTGGCATTGGAGAGTTTGTCTTCTCCTTGTTGAAGCTAACTCCTCATCAACAAGGTTAACAGGAAGGAGGTGTTTTATGGTATGGATGAGGTATCTTTTAAAAAAATGTTCCTTTTTATTGTGAATTTGACAATTATCAGCAAACAGACATCAACAAATAGTTACAATTTTATATTCAGTCCTCTCTCTTGTTCTATGTAGACTGAAAAGTTTATGTTTGCTGATTATTGTCAAGTTCACAATAATTTTTTAAAAAAGAAAAGAAAAAAGAAACAGTATCAAAACTAAGCTCTCATTCATAGTCATCTTATTCATGAGGAACTAACCTTGACAAGAAGAGGAATAAAAGAAGTTCCAAGCAGTTGTTCATGACCCAGTTGAGATTAGATAATGTAAATTTCTAGTGGATCATATCACCATCATTTAATAACTTCCTCCACAACTCTCAGTAGTTTGGACAAGAAACGGGGCATGAAATACTGCAAAAGCATAAGGAAGCAAAATATGCATGATCAGAGGATGCAGCTTGGTTGAACCGATTTACTATGTGGACAAGACTATACAGAGAAGACTAATAAGAAGTCACTGACACAACAGTTTATTGACCTCAAGAATAGAGACTGATTTTACCTGAGAAGGAAACATCAAATGTAATCAGCATGCTTTCTAGGAAGAATGACTAGAAAAAGTTGCTTTCTGCATCCTAAATGATTTCTGCTCTGTCTCCACCCTTCCCTCAATGAGAAAGCATGTTTTTAGCTCCTATTCCCTTTTTCTCATTTTGGAGAAAACAGAGGGATTTTATTAAACATACAAGTAATGTCTCTGATTATTTTTTGTTAATCCTTTAGTAACTATCCCCTTCATTCCCATGAAATTTATTGGTTGGATATATTACTGTTTAGCTCAATTCAAGATTGTTCTTGATTTTAATAGAACTTCTTATAAATATTCCAGAGGTCATTTTCTTCGTATGTCCAAAATCTCTGATGCTTTGCTCTTCACCCTGTATTTGGACATCCATCTTAAGAGCCACATCATTACTCATGTGCTGTTATCTTCATATAGTATAGTAGTGTTGGCAGCTGTGAAAAGAGAGTTTGAAAGCTGTTTGAGTGTGGGGAAGAAGACTTACATGAGCTTATATCCCTAACAGTACTTTATACAGTATATGGGGAGGAGTAAGCCTCTAAGTTGTAATTAAATCAACAAAGTTGAATAAATATGGCCCCTATCTTCTAAATGATTTAAGTGTTAGAAAGATAAGCTAGCAGTCACACAACATTCATCCAGTGGATAAGTAAGTATCTTGGTTAACATTCTTTACAAAGAGAGCATATATTTTTGGAAAGTTGAATAACTTTTGACCAAGGAGTGTTCAATGGCAGGACACCTGACTTTACTGATGAGCAGGGCCTAGAGATCTAGCAGACATAATCGGGTCCCAGATGAGGTATGGGAGAGAAAAGAAAAATTCAGGTTGATTTTTTTTTTCTGAAGCCTCTTGCATTCAAAGATAATAATGCGGTAGTGTCCATAGTTATTGAGAAACTAGGCTTAAAGAAGATTATAGAGAAGAAATGAAAAGTCATTCCTAGGTTTAATCTAAATTGCTCTGGTATAGTCAAATTATGCCATCTTAAAGACCCTCTAGAAAATCAGTGAGAGGTGGAGGTAGCATGCTATTTTGGAGTCCAAAGACCTGGGCTATCATAGACAAATCGATTTGCTTGAACTCTCTAGTTAAATGAGGGATTTGAATTTCATTTCCTCCATGAGGTCTAACTCTTGATTTTTTTTTGTTTTGTATATACAAATGTGGACCCATTGATGTAGAAGTAATGGACTAGAATTTTAGCATATGTATTAAAACACTATTAAGTATTTGGGGGGGTCTAAGGACATCCAGTAGCCAGGGAGACTTTGATTAAAGCCCCCTTTCTCCTTCAAAGATACTGTAAGAATGTCTATAGAGATTAAGCTAAACCAGGTATTTGAAAAGCTAAAAATATAGTTTAAAGAATGTGTTGAGGAGGAAAAAGGCACTGATCTTCTGTGTCAGAAGAAATCAAAGAAGATCAGAAGGGAGACATGTTTTCTAATATAAGCAATGAAGAAACTGTTGGTAAACTTGTCGAGTAAAACCTTTGTTGAAATAGAGGTGACAGAAAAGGGTCAGGGAGAAAGGTTTACAGATACACTTTTTTTCAAGGTACAATATTAAGACTTGGTATCTAAGACTAGAATAGCTTCATTTGAAAACATGTAAAAATAGTATTTTTTAAAATTGCCCTCTGCATGGCTGATAATACACATTCCACCAAGTGTTTTAGTGAACTTGAAAGTAGATAATATACTTAGTTTACAATATTCATTTCTTCTTGTTTTTTAATACTACAGAACAATTCTTTTTAAAGGGAAAAGCATTGCTTAATAGCTAATTAACAAGAGCACTCTATGACATTTTAAAAGTGTCTTGTTGTGTATATAGTAGTAATACAAGAGAATTCTGGATAAGAAAGAAAATTTCTTTCCAAGAAAGCTTAATCACAGAGATGATGAGTCATTTGGAAACTCTGTCCTGTGATATACTATGTCAAAGCCTCTTTCTTATTTTTTGGGGGGGAAGAATGACTATCTTCTGTAGCAATGATTTCCAATTGACCAGAGACATGATGAAGTCATGACATTCTGCTGTAACCCCCTGAGAATGCAGTTATGTCGAAATACTTTGTCTAACCAAAATGTATTAAGAAAGAAAGTTCAAATACCATGATCATCACTTTAGTTTAATAAGTCAGTGTATGTTTGATATGGCTTCTGGAATTACTTGACAAACAAAATCACTTTTTTTTCCCCTGAAAAAATACAAATTCTTCTTCAAATATATATATATATATTTAACAATCCAGCTTAAATTGATATAAATGTTAAGTGTCAGGATGATTTCTGCCGGGTTGCTTTTGTTATGTTTTTATGCAAAAATTGGGACAGAAGAATACTTTCATTGTTCCCAAATGTTCTATTTGCCAAAGTCAGTCCTTGGATAGATCTAGCTTCAGGCTACTTGGTTATTGCCCATCTCTGAGGAATATAATCTTCACTATTAAGAGAAAAAAATATTTGGGGCAGCTAAGTGGCACAGTGAATAGAGCACTGGCCCTGGAGTCAGGAGGACCTGAGTTCAAATCCGGCCTCAAACACTTAACTCTTATTAGCCATGTGACCTTGGGCAAGCCACTTAACCCCAATTGTCCTGCATACCCCCCTCCAAAAAAAAAAAGGGAGAGAGATGCTTACAATTTATATTTTTAAAAAGATGATTTTTCAGTAATATGTCCTAATTAATTTAAAAAATGCATTAATCCCTTTTCATGATGTCAAATAGTGAATTCCAAAGTTTGCAATAGAATAAAATCACAACCATCCTCTCTTTCTCAATACCAGTTTTTGGCAGAGATTTAATTAAATAAAGTAAATCTACCTACATACCTGGTAGCCAACTTTTCTAAATAGTCTCATGCTATTCAAAAGTGCATTTTTCTACATATAGATAATTGGCATAGATAAAATAATTTACATAAATCACTTTGAAAACCCTTGGGTGATATAAAAATGTGAACTGTAATACAGAAAAGTATGGAACAGTACAATTCATGATCTTGAGGCAACAACTGATAATTTCCAAATATTCATTAAAAGAGAGGTGTCTTAGAAGAAACTCTGTCCTTAAAAGAATTTCAGTTTCACAGCCAGTAGAGATTTTAATGCCAAGTATAAATACCTAGCCATTCATTTCTAAGGATTTACAGAGGCTCTCAATGAAAGTGAGGTAAAGCCAGTTTTCCCGCTAGCAGTACCATGTGTAAGTGAAGTGAATTTGTTTCCTCTCAGATCAGGTTCACAATCAATTTCGGTTTGCTTCTTCCTGGTAGCTTTGCTCACACCTTCATTGGCAAGAAGCAAGAGAAACTGAAAACATTGCAAAGCAAAAGATGCTTGAGAAGTAACTGAAGCACCCTGATCAATGAAAAGGAAAAGAGACTTTTAAACTTTTTAAATACTTGCTAAAGGATGCTAGGCTCAAACAAAATATAAGAAATAAAATGACTGACTTTTCACAAATTACCAAAGAATTTGTCCAACTAGTTAGAAGGGGAAAATACCTTTTATTTCACGTAATCAGAGATTTAGAGCTAGTGAGAACCTCTGAAGTTATCTGACCCAAGCCATCCATTTTATAAACAAGGGGAAAAGTCCAAAGAGATGAATGATTCATATAAAGTTAAATAGGTACCAATTTGCAGAGCTGGGATTAGAACTCAAAGCCCTAGACTTAGGCATTTTTTTTTCACTACAGTGCCTTGCATTCCTTTCAAAGAAAATAAATACTTTTCTGAAGTATGATGATTTAAAATATTCTTACTACTTGGTTGATCCTAGGCAAGTCATTCTTCCTCCACAAACTTTAGTCCCCTTGACTATACAGTCAGGAGGTTGGACTAGTTGGGTTCAAGGTCCCTTCTAGATCTGTGATCATCGTTATGAGCCAAAATAAGCATGACGTACTGTTGGTGGTGCTAAAGATTCTCATTAATCATATTTATGCCAGTTATTTCTAACAGTCATTCTAAGTCAAAGCTATTGAATTATGGGGCCATGAGACTTTGGACAGCATGAAATAAATGAAGAACTGATCTCAGAGTCAGGAAGAGCTGGGGGCAAGTCCCTCAACCCTGGGCAAGTCATTTAACCTCTTAATGCCTACAGTCAATTCTCAGACTCTAAATTCTGGAATAGCTGCATTGGGAGAAGACATATCCTCACCAGAAGTTCACTATACCAATGAAAACATGGTGCTGAATGGAAAGAGAGGGAGAAAGAGGGGGCAGGGCAAATCATCATAAATGAGACCTGTGTTTTGTTTGTTTGAATTTGTCTTGAGGTTTAGAGAGTTGTTGAGTTCTCCTAAACTGATTATAAAGCCAGTTCTCCTTGTTAACCATCTAACCTTGGATAAGACACTACTTCTCTAGACCTCAGTTTCTCCATCTGTAAAATGAAGCGGTTGGATCTCAGACATTCCTCAGGTCCACTTCAGCTCTAAATCTAGGATTCTGTGGTTCTCTAAATAAATAGAGAATCAAGAATATATAGTTATCATGGAGTATCTATCTTTAGGTTATATGACTTACTTCCTTTGAAGCCACATGCCTGGGTACCTCAGAATCTTTTGTGTAGTTTCAAAGAGTTCTCAAATCATAGTGAAAGAAGATCCTGGAAATGTTGGGGGCAAGGGCAACAGTTGCTATGTATTACATCTGGTATGCTATTCGTGGTTGTTGACACTATGAGCAGATGTCATGGAAAAGCCTACATCATTATGGAGCAGAGGAGTGGATAAGAAGTCTATCTGTGGGCGTGGCAACAGCACAAACCTAAGACACATCTCAGAAGCATTTCCATTTTAAGCTCTTACATAGTAGCCCCTAACTAGAGTAAGTGTAAATACACTGGACTTCATATTTTAAACACCCCCCCCCAACTTATAAGCATCTGACATACAAATATTCTACACAAAACCATGACCAGTCATGTCGAGGACTGGGGTGGTTTGATCGCTTCATAGACTTTTACAACAACAAGCAGTCACAACATAAATGCTATTGCCAAGTGGTTAGTTCAAAAGGCAAGATGTTTCCAGGCAGTCAGTACAGCTACAAGAAGGAAGAGGAATACCCCTTTTTTATCCAGAAGTTTAATTTTTATGAGAATGATTGCACTATTTTAGGAATTAAAATTATTTGCAGGGATTAAAATGCCCCAGAGCCTAATGACCTTTAGTAACATCATTTTATACAGGAAAATGCATACTAAGTTCCAAACAAGAGATTTAGAAGTGTCTTTTGAAAGAGTTTGTTTAAGCTGGAACTAATTTCATGAAGAGCAACTAGGTGGCTCAGTGGATGGAGCTCTGGGCTAGGAATCAGATTCATATTCCAGAGTTCACATCTGGCCTCAGACACTTACTAGCTCTGTGATCCTAGGCAAGTCCCTTAACCCTGTTTGCCTCCATTTCCTCATCTGTAAAATAAGCTGGGGAAGGAAAGGGCAAACCACTCCAGTATCTCTGCCAAGAAAACCCCAAATGGGATCATGGAGAGTCACATGTGACTGAAATGATTGAAGAACAGCAAAATTCCATGATGTTTTTAAAAGAAGTCAGAGAGAATTGATCCAACTTTATAAACTAGAAAATTGTAGTGGGGAAAGCTTCTGGTACCGTGGAAAAACTGATTGGGCTTGTGGATGACCTGGGTTCAAATCCTGGCTGTTACAATTTACTACTGTGTGACCCTGGGAAAACCATCTAACTTCTCTGGTCCTCAGTTGCCTTATCTGTAAAATGAGAAGGTTGGACCAAATGACCATTGAGGTTCCTTTTACTGTAATTCAAAAGAATCTGTGCTCCTGTACTTTTCCTGCATCTTCTTGGAGCTCAGTTTATAATATAGAGTTATTGTTATTACTTATCATATACAATTACAATTTATTATAAAGAATCTATCAATCTTTAGACTGAACTAAGACTTTTAGAATACCATATATGTAGAGTAAATATATATATATGTATATATATATACATATATATTTACATATATAACTGCGTGCAGACACAAACATGGGCTCAAATAAACATGTACTTTGATATAATAAAGTCTAAAAAATATACCATTTTTTTTTAGAATAAACTGAATTATATTTATGATCCCGGAGAGAGCTATTCAGAGAAAGTACATGAGAAGACTTTTTTTTAAAGTATCTGTTTATAAGATGAACAATTGCCCTAATAATTTCTTAGTTTATATGATTGACACAGATGATAGATTTGCCTTAAGGATATGATGGGTAGATAGATAGATAGATAGATAGATAGATAGATAGATAGATAGACAGAGATTATAGATAGATATATAGATAGACAGAAAGATAAATGGATGGATAGATAGATGGATAGATATATAGATAGATATACATACACATATAGTGCTAAAGAATAAGCAATTCCAGTGATACTAATAAATTACCTAATGTTTTCAAATAGCCCTGCCTTTTTCATGTACATAATTGCAGCTGAACAGTCTTTGTGGGTGCAACGTATTGCACTCTATTCTGAACTGATTTATTATTTTCCTGGATGTCTCACAAAAAATTGCTGTGAAGTTTTCCAGGCTTCTGTAGTTATGAATAGATTCCCAAGTAATTCAAAATTCATGCACAATAAACATCTAAGGCATTCCATTTATCTTGAATTGGCAGCTGCTTGATGTCTAAGGGCACTCAGTCCTGCCCAGAAAGTTGCTGATTTTGTAATACTATTAAATGCCCTTTATACAAATTGAAGTTTATATACAAAATACAATGGCATTTACTCGACACAATACAATCCCACATGATCCTTAAAAATTCTCAGTGATCTTAAAGATAATTACAATTCTTGCTTCCTGTGACACTAACATTATGAAATCAATGTGTGGTTGATGAATTAAAATGTGTGTGTGTGTATCATTGGAAAGCTAGATGACATTTTGATACCTTTGAATTATGAAGCAACAAAAATGTGGAATCAACCATTGCTTAAAGTTCTGTGTGGTTTTCTTTAAGTCACTCATTTATTCAAGAAAGTAATAACTGAAAATATAATTTAAAATAATACAATTCATTTAGTTGACTAATTTTCTTCATTAAAATATGTCAGATAGTAACATTTTGACATCATTGAAAAGTCAAGAACACATAATTTTAGTGGTTTACTTAAACTTTAGAAATGTAAAAATATTTTTTTCATAATATTAAGGTATCTGCAGCCCACACCCTTACTATAATTGTCATGTGATAAATTATAAACATAAGTTAAACAAGAATTTATTGACCCTCAGAAATTTCTAAAACTCCTCATTCTAAACAAGTATTTTAGTAGCAATGCATCTGATGGCAGTGAGCATCAGGAACCTGAGAGAGAATGCTATTTTATTACAATTCTTACTTCCCCATAATCTGATTTATTTTAGGCTTTAGCTAATTTCCTTAAGTCCTTGGTTTATGGGTCTCTGCTAATTTGCATGGCTGACTTAACTAATACATTTAATACTGGGGTAGGTTGTGTTTACAAAAGTCCTAAACAACCAGCAGAATAAAACCAGTTTGGTCAGAAAAAATAGTCAATTCTGCAAGAAAATAAAATCATTTGTCTTCCATTGAAGAGTCATATGATGGATTGTTTTTTTGGATTTTTCAAACATTGTTTTGGCAATATCAAATCCAATGTTTCCCAATTTTCTTCAGTCTATGACACGTCCAAAAGTTTTCTGGAATATAACCAGGAGTGGCCTCATTTGCCACTGCAGTCTTCTATCAACCTTACTATCTGTCTATCCACACTCTTACTATTTACACACACACACACACACACACACACACACACACATGCATACAAATGCATTGATGCACACATATGCATGTACACTATGCATCCTCCTCTTCTCCATCCTCCTTGCTACATATACACTGTGCATCATTCTTTCTGTCTGCTATAGTTACCACTTCTACTATTTCTAACTACATAGCCAAATTTCATCAAGAGGGACAAAGAAAACCTATTCCTTATCATGAAATAATGATATATATATATATATATATATATATATATATATATATACATATATATATATATATATATTTTTAAAGAATCAGTGTGTCTTGATGGACTGGTTGGGAAACAATGGTGTAGACACAACCTTATTCCTAGATCAAAATGTCAGTCATAAAAGAATGATAAATAGCTAAGGAAACTGTTTTCCTCATGTTATTCTTAAGAAAATGTATTGAAAAATATTTGATTTGCTTTCTGAAAAAAAATACTGAATTAAAAGTTTTAGTCAGAATTGAAAACAATCTAAAATCCTCAACTATAACATTTGGCAAATAGCAATTTTAATCTTCTCTTTAAAGAATAGATTCTAAAAATAGCAACTTAAGCATATAAATTAAAATCAACATGAGTCCATTTTCTGTACAGAAATTGTCTAGAAATGTCAAGCAATCAAAAATATCACAATTGGATCCAAAATATTTTCATCAGCTAGGATCTGATTTGTGCTAAAATTCATTAAATGTTTGCCAAATGTCTATAGATCCAAATCTTGTTATAATTTTTGCCCAGTTCAACACTTCTGAGAATCTTTGTGCTTTGTAAAAAATCTTTTAAATAACCATCTATAGGCTATTGGTCCTAAAGGAGCTTTCATAAGCGTGTGAGTAGGTCATAGACAGGTGCTAGCCTTCATCATGAAATTTCCCCAAGCATATCTTCTCCTCCATCCCACATGCTCTTCGGTAAGGTTTATGCATCTGTCTGAAACCTGCCCACATGCCAGTTTACAATGATTCGCTAACCATACTTTCCCTGGGATTTTAGGAATGACATTCTCCTGTGGAGAGGATGATGCATGGTTTTTTTTTTCTTTCTCTCTTTTTTTTTGTTGCTTCAAATATTGTTAATTATTAGTAATTCCTCAAAGTGTGTTCTTATCTCAATCTTTTTTTCCTTTTAAATAAAGCCTGAGAACTTGCTTTTAGCTAGCAAATCCAAGGGAGCAGCTGTGAAACTGGCAGACTTTGGCTTGGCCATAGAAGTCCAAGGAGATCAGCAGGCATGGTTTGGTGAGTAAACTATTCTTCTTCAGTTCTTTATCTAACAGAACCTGCTTGAAATTAAATTAACCATTATAAGTGACTGGAGTTTTGTATCATTTTTGAGTCACTGAGATTTTTCCAACTACCTCATTGTTCTTAAGATGAAAGATATAGAGAGAATTGGGTTTGTTTTTTTTTTTAATTCTTATGAGAAAATGTGAGTGGGAGGAAAAAAGAATCAACTTTTAGAATTGTTTTTTTTCCCCCCACAACCAAGTAACTAGAGAAATGGGCCCAATGTCAAGATTTAAATAGGGGAAATTTAGTTATTTTGTAAGTCAAGAAGGTTTTGGGGGAGAGGAGCAGGTATAAAGGAAATGATCTTGGCTACTAACAAATGATGCCTAAGATACATATTTGGGCAAAGTAGCTCAAATCTCTTGAAGAATCTCATCAAAACTATTACAGAATATTTGAAAATGTACATCTTCTTGTTGTCATTGTTGTTTAAGCAGTAATCTTAGATCAGGAGTGGGGAACCCGTGGCTGCGAGGCCACATGTGGCCCCCTAGGTCCTCAAGTGTGGCCCTTTGACTGAAGTTGGGAGTAGAGTTGTAGTCAGAGGTGAAGTGTACTTGAGGACCAAGAGGGCCATGTGTGGCCCTGGAGCCACAGGTTCCCTACCCCTGTCTTAAACATTGATATAACTAACAAACTAATTGATCTCTTATAGAAGATACAATCTGGCAGTAAAGGAAATACTCACATTGCTGAGATCACAGTTGTTTGAAAGCATTTAAAGTATTTGAAATCATTTTAAATGTCTTCAGGGTCTTTTATGTGAGAAGAATATGTTTTTAATATAATCGTCATATGTGCAAATTGTAGGCCGTAAATAATAGGTGAATGAATGCATCCTCACAGATTTGTTTTTAATAAGAGTTTGGTAAGGTGATGAAAAGAAGGCTTTTTTCCCCTTTTGCTTTATAATTTTTTTTTCAAAGACAAAAAGCTTTTCTTCTTTATTTTGTGTTATCCTGAAGATCTATAACCAGCCTTCTTTCCCCACTGAATTCATAACTTTTGAACAACAATTGAACTGAAAACTACAAAACAAAACAACCCCCCCCCCAAAAAAAAACCCATTTTTTTCCCAAAAAGCCTGTGGTATAGAATAGTTGCTTTGAAAGTCATGGAAAATGTGAAAAAGGGTAGAGGTGTAGGGGTTTCAGCCTGTCTAGGCTTTGCCTACCTGACATCAGAACAAGCAGCCAGAAAGCTAAAAATGTAAATCCACCATATGTTACAGCAGCATTATTCCACATAGAAAGGGTAGAGGGTTTTTTTTCTCCACAAAAGTTTTTTTGGCATCCTGAAGACATAACTTCCAAGAATGAATATGTACAGGAAAAGGAACAAGAAGAAAATTCAAGAAGAGAGGAAATCATTTATAGATAGGTTTAAATCCTGAGATTTCTAACCACATTTGCAAATAGCTATCGTTTTCATCCTGAATGTTTTAGCACCCACACAGAATTGTCCTTGCCCACTCTTTCCTTCGTATCTACCCAAGCTAATGTAGCTACCTACTCTTTCTTCTGATAGAGACTATGCCACCAAAATTCCACTTCTTCCTCTCTTAACATCTGGTATGCTGAATTCAATTCAACTTTCAATAGGAATGTTTCAACTCATGTCTGTAAACCTAATTCAAAAGAGGAGTTTCCTTTGGTTGCCCTCCAGTCCTCTGGGAGCCCGGAAGCATAGGTTGGTAGGATTTAGAGCTAGATTATACAGACCTTGGATATCTTCCACTTCAAACCATGCATTTTTACCAATGAAGAAACAGCCTGAAAAAGTGAAGCAACTTGTCAGACATCACAGAAATAGATAGGAAGAAAAAGGAGGTTAGGCCAGTGAGGCTTCAGGAAGAGGATGATGATGATATATTGGGGATAGATACTGGAGCCAGAAATAGTTATTTGTAGAATTATAGTCTGTAGAATTATAATAATTATATGCATTAATTATGATAACCATTACTTCTGTTGCTATTATTATAGCATTTTTATAACTTTAAGATTTTCAAGACAGTTACAAATATTATCTCAGACACTTGCAATATTCCCTGGAAGATAGGAGCTAATATCCCCATTTTAAAGATGAGGAAAATGAAGCAGGTAAAGGTTGAGTGACTTGCCCAGAGTACACAACTAATAAGTGTCTGAGACTAGGTTTGAACTGAGGTCTTTCTGAAGGATAGTAGATTAGTCTTTCAGAGGTTCAGTTCTTACATTAAAATCTTCAATAACTGTTTGTTTACCAAATAAAGAAAAACCTCCTTTACCTGGCATTCAAGGTTCTCCATAATATAGTTGAAACCTATAACTGCTTCTCCTATTCAATGGCCAAAGTAGACTATTTGGTCTTTGTTGCTGTTCAGCTGTTTTCAGTTATCTCTGAATCATTACTGACTGATTGTAAACATCCTATTGTTTTTCTGGTAGTACCTTGCCTAGAATGCCCTCTTTCCTGCATTTTTTTCCTCTTGAAATTCCCAGTAACAGAAAAGCATTTTCCACAATACATGAAAAAAATACAAAAGAAAACTTGGTCAAAAGTATTTTAATATAAATATTCCATGAGTAAAAGATCTACTTTTTCAGTTTAATGTTGCCAGTTTTTAGTAGCTGCAGGTTCTGGACAAGATGAGGAGAAAGACTAAATTAGTAGAATGAACTATGGACGTAGAGTCAGGAAACCTGTACTCTTATTCCACTTTTGACCTGTTCTTGTCACTTTGCTCCCTCAGAGTTTGTTTCTTTATCTCTAAAATGGGAATGATAACATTTGCACTACTTACTTTATGAGGTTGATATAAAGGAAGTGTGTTGCAGATCTTAACAGCCAATGGAAATGGGAATGGTCTTCATGGCATTGACCTTAAGGTATAAATGTTGATGGTGCCCCAAAATAAAAATTTTTAGGTATGCTTGAAAATATCATTATTAAGCCTAAGCTTCTATCTGATTGGATTTCCCACAAACACAGATTCCCATGGAAACCTGTCTGAAATGCAATGAAAAAAGGAAGCACAAGGTGTTATATTCCATTGGGTACATTCCTTAGGCACAGAGACTCACTATAATTTTTGTTACTAATTTAATCCTTTTCAAAATTGACTCATAATTAATTGTCATTAAAATAATCTCCATCTTTCCCAGGTTATTTTTAGTTTATTTTTTTAAGTTTCATGTACTTATCAAACATAATTTTTATTTAATTTTTATGTTTACCAAATTTATTCACATTAAAAAAAGAGTGCTACTCTTTCCCCCACCAAATTCAATGTCAGAGTTTTAGTCACTTCTTATGTTTTTCTTAGGTTTAAAATAAACAAATGAAATCTCTATTAGAAATGGGAAAATCCCAGTTCTTTATAGCGAGTAACACAATTCCATGCACATACTGACCAATTAATGAATGTGTTTTGAACTGAACTCATTCTCTAAGCCCCAATTTTTCCATCTCCCTTCTAATGTTCTGTCTCTTATCATCTGTTACCATCCCTGAAGTCCTGTCATGGTGGGCTAAGGACCAACTTCTGTATTTTTCTCTAGAGTTGCCAAAATGGAAAGAGGCATTACTAAAGAGGAGTCTCTGTCTCTGTCTCTGTCTCTGTCTCTCTCTGTCTCTCTCTCTCTCTCTCTGGTTCTCTCTCTCTCTTTTCATCCACCCCCCTCAGGCCATGAGCAGGATATTTACTTTGCTTCATAGGCTCTTTTGCAGCTAAACTAAATAATAAGTATGGAACTATGATCCTAGAAAATGAACAAGTAGGGCACTTAACTTTCTGCTTGATACCTTTTACTGTCTCCTTGCTCCTTGTTCTGAAATTACAGCCAATTTTGCCATGTGACACAGTGATTAGTTTGCATTTTTTCCAGCAATAAGTTATTCCTAGAGTCCAATTAAAACATTCCACCTGTGCTTATGTTTCTGGTACTTTCTCAGAGGGACTGTGAGAATTTGCTTTATGTTTGAAAAAGGCAGACTTCCTTTCATTTTACTGTATATAGATGGATAGATTGAGCTCAATTCTCATGCAAAAGAAAGATGATCTCTTATGCCATTCTAATTTGATATTTCAATTCTCTATTCCTGATGAGACATTATAAAGTTAAATATTTCACACCTTTTGTGCATATAAATTCTTCTAGAGTTTCAATATGTTTCAGGTTATAAAGCAGTATTGAATGTAGCCAGTGAGGTTCTAAGGGAAAAAAAAAATGAGTAGCATTATATTCCCCCAAAGGTCTGGTCCTGCACAATGACTTGTAATAGAGCTTTCAAAGTTCACATGGAAAGATTTTTATTTTCTTGTTTGTGGATGTCTATGTTGTGGTTATAGATAATAATTTTTTTCTATTTACTTTGAAAATAATATTATGCTTGTCATAGTCACAGTGCTGGAAGGAAGTTTGATATTACATAGTTTATTCCACACTAAAAAGGAAATAACTAAGACTAATGAAATTGAATAATATATGCAAAGTCCATAGAACTTGGACTGTTATCTCCAATTCAATTCAATTTAATTCAGTAGCCATTGTGCTTGGAACTCAGAATACAAGGGCATAACAGACATCGCCTGCCTGCAGAGAGCTTATATTCTATTGGGAAGAAACAACACATACACAAATAATTACATACAAGATATATTCAAAAGTATTTCTGGGGGAGCACATTGGCTTAATAGGATAGATAGTTTGTCACCAATAATGAAGCAGCCAAGTACCACTGCGAGAAGAGTGACAGCATCAAAGGACCTAGCTTCCAAGCCAGTCTTTTATGTGTTACCTCTGGCAAATACCTTCACCTCCGTAAGCCTGTCTCCTCATTTCAAAGATGACGAGTTTGGACTAGATTGCTTCTGCCTCTTCCAGCTCTGCAGGGGTTCCAGAGGACACAATGGGAGGACAGAGAAGCCTGGAATGAGAGATTCCAGAGAATGTTTGCAGACTCCAGAAGTGATGTTCAACTCAAATCTAACATTTTCTTCAAGTTGATGCGAGTAGGGTTAAATCTTTGTCTCTGCTCACCCAGATGCTAGCTCCAGGACCCATCCACATTTTGACCTGTTGGACTTACCACATTCCATAGAGATAACATTGTCAGAGTTTTGTGGAGAAATTGAGCACACACTTCACCATTTACTGACTCCCAAGAGCTCCAGTAGGCAGCTATGGGGTCTCAAGATATAGAGCTAAATGACCTGATTAAAATTTGTCTTATTTATCAAGCCACATCTTTCCATAGAATGTATGTGTATGGATGTATATACATAAAGTAATTAAATATAGAAATACAAAATAAATATAAGCTAATTACATATAAGACTATTAATTGGGGAGGGCATGAACCATTTGGGTGGTCTGGAAACACATCATGTAAAATGGTAGTGTCAAACTCACACAGAAACAGGTGTCTGGAACTGCATATTGAGTGAAAAAAATCAGAAATTAACAATATCTATGCTCTATTTTTAAAATTTATTTTGTTAACCATTTTCCAGTTACATTTTATTCTAGTTCGCCAAACTCAGACCTGCATGTTTCTGATATAGAAAGAGGTCTTTGAGTAAGGTCTTAAAGGAAGTTAGGCATTATTTGAGGAACAAGTGAGGAGGAAGTGTATTTCAAGCAAAGGGGATGATCACTGCAAAGTTATAGTCGTTGAATGAAAAGAATCCTTTTACCTTTGTTTTCAAGTTTCTAAACAATAATTGATAAGAAATGTTTCCAAATTTGTTACTTAATTATAGATTTTTTTAAAAGGGTCTTTTTTTTCCCCTGCTCTCAAAGTCAAATACATGTTCTACAATTTTGCTATTTTTGTTGTTCAGTCATTTTGGTTGTGTCTGACTCTCTGTAACCCCATTTGGGGCTTTTTTGGCAGAGACACTGGAATGGTTTGCTATTTCCTTCCCTAGCTCATTTTACAGATGAGGAAACTGCGGCAAACAGGATTAAGTGACTTGCTCAGGGTCACTGAGTAAGTGTCTGAGGACAGATTTGAACTCAGGTCTTCTTGACTCCAGGCCTGACTCTGCACAAGTTCCACCACCTAGCTGCTATTGCTGTTTAGCAATTCAATAAGCATTTGCTATGTACCCCACTCTGGCAGGTTTTAGAAGGTCCTTAACTAGACAGGAAGATTGGTTACATACACAAAACTGGAAAACAATTCAGAAATTATCATTAGTAAGCAGGGTTGTGACCATGTCATGCAGACTCAGCCCCAAGATTAGTCATAAATGATTAGTTGTATGCCAAAGGAATAAGGAATAGAGACAAGGCCTGGGAACAGGAATGATGAGGATGGACTTCATAAAGGAAAATGTTCTGAATTGGGCCCTGATTATTTGGGAGGTTTTATGGTATCTGAGAGGAGCCCAAGACACTTTCTTAGAGAACTGACAAGAACAAAGTCATGAAGATGTAAATAAGAAGGGTATTTAGAGGCACCATGAGAAGATAACCTGGCTGAGTTAAGGAGGAGTAAAACAGAAGTTTGGACATGTAATGTTGGACCAGTTGTTGAAGAACCTTGAATATGGCTGAGGAATTTCAATCTTCTCCTGACTGGCATCTGCTTCCCCTTTGGCTGTTCTTTATCAACATTGTATGCCATCAGTGTGGTGTTTCCTCTTTCTCTCCATGAGTAGACCCTCTACTATCATCTCTTTCCCTTCTTCTTCCTACTTCTGGCACCAAAATTCAGATACTTCAATCTGGCACCAGTCTATCTTTTCTTTCATTGATGATCCCATCTTCCCTTTGCCACAACACTCCTTCAGGCTTAATCAAATATATATTCCAATCAATACACATGCACGTATACATACACATGCATATATACACATATGTATGTGTATACATATATGTATATGTTTGCCCAGATGCAAAGCTGATTGGTACTTACTAGGAGGTGATTTATCTGAGTGTTTCTGAACTTCCCCTTTAAATGACATCCCACAGATTTTTTTTAATAGGGAAGCTGCATGGCATAGCAGATAGAAAGCCAAGCCTGGAGTCAGAAAGAATTGAGTTTAAATCTGTCCTCAGAAACTTCCTAACTGTGTGACTCTGGGCAAGTTACCTAACTCTGTTTGCCTCAGTTTTCTCCTCTGCAAAATAAGCTCAAAAAAGAAATGACAAACCACTCTAGTGTCTTCCCCAAGAAAACCCCAGATGGGGTCATAAAGAGTCAGAAATGAACAAAACAGCTGAACAGATATAGATAGATAGGTAGGTAGGTAGGTAGATAGGTAGGTAGATAGATAGATAGATAGATAGATAGATAGATAGATAGATAGATGGATGGATAGATAGATAAATAAACTTCTTTAACTTTACAATTCTTTGATACCTTGGGGCTTGCTTCTGCTACTACTGATAATTTCATGACAGTGAATAACATACTATATAAACACATATAATGGAGTCACACCTTAATGTCAGTTTCAGCAACCTACTAGGGGACTACCTCTTTGTAGAGCTTCTTTGTATTAACTAAGATTTTTGATATTTTGGTAATTAAACATTTGAAGAGTGATATGAAGCAAATCACTCTAAAACAAGATTCTGTTCTGGCAGTAATAAATATTACAGTGAGGTTCCATGGTATTTTCTTTTACAGTACTTAATCCTTTGCATATTCATTTTTCTAACTCTTCTACAGATTTTGGTTTAGATCCCATGTAAATGAAACTGAATATGAAGTCCTAGCCAGATCTCTGCTTAAGTTTGCCAGAACTCCATACAACAAAGCTCATTTGCCTTCTGAGCTAGAAAATGAATCCTGTTTCCAACCATGTTACAAGCCAGGACAGACAAGTACTGAGAGAATCGTGAAGAAGAGCTTATCTGCAGTAATAGTGCTAACATCTTTATTTCCTTTCAAGAAAACAAGTCACTGTATCTTAAAGCCAAAAGGGGGGGGAAAAGTAATTTCTTTTATCAGATTAAAAAAATTGTAATTTTTATAATACTTATCCTTTCCCCCAGGCTTTGCTGGCACACCTGGATACCTTTCCCCAGAGGTGTTACGAAAAGATCCCTATGGAAAGCCAGTGGATATGTGGGCATGTGGTAAGGAATAATTTTACTATAAAATTCTCCCTTTGTCCTTTGAAGATGACTCACTAACAATGGTTTGGTTTTGGGGTTTTGTTTCTCTTTTGTAGGAATGGGTTTTTTAGTCTTTTGTTTTTGTTTTGTTTTGTTTTGTTTTGTTTTGTTTTTACCAGTAGGAGTAGAGAACCTGCTTTCAATCTCTTAATTTGTATAATCTCTAACATTTTGTATCAGTTACATTCAAATTCTCTCAACTGGTCACACATGTAACCAATAGTAGTTGGCTATAGTTGGGAGTGCAGTTATTTGCCAAGGAGCCTAGTGATATTCATTGGCTTAAACTGAAATTGAAAAAATAAACTTTGTATCATTAGCATTATATCATCATAGATTATTGGGAAGTATGTGTTGGAAAGTACTTTAGGCATCATCATACTCTAACTGTCCTAAGCGGTTACTGTAAATCAGAGGGACCAAACATACAGCCCATGATGACCACAATGCTCCCAAGTAGAAACCAAGCTTCATGAATATGTATTTGGGAAACACTTAACAAAATTAACAAAAATACAGTGAAATATAACATTTTTAACATTACATTTTAAAACTAACTTGCACCCCATAGCCAGCCTTGTGTATTTACTGTTTGACCTTGACACCACTACTGTCAACACTCCAAAAATGGAGTCTTTGGCTTTTGTTTTTACATACCAAGAAACTGGAGAATTTTGCTGCAGTATTTAATAAAGGAAATTTCTGTGCTACCTGTCACTTAATCTATATCTTGTTATTCTGTCCTTTTATTCTCAGAGCTATTATAGCTTCAGATGTAGCAGTTTTGAAAGGGCCAGAGAGTGTTGCAAATTATGCAGAAAGTTTTTACCAAACAAGCAAATTCTGCTTGCCCCCTGACGATTTTTTGGGCTTACAAGTGCATAGAGAGGCATCTGGGCCTACAGCTGGTAGGCACCGCTAGTACACCCAACAGACCTCTCTGACATTGGTATTGGTCAGAGAAGGAATCAAATTTTGTAAAACTTTTCCATAGTTTTGACAATAAAACTTTAGCTGTGTCTTTGCAAGTTTTCTTCTTGCTATTTCTCTGTAGCAATAGCCGAAGTGGCCTCATGTCAGTTTAGAACTTAGATTCAACATCCTCAAACTATGAGACCACATTTATTCCTTTCTCTGTGAAATCAGCTGAATTTAATAAGCATTTATTAAATACCTACTTTGTAAAGGACAATATGCTAGACCCTGGAGGAGATGCATAGTTTATGAAAGATGTTCTTCATAAAACTCAGAGTTGCTTTCAAAATGACTGGAATTTGACATTTATAGCTAAGGCATTATTTGAGAGACTTCAGAAAGTATTTTGTCCTCAACATTCTGTCCTTAATCAGCCTCTCATGAAATCCTAAATTCCCACCAGTAATTTGTTTGTATTAATGAATTATCTCTGAAAAGTCCTTATTCAAATGCTTGCGTGTTAAAGGAAGAGAGTTCTACATCTCTCTTACCAGATAATTCAAAACAACCCAGTAAGCATTTGCTATATTAGGGCTAGGGGAAGAAACAACAAAGAAGAAGCATGTTTCTTCCCTTAAAAGAGTTAACAATCTAGTAGAAAATATCTTAGTACCCACTGACATATTTGTATATAACAGTTTTAGCCAATTAAAGCTATATTACCTTTCCCCCGCCCCCGCCGTGTGTGTGCATCTCTGTCTCTGTCTCTCTCTTCCTTCTCTCCCTCCCCCCAGTTCTCTTTTCTCATACCTTTGTTTTTGTATGAATGTGTCTTCTAAGAATTATTTTATTTGAGAACCAGAAGTTTTATACATTATTTCAAATGCAATAAGTCAAAATGCTCATCTATGCATATATATGAATATATATACACATGAACATCCATATACAAATTCTCTCTTTAATAAGTTCTTGTAAAAAGGAATGAATGAATAATATTACATTAGTAAACTATACTATCTATCAGTGAGTTTTCCAGGAAATAAAAACTTACCCATTCATGTATTTTTTAAATTTTAATAACATTGCACAAAATGTATTCTCTATTTTCCTGCTTCCTTAAACAGCATGGTATGATAGAAATAGCACTGAATTTTGAATTAAAGAGTCTAGAATTGAATCCTAGATCTGATCTACACAGCCTGTCTGAACTTGGACAAGTCCCCTCACTTCTTTAGGCTTCAGATTTCTTATCTGCAGAATGAGATAAGCAAGAGAAACAAGTGATAAGCTTTCGTCCAAAACTAGATAGACACTTCTGGATATGCCCTGGTTTAATAATTTTTGTATAGATTTCATTGCATTTCTCTTTTGGATCTCTTCTATGTATGTGTCAGCATATGTGTGTGTGTGTCCATATATATACACATATGTGTGTGTATATATATGTGTATATATACACTTATTTCTAGGTTTTAGTTTTAATACATTACATCTTTAAAAGACAAAATTTAACAAGCTTATTTCATGTCCACAATATGATAGATCCCAGCAATATAGAGACTATAACCTTACAGCTTGGGACAGGGCTGTAACAGTCAGGGGAGGATCAGATTTCCTTCCTTCTTTATAGGTAAAACCATAAAGCTTCCATAAATACTGTGCACACTCAAACTTAGGTAGATTTCTGGTTAACATTGTGGTGTGAAAGATCAAAGGAACACCCCACCTATTCTTTAGCAATGATAGAAGGGGAAAAAGCAGCACTTTGAATAATGATTAAGAAATACACAGAGGAACATCAATAAACTCCTTCATTCATCCTAGGACTGCATTTAAAAATAAAATCAGAAGAACGGAAAGGGGCATCTCTTCAGGAAAGCCAGCCATTGTAGAAATGAATAGCCTGGAATTTCAAAGCAGAGCCTGGACTAGGGAAAGGGTAAGGGGTCATAGAAAACCACAGCAGCACCCAAATGAAGGGCAGCTGAGTTCAGAGCTCTGATCAAGTACCCCAAACCTGCCAGTTTTCTGAGCATGGACACTGGTGGGATGGGGGAGGGGGAAATCATGGCTAAGGAACCAAGACTAGATAGGGCCTGATCACACATTAGAGATCATAGAAAGGGACAAACCTTGGCACTAAAAACCCAAATAAGATATCAAGGTTGGAGATGTAAATAGATGTATGACACCAAACTCTATACCAGGCTATTATGATCAAGAGATTACCAAGGGTCTCAACAATGAAATAAATACCCCATATGTCCATATGTATGTGACAAATGGCATACCATGCAAGTACCTAAGGATAAAGTTAATCAAATTGTAGGAAAATTAAATGACAAAACTAGAATAAAATGTGGGCCTTGTTATATCACTTTTTTCAGACCTAGGTAAGCCTAACACACACACACACACACACACACACACACACACACACACACACAAAAGATAAACATGAAAAAAATTACCTGAATAAAATGTTAAAAATTTATATATAGTAGATCTTTGGTAATTACTGAATGGAAATATAAAGGGGTGTGTGTGTGTGTGTGTGTGTGTGTGTGTGTGTGTGTGTGTGTGTTTGTAATTTCACTGCTGCCTATGACAACTTTACAAAATCTGAAGTCCAGAAATGTAGAAACATTAAACTCATTTTTTTACTGACTATAATGTAACAAAAATTATGATTAATAAAATGTTGTTGAAAAAGGTTTTAAGGAACATGTGAAAATTTAATATACTGTGACCAAATTGAATTTATAACAGAAATCTGGGATTAATTCAATATTAGGAAAACTATAAATATGACAGATCACATTTATATTAAAACAATAAAAATCCCTTCATTATAATTGCTCTAATTTATATAATGCTTTAAGTTTTTTGGAATGCTTTACAAATATTATCTCATTTTTTTATCATAGCAACCTGAAGTTTAGGTGGTATTTTTGTCCCAATTTTATAGATAAGGTAACTAAAACATAGGGAAGTTAAGTGACTTGGCTGGGGCCACACTTGGTAAGTGTCTGAGGTCAGATTTGAACTCAAGCCTTCCTGATTATAGGCAAGCACTGTCTCTATTCAGTGTTTAATATAACTGACTCTTACTCTATCAATAGATGCAAAAAAGGCTTTTTGACAGAATATAGAAGCTATTTATGTATTTAAAATACTAAAATGTTAGGATAAAATGGATCTTTCATTGATATGAAAAGGAGCATCTCTCTAAAACCAAGAACTAGTCTTACCTATAATAGAATAACTAGAGGTTCTTTTAGTAAAACTGGGGGGGAAATCAAGGATTCTACTATTATTTGATAAAGTTCTAATGATATTTGCTATGGAAATAAGATTAAAAAAAGAAATAGAGAAGAATAAGCATAGAAAAGAGAAGGCAACATTTTTGCTTTTTATAAATGGCACAACGATCTACTTAGAGAACCATAAGGATTCAACTAAATTAATTGAACTAATAACTACATCAAAGTTTTAGAATATAAAATAAACTTACAGAAATCATTAGTCGTTTCTTATATTATCAGTGAAACCTAGCAAAAAGGTCAAAGAAATATTCTGTTCAAAATGGTGATAGTGTAGTGTGTGTGTGTGTGTGTGTGTGTGTGTGTGTGTGTGTGCGTGCATGAATTTTACCTACCAATGAACATGTGAATTATATGAGTATGAATACAAAACCCTTTTTATAGATCCAAATTATTGGAAAGATATTAATTGCCCATGGTTGGGTCGTGCCAATATAAATTAAATGAAAATGCCACCTAAATTAACTTGTTCATTATTATGGCGTTCAAACTATCAAAAGTTTCCTTTATAGAGGTAGGAAAATAATAATAATAAAATTTATTTGAAGGGACAAAAATTTAATAATTCTCAGGAAGGAAAATGATGGGAAAAAAGGAAAGAAAGCCATGGAGTACCCAATCAAAAACTGTGCTACCAGGTCATAATCACCAAAACTATTTGGTACTGGTTTAAAAAAATAGAATGTTTGATTGATGAGACAGATTAGGAATGAAACAACAAAAGAACATAGTAGCATAATGTTTGATAAATACAAAGACCATAATTACAGGGTTAAAAAATCACTATTCAGCAAAACTACTGAGAAAATTAGAAAGCAGTCGGACAAAAATTAGGTATAGAGCAATGTCTCACAGTAGATATCATATTAAGCTCCAAATGAATATATAGCCTATATTTTACAAGTCATATCATAAACAAATTAGAAGAACAAAAGATACTTTTCAAAATTATGAGTAGGGAAAGAGTTCTTGACCAAACAAGGGAGAGAAATGATTATAAGATATAAAATGGACAATTTGGTTAGAAAAAAATTTTAAAAAGTTTTGTACAAAGTCAATGCAGTTAAAATTAAAAGAAAAATGGTTAACATGAGGGGATTTTTGTAGCAAATTTCTCTCATAAAGATTTGATATCCAAGATATATAAAGAATCAATAAATTTATGAGTGAAAATCATCCTCCATTAGAAAAATGATCTAAAGATATGAACACGCAGTTGGAAGAAAAGAAGGATGGAAGGAAGCAAACAAAGAAAGAAAAGCAAGCTATCAGCAACCATTTAAAATTTTTCCAAACCATGAATAAGAAAAATGAAAATGAAAAGTACTTTGTGGTCCCACCCTATACCTCTTAGAATAGTAAAGATAATCACACACACACACACATACAGAGGAAAATTCTAATTGTTTGAAATTATGTGGGAGAATGATTGACACACTGAAATCCACTGTAAATAGAGCTCAGAATCTGTGTAACTATTATCAAAAGCAGTTTGAACCTATCCCCAAAATATAGAGAATGAAATGCACATTTTCACGTATGGGCAATATATGGATTTGCTTTGCTTGTCTGTGCTACATTGTTGTAGGAAAAGGTTTTGAGGAGGAGGGTGGAAGAGAGATCGTGATAGTGTTGCCAAAAAAGCAAACAAAGAGTGACATTTTAAAAGTACATTAAGGAAACATTTAAAGAGAATGCATAACAAAAATCAGAAGGAAGTTCAGAGCAAGACTGACAAGCAAGACAGCTTTGGAATGGGGTGAATTAAGTATATATTTTAAAAACAAGCTGTAGATAATGAAATTCCCATTTTCACATGCAATGCTCTTTTGTATATGGAATACTTCTTTATGTATGGCAATGTCTATTAGTTGTTATTTATCAAGTTCAGAGCAAGTTTAAAAAAAAAACTTTAAAAGTACAGGGTAGGGGTGGCTAGGTAGCGCAGTGAATAGAGCACCGGCCCTGGAGTCAGGAGGACCTGAGTTCAAGTCCAACCTCAGACACTTGACACACTTACTAGCCATGTGACTTTGGGCAAGTCACTTAACCCCAATTGCCCTCCAAAAAGCAAAAAGAAAAAAGAAAAAGAAAAAAAAGATTTAAAAGTACAAGATAGATAAAAAAAATTCCTTATACTAACCAAAAGTACTAACTGCTTAAAATTTTTTTTACAGTCTCAAGAAGAAACATTGTCTCAGGCTTAAGATCTTTTTCTTTAAAAGCAATAGCAAAGAAACAATCTTTTCATATAGTCAGATTGTTTTTCTTTTTACTCACTGGTATTTACCATCCTATAAGATTAAGCATCATGCTGTGATTTAAAACTCATATTTTGAGGTTCTTTTTGTCTTACCAAGAGGTCTTTTTCTTTTTAGAAACATTTCACTAAATTGTGGCATTGACTCTATTGCTGTGATATACAGATGAGCCTTTATGCTGCACTCCCTTAATATCTCAGTTTGTGTATGTTTTTATGTTTTCTGACAGTTCTGTGATACCTTATGAATTGTTTTCAAGCCTCCAAAATGTCATAAACACAACTTTTTTACTCTGAAATGCAGAAACAAAGAAAAACAAAGCTTACAAATGCACAGACTCAATGGATGGATTTTATTTTTTAAATGAGAACAAGTCCAGCCTAGAGACAAAAGAAAGGTCTCAGGCATCCACTAGAATTCTAACATTTACACAGTGACCCCCTCATCTCCTCCGTCCTCTGTTGATTCACTTCCTTGTCCATGTGGAGTTCTCCCAGTGGCTGAATCTCGTTTTGTCATACCATGTCCCCTTTTGAAAAATCCTATCTGGAGTACATTTTTGCAAACAAACTTTTGTAACTAACTTTTCATGGGATTTTCAGTGAAGTATGTGCTTTGGCTCACACCAAACTAACACGATTCATTTTTTAGGGATTCTAAAATCTTCCATTTGTCTAATATGACAGCTAGATAGAACACAAGTTTGTATATAACAAGCATCAAAAATGTGCTAACATCATGATAGACTACTCCCTGCTGATGAATTTTTGGTGCACTGCCATGTTTCATATAAATACATATCATGTATGTGAAAAATATATGTTTGTATGACTCTATATGAAGATGAAATACATATGTGTGCATATACATGCATTTATATCTAACATTTTATGTTATATTATGTATGTATTTGATATGTATGTGTACATAATGTATATATAAAATAGTATTTAATTCATATATGTGTGTCTAAATATATTTATGAAATGTACAAATATATTTGTATGCCTTCAGAGAAATGCAATATAAGATGCTACAATATAATACATTACAATGAATATTTAATAAGTGATTATCATTTACCGGGTACTGTTCTAAACACTGGGGATAAAACAAAGGCAAAACAATCCCTATGTTCAGGGAACTTTGGGAGAGATGATGTATAAATAACGAGGCATACTGCAGACGCGATATAGAGGAGAGGGCTTGTAGCCTTAGAGAAGAATGTTATATCAACATGGATAGAGACTGAACCTTCTATCATATCGTCTTAAGGAAGGCCCTGATGAGGAGACTACATTTAAGAATGCAGCTTGGAACTTTTCCTGCAACTCATAGTTTTAGACTTTGATAGGGTCACCCAGCCAATTTGTGTCAGAAGCAAGATTTTCACCCAAGCTTTATTGGCTTCAAAGGTAGTCCTGTATTCATTTCATGGCGCTTCTATATAGAAATAATATATGTATTTTTGCCTTTTTACATCTTCCTTAAACAGCACATATGAGGATATTTTTATTTTGTTTCAGTTTTTGGTATGTATTTGTGGTATCATTGGTGTAGAGAACTCCCCATCTGGAAACTACCTTTCAATGTATACAGATCAGCAATTTTTCTATAATGTGTAGTTAGAGAACTGCTTGGGGGTACTGACCAGCTGGCCATGGACTTGAGCCTAAGTCTTCCTTCCCCCATGACATTATACCACCGTCTCTTTGTGTTATATTAGGTTAAGCTTCCTGATATGACCATTAAGTTAAAAGCTCACAGCTGTGAGACAGTAGGACAACATGTAAAGAGCATGTGAATTTGAAGTCAGTGAGCCTATGTGCAAATCTCAGCTCTCTTGTTTATTGGTGACCTACAGCAAGTTACTTAATCTTTCTGGCCAAGATTTCTTCAGAATGAAATTATTAGACTAACACTACACTGTAATCACCAACTCTTATGCATAGAACCCCACTCTGAAATCTCCCTTCCTCACTCCCCTGCCACCCAGTGGAAGTAGCACAAGACAACACACTGCCTGAATAAAAAAAGTTAGATGTATCTTACAGGAATAATCCTGCTAACTGATGCCTGTACCACCAGAACCAACTTTCTCTAACCCATTCTTCCTGAACCAATTCCCTAATCGTGAAAAAAAAAATTCCAGGGGAAAAGGAAAGGTTTATTGACATCACCTGCCATATGTCAACAACAAGCCTTCAATGGTCCTGGACAGGTGCCTATTCCTTTATCCTTACAGTACCCAAGACTCCCAAGAGGATATTGACAGGCTCCATGTCATTCCTTAGTGGTTCCACTGACAGGTGTTTCTCTCTATAACCACACAACAGGGGTTTTCCTGATGTATTCTTTCAAGAGCCAGGGAACCAGAGAAGAGAAGAATAAAGGGAACTAAGGTGGAATGCTCACCTGAGTGAACATTTGAGAGTGAACAGACCCATATGAAGAACTGACCAAGTGAATGAGGGAGCTAAGGGCCTGAGGCAGATAACAGGGTCACAAGTAGGAATCAGAGAGTTAATAAGAGATGAGTTATTTGAATTTTATACTATGGTGCTTTAGTACTAGAAATGTAATAAGGTTTTAAGATCTGACAAGGAGTAATCTTGATCTGTCACATTCTTGAGGGTCTATGTGAATGGGTATCCTGCCAATGTGTGACCGATTTTGCCCTCCGTTTCATCCTGAATTCCCTTTAGCAAGCATCTCTAACTGCTACTTCTTTAATAGCTGTCTACTTGACATAGGATAGATATTCACTAGATATGAATGAATAACAGTCATCATAATAGTTTATATTTATATATCATTTTAAAAATTTTCACATACATTATTTGATTGAGCTTCACATAATTACAGCGGTGTCTATTTTCTATCAGTCAATCAATAAACATGTATTAAGTACCTACTGTATGTTAGACACTCTGGATAGAAAGAGAAAAAATGATCTCTGCCCTCACAGAGTTTCCTTTCTTTCACAGGGATAACATTTCTATAAAAATACACAAAGTAAATTGGAGGTGATTTTATTTGAGGCTATAGGCACAGCAACAACTGGGAAATAGTATGACAGAAAGTTTTTTAAAAAGTTAATATGGGTGGTTGACCCATCATTCTATTTCTGGAAAATGTTCATTTAGTTATTGGTGCCATATTATCAAAAAGTATAGATGAAATCCTTATGCTCTGTGGCTCACAGATGTGTTTCCAGCTTTTGACAAAATCATTTTGTGTCATTTGTCTTGGATAAAATGATTTTATATCAGAATAGCATAAAGTTTCTTATTATTCATTTGTCTTCTCCATCTTCTCTCAAAGTTTTGATTGAGTACATAATGGAATGCTGGTTAGGAATTGGAAGACATGAAGTCTTTAGTACCAGTGTAGATACTGACTCAATATGTATTTTTTTTCTTTTATATATTCATTCCTTACTTAAAGATGATCAAGACATGGAAATGTAGAGGAAAGGCAAAGTGAGATTCTACCTAAATCTAGTTGGTTTGTTTTAGTCAGGGACAAGCAGTTGGTACCAGGGAGAGGAGCTGATACTCTCAAGAATTCACAATGGGAGGAAAATGAGGGATGAAAATCGTATCTAGTTCTAACAGAGCTGGGAAGTGTTAACCCCAGATGAGACTGAAGCAGCATATTAAAGCCCCACAGAACAGAGCCCTGGTTAGCCATAGCCCAGGAAATGTGCTGATTCTAATGAACAAACCAAAATCAATTTAGAACCCCAAATTTATGCAAGTAGGACTTAATTTAATATTTGAATTGGTAAGGTATTATGAATTGCTCAGACATGATTGAATCTCTCAACTGGATGTATTCCTCTTATTAAATCATTTTTTAAAGAGGCAATATGGTATAATAAATAGTAATAGTTGACTTTGGCGTCAGAAGAACTGATACCAATCCTGCCTTTGACATGTACTATCTCTGTCATTATGGGCAAGTAAAATTTAAACCTTCTTGAGATCACTGAAGTTTCTGTACCAGATATTCCCTAGATAGATGAATTCAAATTGCCAGACAACATGAAAATAACTTAATTCAGGCTGCTATTTTTAAGATGCTTTTTTTTTTGTAGGAAAAGCCATCTGCATTAATTTTTCTAACTCCACTGGCATTGCCCAAAGAATCAACTGATCCAATCTATGGTTTTTGTTTTTGTTTTTTGTTTCTGTTTTTTTTACCCATTGTCACTCGAAGATCACTTCATGAACTGGAAACATGGTAGTTAAGGGGAATAATTGGCCTCTAATGGGCATATCTTATCATTTTTATGTCACTGATAGAACTCCAATATGGATTTCATTTTATGAAAACTTTGTAGGGTTGATATATATGATAACTAAAGTGATTTGGAAACCTTAAAGAGGTATGTAAATGCTAATGATGGTGAGGATGATAATGATGATGAGATAAATAGATTGTTGTTGCTGAGTCCTTTAAGCTGTGTCTAACTCTGTGACCTTATTTTGTGGTTTTCTTGGCAAAGATACTGGAGTAGTTGGCCATTTCCTTCTTCAGCTCATTTTACAGATAAGGAATTGAGGCAAACAGGGTTAAGTGACTTACCCAGAGTCTCATAGGTGGTATGTGTCTGAGGCCAGATTTGAACTCATAAAGATGAGTCTTCCTGATTCCAAGCTCAATGTTCTGTCCACTGTATCACCTATACACTATTTATTAATCTCTAACATAGTTCCAGGCACTCTGCCAAATGCTGGTAATACAGACATAGGCAAATAAGCCAATTCTTTCCCCCTCCCCGCCTTGGTCTTTTTGGAGGGTAGAAGGCAGGGCAGTTGGGGTTAAGTGACTTGCTCAAGGTCACACAGTTAGTAAGTGTTAAGTGTTAAGTGACTAGGATTGAACTCAGGTGGTCCAGACTCCAGGGCCAGTGCTTTATTCAAATAAGCCAATTCTTACCCTCGTGGAGCTTGCTTATATTCTAAGGAAAGAAGACAAAACATAAAAAGACAGCTAGAAGGGAAAGGAGAAGAGCAAACACTAAAGTGTCTGTTTCATAGTTACAAAAACTTGGAAGTATTTCTGATTCAGTTCTTTACATCAGGTTTACAAAAGTAAAGCAATAAATTTCTTATAAATTTAGGAATTAGGGCATCTAGGTGGTGCAGTGAATAGAGCAGTGGCCCTAGAGTCAGGAGGACCTGAGTTCAAATCTGGCCTCAGACACTTAACACTTACTAGCCATGTGACCTTGGGCAAGTCACATAACCCCAACTGCCCTGCCCTCCCCCCTCCAAAAAGAAAAAAAAAGTTTAAGAATTGTGATAAGGACTATGAGATGAATGTGAAATTGAATTAATATCAATCTTATAAAACATATATAGGAGTTTCAATGGAAAATGGAGCAGAGTCAGGGGAGGGGGAGGCTACCCAGGTCATGGGGTTTCTGGTAAAGAGGTGAAGTCTAGGAAGGAAGCTGGGTCTGGCTAAACATTAAGTTGGGAACTAAATACAAGAGTAAAAGATCCATTCCAGGGGGATTCTTTATGGAGAAAATATATGAAAATATTCTGGAGGACAAAAAGCACAAAAATGTTGGTGATTTGAGTTTTTGACTCTCGTGAGAAATCAGCCTAAAGCAGTATTCTGTTATCCGGGGTTTGCCGTGTCCATGCAACTGATAAAGCACATTTGTGGGGGAAGCAACAAAAGGAGAAAGCAGGAAGGAATCAGGGAGGGAGGGGAATATCTACCTTAGAAAAAGGCTAGTAAGGCATACTAAGGCCTTAATTTACAGCCAAGCATAATCAATAGACTGCCTACATATGTGGCAAATTGGCAACTGTGAACCAACCACAGAGAAAAGGGAAAGGTTTTTACTAGTAAATTAACCTGCTGCTGAAGAACTATTCTTGATAAGGAGTTAGGGTCTGTTAATCCGGACCAGAAAGCCTGAGTTACATTGTTTGTTTCTCATCAGATAAGGATTAGCTAGAAAGGTACCAAATTTTAACTAGGTAGGGGTGAGAGCTATTTCATTGTTTGTTTTGATTTTGGTCTTTGTGTGTCATGTACGTGTTTTTTGAAATACAAAGTTTTTTATAGTTCTTTAACATTCCTTAGCTATTTTAATGATAGCTTTTATTTTTATAAATTATGAAGTGAAATTCATGTTAATCTCTCTCTGTTAAACCAGACTTTGCAGCCAAAATGACCAGCTGAGCTTACAAACTGAAATCTCTATACCAGTGCTATCAAACCCAAATAGAAACAGATCTCTAAGGGCAGCATATTAATTTAAGAACCCCCAAGTTAACATTGTAAATGTTATATAATTGTAAACCTAAATGTAAAGACAGGCTTTCTAACAAACTATTTTCTCCTACTGGAAGGGATGGAAAAAGCAAAGCGATGGTGTTAAATATTGCTTCTTCATGGGTCAGTCTGACTTAATTTTTCATTTCATATTCTCTGAACAAAGGACAGATTATAATATTGTATTAATTTCTTCTAGGTGTCATTCTCTATATTCTCCTGGTGGGGTACCCTCCTTTCTGGGATGAAGACCAACATAGACTCTACCAGCAGATCAAGGCTGGAGCGTATGATGTATGTAATCAATTTAATTAGAACAGGATTGGTTTGTGTTTAACAATAATTCATAATTTCTTTCTCATATTTCATTTTTGCTATTGTTGAACCTAACAGTAATCATAGTTTTGAATACAAGAAGGTTCTCTTATGGTTTTCTCTCCACCAATGTTAGGGGAAGAGGCATATGAAATTAGAAATGCATCATCTCAGTTATTCTGCTATAGTTTTGTCCTAACTTGGTGTCCCTCATGACTGAGAACAGCCACTTTCTAAAATCTGGAAGGAAAAATGGCTGCCCCTGACTTGACACATTTAAAGAACACATTTTTAATCAAAAGAATACTACATTTCATACAGTTTTTTTCAGGTAAATTTTCCCCCCAAATCAGTCACATAATTGTGGATTGTATCTATTACCTAGTTATCCTAATCTAGTACCTAACCATATCCTAGTAGCCATCACCTAACCATTTGAATTTACTTTGAAGTCTGAAATTCAGGAATTTGATTTGTTTTAGCTTACAGAATGCCCTCTTATATCCAATATTAAGTTACTACACTAAATTTAATTTGAATTAGAAACCCAGATATAGTGTAATGTATACTAAGTCCTAGAAAGAATACACACACACACATACACACACACACACGCACACACGCATATATACATGGATATATGTTTTTCATTCTGTCTCTGTATCCCCTCTTCAGTACCTGCCATCTACTAGGTATTTAATTAGTACACGTTCAGAGAATTTGTATCTTTCTGAGCTCTGCATCAATGACATTGTGACAAATACCTCTGTAAGTACTGGCTTGCAGATTTGTGCTCAGTTCTCTTGCTTCTTGCCTTACCTTACCTTACTTTAGGTGCTAACCTAAAGACTTTAATAGGTACATTAGAGATGCCTTCCATGCCTAATACATGTGGGGATCTTGTCCCCTTTTTCAACAGAAAGGTTCAACAGCAGCAATATTTTCATTTATATGTTTCCTGTGTAATACACTATGGTGTGGGGTAGAAGGTGAAAACATTTCCAGATGTGTTGTGAAAATCATACAGTAATTTCAGTCAACTTTTCTACATTTCTGCTTTGGAACAGAGTTATATTAAATTTTCTCTGGGCAGTTGTATAGCATGAAAACACTGTTCTTATGTCTAAAGAGTTATGCTTTCTTCTGCTTGAAAAGAGAAGAGAATGTAAGAGGATTGGGAGGCTGAGAAGTAAAACCTGTGCACCCCAAGTTCCCCTCTCAGGGAAGCATACAGTTTGCATCGAGCTCATTCTAACATGTTAGGAAATGTGCAGAATTACTATTCTACCCAAAGGGCATCAAGTATTATATCTCTGCAGAGAGCCATTTGTAGATGCACACTAGGAATAAATGCTTATTGAGGAAGATATTGACCCCTTAGGCTACAGAAGTATGAATGAGAACCCTGAAAGAAGTAATTTCTTAAATATATCACATGATCCTGAATTAATATTTATGCAAAAGGAATAGTTGGGGGGGGAAGGGCCAAGGGTGGAGGATGACAGAAGTCTCTCCTAGCCTCAATAAACTAGGTTCTATTATAATGGCCAGGAATTTGTTATATATGCATATGGAAACTGAATATTTCATTGTACATTACTTTTAATTGAGATTTGTGATATAAAATTATTTACTTATTACATCATATAATGCTGCATTATTTAACTGCTAAGGATAAACTTCTGGAATCAAGATAGAAAGCACTATTTTTTATGAAAATTTACATAGTGGAATAGGTCAGTACCTTTTTCCTTTACTTATTCTTTTTTTGCTATTAGTTCAGTCATCAAACAATATTTAATTGCTGAAAGTAGACAAGGAAGTAACCTACTGAATGAAGTGTCATACCGAGAATGTGAGGTGAGCATCGCGAGGATTCAGGGATGTAATGGAATGAGATGCAGCAAGAGAGTCAGCTTTCTCAAACTTCTCCTGAAAGGAGCAATGGAAATGCCAAAGTGGAGCAAAAACAACCATGAAACTTTAAACAAAAAATTTTAAAAATCATTTAAATGAGATAAAAGCAAATCTCTTCTAGAACAGGTTAAAGGAAATAATAAAAATGTACTAAAATATCAGTAGTATTGCAAGAAGATAAAGCTCAGTGGTTAGGGGATATATAGAAATAATATAAATACAGCAGTGGAATAGATGGATAGTGAATTATTTCATGTAAGAAGAGACTTGGAGATTGAACATTAGAAGCATAATAGGAAGGCCAGAAAATTAGTTATCTAAAAAAGATCTGAAAACAATACAGAAAGAAGGTTTCTGACAGAGAGATCAAGGACATTCCAAAAACTGTGAAAAGAAAAAAATAATATTTTACTTTATTTTATGAAATCAGATAAAAACATTCCTAGAAATATTAAAAATTAGTAACAACCTACAAAGAGGATCATAAGATACCAGGAAAGAATTCCACACCTAATTCATCCAGTCACATCAGCATGAATCTTCAAGTAAGTATACAATGACAAGGATATGATCCTACAAAAAAGTCAGAGAGAAAAATCAAATCAAACAAATCAAAAACAACAGTTTTGATTCCATAAATTTTTTTTTCCAGGAAAACAAAAACTAATAGATGAATCTGTAATATAGTTAAGGAGCTTTATCCCCAAAGCATTCTCCTAGAAAAGCTAGGTATTCTCTTAAAAGACTGACATCTTAACATCAAGATAACATTATGCAACTCAAAGAGAAGAGGTACAAATGCATAACAGCTTTTGCATCTCACAATAAACAAGAGCACCCAATGCATTTGAACAATTGAAGGCTGAAATATAAAGGGAAGGGCACAGGCATAGATTGTCAGTGTAGGTGATTCAACCAGTATTTATTGTCAAACTGATGCTTCTCTCATGCTATTCTGAAAGCAGAGTTAAAAACAAAACAAAGTTTTTAAAAGAGTATTATCTTGCTTAGCTACTTGAGTGATAGAGTTAAGTGTGAAGGGAAAAGGAAAAAAAAATTGATAGCAGAAAAAAGAATATTATAGCCACTACATATAAAAGAAGAGAAAGCAAATAAAATGAGAGGTACAATTTTATTATTATGTTGCTAATGTTATAAGACATTTTAGCAAAATATAATTTTAAGATTGTATTTATGTGCATGGTCTTTTAAATTGTTGCCTTTATTTGAATGCTTTTATTTCTTAATTCTTGAAAATTTTAGAAGCTTTTTAATAATAAGAAAAAAGAATAACTATCTTCTATATTAGATTAGCTTCAAAAAAAAATCTTCGACTTTAAATGGCCTCATAAACTTGGTAACTAGAATGCAGATGAGACTAGTATCAACTGCTTCTGACGGCACCATGCTTTATTCAGCCGCTTGTGTGAGGGTGAAGAAAAGCAATATGAAATATTAATCTGGGGAAAATGGGCTAAATGTAGAGTTTAGACAGAAGGAAGAATAAATTTTATGTAAGTATTGGAGTTAAGTATTGGAGTGGGCTAGTGAGGAAATATTGAAGTGTGATTCTATTCAGTTACTGTCCTGTAGATTTTTTTCAAAGTTGGAGGAATCACTTTTTTGTTTATATAAAGGAAGATGAGAGACTATTAGATATCTCTGCTGTGATAAGGCAAAAGACTTCTTAGAAAACTAGTATGAAATGTCATTTTAAGGCAAAACAGTGTTTCACAATCTAGGGCTTTCAAGTTATTTTCTCATCTTTAGAATTATGTCATATCTATCCCGTATTGGCTTTGCTTATTTGGAGAGTTACTCCAATCTTTCATGTATGTGTGTATATGTGTGTGTGTAGAAATGAATTTTGTGCCCATGAAAATCAAATTCACAGAGTATCAATCTGATGAATATGTTATCCTTTCTGTTGAATTCCATATGATTTCTCTTTTTGAAAATTTATATTTTTAAAGTTTCCATCACCAGAGTGGGACACTGTAACTCCTGAAGCCAAAGACCTTATCAATAAAATGCTTACTATCAATCCCGCCAAACGCATCACCGCATCTGAGGCATTGAAACATCCATGGATCTGTGTAAGTTTTTAGCGTTTGCATACTGAGATATATTATTCTTCAAAACTGGAGTAACACATTCAAACGAAGTTGCAGATATATGCCTCATATAAAATAATACATAGAATTTTATATCTTCAGGGCTTGGAGGGACCTTAATGGTTATTCCTTCTGACTCCCTCATTTTGTGGTTATCTGGTAAGCAGGCATTCTGGTGTTTGGACTTGAATGTTGACTTCTGCCTACCAAAGTGCAGAACAAAGATCAAATCAAAGATCACATCTTTTAGATCTGGAAGTTGCTTTGGAAGTTATCTGGTAAAATATCTTCACTTTATGAATTAAGAAATTGAGGTCCAGATAGGTTAAATGATTTGATAATAATAATATTTAATAAAAGCAACTATAATAAATATAACTAGAACAAAAAATGAGTAAATAAATAATTGTAGTCAAGGTATTAATGGAATTGCCAAATGAATTTTTATCTTAGATACCTATGCATATTTCCCATTCTGAATTATTTTGTGATAAGGTGAGGATCAAATGAAATAATACTAATGCTGATGGATAATGATGAAGATAGAGAAGATGATACCAGTTTTTAAAAGTATAACTTAAAGTTAAGAATAAAAGAGATTAGTTCAGGTACCAACAGATATTTTCTATTAATCACGTGTACATTGGGAACTTTGGAATAAGTTTAAACTTTTTTTCAGAGAGTGATGTTTTAAAAAGTTATAATAGTTTAAAAATAGAATCAAAAACCAATCTGAGGATAGCAAAGCACAGGGAGGCTTGAACATATTTTCAGGAATTTCATTTGTCATAAGTAGGCTCTAAGTGTCTGTAGATAGAACTCAAATTTTTAGATAGAATAGAGTGCTAAATGAAGTTAGAGGGGGAAGGAATAGAAACTAGGATTTGAGCATAATTTAAGAAAGGTTTTTTTTCATTACTTTTTTTTTTATTCATTTGTTGGTTTATTTATCAATATAGGTAGTTAGTTGGCCTAGTGGATAGAGTGCAAGACTTGGAGTCAGGAAGGCCTGAGTTTGAATTCTGTCTCTGACACTAGTCATGTGACTCTGGCTAAGTTACTTAACTACTCTTTTTTTTTTTTTTGCTTTTTGGAGGGGGGAAGGCAGGGGCAGTTGGGGTTAAGTGACTTGCCCAAGGTCACACGGCTAATAAGTGTTAAGTGTCCAATGTCACATTTGAACTCAGGTCCTCCTGACTCCAGGTCTGATGCTCTATTCACTGTGTCACCTAGCCACCCCAACTTGGCCACCCTTTACCTCACTTTCCTCTTCTGTAAAATGGAGATGATAATAGCCCTTAATTTACAGGGGGTGTTGTAATGGTGAAGTAACTTAACATATAGCTTTGTAAACCTTCCAGTGCTATATAAATATCCCTTCATTATTTCTTTGTTTATTTAGAGAGTGGGCCTCTTTCCTGCCCATGGTCAAAGTATAACAGCTATAGTGACCCCTCTCAGTTCAGATCCTATTGCTGATCAGTCGGGGAGCTTTGACCAGCCCCCTTTTCTGACCTGAGCATCTTCATACCTCATTAGACAACCTGGTGGTCCCCTACTCTCTAGGGAGCTCCCCATATTGGTTCACGACTTACTACAGCCTCCAGAGTGTCTTTTATCCACTGCAGCTCAGAACTCTAACCTCAAGAGATCCATCAGCCTCAACTTCCCCTAGCAGCAGAAATTTTAAGCATAGGATCCTGCTTGACTGAAAACCCTTTCCTGAAGTTTTTACTATAAACTTTTATACTTAAAAAAAGTAAACTATACCCTATACATAAAAATAATAATCATAGTAATATTGGGGCACATAATAGTTTTGTTGAGGAAGTTTTTTTTTAAATAATACTTACATAGCTTATAGTTAGATTCTTTTAAGTTGACAGCATGGGTGAAGAGGTCATTCATGTGAATTTAGTAATATGAAAGGAATACTGTAACATGTTATATATTGTATAAAGTTTAAAATCACTTTAATTTTTTTTTTCCAGCAACGTTCTACTGTTGCTTCTATGATGCACAGACAGGAAACTGTAGATTGCTTGAAGAAATTCAATGCAAGGAGAAAGCTGAAGGTAAGAAGACTAAAATTTTTGAGGATATTTTTCTCCAGGTATATTAATAGGGTAGTGACTATGGAAGAGACTCATTTCAGTGAAGGAAACATTTTCCTGGGAATATTTTATGACTGATGGATTCCACTTGAAGAAGAATATACATTTTACCTTATTCTGGATCATGAGCAGATGGAATATCCATTTGATATTTAATGTGGGGAGTGGGGGGAGAGAGAGAGACAGAGAGAGAGAGAGAGAGAGAGAGAGAGAGAGAGAGAGAGAGAGAGAGAGAGAGAGCGCACCCCAGCAGGAAAGGAAAGAGCTGTATCCACTTCAACAAAAGTCTCTTCCATCTTTTAAGAACAGCTATGCCCTAATGATAATCTGGAAACACATATGAGGGCATTGCAAGGGACCTATATGCATGACTTTCATGAAGAAAGCCCACCCAAAAATAGAGTTAGGAAAAGTCTCGACTTAAGTGCTTTTTTGACACAGGAGAAGTTGCCTGTGTTTGGCTGTATAAAGTCAGAGAGGTATCTGCAGATGTAAATCTTTAACTATGCATGTTTGCTTCCTTGACAGGGTGCCATTCTCACAACCATGCTGGCTACAAGAAATTTTTCAGGTATGTGTGTGTGACCTGACTTTCTCTTATGTACCATGGCTTCTTGGAGCACCATATTTTGGATTTTAAGTCATGTAATAATTCATATGACTACTTCAATCAAACTATAAGACAGAAAGACTTATTCTATTATAGTCTTCTTAAGTACAGGCAGTATATCACAGATGATAAACCAAAATAAATCTTTATCAGTAATAATTGTATTTCAGGACATCAGTCTGAAATGCCAAGTAATTAAGAATAAACTGTTTGGGGGTCATACCTAGAACAGGGTACAAAATGAAAATTACTACCAAGAAGTGTGATTTTGATAGACCTCAGCATTTTTGAAGGGATGATTAATCTTTGCAGAATTTTTAATGGTATCTTGGTATCTTGAAAGAGTGCCCGTATCACATATGCATGTGTATGTATGCATACATATATGTTTGCATGTACATGATGTACATATGTGTGTTTATGTGTGTCCACATATAGACCCGAAGAAATTCTTTCTGGTTATGAGTTTTGAAGGAGTAAAATCTCCTCTCCCACTTTGTCAGTCTGCTTTCTTGGTCATTACTAAAAAAAACAAAGTGACAGTGGAACAAATCCCCAAATTTTTTCCCTTTCACTTGCTTTTCCAATTATAAATAAATATGTATGTATGAAAGTCCTCCAAAGGCCTCCTCCAGAAAGGTTTTGAACATTGTTTCAAATGATAAACAATTAAATACCAAACACCACAATGAACAAAGCAACTGGGTTGGTCTGCTGTGTGTATTTTGTCCCTTTAATTTTGGTGTTTTAAATCCATGTTGCTGTTTCTGTCGGGTTCCTCATCTCACATACAGGTATTTAATATACTTGAGATTTGTGTGGGTGAGTTCAATTATCTCATTTTTAAAATTGTGGGATAAATATTGTAATCAGTTACAATATAGGCTAATATTTTATTGTGATAGACTAGTTTGCTAAATTTTATGGTGCTCTAGAGAGGAAATTGTGGTGATGACTAAATTTTTAAAAATACATCGTTAGCATGAATGTCACATGTTTAAGGAGTGATTCAGTAGTCATTGGTACAGATTGGATCATAGGCACATCTGTGCATCCACATATTGTATCTTTTTTTTCTTCCTTCACATTTCTGTCACATCCCTTATATCCTACTAAATTAAAACAAATCCTAATATAGGGCATTTATATTATTTCTGAATTTCTCATCATTCATCATTCCCAAGTCCACAAGTTAGCATACAATCAGTTGTAACATCTTGCACTTGATGATGCATTTTTATTTTCAAGTAATTCTGTTTCATTGCAAAAATTCTGTTTCATTGCAATACTTGTTCTTTAAAGTAATTTGTCCATAAGTATATGGTTATAAAGTGTTTTTTTTTTCTTTTCTTCCTTTATGTGGAATATATTTCTTGTGAGGTAAGGTCCATAGTAATTGAAAGGGACATCTCTGCATTTTCTAGGCCAAATCCCTGCTCACCCCAAACCATTGTGTTCTTTCTGCTTGCTCTTACAATTCTGTTTGCTTTCCTAATTTAACTGCCTCTGGGTTTCTGTAACAATCATTTTTTCAGCTCTAGACAATCACAATCATTCACTGTTTTATTGCTGGCTTAATTTCTTAAAATTTAATGGAAATGTTAAGGATTAAGACTATATACAAATAGGAAATGAACACTTGGAGGTATCTTTTATACATATGCCAAGGGGGCAGTGAGATTATGGCACACACCAACATAAAGCTGAGTAATTCATCTTTCAAATTCATATGTTCAGGAAGCTTTATTTTATCTAGATATTATGTTCTAAAGGCTAAATTCACTTTTCAGCTTCTCATACAGGGCTGCTACCAAGTGAGATCACCATTGCTGCTTGTGACAATATATTTGTGCCTATTTTAACTCCATGTAGTAGTAATCTAAGTGTTTGTCACTTAGAGGGTAAGCACAGTTCTGGGTGACTGCCCCTTTAGTGGTTGAATATCCCAGCAACAGGAGGGAAGCTGCTGAGAATGTCCTATGCCTTTGAATTTCTCTGTTCTGGTTGGCTTACATTATGATTTTGTCACATCTTAAACTTTGTCTCCTAGTTGTTGTTTAAAGTATCACGTAAAATTATTTTATTCATTTAAAGCCTATATGTTCTAAAATAAAATGCTTTTTCCTTCCCATTATGAATGTTAGATACCCCTGAAAGTATTAAAGGATTTGCCTTTCATTTCACCCTAAATTTAAAATAATGAGACAGTTTTGGAAAGAAAAAAAAACTTATACTAAATGTGATTTTAAAGTAATTTGCTTCTGGCATAATAATTGTAAAATATCCATTCTCTTTAAATGTGATTTCTAGGACATTGTAAAAGCCTGAGGTGGGTGGTTGAAGTGGAAGGGTGTTAAGAAATCCTGTCGCTGTTTTAAAGGTATAAATTGACATGAAAAAAAGGTGATGTTTTTGCCCGGAGCAAATTTTTACAAAGAATCTTAAACCTCTGGAAAGAGGTCTCTGTAATGATAGTCCTGATATGGTCACTGTTCTCCTAGTGGTGTGAATGAACACTGAAAACACTCTCTCCATAGTGTCTGAAGAATGCAATCAACTTTCTAGATTACAGTACTATGGTCCACCTATAGTATCCAGTATCCTTCTCACAAACAAAAAGCAATCAAATAAAACCCAGCTTCTAATGGTTACAAAATAAATGAGAAACATTTCTAATAGTACCTAACCAGTTAAAAATGAGAATTCAGCTCTAAATTCCAAGTGGCAAAATCAAGAATAGTGATGCTGCATTGATTTATCTTGTAAGCAGTTGCAGTGTGCCATTGATAATTACACATGGTAGCCAGCGGGCAAGTGTCTATATGATTGGTTGGATAGCTCACTGAAGTTGAATTCACTTTTATTTTACAGCAGCCAAGAGTTTGTTGAAGAAAGCAGATGGAGTAAAGGTAGGTGTGACAGATGCTCTCAAAATATTTCAGGCTCTGTGTTCATGTTTTTTCTTTTCAAATGTCAAATATCAGTTCTTCATCTTTGTAGGATTTGATTGTTGTTGGGTTTTTTCAGTATGATTCTGGAAGTGTATAACTTTAGATTCTAAATAATTAAGTCATAAGCTAATGAGGTAATTTGCCCTTTAAGAGAAATAAGAAAAATATGCCTTGACTAATTGATTTCATTACAAATGTTTTTGACCTGGCTGTTATACATGAAATCATAGAACTAGGTGTTTAAACCCTATCCTGCTTCATTACTGATCTTAATTACGACAATGAACTTGTAATCCTGGTGAAAGACATAATAATGTGTGTTTCTCATCAGTTGAAGTGGAGCTAAATAATCTGGAAGGAGGGATTGAAAAATCATGATCACGCAGGTTTTACTAGCAGAGTTTGCATAAAGTCTCCCTGTTTGTCTTCTCCTGTCTCAAGGCTTTGGTCCCTGTCCAAGGTGAATGCCTCGAGTAAATGTTTTGAAAATCAGCCAAGAAGTCAGTTAACTGCACACAATATTTGGTTTCCTTTTCTCTAGGGATTCCTAGAAAACAAATGGAATTCTAATCAATAATGTCTTATACTTTTTTCTTCAGGTTTTGCCTGGTTTCATAATAATTTGCTTTTAACCAAACTCTATCATTAAATTTCAGTATTTTTAAACAGAATACAACTTAAATATTTGTCTCTTAATAGATTAGCCCTTTCCTTAGTCTCCAATCCAAATGAAAAAACATTTCACCAACTTAATGTTCTGACTTTTGATTTTAAGTTAATATTCTACCATTTGCACAGTTGCCAAAGTCAAATATGTCAGTTTATATTCTAGCTACAACACATAATATAATTGGATTGCACAGGTTTGATTATGCACCACCCATATATGCAGAATCTGGACATTTTAAGGACTTTGGTTACAGTAATGTTTCTATTTTTTGTCAGGGTAAGATTTGCTATTGCTTCAAGGATTATTCTCACTGACCTGTAATATTATCTTATATTTTAAATTTATATTTTAATAATGACACTTGTCATCTGAAGTTTCCAATGCGACATATGCTATTTAAAGTCTAACAAAAGTTTTACCTGTCCCATGAAGTTCTTCTGTGCAGTTTTGTGAAGCAGGAATCACATGACTACTGGGAGGGCTTAACTTGCACTATGAAATTCGTGCAGAATGAACATTTTCCAGAGCATTCCCCACCAAACACCCCTACCCGGTACAGCACAGATCTTCTTTCTGAAGACAAAGCTATTTGTGTACTCCATGCTTTGAAACTTTAAATTCAACCGGTCACATTTTCTTCTTTTCCTTTCTCCTTGACTGGTCAATTCAGAAAAGGAAGTCCAGTTCGAGTGTTCAGATGATGGTGAGGACCTTTATCTGCCAGACCTTTCCTCTTGTGAAACATTCACCCGTTAGAAATAAAATATTGACATCTTAGTATGACAGATGTCTTAAGATGCAGTGTTAAATCTGTGACCAACAAGCACTACACCCATCCGCAGCAGTATAAAAATACTTTTATTTTCTTTCTTTAAACCAAAACTTTAAAAACTTCAGTCAGCAAGGGCAGAAACATTGTTGCCACATTTAGTTAATTCCTTTCATCCCTTGTCTTCCTTCACTTTGAAAGGATTTTTCCTAAGTTAGACTGAGCCCAGATCTCTATTGGGCAAGATATACAGACTGCAGCAATTTGTTTCAACTGTTGTACGATGAGTGTAGATCCTCTAATAATCAATGTAGTTGATAAGACTCATGATTATGAAAAAAAAATAACTGAACAAAACTAAAAAAAAAACCAGCCTCATCAGTCTACCTTATGTGCTACATAAGACATGGTCTTAGGACTCCTGTATTATTTTTTTGTATCTGTGCTCTGACATTTACAGGAGGGCCAAGTAAGACTTAAAATCTGGTTACATTTCACTAGTGGAATTTTTCCTGTATTTCAACTATTAATATTTAATCATGGCAAAAAAAAAGAAATGTCAATACTCTCCCTTTATAAAATTCCTATTATTTTTTTAAACACAAGGTTCATGTTTTAAAAAGAAACTGATAAAAAAAATGCCGGATTTTCCAACATAAAAAGAAATGCAGATCACATGTAAAAATTGATGACTTTTAAGAAAATCTTTTTTGTTCTTACCCTTTGTTAGTTCCATTTAGAGGCAACATTGTGTAGTAGATAGAGAGTTGGTCTTGGAACCAGACAGAACTATTTCTAATGTTTTCTGGCTGTGAGACCTTGGGCAAGTAACTTAACCTCTGTGTACCAGCCAACTCTCTAAGACTATAAATTGTAGCATATGTGCTGACCTTTATTAGAAAAGGGAGGCTTCTCATATGGAAGTGCCTTTTATGAAGACCTGGCCCCTCCATTAATTTGAACTTCAGTTTTACACATAATCAGTATTTTTTATTTTCTAAAGCAAGTATATTTTATATTTTCATAGCAACTATGGCCCCACTTCATTTTATGGCCAGCATTAATTTTTGTTTTGTTTTGTTTTAGAGAAAAAGTTGGGGGATTTTTTTGTTTGTTTTTAATTCAAGCACATTTAAACATTTCTGAGAATGAAGATCAAGGCTCCCTCACTTAACACATGATTTTTTAAAATTGCATGTTGGAGGATGCCTCAGAAAAAAACAAAAGGGCCTAATTTTTCACTCTGGAGAGTGACTGGTTTTTAATGTGTGTGTGTGTGTGTGTGTGTGTGTGTGTGTGCATGCACACATGTGTGTGCCTCTGTGTGTGTGTGTGCATGCACACATGTGTGTGCCTCTGTGTGTGTGTGCACACATGTGTACTCAAGGCCATTTTGACTAAAATGGTGTTATTTGGCCACCTCACTCCAAAAAGAAATATCAATTATTCTCTGCCTCAAAATAGATAGAAATTAATCAACTCAGAAATGTTTCCTTAGACTCTATTCATCTTTCAGTGACATGAGAATCATATGCACAACTTAGTGACTATTTGTCCTGTTCCCATCCTAAGAAACTCCAATATCTGATTAAAAGACAACTCTATTTTTGCCTAGTTATTTTTCCTAGATAGGAAATTATTTGTGCACTTTCCCCTTTTTGTCTGTACTAACTTAAATCCTGTATTTTGTTCCTCTATTAATAGCCTCAAGCATCTTTTTTTAATTCTTTTATGCCAGAGCACAAATTGATACATTAAGTTTTATGTATCTTGACCCCAAAATGTCAGTTACATAAAAAATTTAGCCAAAAGCTGCAGTATAATTTCCACTTATGGCCTAAAACACAGAAGGGTTCCTAGGAACATGACCAGAATTTTGTCTTTCTTCCTTTACTTGCATGTCACTGAACTCACTGATAAATCTTGTTAAAAAGACACATACACAATAACATACTTCCAATCACCCATTGTGTATTAATGCAACACAATATAGAAGAGTATTCATAACTTAATTTTGTTATTTTCTGATCTCTTCTGCCACTGGTAAGCAAGCGGCAGTTTAAAATGAATCTGAGCAAAAAGGAGTATAAAGAAACCAATCAGATTGTGTTGTTTGTTTGGTCTTTATCTGTTTTCTTTGACCCTAAACCTTGAAACTCTTCCCTTTAAGCCACCACATGGGAGTCTTTGTAACATATTTTGGCATTTCTTTAGGTGATATATTGCTTTGTTTATTTGTCATAATAATTAATAAAACTAATGAGAGGCTGGAGTCCTAACATGTCAGTTTCTCTCCATGTTCAGTAGTTATAAAGCAATTTGGTAAATTTATGGATTCTATAGTATTAATAATTTAATATTTTAGACTGCAAGTTCAGTACCCAGCCACCCCCAGTACAATGATAAGGTTACACTTCGCTGGTTTCCTTTGTCTCTGGGCCCATTGCATTTGTCAGAGTCTTGTTTCAATTGCTTGAATCATAGTTTGGTAACAAGCACTGTGAGTGATTTATGACCAAACTGATTGACTATAGGGGAATGTTGAGAGAATGTTAGGAAGTAGTGGTTAACCATAGCAAGGTTACTATAACAAATGATTAATGTTGTTTCCTTTTGAGCAACAGTGCAAAAAAAATGCACTTTATACCCAGAATATCCTTAAAAGGGGATGGTTATCTAAGTTTAGCTCTTTGACATGCACATTTGAAATGAAAATTTATCCTTGTAGCAAACTCATCTTTAACAGTTTTTAAGGTGTGACAAAGCCCACACTTCAACAGAAAGCTTAAATTCCTAATCGGATTATCCACAGAGCAAACAAACAGATGGTGGCTCTTCAGAGAAAATCTCTTCTGTATTTTGCTTTTGACTTCAGGCCCAAGAATAAAGAGAATTGAAGAACTCTCCATTCGGGTGCCCAACTGAAACCTGGGAAACCTAACTCAGAGAGTTTGAAAATGGTTCTATGGGCGTTGAATACATATCTTCCCTTTTAGAAGCAGCCCCTCTGCCTGGTCACTAACATGGCATCCCAGCATCTCGCTGAAGCAGCCAAGGCCTGATTTATCATGCAGCCATCACAAATACTGTAACTAGCCTATGGGTACCAGAGACTAGAACTGATCATCAAACTTGCTGCCCACCATGGTTTCTTTCTTTCCAGTTCATGACTTCATCCTCTGTTGCTCTTGATCTCCATCCATGTCTATTTTCCATATAGACATGCTGTGTTATAGAGATATTGGCTTACCAGGAGGTCTAAGGCTTGTCTGTTTCTATTTTCTGCATACCTACAGATCAACAGCAAAACCAACGTGGTAACCAGCCCCAAAGAAAATATTCCTACCCCAGCGCTGGTATACCTGGATTCTTCTTTTCAACCCAGACTTAAGTTCTTTACTATTTTCTGTTGTTTCATTTGTTTTCACCGTTGTTTCGCTTCTTAAGATGTGACTTTTTTTAAAAAAGTGGTCTGTTCTATGTGGTTTTGCTTTTGCTTTCCTTTTATTTTGCGAGGAAGCCGGCAATTTGTTTCTAACATTAGATTGTTTCATTTCTCAACTGGACATGGAATTGAGAGTTATGTTGTTGGTAGCTGGTCTTGTTTGCATGCTGTGCTAAGAAATGGAGTAGATTTTGCCTTGGGTGCCCTTAGCTCTTCTCCTGATGAAGCTCTTAGCTCTGGAATATGTAAACTATGATTCTTTTTCTTTGGTCCAGTCAGTGACATCAAGAAGAGCTAAGGGGATTGCTGTTAGACAACAGTGAAATAGGCCTTATTCAGATTTCCAGCTTCCATCTTATCTGGAAGCCAACAAGGCTTTGGAAGACTTCCCTTAAACTTAAAGAGATAAAAAAAAAAAAGCACTACTGAATCAGAAAAAATCTTCATGTTGCACTGTTTCTCTCTAATACAGACAATAATACTACAAAACATTGTTGGTTGTTAAAAGGATTTGAGCAAACATCAGCTGTTATCAATTCAATCCCTTGGAAATTGGCAGATACTGAATTATTTTTAATCTTCAAATTTAAATTATGGGATTTAAGTCTCTGAATTTCTGAATGTTTCTCACATCATACTGTGCTTTGATAAATTATTTCTAGGAAACCCATCTTATCTTGGAAATTTTCATTTAAAGCATCTATCATTCTGAGGAAGCTTGACATATATAATTTCAAATTCAGGGAAATTTTTAAGTGGAAAATTCTTTATTTTACATTGTGTTAAAAGTCTTAAACTTTAAAAAATGTCAGGCCCGATATACTGTACAGTCGTGCCATCTGTAAATTAAGAATAATAATAGCAACCTACTTTCTAAGGTTGTCATGAGAATAAAAGGAGATATTTGTAAAATACTTTACAAACTTTAAAGTACTGTAGAAATGCTAGTTCTTATTATTATTACTGATAAATCATGAAAATGTAATTCATTAAGTATCGTGAATCTCAAACAAAAGGGGAAAGCATAAGAGGTACATCTTTGGGACCCAGAGCAACCCTGAACCTACAGATCAATCACAGAGTGTAAAGAAATAGAGAGAAGATTCCAAAGTTAGGAAGGATTGTCAAGGAAAAATAAACTGCAATTCCCAATACAAATAAATAGCAGTGCTTGTATGTCAGCGTCACGCCCGCCACAGAAGTGACATTTACATCAGTGCAAAAAGCATTTTTAAAATAAATGGTCAAGCTCTGTTTGTTTGTTTTTACATCATCAGAATTTCCTTTGGTATCTTTTCCCTTGCCCATCCCAAAGAACCACAGATAATAGTTTTGAAGGTTGAAAAAGAAAGAGAAAAGGAAAAATAATCAGAAATACTGATCAGTAAGTAAGCAGAAATCTAAAAATAAGGGCCACATTCCCCATTCACGGACCTCCCACCTCAGCAGAGGAGCAGGGCAGGGTTGTGGTCCACGAGTGCCTTCACTGACTGAACCTTCCTCTCTCTCCCTCCCTCTCTCTCTCTCTATCTCCCTTCCTCTCTCTCTGTCTCTGTCTCTCTGTTTCTCTCTCTCTGTCTCTGTCTCTCTCTCTCTGTCTCTGTCTCTGTCTCTGTCTCTCTCTGTCTCTCTCTGTCTCTCTCTCTCTGTCTCTGTCTCTCTGTCTCTCTCTCCCTCCCTCTCTCTCTCTCCCCCTCCCTCTCTCCCTCCCTCTCTCTCTCTCTCCCTCCCTC
>CM053583.1:164382578-164417578 GCA_028627135.1 Pseudochirops cupreus
TCTCCCTCTCTCTCTCTCTCTGTCTCTGTCTCTGTCTCTGTCTCTGTCTCTGTCTCCCTCCCCCCCCCTTTTTCTCTCTCTTTCTCCCCAAGGCATGTTTCAACAAGTATTTGTCTGGAACCTTCCTACCGCAAACCAGGCACCGGGATAAGCCCTGGAGATGCACCTTCCCAAAAGGACAGCAGTCCCTTGCCTTGCGGAGATGATATAGTCTACTAGGAAAACACATACCCAGAGAAACAAACATAAACTACATACAGATGAAACAGAAAGTAATTTGGGTAGTGAGGAGAGCTCCGACAACTATAGGAGGTGCCAGGGCATGGGAACCAAGCCTTAAGGCAGGCTAGGGATTCCAAGCAGCACAGGCAAGGAGGGAAAGCATCCCATAGGGTTGGGGAGGAGGAACAGCTAGTCCAAAGGTACATATGGAATATTGTAACATTATTAATTTCTTCTTTTCTAAAATTTTTTCAATGTACCATATTGAAAATTATTCTCTACTATGGGAATGCGTCTCCAGTTTTATCCTGGAAATACCACTGGAAAAGTAATATTTTTTTTACAGAAATGTTGTATGGCAAACTTCGCTAGACTCTATCTAGTTTTTAAAGCAGGGGTGCCTCTTCTGCTACTCTTTTTTGCTAACATTTGCCTACGTAGAGAACATGTTTGAATGAGTACAGATGAATTATTTAATTCATTCTCAAATATATTTACCTTTAGTAACTAAATCTTGAATCTGTTTCTCTGTAGTTATAAAAATAGATTCCAATGTTTCCCAAGGGTATTAAGTTCACTCGTGATTTTTCTCCATTCTTTCCTGTTATATGAGTGATAATTTCAGAACTGAAGAAAATGTAGCTGGAAATAGCTGAGAAGCTTTGTGGTATAGTAGATAGAGAACTAGCTTGTCTTGGAATCAGGAAGATCTATGGCCATATTATCTCTGATAAATATTGGATTAACCAGGCAAGTTACAATGTCTCAATATTCTAGGCAACTAACCCTTTGAGTTAGCCTGCTGAGGTGTGTAGGTAATGTTTAAAACTAAGCTGCCGCCACCACCACCACCACCACCACCACCACCACACTACCACACTTCTCCCCCTCCCCCAAGGGCATGACACATTTTTCAATTTAATCTGCATTGTTAATTTTTTCTCCATCATTTGCTTAAGTATAGACAGTCAAAAATCAAACAAATAAGCCCTGCATTAGAAAAAGCAAACCTACTTTGATACTGAGAGTTTCTGAGCTCATCAACATTTTCCCCTTCATTCTCTAAATTGTCTTCATTTCTTTCAGTTGTCTAAATGGAAAGATTATAGAAAGATGTCGTCAGCACCATCAAGTACGATTGTATAGAATAAAGCTTTAAAATGAGGTAGTTAAAATACGAAACAGTGAGTGCCTCCCTTCAAAGCCTTGTGTACCTGGACTACGAATAAGGTCTTTTGCATGCTGCTGCAGTAGGGAGGTGGTGTATTTTATGAGCTGATCAGGCAGAAAATTTGTCATCCAAGAACTTGTTAGCTGCACCCTCTGACAGCAGTTAACATTGCTTCTGCTCTTGTCATGGTTAATGTTTTGTTTTTTTTTAACTTGGCTCCCTTTGCTCTGTCCCTTACACTAGTAAGACAAATGTACCGATGCAAACTGTTTCTTTCTCTATTTTGTTCTCACTCAGGAGCCCCAAACTACTGTAATCCACAACCCTGATGGAAACAAGGTATTCAGAAAGAATCGACTCCATCTCGCTTTTTTTTTTAACAAGATGCTTTTACATTTCACAGAAGAGAGAAACAAAATGAATTAACTATGGAGAATTAGGCAAACACATCTTCATCGTATCTCTCTCTTAATTTTTTTTTAAACCCAAGGACCTAGTGCGTCTAATTTGCTTAAGGAACTTACACCCAAAAAAAGTCTTGAAAGAAAAATGGTATACATAGATAGATCCCTCATTATGCCGCAGCCTTTCTGAGGATGATTGTATATCTGAAACCATTCCATCTGCTCTTCTTTCTTTCTGCATGTTCATACAGCAGACTGTGGTTACGTTTTCTGCATGGAATTCTAGATGTTGTTCCTACATCATCCGGCTTTCTGTAAGACTTTAACACTTGAGTTGGCAGGGAGTTGTCTCTGTTTGGTGTAGCTTTTGAGTTTGGATCAGTTCTGTTGTCAAGGTGTTTCATTTTTAATTTCCACGTATTTGTTTTTTCTGCATGACTTGGAGCGGAACGTGGGAGTCTTATCTCCTATATATTGTGTCCTTTGTCTTCTCATGTGCACTTCCTGAAAAGAAATTTCATGGCTCAGACTGAGGAGCTAAAGGCCAAGAAGACGATGGTTACATCTGCTCTAAAATAATAAATTGTGTGGTTGCTCAGCATGTTGGGGGGACAAATAACTTACACTTGCTTAAGTATCTAAAGGATGAAAGGAAAAAATTTCTGAATGCATTACATGTCTCTGATTCATTTGTTATATCATCATTTCATGTCTAGAGGAAAACAGATTTTACCATCTTTCTTTGTCAAATTCTATATTCAATCATGGGCCATATTTCTCTCAGGGTAATGTTCAAGACCTAGGTTACAATTTCCCTCTGGCATAACCTTAACTTACCAAACACTAAAAATCCACAAAACAGGAAAAGGGGAGGGATAAAGCATTGGTATGGGTGGCACTAACATTTTAGATTTATTGCATTACCATGGAATTTAGATATAGAATTTCTTCAGAATCTCCAGTTTCTACTTTGGCTTCTTCAGGAAGTCAAAACAATCATTCAGGGAAAACAAAAACAAAAACAAAATTAAAACAGCAACAAAAAAAGAACAAATAGAAACCCAAAGTTATTATTAAAAGGCAGCAGCAGCAAAAAATGAAAGACCAAGCATAGCAAGCGACGTGGATGCTTCAGTAGCACTAGCCACACTCCTTGTGAGAGCCGTTGCATGGTATTCTCTCTACCTCCATCCTTGACTTGAGTTTTACAGCGCATGGTATGGCCGTGACCTTTACCCGCATCGTGAATTGGAACCGAACACCGTATCACCCTCCAAAAAGCATGGGGATGGGTTTCTGTATACAGTGCTTGATTTATGCTTGTACTTTCCATGTAAATAGTGTATTCAGTTGTTTTGATCATTTTCACTTTTTTATATAGTTTCAGAAAAGGACACTGACCAGAGTTGTTATTTTTTCTAATTACTTTAAAAAAATGTTTTTATTTCACTGAACGTGTAATCCCTAATTGAAAGCCTGAGTCTATTTTTGCCTCATAAGTTATTTATAGTTTAATAAGGTACAAATGTAATTTTTTTTCTAATAGATTGTTAATGACAAACATGGTAGACTTTTGTGAACTTTTTTTCCTCTCCCCCTCAAAAATAAAATAAAATAAAAAAGATTACCAGGATCATTTTGGATTGAAAAGTATTCTCATATTATCAAACAATTTAAGAAATAGTCACCTCTCAACATTGGCAGTGTCCTTTTATGTGTCTTACTAATCTTTCACTTCATATATTATTTCATTGATACACATGTATGTAGCCTTGCCTTTTCATTATGGGAGAAAGGATCGTACCAATTTGAACTTTTTTCTGATTTTAGAAAAAAAATGATATGACAAATAGATCTAACAGTCAGTGATAGTTTATTTGTCGGAGCTCAATGTTTTTTATCTCAAGACAAGTTCTTTCAAAATCGGTTTCAATCTATAGTCAATTCTATTATCCTGTCTCTTCATCAAGTGATGGAATAGAGTTTCATCTCAGATGTGTGATTCTGCACACAGGAAGAAGTCATATATGCTGCAAGACAGTGCGGTGTCATCAATAGACAGCTGGCCTTGGAGTTAGGGAAACTTAGGTTGAGGGCCCTCTTCTAACACATTTTGTGTGACCCTGGGAAATTCACTCAGCTTCTCAACATCTTGACTCTGTGAAACTGAAAGTTATATACTGGTTTTATTTGTCAGTGGAAGCAGTTTGTACATCCGAGTTTATATGATCAGAATATCATAGATAGGTGTGTTATTGTTGTTGTTGGTAACAATAATAGCTAGCTGGCATTTTTAGAGTGGTTTAAGGTCTGTGAAGTGCTTTATAAAGATATCTCACTTTATCCTTACAATAGCCCTGGCAACTATTATTATCGCCATTTCGCAACTGCAAACTGAGGTTTAGAGAGGTTAAGAGACTGGCTTATTAGCATTACAGAGTTAGAAAGCGTCAGAGGCTAGATTTGAAATCAGGTCTTCTATCCACTGAGCCATCTAACATACAAACCTGGAAGGAATATTGAAAAGCATTAACTCTACTCCGTCCTTCACTCCCTTATTACTAAAATTTGTATGCATGCTGGCTTACCTGTAGGTAAGGGAACTGAGTGACTTGCCCAGGGTCACATAGCTAGTAAGTATCTGAGGCAGGATTTGAACTCAGCTCTTGCTAACTTCAAGTTCCCCATAAAGATGAAACCACAGGTCCAGACCTAAAAGAAGAAGAAAAGAATAATTTTAAAAATATTACTATGTATAGAATTTAGCACAGTACCTTAAATTGATCAGGTATTCAATAAATGCTTAGAAAATTTGTTGAAAAATAATGAAATTTCTCATATTCTAAAGATTATGTTCATTCATTTGAAATGGGATTTCCCTACTAAGATTCAAAAGAGTACATCCTTTACAAAATAGTATGGAATAAATGAGTCTAGTTAAGTTTATTTTTTAAATGAAGTATAGGATCTTTGGGTTCTATAAGTAACCCAGCCTATCCGCACCCCAAAATTGACCATGTCTTCACAGCACTCCCTTTTGAAATGGACAGAGTGTTTAGTATATTGTTCCTGCTAAAATCATCCTAGTCTATGTATCCATTTGCATGTGAACACATTCACACCTCCGGCTTTGGGATATGCATGTCCTGTGCACCACAATCTGTGTTACTTGCTTAAATGTGTGAGAATAGCAATGGAAGGCTGCCATATGCATTTTAACTGTGTCTGCTTCTTAACAGGAGTCCACTGAGAGTTCCAATACAACCATTGAGGATGAAGATGTGAAAGGTATGATTATACCCTAAACATCTGGAAAACTGAGGCACATAGAGGCTCATATTAATGGACAAATATGGGGTTTATCATTTTTTTGAGACAAGAATAGTGTCGCCTTTCTAAATAATGTTATTCTAATAGTATCTAAAGTAGGCTTATTGATCATCTTAGATTTGCTGGAAGCTTAAGCTAATCATAGAATTTAAAGCCTCAGATCTCACCTTTTTTTATTCAAGTGATATTGTATCAGGTAGCAGATTTCATTTAAAAATGTAAGTAGATAGGTGGAATATCAGAAAAAGAATATGCTATGATGGCAGAGAGAGAGAGACTCATCTTTCGAGTCAGGAAAATTCCATTGAGTTCATGTCTCACTCTGAAACCAACTGGCTTAGGTGACCATAAGCAGTTATGTAGCCTTTCAGTCCCCCAGACAACTCCCTAAGACTAGAAGGTGCAAATGATGAGCTGCTGATCTGTATCAGTGAAAACAGTTTTCATATTGGTGAAATCACTGATTAGGACCAGGTAAAAAGAAGTATAAAATCCAATTGAAAGACCAGCAGTGAAAACGGCAAACTGCATCGTTAGAGAGCCTGTCTTCTGAAGTAGCATTGTCTCTTGGATGATATTCACAGCTCTTCTTTTGCTATTTCGTTATCAGATGATTTTGTGTATTTTTACATTTCTTCATGATTTTTTTTTAATTCTCTTCAATGTTTTTTTCTGGTATTGGCTACAAGGAATTTTCAAAATCCTGCCATATTTGTTATTTCCTAAGGATTTCTGCACATATATAGTAATATTCTAATATAATTGAATTTGCTTATTTAAATTTTTATTTCCAACCAGTTGTTTTGGTTATATTATTTTGTTTCAGTTCTTCCTTGTATTATTTTCCTTAATGTAGCATATTAGTCTATAGCAGGTCTCTTACTAGGTTCACAATGCTTTTTTAATCCAAATGAATCACTTGGCAGACACATATCAAACTAAGTTGAACATCAATTTGTTGGTTGGTTGGTTTTAAATAGTTCCTTAACTCCTGAAATATCATTAGAGTATTTATTTTTAAACAACTACATAGCCATTACTGGCATGATTTATTTGGTTGCCACAAATAAAAGGAGCTTCCTGGGAAGCTGCATATCTAATATGAACCAGGACATTTTCAAAGACTATGTAGTCATAGATATTTGGGAAAAGAAAAAGGGTTAGAGTTTTCTGCATCATTATCAGTTGAATGGAGCAATTAGCAAAAGGTGATAGAAGAGATACTTTACTGTATCTATTGCACTGAATCACTCATCTAACTAAAGTATGGGCAAGTCAATACATTTACAGAAGCTATAGAGCAGTGGTTCTCAACCTGTGGGTCACAACCCCTTTGGGGGTTGAATGATCTTTTCACAGGGGTCGCCTAAGACCATCGGAAAATACATATTTCTGATGGTCTTAGGAACCGAGACACCACTCCTCTATCTGTCTCCAGGCAGGTCTGCCCATGCAGATACACCCACATATGAGTATTAAAGGGTCATGGCATTAGGAAGGTTGAGAACCACTGCTATATAGGAATATTTTTTTTTAATCAGTCTACTCATCAGTGTCTAGTCCCTGTGCTGTAGTCAAGAGCAATTCAGTGCAATGTTGATACCAGATTCATTAGACAAGATGTCTTTATCAAGGGAAGAGTATCTTTGAGGCATCTAAGTGGTACAGTGGATGGAATGCTGGTCCTGGAGTCAGGAAGACTTGAGTTCAAATCCAACCCCAGATATTTACTAGTCATGTGACCCTGTGTAAGTTACTTAACTTCTACCTTCCTCAGGTACATCAACTGTAAAATGGGAATAATAACAGCATCTACTTGGCAGGGTTGTTGTAAGAATCAAATAAGAAAATATTTGCAAAGCACTTAACACAATGCCTGGCATATGTGAACTATGTAAATGCTTATTCTCATCTCCATCCTTTTTTTAACTCCTTCAGAGTTTCAGAAAATAGCATAACAACAAACAACATGAATTACGAACATTTAAGGCTCACATAGAATTTTACATATGTTACCACATTTCATTATTCCTTATTGGCCCTGTCATCCAAGGTATATTTGGTTTTTGTTTATTTGTTTAATTTGCATATTTCTTTCCAGTCTAAGGGGGTTAGCATCAGGAGATTCATTCCTCATTTGCATCATTCCCTGGAAGGCTTGGAATTCTCTAGATAAGCTAAACATGAAACTAAGAGAAAGAATCTTTCCTGTGTCTCATCCCTAGTATCTTTTCTTAGAAATATGCTTAATGAATATTTATTAACAATAGAAAATGAAAAGAAGTGTGATAGGCTACCCCCACAAGGAAGGGAACAGTGTTCTTCCCTCCTTCCCCTTCTCTTTCCTCTCTCCCCCTTCTCCTTGAGTTTCCCTATCTGGGAGACTGTAAATACAAGTACCATTCATGGACTTAGTCTGCTTGGTATGACAGCTTTGACCTGCTCTCTTTTCAGACCTGAGCCAGTTTACCCTACCTTAGACCACCCAGTGATCCCTATTTCCCAGAGGCTCACAATATTATTACTGAAATTTGTGTGTACTGGTACTCAGAACTCCCAAGTTCAAGAGATCTGCCCATCTCTGCCTTCACAATAGCATGGATTAAAGGTGTGTCTGTCTGGTGGACACTGATATTTCTGACTCATAGTTGACTTGTCTTAGTAACAGATATTGGTTCCAGATAAGTGCTATTAATTTTATTTAGATTTCAAGCCATGGTCGGGAACAACATATTGCAACCTTTAAAGGTGTCAAAATTTTGTTGTTACCTAAAATAGTCTTAACAGGTTTCCCTAGAAGATAACAACCTCCACTCCTTTTTATCACCTCCATGATCCAGACTTTCCTGCATCTCCTTGGAGATATCACAGGTTTAGACACAGTGATAGTCTTCTGTGTCAGGTAAGTTCTATACTAGTGATGTGGAAAGTAGAGGTATATCATTCAGGCTATGTAACATATTTACTGTCTATGTTGATGACTCCTTTATCTACATCTCCAGCCTTGACCTCTCTTCTAAGCTCCAGAGTCATTTTTCCTTACTATGCCCCTATGGCGAGGATACTACAGGATATCCTCAAGCTCCACATACCTAATACTACATTCAGCAGCTTTCCTTTTAAGCTGCCTCCTCTACCTGACTTCCATTGTACCACACTCCTTCCAATTCTCCATACTCATAACCTTGATCATATTTTGCTTTTATGTGCTACTTTTGGATTCATCTTCCTAATGGACAGCTTTTGACCACTTCACTTCACTGCTCAAAACCCTTCTACTGATGGGCTTTTTAATTTGGGAGGACCTTTCTTAGCTTCTGCAATCATTGTCTTTAACAACCAACAGGGCACTCTTGTACAATGAATCATCTGAATGAGACCATAATAGAGGAATAAAACTTATTAATATTAATGACTAATGATTATCAACATCAGTAACATTAGCAACAATGACAGTAGTTCATGTTTAGTGTTTATAGAGGACAGGCAGCAAAGCATTCTCCTCAAGATAAATCTGTGAGACTGGTAGCATCAGTATTATTATTCCCATTTTATAGATGAGGAAGGTGAGACTTATAGAGCATAATTACTTTTCTGAGGGTCACACAAATAGTAGGTCAGAGTTGGAGTGCAACTTAAACCCAGGTCCTTTGTTCAAAGATCCAATGATCTTTCCATTGTACTATCCTGTCCTGTCTCTCTATACTTTGTGAATTGGGGTATGAATAAATAAACTAAATAAATAGGCAGATTTCAGAATTAAAGCATGTTAGACCTGGAACAAATCTCTAAGATCATGATAACTAAGCCACAGGGATTTTAAAAATTATTTACTAGAATGAAAGAAAGATTTGGTTCAGTCAGCCTATCTCTGTGCATCCTCTTCCTAGGACAAATGTCTCTTTAGATAGAAAGAAATTTAATTTAATGATGTCACAGAACCATTAAATCAAAACAGATTTCGAAAAGCCAACAAGGCCATCCTTTTTGACGTAAAGCAGAACCATGCATAAAGTATCCATCCAAGTCACATTTAAATGTATGTTTATTCTACTTGAAAGTTGTATATGGATATGCTTATGGTTAAGCCAAGAGTTATTTGATGGAACCACTGGTGGCAGTTATAGTAGACAAGGAGATGAGTACAAAGGGAGCAAAAGTGCTACTTAGTCTCTTGTGAAATTTAAGGAAGACAATCTTTCTAAATGCTTTAGATGCATTAGAACTATTACCAAAGTAATCTTCATTTTAAATTCTCAGGATTTAAGTCAGAAAATGAAATGGTGAGGGGAGGGGAGGGGGCACGGAGTGTTGAGCCAAAATGTTGAGTTAGAAACAGCCCAGCTGAAGTTTTTCCATATTGCCCTCCAAATAACTTTTAAAATAGTGCCTCAGATCAAATTTTGGAGAAGCAGAACAAACAAAAGTTGAGAGTGAGACATTTTTCTGGCATAAGAAAACTTAGGAGGTTGGCAAGAGAAGTCTATAATGCTAGGGTGGAGGTATGTACAAAGCCCACACATACAATAGCAGTAACAGCAGCTTCAGGAAACATCTCTCAGCCCAGAGGGGTTCATACAAATGGTCAAAAAGCAATTATAGGGGACCCTTTACTAGCACTGGATCCAGCAGGGCTGATTGACAATAATATTGCCCATTTGTCATAGTTCTAGGGTGAGAGGAGTGCCGGTGGTTTGTCACAAGGGAGCAGGGACTCTGGTCACAGTTGCAAATCAAGGAGGAACACTAGCACTTGTAGCTGCCAGGGAGCAGGGGCCCTTCCTGTGTACAAAGACCAGAAGAGTAGTGACCATACCTCTTATCACATCATTCTCTTGAAAGCACCAAAAACTGCAGATCCCAGAACTAGTTGTGGAAATAGCAGCATGAAAAAGCTCCAAGCCTCCTTACTCCCAGGTTAGCAGAGCCTAACTTATCATAAAGTTCAAAGTCAGGAAACAGACTGAAAAATAGGCAAAATAATTTGATCATAAAAAGCTACTACAGAGACCTGGAAGACCAAGACATAAACTCAGAAGACAATAGTGTGAAAGCAGCTACGAAGACTCAAAGAAAAAGTGATAATTGGACTCAAAACCCACAAGAATTCCTGGAAGAGTTAAAGAAAGAAATAAGAACAGTAGAGAAAAAATGAGAAAAAAAATGAGAGAGTTGCAAGAAAATTAACAGCTTAATAAAAGAGGCACAAACATGTTCTGAACAAAATAGTGTCTTAGGAAACAAAATTGGCTTAATAGTAAAAGAGACACAAAAAAATTAATCGAATAAAATAACTCCTTAAAAAAGCAGAATAAGCCAAATAAGAAAGGAGGTACAAAAATTCACTGAAGAATTTCTTTAAAATAGAGTAGTCCAAATGGTAAAACAGGTACAAAATACTTACTTGAGAAAATAATTCCTAAAAAATTAGATGTGAGCAAATGGAAGCAAGGACTCCATGAGACATTGAGAAATAGTAAAACAAACTCAAAAAAATGAAAAAAATAGAAGAAAATGTGAAATATTTTGTCAGAAAAACAATTGACCTAGAAAGTTGATCTAGGAGAAGTAATTTTAAAATTACTGAACTTCCCAAAATCCATAAACACAGAAAGAGCCTAGACATCATATTTCAAGAAGTTATCAAGGAAAGCGACCTTAAAATCCTAGATCCAGAGAGTAAAATAGAAATTGAAAGAATCCATTGGTCACATCCTGAAAGAAATGTCCAAATGAAAACTACCAGAAATATTATATACCAATTTCAGAGTTCCCAAGTCAAAGAGAAAATACCTCAAGCTTCCAGAAAAAACACAGTTGAAATTTTGTGGAACCACAGTCAAGATCACACAAGATTTAGTGCCTTCCACATTAAAAGAGCAGAAGCCTTGGACTATGATATTCCAGAAGGCAAAAGAGCTAGAGTAACTTACCCAGAAAAACCAAGTATAATCCTTCAGGGGAAAAAAATAAATAATTAATGAAATAGAGGGCTATCAAGCATTCCTGATAAAAAGACCAGAGCTGAATAGAAAATTTGACATCCAAACAGAAGACTGAAGAGAAGTATTAAAAAAAAATGACAAAATTACAAGGGACTCAGTAAATTTAAACTGTTTACTTTTCTGTATGGGAAGATGATGCCTATAACTCCTAAGAACTTTATCACTATTAGGGAAGTTAAAAAGAGTTTATATAAACAGTATTTCAATTAGGTTGAAAGATCTCAACAAAAAAGTTAAGAGATAAAAAAGAGACATGAGAGATGCACAGGGAAAAGGGGAAAGAGAAAGGTAAAATGGGGAATATTTTCTTACATAAAAGAGGCATACAAGAAAGAGCTTTTACAATGGAGAAAGATATGAGGGAGGGTGGATTGGTGGGCAATACTTGAACTTTACTCCCATCAGAATTTGTTTAAAGAGGAAGAATACACAAACGCGCACACACACACACACACACACACATATACATGCATGCATGCACACATACTCAATTGTGTATAGAAATGTAATTTACCCAACAGAGAAATAGGAGTAGAAGGGGATAAGAGATGGCGGAAAGGGTGATAAAAGGGAGAGCCGAGTAAAGGAGGCAGTGGTTAGAAGCAAAAAAGACTTTTAAGGAGGTTGAGATAGAAAGAGAAGGAGAAACTGAATAAAACGGCATGGAGTTAAAAAAAAATAGTAATCATAACTGTAACTGTGAATGGGATGAACACATCTACAAAATGGAAGAAGATAACAGAATGGGTTAGAAACCAGAATCTAATAATATGTTGTTTATAAGAGATACACTAGAAACAGAAACACACACAGAATTAAAGTAAAGGTCAGTAGAATCTAATCTGTTTTAGCCAAACTAGAAAAAGGCAGAGATAGCAATCACAATCTCAGAAAGAGCAAAAGAGAAAAAAGAATTAATTAAAAAGGATAATCAGGGAAACTGTACTTGGCTAAAATGTACCATAAGCAATGAAATAATATCAAAAAATTTACAGCAAGTTTCTTGGATAAATGCCTCATTTCTCAAATGTATGTTGTATATATAGAATTGAGTCAAACTTACAAAAATAAGAGCCATTCCTCAATTGATAAATGGTCAAAGGATATAAACACATCATTTTCAGAAGAAGAAATCAAATCTATCTATAGTCATATGAAAGCCTGTTCAAAATCACTATTGATTCGAGAGAGGCACATTAAAACAATTGTGAAATACCACCTCACACATGACAAATGCTGGAGTAGATGAGGGGAAAATAGGTACAGTAATGACTGTGAATGGAATAGTGAACTGGTCCAACCATTTTGGAGGACAATTTGGAAATAGGCCCAAATGGTATAAAACTGTGCATATCCCAGAAATACCACTATTGTACCACAAAAAGATCAAAGAAGAAGGAAAAGGAAGTATAAGTAAAAAATATTTATAGTAGTGTTTTTTTGTGGTGACAAGATTGGAAATTGAGGGGATGCTTATCAACTGGGAAATGGCTGGATAAGTTGTGGCATATGATTACAATGGAATATTATTGTGCTATCAGAAATGAGGGGCATGGTTTCAGAAAAACCTGAGAAGACCTTTATAAACTGATGCAAAGTGAAGTGAGAAGAACCTAGAGATCATTGTGCACAGTAACAGCAATGTTATGATGATGATGATCAATTGTAAAAGGCAATCCTCTGGTCAAAACAATCCAAGGGACTCATGTTGAAAGAGTGCTATCAACTTCCAGAGAGAGAACTGGTGAACTCAAAGCAAATCAAAGTATAATTTTCTCTCATTATCTTTCTTGCTTTTTTTTTAAACATAGTTAATATGGAAATATTTTTGCATTATTTCACATATATAATTGGTAACATTGCCTTCAGGTGGGAGGGGAGAGGTGGTCAAAGAAGAGAGAGTATTTGAAACTCAAAATTTAAAAAGAATATTTAAACTGAATAATTTTTATAAAAAAGAAATGTAGCCGTAGTAGGGATAAAAAGAAAAGTAAATAAGTTGTAGCATTTTCTGGAAAGGTTTGGAATTTTGTGTAAGCTGAATAGGAAAACATGGAAGGAACTTCTCTGGTCTACTTCATAAATATAGTATCTCCTCTCACTCCCTGTTTATCTGATATTAGAGACATACCATTCTGCCTGTGAGAGAGAATAGAGTTAAATCCATTACGACACAACTGGTTTAAATGAGAAAAGTAGTCTTTCTTGCCCAAATTTCATTCTTGTTTGTGAATAGTTTTGGTTCTGAATAAGTGCTCCAAGTCTCATTTAAATTCCAAGATAGGAGTAAGATCCTCCTAACAGATTCCATCTGAGGGTTATTGTCACTTCTTTTTGTCTTAATGACACCTCAACATGAAGATGAAAAATCTAGTAAGTATACCTTATTCAAGTCTCTCTTGAAATAACTAAGGCTTATCTTGCCTCTAAGTATATGTGCGTATACATATAGAAGGAAATCTTACATATTCCTTCTTTGTTAGGAAAAAAAAACTCAACATTTCGGTTATTTTACTAGCATTCTGGTCTCAGACATCGTTTGATAATTATCTATGTCCTTTTCCCTCAAATGCTCCTTTAGCAAACCTGCTAATTTTTTGGTTGTTTATTTGCTGTTTAATGGGGATAAGGGAACTTATTAACCTCTTCACTTCTTTATATAAAAGTTGGCCAATATTAATAACATTATCAACAATGTGAAATATACCAAAGTGGCTGGCAAATATGATTGTCGCAGGATTTGCAGATCTTCTCCAGAAAGAGACTTAACAATGTATATTTTTAAACAAAAACTCCAGTACCAGTTGATGTATTTCACTAACATGTATAAATGCCTTTAAATCATTGAGGTATACCTAAATATTTTTCCTGTTAACCTTTATTTTGGAAGCTGGACCCACTAACAGCATTGCTATCCCTGGGTGTGGGTGTGCTTATAACAAGTGGTGTTTGAGCAAGTCCTTCCCACGTGGTGTACATGTGAAGATTCTCCTCTGATTTGTGGCCATAGCCACTGTTTGCAGGCCCTGTCACTGTATCCCACTCTGCCCCTCCACTTCCTAGTCTGCCCAGCACCATTGCTCACGTGCTGTGAGTCAGACCCTCCATCTTTGATTGACATACATCGAGCTGGTCTGTGAGCTGCAGCTTCCCAGCAGTCCACAGCTATGCAACATCTTTCGAAGTTGTGCTTCAGTGTGTCCTTATAGCATCTTTTCTACTCATCACTCTTCAGTATCTGCTTGAATATCTTACTGTTGTGCTTCTTCCAAATACATATAATCCGGGATAGTTGTAGAACAAAAGGCAGTACTTTGCTACGGCCATACTGAATGTGGTCCAGAATGGTATTCATGAGTGTGGAGCTATGCATACTTCTGTGCATAGCTGTAAGACCTGATCAAGGGAGAAATAAAAAAGGAAGAAAAGAAGAAAACAAAGTAAAAATGTAGGATAAAACAGGAGAAGAGATTAAAAAGAGGGAAAGGAAATAAGAAGGTTAGAGTATCATCAATGATTGTCTCATGTGCTAATCCCTAAATTGGCTATTTTCTAGTTAAATAAAATAATGAACAGAGGAGAAAAGAAAATAGAAAATCTAATAGTGAAATTTGTAGCCATATTCTAAATGAATTATTTAACTAAGAAGTTGTTGTTGTTTTTAAACCTGGTATTAGAACATACTTCAAGATCTCCCGGGAAGGCATTTAACTCAGTAGGCAAGGATACTATATTTACCAAAAGATCATAAGTTTTAGAGCTAGAAGGTACCTCAAAGGTTATCTAGTACAACCTCCTCATCTTACAGATAGGGAAACTGAGGCCTGGAGAAGTTTTTGTCTTGACCTAAACTGAGGTAGATGTTGAAACAGAGGTTATTGTCAACCCCATAGACTATTACTCCAAATGGAGACTAAAAAGGACATCTCAAATTCTGTATGCCAATAGGTTCATGTCTTCCTGCCCTCAATGCTTACTAGCTGCTAAATCATAGGCCACTTGCTTAACCTCCATGAGTTTCAGTGTTTTCATCTGCAAAATGGGGATAATATCTCTAGTCCCTACTTCACAAGGTTGTTATGAGGCTCAAATGAGAAAATGTATGTAAAGTGCTTTACAGATTTTAAAGTTATATAAAATGTATTTTAAAACAAAAATGGTGGCTTACCTTCCTACGTTATGTCTTCCAGAATCTATGATAGAAAATGACATAAACAAATTGTTTCCTTTCAAATTGGTTAACACAACTTAGGAAGTCCGGAAATGGCCTGGGGAAAAGAAATGTGATTTATGTTTCTTTTTCTTTTTGCAATGCTACATAAATTATGAAATTGCAAGATTCCTCCTGTCCATTTCTAGATCTAAATTCTTCTATAATTTCATTTAAAATATGTTTTAATGATTCAAAAGAGATTTTTAAAAAGAATCTTTGTTTATCATCATGGATATTTATTCCTGTGAGGACTGAATTGAAAAAGAATAAGTCTCAGGGATTATTATATTTTTTAAAATGTTATTGAGAATTTATTATATTTTGCATTAAAATATCACATGTATAATATAGTACAATATAGATCTTGTTCATGTCAATCTTCTAGTTTTCCTGTAACCTAAAAAAACTAGATAAAATAAGCTGCTAATTGTAAAACGTTCTGTTTTAAAATATTTTTTCTTATTTATTTCAGTCTTTTAAATTTTTTATTATTTAACTTTATTCAATTTTGAAGAATTGAAATATCTTCCATAGATACATTAAATAGTAGTAACTGTGAGCAGAGCACTTCATTTGCCAAAGAAGCTAGTGACATCAATTCTGTTACCAGATCTATTCCTTATTTGTTTGATGACTTTGGAAAAGCTGCTTTTCTTCCCTCAGAGTGCAAGGATTTTGATTGTGATGTTAACCATATACAATTTGTTTTCATTTTTTCTCCTTTCCCCCAAATATAATAATGTCAGTAGAATGTTATGAGTCCTCTGTAGAAATTAATAAGGAATGCATAATGATATATAACCTATAGAAATGTTCTAAAATAACAGCAACAATAAATTATATAAAGAACCCAAACTTAAAATTGAGTGAGAATAATTATTTGTCATAAAAAGTCTGTGATTTAGTGGATTTACTGTGATTTAGTGGAAAGATTATCACAGTTAGAGTCCAATTGATATTTGATGATATAGGAATGAAGCTTAGGGTAGAGACCCAGCCTGTCTATGTATACTGTCTATACGTGTGTACATGTGTGTATGTATATTTATATCTGTGAGTCATGCCTAGAGATCATAGTTAAATCGTTGGGACCTGATGAGATTACAGAAAGATAAAGAGAGAAATAAAACCAGAGAAATAGAGACAGAGACAGAGTAAAGGAAGAAGAAAAAGAAAGATATCTTTGGGGAACACCCACAGTTAGAGATGTGATACAGATGATGAGCCAGCAAATGGGTCAGGAAGGAGAACCGAAAGCAAATAGTCTCAGATACCCAGAGGAAATGTAGACTCACCAAAGGCACTCCCCATGGCAAGGAGGACGGTGTCTTGTCCAGGATACAAATGAAGATGGGATTCCCTCTAGAGCAGCAGTTCTCAACCTGTGGGTTATGTTCAATTTGTAAGAATGAAAATACATCCTGCATATCACATATTTACATTATGATTCATAACAGTAGCAAAATTACAGTTACGAAGTAGCAATGAAAATAATTTTATGGTTGCGGGTCACCACAACATGAGGAACTGTATTAAAGGGTCACGGCATTAGGAAGGTTGAGAACCACTGCTCTAAAGCATCTTGTCCTCCAGAGGGCCCTGTTCTCAGATGGCGTTGTTCTTATTACATCCAACCCCAGAACACTGCAGGGCCTTCTCAAAGAGAAGCTACTACACAGATTATACCATTCACAAGCCAAAGGGAAACATTCAGTACTAATAGAGGTTTGTGGCTGTGGTGGTTGTTCAATCGTTTTTTAATCACGACGGACTTTTCATGAGCCCATTTTGGATTTCTTTGGCAGAGATACTAGAGCTGTTTTCCATTTTCTACTCCAGCTCATTTTATAGGTGAGGAAACTGAGGCAAACAGGGTTAAATTACTTGTCCAGGGTCACACAGCTTTTAAGTATCTGAGGCCAGATTTGAGCTCAGGAAGATGAGTTATCTAACTAACAGAGGTTAGTATGATTGGATGCATTCCTTGCTTAGTTTCTGAGAGATTTATCTTTTCTGTTCAGGATTGAACATTACTGCTTTAACATTATCACTGTTGGGAAGTTAAGGTATTAACATACAATAATTCCATTGAAATTAAATGTTTGATAAGATGACTTTTTATAGAGCGATATTTATATTTTAGAAAAGATGAGGTAGTGAACAGTGACCTATTCTGACATCTATTGCGGTTTTTTGAGATGTCATTTGCTTCCAACTTGAGATGGAAGATTGGGAGACGTATGTGGGAGTTAAGACAATGTTAAGTGAGATGCCTTGAGTTTTTCCTTTGGCTAATTACTTTTAATTTAAATACCATAGTGTCATAATCAGACATGCCACATTATTGCCAAACAGAATTTAAATATGGAGGCATTCTGTTGAAATAGAGCTTGGAAGAATTAATACAGAAGTAGTGGAAGGAATACTGGGCTCTAATTCAGAAGATCTGAGTTTGAGTTCAGCTTTGACAATCACCAGTTGTGGGTTCGGTTTCCTCATCTGTTAAATTGGGACAATATTTACTTCCTATAGATTGTCTTTTACCTTTCTTTGTAGTCTCAATTCTAAGCACATTGCCTGGAGCATAGTAGGTGCTTAAGAAATGCTTATTGACTCATGGAAAAGAATGTGCTTTGTAAATAATAAAGCACTATTATTTTTTTATTGTAATTATTTTGTATTGGAAAACAAATATACAACTTGGAATGGATTTGAGGCAAATTGTGCCATAAGCAGATTTTTTTTAAGTAAGTGGCTGAAGAAAGTTTAAAAAGCAAGTAACAATAGAAGAAAATGTTTTCTGGTACAGGACTAGCAGTATAAAAAAATAGAAGCACTATTATTTTCAAAGAAAACAATGATTTTTTTTTATATGCATTTACCTTATTGGTGAAGTCTGACAAGCTATGTTTCTGTCTCAAGAAATCAAACCTTCTCATTGTTACTACTACTATCAATAATAGTTATCATTTATGCAACACTTTAAAGTTTGCAAAGTGCTTTATAAATCACCCATTTGATCTTTCCAACAACCCTAGGAGATAGGTGCTCTTATGATTCCCATTTTACAGATGAGAAAACTAAAGAAAACAGATTAAATGACCTGCCCAAGGTCTCATGACTAGTAAAGCTACATTTGAACTCAGGTCTTCTGGCTCCAGGTCTAGTATTCTGTCCACTACACCAATAAAGTCTTAATTCTCTCTCTCTCTCTTTTTGCTTTTTGGAGGGGGGAAGGTAGGGCAATTGGGGTTAAGTGACTTGCCTAAGGTCACATGGCTATTTTTTTGTGTTAAGTGTCTGATGCCGGATTTGAACTCAGGTCCTCCTGACTCCAGGGCCGGTGCTCTATTCACTGTGCCACCTAGCCACCCGTTAACTAATTCTTCAACGTGGCTTGGAGGTGACATGAGATTCTTAAAATCTGAGAAAGTTTAAGATCAGGCAGTTCCTCCCATGATGAAAATCTTTGAATATAAGTCCTGAGAGAAACGGTACATGTATCATTTGAGGATCAGCCCAGCTGAGTTTAGAAAGGCTTATCAGCAGATGGGCAGACACTAGTTTGGTTCATTTTTTCCAGCTTCCAGATACTTAGATTGCATAGGCTTACACTGAGGAATACTAAATTTGTAATTCAAGGACCTTATCCCTCTTTCCCCCCCAAGCTGGCCCCTTCCTTAATTTCCTAGGTTTCTTCCATATTACTTGCCTCTGTGCACTCTACAATTCAGCCATACTAGCCTATGCACCACTCCTCACACTCATCATTTCATCTGCTATCTTCGTGACTGATCCTGGTTGTGCCCTGTACCCTGTGCTCTCTCTTCCTCCTTGTCTCAGTCTCTTAGAATCCCCAGATTCCTTCAAGGCTTGATTCCTAATGAAGTCGCATTACTTTCCCTGATGTTAACTGTACCTTTAAGTGATAAGGGAAATAATTTCTGTAAATGCCTTTAAAGGAAAGTTCTTCAGAATTGGAAACCATCCTGACTAGTTTTAAACTCGTGTTCTGTGTCAGCACAGAAGATCATCAAAGCACCCCATGTGCTATCATGACTCATTTAAAAGCGTCAGGGTTGAAAGCATCCTTTCCCCTGCCCAGTTTAGGTACTGAAGAATATGAAGTGACTAATCACTTATGAGACCTCTGCCCCAGCAGCCTGCTGACTGCTCAGAAACCCAGCACTGGAATCTGCCTCACTTGGCCCAATAGCTATGACTTTGCATACATAAGTCATGCAAGTTGTTACAGGTTTCCAAATATCTCTACAGACTGATTTCTAGTGTGTATATTTTGGATCCAGTAGGTGTAGCCTTGCTCTCTTGGATTGTTAATGTGATCAAATGGGCCATTCGTATAGATTTAAGATCACAAGTTTAGAGCTGAAAGAGATTTTAGAGACTCTCTAGTCCAACCCCATTTTATAGATGAAGAAACTGGAGCTTAGGACAGGGATGAGGTAAATGACTTGTATGATGTAAGCGTTAGACGGAGGATTTGAATCCAGATGAAGTAACTTGTCCGAAGTTGTATTTGTAGTAAATGGCAGAGGTGGGATTCAAACCCAGAATTTTACTTCAGATCCCATTACTTTTTCCAGTATCCCATTGTCTAAGTCACTTGTCCAAGGCCATGCAAGATCTTAAGTGACAGATTTATTAAGCATTGCATTTCTAAGTTTATCCTATATAAGTGCATCTATACACATATAGATGTCCCTTCAGCATCTTACTATACTCACTATGGCAGGGAAATTATCCTGCTTTCTTAGGAATTAGAACAGAATCTCCAACAGATCCTGCCAAGCTGACAATGCTTTGAGCATGGGTCCAAGTGTATGTTCTCAAAGGACCAGTCTCATGAAAAGCAGAGAGGCTTATCACCCAGTTGGCAACAACATCTCGATGAATCTTTTGGCCTTGACAGCTTGTAATCCACACATATGGAGGGATGAACCAACAGATGAAATCCCAGCTCTTTAAAGTACAGAAAAATATATATATGGAATTGGGGGGGTGAAGAGGAAGGAAGACATGTGAGCTATCCATATACAAACATGCAAAAACTTATTTTACTCTCTTTGCTCAATTGTCTTGGTGGGAGATGATTCTATCATGAAATTTCGAGAATAAGGAAAGTGAATCCTTAATTGTTCTGTGCCCTATCTGTTCTTTTACCTTCCTCTATTCGCATAGTAGAGGTCTGGTCATCGAAACCCCTCACTTTATAGTGAAGAATCAAGGTCTAGTAATTACTATTTTCAGACTTTGTAATATTTATCACCTACTTATAGGAATACATAAGGATTTAGGAGGGCCAAGAGATGTGCTTGGGTGTGTTAGCATGCCCTAGGACATGGGGATGAGAGGAGGAAACAGTGGTAATATTAGCCTCGAGGTATGCCGGCATACCTAGCGGGACCATGTGTATGCTAGGTCGAAGTTGGGTTCTGTAGCATTATTGGTTGATTGCCCTCACCCTTTATGCTTTTCCATTTCAGTGAAATGGAAATTCCAATGGAACTAATGTCATTTAGGGAGTGGGAGATTTTAGAGGTAGTGTTTATAGCGCACTCATCCCCCACTACAGTTTTTATAGCTTCCAAAATTGGAGATTGCCCTCTAAACACAGAAATACAATGTCATGACATCACTTGGTTGCTCAAATGACCCTTTTCTGGAGTCTGGATGAACCATCATCTTTCATTCTGACCTTTCTGGGTCAAAAGCAGACAAGTGGAAACATCTAACCATTCATAGAACAGTGAAATAACATGTTTATAGTTAAAATGTCACTGCATTGTTAGGATGGTAGACCTGCTTAGCTTTCTCGGTATAAGACTATCTTGAAGCAAACAGCTGTTGCCCTAAGTACACTGAAATTTGGGGATTTATGAAGAAACTACTGAGAAAAACCCCTGGGAAGCTTAAGAGGCTCCAGTAGGTACTAGAATGATAAAATACAAGTGGGACCGTGTCAGTACAAGATGGAATGGAATCTCAGTATACCTGGTGGGAGGTTTCTAGAGATAACACAGTACCTGGCAGAGAGTAAGAGCTTGAGAATTATTTGTTAAAAGGAAATGATACTAGAAAGTGACTGTGAAGGAATCTCACATCAAACTCCAAGGAATTTGCATGCAAACAACTTCTTTTCATTGCTGTTGGTTCAGGGAGCCCACTTATTTTTCCACACGTAAACACAAGAAAGTGATATGCCATAATAGAAAATGTAGGTTTCATATGATCTTACCAGAAAATGTTTAAAGACTTGCTTTTGAAGAAATGTGTTGCCGTTTTGTTCCTGCCTTTTTTGAGATGTGTTTCTTGAAAAATCTCTTTGATCTGAATCATTATTTAGTAAAGGAGGGTATCTGCCCAAGAATATTTCCAATTGTTTTTTTTTTTTACTAGATAAGAATGAGATATAGTCGATCAGACAAAAAGAGTGTTTGATTAGGAAATACCTGTTCAAGACAGAAGCTGTAATGAATAGAGGAGATTGTAAAAAGGCAGTCCAAATCATTGTCAAGCCAGGATAAAGTAATTTGTGAAATCTTGACTTTGTTGATTGTTTTATGCGTTCCTGATTTCTTATCAACAATATGAATTATTTCTCATCTCAACCCTAAGAAGGCTTCTCTGAATCTCAGAGCTGGATTCAAGCTCTTGGAGCTTTGCCGACATATCTGATGCTCTGCCTACCTTAACAGCCCTTCTCTACTGGGACGGGCCTGACTTGGGCATTCTCCCTCCCCACCTCCTCATCTCTACCCCCGTTACCCCTGCAGCCTTCCCCTCTTAGGCTTGACAAAATGAGACCATCATAGGTCATTCCACAGAGATTTATGTGGCCAGTATAGAAATTTATATACACTACCATGAGTGGGAAAGTAGAAAGTGTGGTAATCTTGGAATCACTGGAACTGAGTTCAAATCCTACTTACTCTATGTATGACCATTTAACAAACTCCTTAAGTATCATTTTCTTTATCGGTAAAATCAAAGGGACTAGATGGAACTCTAAGGTTCTAAGGCTCCTTCCAACTCTGTATCTCTGATTCTAGAACCCAGATGCAGCCTATTTGGCTCAGTGAATAGAGCCCTGGCCTGGAGTCAGGAAGACCTGAGTTCAAATGTAGTTTCCACCACTTACTTTGTGTGTGACCCTGAGCAAGTCATTTAATCTCTCTGCCTTAGTTTCCTTATCTGTAAAATGGGAGTTATAATAGCACTTGTCATCCAAGATTGTTATGATGATAAAGTGAGATCATTATTGTGACGTGTTGAGCACAGGGGACAGCTAGGTGGTGCAGTGGATAGAGGGCAGGTCCTGGAGCCCGTAGATTCAAACCCAACCTCAGACATTTCCTGGCTGTGTGACCCTGAGCAAGTCATTTAACCCTGTTTGCCTCAGTTTCCTTATCTGTAAAATGAGCTTGAGAAGGAAATGGCAAGCCACTCTGGTATCTTTGCCAAGAAAATCCCAAATGGGGTCATGAAGAGTCAGACATGATGGAAAAATGAACTAAATAAGGTTGGCACAGTGCCTTGAATATAGTTAAGTGCTTAATGTATATTATTTCTTTCCTTCTTTCTCTCCTTCCTTCCATCCCTACCTTTCTCCTTCTTTTCTTCTTTCCCTCCTTTTCTTTGCTTCACTCCTTTCCTCCCTCCCTCCTTCCTTTTTTTTTCCTTCCCATTTCCCTTCCTTTCTTCTTTCCTCTCTCTTTCCTAAGGACCCCAAATCTTTCTATCTGCCCTGGGTCTGAATTCCCCAGGATGGGTTATCTGTCTCTTGCTATTAGAATGTGAGCTCCCATCCATCCTGCCCTACCAAAAAGTGACATAGGAGAGAATAGACTGGGGGAGAGGGGACACACTGGGATGGCTGTTTTGGGGTGGTGGGCGGGGGAAAGATGGGGAGAAAATATGTAACTCAAAATCTTGTGGAAATGAATGATATAAACTATAATAAAATTAAAAAAAAAAAAAGAATGTGAACTCCCTAAAAGCAGGGACTGCTGTACCTTTCTCTTAGTACCTCCAGCACTTAGCATAGTGGTTGGCACACGGGAAATAGTTAAATGTTCATTTATTCATTCATTTGCACTGCTGGAGCTGGAGAAAGAGGCTTTTGTTTGTGGCTACAGAAGGTTTGGAAAGCAGTTTCCATGGTTTTTGATTCTTAATCGTTAGATGACTAACCTTGATAAAGCACTTTGAGATTTACAAAGCTCCTAACACAGAATCTCATGTGTTCCTCAAAACAATCCTGTGGAATAGGTACTATTATTATCCCTCCTCCTATTTTAAAAATGAGGAAACAGGCAGAGAGAGGTTAAGTGATTTGCCCAAGGTCACTGGGAGGATTCAAACTCATCTGCCTCTAGACTAGAGCCTTGTTGTGTCTTGCTCCTGTGAGTAACAGCTCACCAATATTGTTAGTCAATAGTCTACATTGGTCTTTGTTGTAGTTTGTCTTTTGTTGTCAAAGAGGACAGTGACACGTCAGGGAGGTGAAGCCATGACTTACAAGTGAATTTAATTTAAGTGAGGGAGAGCTGTGCAAGGTCACCAGCCTCACTTTGTCCTCTGGAGCCATCTGGCCAGATATAGATCAGGACAACTGGAGATGGCCCAATTAAGCTCTTGCTATGTGCTCCGTACCATACTCAGCTCTGGGTTTACAAAGAAAGGCAAAAGACATTTTAAAATAGTTTCCATGAATCCTTCACTTGAGAAATAGTACTGATGCAGTAGAATTTAAAAGCGTTGGTTAGAATTGTTGCAACTTTAAGACTAGAGAAACTGAATTCTAAATTTATAGGATGATGAGATAGAGGTAAAACAGATGATGAGATAGAAGTACTTTAGCAGAGAGAAAGGACCTGAAGGACCGTGGGACACATGTGCCATCACTTTGCTAGGGAGATGGACTGCTGGGATTGGATGCTGGCCCTCAGACTCTAAAACCAAGGCTTTGTTACTGTACCAAACAACCTTTAACCCCAAGAGACAGCATTAATTCAACTCTTGCAGAGGGTCCCTCCTCCTGTTGACTGTGCCTCACGTCTTTTCTCCTGAGGGCAAAAGAAATTCCTGTTTCCTATTTCAGCTTGATTCCTATTTCAGCCATAGTTCTGGGAAGGGCTGGCTCTTGGAGCAATTTACAAATGTTGTTTCTCACTTGAAGAAAGTGAAAAGAGTCGAAAAATCAGGTTCATAATTTAGATCTATCAGGGATTAGTGAAAAGATTTGAGCATCTTCCTTACATTCTGTGTGTTGTTGTCAACATCTTATAAGCTGCAGTAAGGCCACACCTTTCTGAGTCATGGTGTGACCCTACACATACAGTAAAACTTGTGACTAATTAAGTAAAAGATTAAATAAATAGGAAGTGTTAACTGTTGCTGCACCCCCCCACTAAACCTTAAAGAGGGGAGGGGAGGGCACCATTCTGTCCTTCCCATACTCTTAGTGCAGTAAATTATGAGGCACTAAATGAATTTTTCAGCATTCTTTTGAATGAGGAAGGACACATCCCCCAAAGTCTACTGGTGGCAACTAGGTAGGCTTAGAGGTAGGAAGACCTGAGTTCAAATCCAGCCTTAAACTCTGTGTGACCTTGGGCAAGTTACATAGCTAGTATTTGCCTCAGTTTCCTCATCTGCAAAGTGAGAATAATAATGAGATGATATCTGCAAAACATTTAGCCCAGTGCCTGACACATAATAGGCACCATATAAATGCTGGCTATTACTATTATTATTTATTTGATTCTTCCAGTCTTCTGGGGCAGCAGGAAAACCCGAGTTCAAATCCAGCCTCTTTCACATACTAGCAAGTCATATAATCTCTTAGTATTGCCAGGCAACTCAAAAATCTTACAAAAGTTGTATGGGAACTGCACTATTAGAAGAGAGTTTACAAACTGAGAGTTCTCTGTTCTAGTTGAAATAGTAGCTTTGGACCAAAACCAATAATAGTGCCAAAGGAAAACAAAAAAAAAACCCTGCTGTCAACTGGATAATCAGATAACAAAGCCTTTGGTGTATATGTTTTAAAGCTATTATTATCATTTTATCATTTCATTCTTAATGATCATGTGAATAACATCATCGTCACTAATAATCATAAAACTAGCTAATATTTGCCTGTCGCTTTAAGGTTTGCAAAGCAAAGTGCTCTCATATGTTATCTCATTTGCTCACATAATCTCAGGGTGAGGGCCAGAAGGTAATCTATGACCTTTATTTCTGTTCTTTTGGGTATTGAGACTGTTTTTGCCGATTTCAAGGATCTCTACCATGTTTTAACTGGATAAAGTTGTTAAGCCCGCAGTTAGTACAGCCTTACTATCATCTGGAGAGAAGATAGCTCTGTGTCTATGCTAGACAGAAAGTCTAGAATTTGTGGTCATTTTCACTGAGGGTCCAGTCCTCCAGAGTATGAAACTATTCAACTCCATCACCTTTGGTGATGCTATTCAAACAGAGAATTCTACCTGGCATATTTAATCTTCAACACAAAGAATAGAAATGTTCTCTCTCTCTCTTTCTCCCTCTCTCTTTCTTCTTCTCTCCCTCCCTCCCCCCACCCCATGCTACTCCCAAAACATGAATTAATATATAGGACTGATTGGGCGAAAAATATTATAAACAAAACCCAGATTCTATTTGAGCAAGTAATAGTAAATACACAAGAGTTAATTAACAGTTTCTTTCAATGAGACCATAAAATGCATGAGTGACCTTAATTTGTGTGTTTGCCTAAGATAATGACTTGTTCTAAAAGGTTATTTTTGTTAATGATAGCATGGAAAGGTACAATCAAACCATGGGACAGCCAGTTGTGTAAAATTAGTATAATAATTAATTACAGCTCCACCATAGTAATTAAGTAATCAGTCACCTTGCCAGAGAAAGTTCAAAGGCATTTAGGTGGTTCATTTAAGTTTGTGACTCAAAATATTGAAATGGGCACAGTAAGGTGGGAGGTGATATGGCTCAACGCACTAAATTGTAGACTGTAAATGGAGCTCCAGTGGTTTAACCACTAATTGGCTGAATGACTTGAATAAGGTACTGACCTCCATAACTTGAAAACTGATTGGTAAGTAACATCCTGTCTCTGAGGAATTACGTGAGGAAGAACCTAATTTCAATAGATAATGAGATAGATGGTAGCTAGCTAGCTAGATAGATAGATGATGGATGGATGGATGGATGGATGGATGGATGGATGGATGGATAATAGAGGTGATAGATAGATATACAAATGATGATAGAATATAGATGATAGATAATGTATGTTGCAAAACAATGAATAAATAGAATCAATAAGCTTATGAAAAACCTGATACTACAAAAAACATGATGGATAATATTTGACAGTTTATCTTCCATTCAGTGGGAAGATGGTACTCATACTGGATGCACATAAAGGTTTAGACATATAGCACTGTGTGTCCTCCCAGATCAAAGTTTTATTTTGGTGAGTAATGCAAGCATTTTGGCATTCACTCCCTATTTCAGGCATTATGGGAGACTGACTAGAGTGAACATAGTTTATTATTTATTAGCTCCATAGCAATACTCTATTTATTCCTCTAGTCTCCCTGTTGTCTCTATATCAATAACTCCCATATCTATATCCAACCCTAGTGTCTCATCCACTCTAGTCCCACATTAGATTGCCAGTTTGACATTACAAACTGGGTATATCACAAGCATCTCAAATTCAACATGTCCTAGTTAAAACTATTATTTCCTCCAACCAAACCTATGCCACTTCTGAATTTCCCTATCTTTATCAAAAGTATCCTTCCAGTCACCCACGAACACAGCCTCAGAATCACTCTTTACTTTCTTTCCTGCTGTATATGGAATCAGTTGTGAAATCTTCTTTCTACCTCCTCAGTTCTCTAGTAGTCATCTTTCTCTGGCTTCCACTTGCATAGCTGCTGTCCTACTTTAGGACCTTTATTACCTCTCACCTGAATTGTTACAACAGCATCATATTTGGCCTCAGTGCCTTCAATTCATTCCCCACATAGCCACCAAAGTAATTTACCTCAAGTGCAGGGCTTGCTGCATCACTCATGTACTCAAGAAACTCCAGGGGGTCCCTATGACTTCCAGATTCCAAAATGAGCTCCTTTTGAAGTTAAGACTAGCATCTCAACTTCATTCGGACAATAAAGCATCCTTGATTTCTTCAATATCCTGCATAATGCTTCGCACATAATCCTCATCCAATATATAGTTCAAGATTTATAGTGCAAAGGAAGGGGAATATTTAGATGAGGAATGTTTTGAGAGACGGAGACAATATTAATATCATGACTTTAAAAAAATAGGCACACTAACTATGTATTTAAAGCTCTTTACAATCGGACCCCTTCTTATACTTCTATCCTTTTTATATATGACTCCTCTCTATTCATTGTGTCATTCAGTCATATGGATCTTCTTGTTGTTCCTTACACATGACACTCAGTCTTCCTTTGCACTGACTATCCCTCATGCCATAAGGAAGTACTTCCTTATTTATTACCTATATTATTTAAGCAAATGTGTTGTCCCAAAGATCAAGATGTAAGGTACAACACTGAACTGGGAATCAAAAGATTGGACATCTTATCCAGATTCTGCCTCTTCCTAGCTCTGCTGTCTGGGGGAGTCTGCCTAATATCTCTGAGCTCCAGTTTCCTTATTTGCTTACTAGGGATAATAATTCCTGTTCTTATCTTCCTCACAGGATCAAATCAACTAATCGGTACAGAAATCACTTTGAAAATAGAGGTTTTACTTAAATGCAGGACACCATTATTATTACTTTCATTTTTTCTCTCCATGAGTTACTAATTGTCAATTAACAGGCACTTATTAAGCATTTAATGAAGCATATTTAATATTCTCTACCAAGAACTGTACTAAGCTATGTAGCTTTGAGTATTTTACTTAACTTCTGACATCCTTGGCTTCCTCTCCTGAAATATAATAATGAGTATAATAAAGAGAAGTTGTGTCAACCTTAGCTAATCATCAATTGTCTCTTTAATTAAGTCAAGTGGCCAACACAAGGGGTACATTCATATTAGTCTCACACACACACCCCAGAATAATAAAGCAGAAAAGTATGAATTATTGCCTCTTGCATAAAAGTATTCTTTAGTTCTTAGCATAATCCCTTGCTTTCCTTGGAAAATAAAATAAAAAAAACCTGAAGCATAATTCTGTCCACCTGTCTGGTGCCTCTTGTCCCCTCAGACAAGAAAGGAGCTTGAGTTCCCAAACTTTCTAGAACTGCCCTGTGGAGAAATCCAGCAGTCTCTTCTGTGACTACTAGAGCAACAGATGCCAGTGGCTAATTCCCATAAAGTTATGGCTGTTGAGGAGGGGTCCTGGAAGAGAGAGGAGAAGAGCTTATATTTCTGGTGATTTCTAGGGAATCATTTCTGATTCGTTGCTCCCCTAGTCCCAGTTAGTTCAATGAATAGTCTTCATCCTGGCTCTGTTTATGAGTTCATCCCTAGCAAAACTGCACGATGGGAGCAAATCCATCTAGACATGGTCACTTTTCTTTTCGATTTAGAGGCCAAGGGCATAGAGAAATTCTGCCCTCCTGCCCATGGACTCTTCAATACCTTCACCTCTTCTAGCACAGGTGATGTGACAGAGAGCGAAGCCCCCTCCCTGGATCAGATGTTAGAACTTCAGCAACCATTCCACCAGTTAGATGAACAGAATGCCAAAGCTATGAGTGATTTTCTTCCAACATCCTGCTTCCCTTCTTAGAATCACTTGCAATACAGGTTCTGTGACTGACTTGCCCTAGCCCTAGGGAAATGAGCCTTCCAAGGATGCCACAGTTCTTGGCTCCTTGTATCCTGGGACAAATTTGTTACCTTTGCCACGGTGTCCTCATGCCCAAATATTCTAGCTAATTTACATCTGTTTTTCTGCCAGTTAAAGAGGCATCACTACTGAGAATGAGAAAGGGAAGGAGAGGGAATGGAGAGGAAAATTTTCAGTGAATTGATGATGCCTGTCAAGAAATGGGCCAGGTGTAGCCAAGGAATCTTTAAGATATGGCAGTCAATGTATATTTTTACACTGGTATTGCCAAAGGGAAATTGCTTAAGAGATCCACACATCATCTGATAGTTCTCTTGAAAGGATATTCCTTGCCATTGACAGAATAATAGATCTGAAGTAAGAATACCTGGGATACCAGCTGTGCAACTTTGGACAATTTACTGAACCTCTCAGCCACAATTTCCTCCTCTGGGATATAATAATGAGTATGGTAAGGCTGAGAGATTAAAGCAAATTGCCCAAGGTTACTCATCTAGTTGATGAAAATACTTCTGACCCCTGCCCTAAAAACTTCAGTTTTTCTAGAGGCACTAAAATCATTGACTAGATCTAGCCACAAAAGGAACTAAGCTTTGCTTTCATCTTTACTGTTCTCTAAATATGTATGTCCTTAATCACTGAAGGCATCACCTCAGTCTAACTGAGATCTGCTGAAGACCTTAGCTTTAAAAGACCAAAGTCTTCCACCGCATCTGGGGCCATCTCCAGTTGTATTGATACGTAGCTGGTCACTGGCCTCAGACTGATCCAGAGGAGAAAGTGAAGCTGGTGACTTTGCACAGCTCCCCCTCACTACACCCAATTCACTCACATGTCATGGTATCACCTCCATGATGCCTTAGTCCTCTTTGAGAATGAAGGACAAACAACAACCACAAATATCTATCAAAGTCCATGAATCAAAATTTAGAACTAAGTTAAGGTTGCATGTGGTGCCACATTCTGCTCCTTCTGATCACTACAGATGGTACAATGAATAAAGAGCTAGAGTCAGAGTCAGAAAGACCTAAGGTGTGACCCTGGGCAAGTCATATGACCTCTTAAGAGATTTATTTATAATAGAAAAGCAGTATTTAGACCTAATATTCAAAGGTTCGAGTAATCTGAATGGCTCACAAGAATTCTACCCAGAGTAATCCAGGCATTCTACAGCTTTACTGAACCTGCTAGCAAACTAACTCCTGATGCTTTCACTAGGCTGCCCGTTGGCTTCCAGGGAAACATCTTTCCCAAGAATACAGAGCTACTTCTTAGGTCTGCTGCCTCCCTCCTGTTCTAGACTCAGAATGGCCTAGTCTGTGAATGCCCCAAATTGCCAATGGGGGTTTTCCTCTTCTCTTTCTGTTGTCCTGAGCTGAACTCACTGGTTCATTTAGGAACCCTCCTAAGCCTCAGACAATCATGAGTCACCACCTTTGGCTAGTGGGGCTGAAGTCTCTACTCTCATCTACTCTCAAAGAGTATTAGGTAACTAAGCCATTGTCCTCCTCCCCCCCCCCCCTCCCCAGCCAAGAAGATGGAGAGGAAGACTCAAGAGGAATGCTCATGTAGTTGTACACAGTACTGAGGTTTAAATATAGAAGTTTCTATCACCCAAAACAGAAGTCACTAAGAACTCCAGTTCCTCACAATTTGATACTTTTTTAATTAAATGCAGAAGTTTCAAAAACTCTGCAAGAGGGGGATCCTGGACTTTTCACAAACTAAGCCCTTACTGTGAATATACTCTTTCTCCATTTTTATAAGAGCTAAATATTTGCTTACTTGAAATACTGTGTTGTCTCTAACAGTTTTATTGTACACTAGAAAACTTCTCCTTTAAACAAAAGATTTAAGAAAGTTTGGGAATTTGAATATAGAAGCCCCAAATTCCAATCCTAGCTTTATCATGACATGTCCCTATTCATGCTGCCTCAATTTTCTGATTCCTCATCTGTAAAATGGGCATAATAATATCCACACTATTTATCATACTTCCCAAGGCTTTATCTTCACAGGATCAAATGAGACAATGTATATAAAGCCCCGTGTAAGCCCTCAAATGTTATGTCAATGTAAGCTACCTTTACTGTAGAGATATAGGGAAGGACTTTTAGTTAACAATGTCCTCACTCTCCTTTTTAAGAGATCTTTCTTGTTGGTCTCCTTCTGGAACCAGGTCATCTGTCTTGGGCTCTCACCAAATGTTTATGCTGCTGAAGCCACAGACAGATGAATCACTTGTTGGCAAATGGAATTAAGCCTTAGCCAATGTGCCACTGGCAGCATCCCTATTGGAAAGTCATTTCCTGCTGCCACTTGGGTACTTTGGGCAGTATTTTTTTTTAATTTTGAGTACATGTTGGGTATTCACCACTGAACTGGCAGAAATATGGATGGGTGAAGATAGGAAATTCTCACCTATTTAACAAAAACACTATTATACTGTAGGATATATTATAGGATATGAAATATATTATAAGACAGAGTTATCATCAAACTAAGCGCGGATTTTTAACATGTGTGATGACGTGGGGGGGCATAGTGTTCCTTCACCCTAAAATCAAGCTAGTTCTTACTGACCCTGATATAATTGACAATAATTCATGGCCACTTGCGTTATTTGCTAATTATCATCCAAACATCAATTAGTAGGATTTGGTGTAAGATGGAATGATCTCAGTTAAATGGAATTGGGTTGACAGGGCATTTATCTTCTACAGAAACTGCAGTTGGGGGAAGAATATTGAGTTTTTTATTTGATTAATTTTTTTTCTCAATAAAGGCTAAAATCCAGGTTTTCTTTATAATGCATGCAACTTGATAATACCCCCAGATCTAAGGCTGGAAAGGATCATAGAGGCTTTCCGATCAACCCCTTTATTTTATATTATATATACCTCCAAGGAGGTAAATGGCTTGCCTTAGGTACCCCAAGTACTGTGGGTCAGAGGTAGAATTCAAACAAAGGTTCTCTGACTCCACTCTCAGCCTCTCTCCACTAAGCACTGCTGCCTCTCCATTAGGTGCTAAGACATAACACTAGAAGTAATATGCTCTCCTTTATATGACCTGCTATTGCCCAGCCCTGATTTTATATCCATCCTCAAGCTATCTCACATGAAGTCAAGCAAAGATGTTTTAATTTTAAGATCTATGCACATACACATTTTAGGATCAGGGAAGAAGTAGTAGAAAGTGAAGCAGTAGGTTCAATAGTGCCAGGAAAATGGAGAAAACTTGGTTTGCTTGACATGTATCTTGTGTATAGCTTGTTTTTCCTGCTTGTTTTCACATTGTCTCCTCCATTAGACTGTGACTTCCTTGAGAACAAGCACTCTTGGTGTTTTTTGGGGGTTTTTTTACCTTGATTTGTCTCCCCAATGCTTAGCAAAGTCTCCTGCACATAGTAGGTACTTAATAAACGTATATTAACTTGACATATATTGAATGTCTACTGAGTCTAAGAACTGTGTTAGGTGCTATTAGAGCCACAGAAAAGGACTCTGGCATAGTCACTTCCTTCACATAGGTTTCAGGCTAGTTGATAAAGTGAGACATAAAGATCTCTGAAATCCAATAAATGTAAAAGACAATTAACAAGTCAAGTTTAATATGAGAGATTATATAAGGCAGTGAACTCTGAACAATGGTTTAGCCAATTTTTTCTTCAGAAGATTAATAGTGAAGACTAATAACTGTCTTTCCAGAATGGAAGCGGTAGGCTACGGATATGCAATGAAGCAAGATCACAAATGATCACATTGGACATTTTTGTTACAAAAGCAGGCAGGGGGAATCATCAAAACTACAGCTAGGTAGCTGGACAACAGGTAGGTCAGGGAGACCTGAGTTCGAATCTTGCCTCAAATATTTTGGTTCTGTGACCTTGAGCAAAACATTTAAACTCTGTCTGCCTGGATTTCTTCATTTGCTTTTTTGGGAGACAATTGGGGTTAAATGACTTGTTCTAGGTCACACAGATACTAAGTGTCTGAGGCCAGAATTAAACTCAGGTCCTCCTGAATCCAACGCTGGTGTTTTATATACTGCACCACCTAGTTGCCCCAATTTCCTCATCTGTTAAAAAAAAAGGAGGGGAGCTAATAATAGCAGATCAAACAAGATAACATATGTAAAGTATTTTATGCTGGTCAGTCATGTCCTACTTTTCTTGACTTTGTGGACCATAGCACACCAGTACTGTAAGTGGGGTTTTCTTGTCAAAGATACTGGAATGATTTGCCCTTTCTTTCTGCAATTAATTAAGGCAGACAGAGGTTAAGTGACTTGCCCAATGTCACATGGGTAGAAAGTGTCTGAGGCTGAATTTGAACTCAGGTCTTCCTAACTCTAGACTCAGCCCTCTGTTCACTGCGCCCACCTAGCTGTCTCCATAAAGTATTTTGTGAATGTGAAAAAGCTATGGGAATGTTAGCTAGGTACTATTTTAAAAGAGTGGTTCAAATAGTAAGCACCATAGAAATTCGGAAGAAGGGGAATAATTTGTCCACTAGTAATGCATTATGGCTACAGCCATATGTATCATTGTTTTTGGAGAAAGCCATGTCGTGTAGCTGGCATCCTCAGCTATAAAATGAAATATCCTTTTTTTCTGACCCTTTTTTTTTCCACATGACTTATGATTCTGTTGCTATAAGGAACTTTCAATAAGGAAAGTCTCTCTCTTTCCACAGATTAGCACCTTGTCTGTAACATAATTTTAGAGTGTTGCCTGGGGGCACCAGGGGAACTTCAGACTAGTCTAAGGAAAGATTATCAAGGAGAATGAGATTTGTGCTAGGTCAAATATTAATAATAAATTAATATGTTAATTTCTTTTGTTGTAGCCAGAGGAACTGAGGCATTGTGATGTAGTGGATAAGGAACCGGTTTTATAGCCAGAAAAACTTGAGTTTAAGTACCACCTCTGATCTATGGTGGCTGTGTGACCCTGGGTGGGTCACTTAAATACCCAAGCAGCATTCTACAATTATGAGATGCAAAGTAGGTGCTGATCTGCTTTGAGAGAGAGTCCTTCCCTATTGGGAGTTCCCTGTACCAATGAAATGACAAGTCTACTCAGAAAAAAAAAAGTGAGTTTAGAATGACAATTATATGACATGTCTTCAAGCACAAACAACTACACATGTTACCCTAGTCATATTGTGTATGTATAGAAATTATAGTTGTTTCTTCCACATAGCCACTTTCCCCATTGTAGTTTCAGTGTATTGTAGGTTGGCATAAGAAATTAAATGGAAATTGTTGAGAGTTTTATGGAGGCCACAGATGACATGCAAAAGTCAGTAGATGACACAGAAAAATTTTAGAACCTAAGAAATGTATAAAATACATGCATAATATTGTATAATATCAACCCAAATTTTACAACAAAGTCACTGTAAACACCCAATAAAAGAAAAAAATTTTTAAAAAATCACACTTCTTCTCTGGTATGAAGGGAGGCCCAAAATTTTTTAGCAGATTTTCTAGATCAAGAGGGTGTCATGCCCTTAACCTGGTAGGGAGAACTGTATCTAAATATAATGTAAAAGACAATTGGAAGACTCTCTCTCTCTCTCTCTGTCTCTCTCTCTCTCTGTCTCTGTCTCTCTCTCTTTCTCTGTCTCTGTCTCTCTCTGTCTCTGTCTCTCTCTCTCTGTCTCTCTCTGTCTCTGTCTCTCTCTCTCTGTCTCTCTCTGTCTCTCTATCTCTGTCTCTCTCACTCTCACTCTCTCTGTCTCTCTCTCTTTGTCTCTCTCTGTCTCTCTCTCTTTGTCTCTCTC
>CM053583.1:164419105-164439284 GCA_028627135.1 Pseudochirops cupreus
CTTCAGGCCAGGCTGGTTTCGGTTTGCAGTGCTGATATGGTTCCTCGTAGCCGAGCTGACTTTAGTGGGAAGTATCTTTGTGTGCGTTTTGGAGTTCCAGGATTGGTTTAGAGTCCTATTTTATGGGTATTTTGGGGTGGCTATGTGAGAGCTGCGATATGTTGCTGCTTCTACGCCGCCATCTTGGCTCCGCCCCCCGCTATTGAATTTTCTTAACTAAAGGAATAATTTTTAGGAGCCCCTGGATTCTCTTGGTATATGGAGCTCTTAATGGGTAAACTCCCTTGACCAATACAAGGCACAAGACTGTTGGTCAATTTACAGTCTTGGAAAGTTGGCACACAGAGAGGTCAAATAACCTCCTCAGAGTCCCACAGCCAGTATGAACCAAAGGCATGATTCAAACCCAAGATTTTAGGATGCCAAAGCAATCTGTCTTCACTATGCAATATATGCAGTGGGTCTGGTGTGATGGGACCTAGCAACAAGTATTTGGAAGTACTCACATAGGGTCAGTTGTCTCAGCCTATCAGCAATCTGTGAAAGCTCATAAATATAATTCAAGGTCACTGGTATTGTTTGTAACAGCACCTCTACAAGGCTGGCATGTACCCTAATGAATGCATCTTCAATGTTTTCAGGTACTTGAAAAAGAAATTTACTTTTATATGGAATATTTTAATTCATCTTGGAAACTTGACTTCATTTAGAACATTTAGACAGAAGTCTCCTGAGGGAATTTTCTTAGGTTTTTAATCTCTCATTACCTCAGACAGCTCTCTAAAACTACAAGCGTAGGACAGACTGACAAATTATCTATGCCAGACCTTTTTTTAATTATTATTTTATGCTATTTTATTATCTTTTTATTTTATATTGTCCTCGTATGTTTTTTAATACAAATTTCTGCATTTTAAATGTCTTAAGAATTAGAAAAAAAAGAAACCATTTTTATCCAGGTCTTTACAACCAAAGCAATGCCCCTGTCCTCCCAAAAAATCAGTTATAGACTCTAGATCTGAAAAAAAACCAAAACCCTGTCTGTGATCAAGTCAGGTAATATATACATTTCAAAATATTTTTCATTCAATTTAGCATTGAATTTGCCTCATTTCTCTTTTTACCCTGGTCATGGAGACCTGCAGTCTAGAGTGATTTAGAATTTTCAGTTCAAAGCTGATTTTTAAAAGGACTTTTCATTCCCGAGCTTTATGTATGGTGATGTATATGTATATCTTCTAAATCTCTGGCAGCTTTGTGTTTCCAAAATGTACTCTCTACATAAGTACACTGGATACTTCTCATGACAGACTCATGAACCCATAGCTTAGTGGATTCTGACAAAGTTATTAAAAGTGCATGGAATGTCTAATAAATATGTATATTATACACCTACAAATATATTATACATAATTATGTGTCAATAATGATTTGTAATAGACTTTTAAAAATTATTTCTAAAACACACAGATGTACATAGGGTATAGACCAGTGGGTTCTCAAACAAATTTTTTTTGATGGTAGTGAAGATAGATCCATTAAGGCATAACAGCTCTGAGAAGAATGACTTCCTAGTACAGCACAGAATTAAGCGTTTAATAGTTCACTGATGGGGATAACCAGAAGCTATTATTTCTAAGAGAAATAATAGTTGCTAGCAATAAAAAAATTTCCTTGTTACCATGGAAACACTGTTCTTTCTAGGTCCTTACCATTTTGTTCCTCATAAAGGCATTTTATACATTTGCCTTTGAACTTAAAAATACTTGCTCACCAGGTAACGGGCTAGGGAAAAGCATAAGGGACACTTCCATAAGGCTTGAGGAAAATACAGAGAATAAGCACTGTCAGTTCTCCACTGAAAAATATCCTTGAAATCAAATGACAGGCCCCCATGCTATGATTGGTACTCTGTATAGATCATTTTGAGATTACATTTTGTCCAACAACTGATAAAATATTGCCCTCCAAAGGAGAAAGAACAAAAAGGTTTGGCAGAGAGCAGACTTGATTAAATTAGGGAATGGCCTCCAGTTCCTTCAACTCATTCTCTACTCAGTGACGCCTACAGGCTTTCCCCAGATGCTCATTATATTGTACCTGTCACTAATAATGATGAATCCTGGATTAATCAAAATTAAATGGGTACGTTTGAACCTCTCGTTAAAAATACTTATGAGTCTGTAACAATAGCTCCACATATATTATCACTCTTAAAGGAGATGTTTCTAATAAAGAAATCACTTTTTCCTTCCCTGAGGTATTTGGGGGTGTGGATGAGGGTATACTAAACTAATTCACCCGAGTGTCTTTGGTGGGCATTGTGGAAGTACTTTGGAGAATTGACTGGTTGAGGAATCACAATGACTATATGTGAGACAACTAGATTAATCTTAAATTCTTTGGGGGTTGTTTTTATTTTCTTCCTACAGAAAAATCTGTGACCCAGGTCTCACTGCTTTTGAACCTGAAGCCTTGGGTAACTTGGTAGAAGGAATGGATTTTCATCGATTCTACTTTGAAAATGGTATATTTCTTCCTTTTCTAAAAAAAATTACATGAGTGTTCCCCCCAGGTTCTTCTTGGCTTCTTCCCAGATGGAATCTTCTTTCTAATTATATCTGAAGTAGGAATGTTTTCCTCTAGGGCAGGTTTATGCATTTAGGAATGTGTCTTTATTGAAATAGGAAATGAATGATAGTTATATAAATTCTCACTTACTGTGAAATACCTATATTTTTAGGATAAATGCAACACTATGAAATTTGGCCATATAGTTAGCATAGAAATTACCAATATCCTTCCATTACATGAAACCTAATGAACACATATATACATAAATCTATGTGGGGTTTTTTCCCAGTTCTCTGTGAATGATCTACTGTTTGTTGCTATAGGAAATGAATAAATTCTCCCATAATCTTTGAAGTAGGAAAGAAATCTTTGAAAGCATGTAATAAAGTGCTTATATTCTCAATACAGGATAGATGGAAATGATTAATAACATGCTATATTTGCAAGAATTTCCATCATTTTGAAAGAATTGCACAAAGGAAATATAATCTAGAGATGATTTACTAATAATCCATATCCCAAAGCATTGCAAATAATACTCACAATGACCTTGACAATGGTATTTTTTTCTTGATCAAAGGAAAATTATTAAAGAACAAAAGGCTTCATGCTAAGAGGACCACGGAATTCACTTTTGCTAGAATTCTCTTATACTTTCTAGAAAAGTTCCCTTAGATCAGAAGTTCTTCTCCTCCATTAGACTGTAAGCTCCTTGAGGGAAGGGATTATTTGTCTTTTGCCTCTTTTTACATCCTAGCACTTAGCACAGTGCCTACCACGTAGCAGAGGCTTAATAAATGTTGATTGATAGATCAATTGAGTTATTTTTGTGTGGGGTGTGTGTGTGTGTGTGTGTGTGTGTGTGTGTGTTATGCTCCACTTTAGCAGTCTGCTAAACCCTATGGACCCCCTTCGCAGAAGGATATTTTTAAATAATTGAAAAAGCTAAATTTCATGTAGAGATTAGTTGGGGGGGGAAGATCCCTTTTTTTTTTCTCATCCAAGTTCAAGGACCACCCACCCACATACACAAACACCTGAAATCTATCCACTCAGGAATCTATGGATCCTAGGTTCAAAAGTCCTGCCATAAATTCTAGAAATTCATTCTATTCATCCCTATCTCCCAACTTATGGAGGTCACATTAAAAAACAATACATTTAAGGGCTAAATCCTGTGATTCTCTTGTTTCCATGTGTCTTATTGATGCTAAGCATGTCTCAAACAGGAAATCAAGTCTTTTGGCAATGACTTTTTGGTGATATAAACAAGAAAGTTTTTGTCATCAATTTTTTTTAAATCAAGTTCTGACCAAAGCTACTCGATTAGCATAATTTTTAAAAAATAGAGATCTAAATTCTTTATGTGTGTCTCTGTGTGTAAATGTGGAGAGTTCAGTAATTGGTAACATGCTTTCATCAGAACTTCTTCTACACTGTGTCTCCCCAAACTTTCTTTCAGAATTTCACCATCAATGATAAATATTTATAAAGTGCTTATTATATGCTAGGCACTGTGATATGTGCTGTGGATATGAGAAAAAGCAAAAGCACCGCCTCTGCCCTTAAGGAGCTCCCATTCTAATAGAGATACAATGAAAAACTACTGGAACAGAATCCCAGTTATATACAGTCTAAATGAGAAGCATCTCGGAGGAAAAACATTAGTTTGGGGGGAGGGGCAGTCATTTTAGTGGAGGTAACTAATATGTTGAATGGAAGAAACAAGCTCCAAGAAAGACTTTGATAGGCTGAAATAGTGGGATGAATTTCATAAGATGAAATTTAACAGAGCACTACACTTGAGTTTTGTTTTGTTTTTTTTTTTTAAGCACAGTAAAGAAAGGGAGATGTAGTTAGATGAATAGTCCAAATTCAGTATGGCCTTAGTCGTGTGACCTGGCAGTTAGAAAAAAGTAATGCAATCTCAGGCTGTGTTAATGGAAGCTTGATGTCTGAGGGAAAATGGTTTTTATCTAACTAGACTCTGCTCTGATCAGATCTCATTCATAGTCTTTTGTTCATATCTGGGTAGTACATTTTAGTAAACACATTGGCAAGCTGAAATGTGTCCAGCAGATGGCAACCAGCATACTGAGGGGACTCAAAACTGTGCTCTAACCATGGAAAGCACTGAAAATGTCATGGGTTATATAAAAAAAATGTCATGGGTCACCAAGTCAATTAAAAGGCATCAAAATGAACTGCCTGCTTAAAGAGCTCTTGCTGTGTGGTTATCAGCAAAGCACTATAGGACGCTAGAGCTATGTAAAGTACCTGCCTCATCCTATAGATCTATTTTACTAATAAAGAAGAAAGATAGCTTTCTGGGAGACCACAGGATATCCTGCCATCTGCACCAGCATGTTCTGCATTGACAACATGGGCTGGTGACAATCACTGTACACCTGCACTAGGAAGCCACTTGGCTTTCTATAATGTGTTTTATCACTTCCTTTTTCTCTAAAGTCCCTATCGCAGAAAGGAAAAAAAAATGTAGCTAAAAACATCTCTCTATCTTTTATCCCCATATGAGGACAAAAAGATGAAGTTATCTTTCCTCCTGGAATTTCATAATGTAGGAACAATTCAAAGACACACATGTTGATACAGAACTTCATAAGAGTGATCCCTCCAAGAGGGCCTAATTGCTGAGCTTACAAATTCAGGAGGTAATTTATAAAATCCCAGAAAGGACTTCCTGTAGTTATAATGTGTATCGATGCCATATATTGATCACAGATGTGGCGACTACCTCTCATACTATTGATCTTTGTTCTGGTCTTCTCCTTTTGTTTCCCTGTAGCTTTGTCCAAAAGCAATAAGCCAATTCACACAATCATCCTGAACCCTCATGTCCATCTGGTAGGCGACGATGCTGCCTGCATAGCATACATCAGGCTCACGCAGTATATGGATGGCAGTGGAATGCCAAAGACTATGCAGTCAGAAGAGACCCGAGTCTGGCACCGCCGTGATGGAAAGTGGCAAAATGTTCATTTTCACCGCTCGGGTTCACCAACAGTACCCATCAAGTAAATATTTCCAGACCGTCAGCTTCTCTGATAACATGCCCATGGTCAGCTCTCTATAATCTTCTATTGTTTATAGCATGGCACGTATTATGTAATGCTGGTAGCATTTTTGGTTTTTTGGGTATATATATATATTATATATGTATATGTATATGTATATAATATGTATGTGTATATGTATGTACATATATATATAATGACTGGAAATATAAAGAATCTCACAACTCCCTGCAAAACTCACTCAGTTCATGTATGAACTGAAACTTGGTACAACACTGAATAGAAGGACAGGACAGGACCCTGAGGCTGCTCCAGCAAACTGAAGGCACAATATAATTAGCCAAGTTATTCGCTGCTCTGTTGTCATAGTTGGCATAGGAAGTTTGGGTGTGGAAGGAAGGAACAGGGAGGAGTCTCTTTAATGATCACAGGAAACCAGGAGATCAGTTTGTAGCCTAGTTTAAAAAAAAAAAAAGGAACACCAGGAGGAAGGTGAGAGCAGGGCATTGAGTTACTGCTGGCTAATTAAAAGTAAAAGGGAGTCTTAGAAATCAACATTAAGGGGACTGATTGTAGGATATAAATAGAGATTTTCCCATGTTCAACTCTGTATAAGCCTCTGTTCCAAATTCCAGATTTGATCAATGAACTAATAAATATCTGTGGGGGGAAGGAAGAAGGGAAGGAAGGAAAGAAGGAAGGAGGAGGAGAAGAAGAAGAAAAGGAAGGGAGGGAGGGAGGAAGGAAGGAAGGAAGAAGGGAAAGAAGGAAGGAAGGAAAGAGAAAGAAAGAAGAAAGAAAAAGAAAGAAGGAAGGAAAGAAGGGAAGTAAGAGAAAGAAAAAGAGAGAAAAGAAGGAAGGAAGGAAAAGAAAGAAAGGAAAGAAAGTGCTGGATTTGGAACCAGAGAAGTGAGATTGAAATACAGACTCTGTGAGTCTGCATGATCTTGGCCAAGTCAGTTACCCTCCATGGGCTCTCATTTCTTTATCTGTAAAATAGTGGGAGGGGTTTGTATCAGAATATTTCTAAAGTATCTTAACCTGTAGATGTATCAAGTCCTGTAATATACGCCATAGTTATGTGGGAGCCATGGAGGCAAAGTTTCCTGCTCTCAGGAATTTGGCACACATAAAAAAAAAAAGTTCTACTTGAGGTGAGGTAGGAAACTTCCAAAGACAGGAGAATTCTCAGAGAAGGTTTCCTGGGTCTGTGGCTGGACTTTGAAGGAGACTGCAATCTGAAGAGAGGGAAAGTGTGTGGATAAGGAGTAAGTGAAGCATTTCTGTCTTTAGAAGTAACACAATGATCCAAAGGTTCGAATAGACGGAATGTAATGATGACTTGGCAAAAACCTGGCCCAACAAGACCAGAGCAGAAGCAGAAATAAAGATGATTATTAAATGATTAAGAATGGTGATTAAGATGAAATAATGATTGCAGGACCACGTTATGGAAGGTAGATAAAGCAGCTAAAAAAGTTTGGACTTGGTATGTAGGACAGTGGGACCCAAGATGGTGCCCAAGGTCAGACTGTATCTACCATCTATTAGCCTCTAAGTAGAGAGGAGATGGCAGAAGAATTCAGCAAGTAGTTCATTCCATTGCCTACCTTGTTATCCCATAGAGAATCCTTGATAGCATATCTCATGCTGCCAAATCATGATAGATTCCCAGAGAGCCTCCTGTTAGGATAAGACATTTACCAGTCATCAATGAGTTTGTGATCCAGTAGTTGACTTACAAACTTAAAGAGATACACTACTGTCCAAGGGGTGAAAGTAAAATTTATACGAGATAATTTATGCTGAAAAGATTCTTTTTAATGCCATGTGGCTTAAGACAATAGTCCTCTTAAAGGGGTGATCTTGTATATTTACAATGGGAAAGAGAATGTCTCAGGAAGCATCTCTTTGATCAAAATTGTTGAGGCCTGGAAGTTATACCTGTGGTTCCCGTGGGTCTTATGACTTCTTTGCTCCTGATATGCTGTGATAGAAGCTGATGATTGCCAGCTACTCTATGATTAATGTGTTGTCACACAAAGATGACTGAATGTGAAGTCAGGGGACCCAGGTTTGAACCAGTGCTGTGTGACATTACCATGGGTAAATTATTTCATCTTCCTCAGCCAGTTTCCTCATTCATAAACTGGGATTGGACCAGATGATCTCTAAAAATCCCTTATAATTCTCAACCTTATTCTCCTATGAGGATATTTTATCCTGCATTATTTCCAACAAAGGGCATATGGGGTCTTTCAAAAATACCACAACCCATGACAAGTCTCCATGAGTTCTTGAAAGGGGTGTCTAGCATACTTTGTAGTAAAATGTGCTTTAATGGTAATGAGACATTAAGAAGGAATCTTCTTCAATGTAACCTTGGGTCACAGCCATTTTAGAGCTCCCTAAAATGGTGTAATTGTCTAATTATGACCCAGATCAGAACTTTATAAAGTTCTGTTCTGGGTCATAATTAGACCATTCTCAATTATCTGTACCAATAAAAGAGCAGAGTGGTTAGACTAAGGGAGAGTAAAAGACCATGCAAAAATTTAGATTAAGCTTCAGAATGTATTTAATTTCTGAATGTTCTGCAAATCAACCTAATAAGCATATATTCAGTGGCCCATTGTGCCAAGGGCTGTGCTAAGCACCAGAAATTACAAAGACAAAAAAAAAATTGAAAACAGTCTCTGATCTCGAGGATCTGACATTCTATATTCTTATTTACTGGCTTCACTTCCTCATGCATTGTTGTGATTAACTTTTCAAAATGACTTCTTTACCCAAGTCCGTACTTTAAAGGAGAAGTCCAGTGATGCTAGCATAAATAGGTTTGGGATTAAAAACAGTTTGTTTATGTCTGTAGAGAGGATAATCCAGAAGGATAATTGAGGGTTGACTAGAATAAAATTCTTGCTGGTGCTGTAACTTTATTAGAGTGATTTGCTTTTGAAATGTGGGTGGGTCATACTTTCACAGTGGGATACACTGCTTCGGTACAGGACTGTGTACCTCACTAGGAGAAATGACCTTTGTAAGGAAACATAACCCTGGTTTGGTGTGAGAAGGAAACCCTTGTGAAAGTTTTTAAAAATTCTGTTTCCCCCACTATTGAGAACACAGATGTCAAATTACTTCCTCAGTAATCAGAGAAAGGTATTTACCCAAGACTTTCCTGACAGACTTTGGACATCAGGATGCATCAATTACACATATGTGAGATGTCCCTTTATCATATTCTTTTATTTGATTGAGGAAATTCCTTCCTTCTTTAAAAGAGAAAGAAAAATCTTTTTCCTGGTATACAGTGATTAGCTTTTGTCTGCTCGGTATCACAGGTGCTTTTGAGTGGACCGATAGATTATCACACCTGATTTCTCATTTAATATCCCTTCTGTTTACCATGATCAATTTTCCTTTATGGCTTCAGGGCCCCCCCCCAACTATACTTCCCGTCTATTATCTCCTAGAGTAAAAGTTAAAGTCCCTCAGTGTCCTCTGTGGCCCAGTAAATGACAGGATTTTGATAAACAACAATATAATTTGTTTTTCCCCGCTTTCTCCTTTCAGCTAAAAATCAACAGTACCACTTCTGCATTCTCTGTCTTCAAGGCACCTGGATGGTAACCACCCGGGCGGGCCTGTCCTCCTCTTCATGCATGTTTCCAAATGCATGAAGCTGTGATGGTCCTACCTGTAACAATGCATTTGTGATGCATCATTTTGTCATAATATTCCATCTCAGTGTTTTGTTTGCACTCTATCAAAGGGGGTGTTTCGTGCAAATTAAAACTGATGTCAACAAACAAGGGGAGGGAGGGTGGGGGGAGAAAGAGAAAACACCACAGCCACATGTTCCAAGCATAGTACAAGCATCATTTTTCTATTTATGCCAAGTTTTAACAGCCTTCAGAGCTATCATTCTCTAAATGATTGTTTGTAAAAGAAATATTCATCAAAAAACGATCTATGCCATATCTATCTGTTTCAGTTTGTTTAAAAAAAATCAAAGGCAAAAAAATCTCTTCAGTTTTCTGTTGCAGTCATAGTTGAAATGAATGATATTTTTGTTGGTGGCTTTGGATTGTGACAACTATGTGGACAAAATCAATGATGAATGTGGAAACAAAAATGTGCTGGCTGGGTATCAGCCCGAGCCAGCCGTCTTTAGTTCTTGATCAAGCTGTGTAAACTGGAAAAACTCACATCACTTACTAGCTTGATCTCCCTAGGATACACTTCCCCTCTTCTGCTTAATCAGCTATGTCTGTTCCTTCTTCCTCAAGTCTGCACCCTCCAATCTCTTTTCCTTCAGGGTGAGGATTTGCAGTTAGTGAGAAAAATTCTAAAGGCAACATGAGGAGAAGCAAAAAATAGGGACTTAGGGAAAGAGGTAAAGCAGAGAGCTTTTGAGCACTTTCAGGGTGTACAGAATTTTATTAGAGAATCCTAGATTTTTTTTAACATTGGTTATATTCTAGATTGGGCTTAGATATTCTAAATCTTTTAGAAAAAAATTATATATAAATACATATATATAGGCTTTTAAAAAGCTGAAGATGAAAAGATATAAGCTCCTGTTTGAGTCAATCAATTTCTTACTCATCTGGATAATCATTGCAATCATACCAGGATCTTCAAGAGTTTAGCACAATCACTATGTGCATATGGGCTCCCTTTGTTCCCCACTGGGCATGAATGGCGGGGACTTCTCTAGCATCACTAGGGATTTTTCTATGACTAGAAAATAAGCAGGGAAATGTTTTTGTGTTGATACACATCTTACTGCCCATTCTTTGCAATTTGACCATCCTCCATCTTCTCTCCTTCATTGTAGTTTCTGAAAGCAGTTTTTCAGCTTAAAACGAAAGGGGGAGGGGGGAGTTGATGTGATTGGCAGGTGAGCTCAAGGGTGGACTGGAGAGGGAGCAGAGTATCACTCCTTGTGTTTTCTTCTTTGCCCCCTCCTGCAGAGCTTCCCCCCTTTCCTGTGATGCTATATAGTGCATGCTATCTGCATTGTCATTTTTTTTTAGCAACTCACAACCCTCTGCAACCTGTTTTTAAAATCAAATTTCCTGATTTGTATCATTAATCTTTTTTGTGTCGGTTACTAATCCAAGCAATCCTTTATGCCCTTAGATGTTGTTACTAGTGGATGTGTGGTAGATGGATCTGATCATTATTACATAACTTAAAATGATATATATTTAAAATACACATATACAGTAAATGTATTGAGCCATGTTAACCTGCCAATGAGATCTGTGAAAAACAAAAAAACAAAAAAGTAACGGCCTCTTTTTTTCCCTCCCTTTTAAATTTCTATCACATTTTTTTTTTGTGAAGCGGCTGTAAGTAGCACCAGTGTATTTTTAAACATGTGTAGAGCGGTGGGTTTGTTTGTTTTTGTTTTTTTTACACTTTAACATAGCATGTGGTGTTAAAATGTTACTCTAGCTCAAGTCTCTCTTCCACACCAAGGTGGGAAGAAATTGTGATTCATTCCCTCCACCACAATCAAATCATATACGTATCTCCTGTTATTTTGAAACACTGCAGTTTACCATGGGACACTGTATATATTTCTTGCCATAATGGTAAATGACTGATTGATATATTTAAGAATTAATAAATTTGTGATTTCTGCTGACAACGTGCCTGCCAACATTATTTCCCAGGAAAGGTTGGGGGAAGAACGTCCCAGGACAGCGGTTACTAGGATTTTATGTTTTAACAACAACAACAAAATGTGTTTTGAATCCCCAGGGTAATTTAACATACTATTTATTATATTCTTTTTTTATTTTTTTTTATTTATTATATTCCTTATAATTATTTACTGTTTAAGGTACCATTAAATAATTTTTAGCAGTTAGTGAATAAGCATTTATTAAGTGCCTACTGCATACCAGGCACTGTTCTAAGTGCTAGGGTATACAGAGAAAGGCAAAAAATAGTCCCTTGGATGGGGGGGTTCGAAAAACCACTAATTTGGGAATTAGCATACTAGGAAAATTAGACAACACTTGATTCACCAAGCATTTATTAGGCACCCACTGTGGGACAGGCCCTCAAGAAGCACAGATAGGCAGGGAGGTTGGAAGGGTGAAAGAAAAAGCAGGCTAACAACATCCATATAGGTAATTAAGTGAAAATTTTGGAATAATACAAAGGAATTGGGGCAGGGAAAGAACTACCAGAGAGTAGGATCAGCCAAGGCCTCATGTAGGAAGTGGAACCTTAGCTGAGCCTTGACAGAATATAACTCAATTTTCTCTGTGAAGTTGGGATGGAATAGTTGAAGTGCATGTTATTGTTGTAGCTATTAATACATCAGTACTTGGTGTTAATGGAGTGTTAAATGCTGTATGTTCAAGTGGCCCAGTGCCTGCATACACAGTAGGCCTGAGGAATTTCCCTCCTAGCCAAAAAAAAAAAAGCAGTTAAAATTGCTAAATTATATGGAACTGTTTCTTTATGAGGCATCTATGACGTAGCTTTGCTGTAGTCTGTAAATAAGGAATGGGGACTGTAACTGTAATTTCATTTGATTAGAGGACTCCTGAGGGAGAAAACTCCATCTACCAGTACTGGTCAGCAACTTCTCTGTAATGTATAGTCATAGACCAGGGGATCTTAATCTGCAGTTTGTGAATTTTCAAAAAGTATATATTTTGATAACTATTTCAGTATAATTGGTTTCTGCAATACCAAGTATTTTATTTTATGCATTTAAAAACATCAAGAAGAACAAAGTTACATGCTGACTTTATTATATATTATTTATATTGTTAAAAATTTAAAAGGAATAGCAAGTTGTACATAATAGATCATGCACAGTCATCTTTTTCTTTTCTACTATGTTATGGAAATTTTTTTTAATGCCTTAAGTTTAAAAATAACATTTAAACTTTTTTTTCTATTTAAGATAAATTTTAAATTATTTAAAATTTTACAACTTAAATTTTAAAATTTAAATAAATTTTAATTTATTTTATTTAAATTAAATTTTAAAAACACCATTATCCTGGGTGGGGTTGGGGAGGAGATTCATAGGCTTTCCCAGACTGCCGAAGATGGCCATGACTCTCTGTCTTAGAGAATTTCACAAGGCAGTAATAAGTTTAGTGACTTGCCCAGGATCCCACCATTGCTATGTGTCAGAGGTAAAAACTGAACACAGTCTTCTTAGCTCTGAGGCCTGCTCTCCATCAACTCTGCAACATTGCTTCATTCTCTGTTTTCTAAACTGGAAATTGTTTGCTTTTCTTTTTTTCCAAAATCATTTCCTTCCCTCTTTTGCTTAAAGATTCACAGTAGCTAGGGTACCATTTAGCACTTAGCTCAAGTCAGCTATGTAATGACCTCCTAAATTCTGTATCACGATTCTAATGCCCCAAGCTTCGCTTATTGAAATTGAATCACAGTCCCAGTTTAATTCGGTCCTTATTTCTTTCAAGCTTCTGTCTGACTCCAAAAGAAACATCTTATGAAATATATTGCCATGACGCATTGTTTCATGACTAGCCCAGTAGCAAAAGGCCAAAAACTCAATTTTGCATCTAATCAGGTTCACAATATCCTACATAAATTAAGAATTGGCCATCCAACTAAGTCAGACTATAGACCACAGTTGAGCTTTGTTCAGAGGTTTAAACTTTAGAACACTGGTTTATTGTTTCTCTTGGAAAGTTCTTTGGCTACAAATGAAATTTGTTTTTCCTCTTGGTTCCAGTTACTGTATGAAACTTCACTTTTGACCAGAAGGAACTGTATGATGTAGGCACAAGCTCTGAGAAATCAGTATTGCCGTGGCAACTTTCTCCTGGAATCTAGCTGATCAGTAGGGCTGGTAACCTGTCCTGTTGACCATGCCACCCCTGGGCCTACAGGATCCACCTGGGGTCTTGCTCAGGAATATAAGATGCCAAAAGTGTACTCCAAACCTGAATCAGTATGGATTCCCCTCCTGCTAAAATAGAATGCAGTTCTTTCTGTTTCTTTGGTCACCGCACAACCCACCCAATTGTATTTGTAACTGATTCTCCCCTATTGGGGACAGCCTTTCTTGTTATACTGAGGAGTCATTCCTATCTTTTAAGTATCCCTGGAGTCATTTGTTTTCTCTCAAAACGTTCTGTCCTCCCTCCTTTCTGTCCCATAGCTTTTCTTTTCTTCAGCTTCTTGAAAGAAGTCGAAACCAGTGTTTTGGCCAGGATTTGTACAGTTATCCCTTCCACATCACAATTTTCCCCATTGTGGTTTTAATATCACTAGTCACCATAAGAATTAAGTGGGAATTTTCTGAGACTTTTGTGGAAGCTGCAGACAACTGTGAAAGCAGCAGACTCAAAGTATATGACCAAATACTTCACCCAAATTTTACAATAAGGTACTGTAAACACTTTTTAGGGGGAAAAAAAATTAAACTTTTCTGGTTATGAAGGGAGGGCCAAAATATTTTACTAGGATTTTCCAGATCATGTGGGGACACCATGCCCCTAACCCCCAAGATGTGGAAGGGATAATTGTATTAGCCCCAGCTTGAACCTCTGGAGGGGCCCAACCACATGTTATTTGAATTCTGATTCTCTTGGGAGTCACAAATATCCATTATTGCAACACCTGGATTTTTCAAACCCAAACCTCTTAGTATCTTACTAGATCCACCTGCCTTTGTGAATATACTTCCATGGATTCCAACTTTTCGTTCATTGGTGCTGTTAAGTGTCTCCTGGTGATAGGAACTTTTCCTCTCACCATGGTCATAAACCTCTTCAACCTAGAGCTGGTCATGGGAGCATTGGTCTAGATCTGGGAGGGATGTATATCATAGGCCATCTGGTCCTCAGAGGATGAACATACAGGTTCTCATAAGATCTGTTTGTGATACTTTTCTTGCTTCAGGTAATTGAAATAATATGATATGGCATGACAGGTTAAGCAACTTGGCCCACCATCACCCAGCTGGTGAGGGTCTCAAATAGGGATTCAGCTCATGTTCCAGACTCTCAGGCCAGCACGCCATCTACTATAACCACCTGCCAGATCTTGTGCTGCTAACATGGCCCTCAAGAATTCTGAGGGAAAGAAAATGCCATTAGAAGACCATGGGCCTTAGAATAAAAATAACTGGTGTTTAAATCCCAGACCCTATGCGAATCCTGTCTTGCTGAGTCTTACTTTCTTCCTCTGTCAAATGCTCTACCAACCCAAAGGACTGTTTTAATGATAACTTGACAAACATGTATTATATACATAATATGTGTGAAGCAACGTGCTAAGAGCTGGGAATTCAAAGAGCCGTAAAAACATGGTCCCTGCCCTCAAGGAGCTCACAGTGTTTGGGGGAGAATAACATGCGACTAACTGTGGTTACAAGTTATAGTGGAAATGGAAGGTAATCTCAAAGAAAAGGGACTGGGGTAGGGCATGAAAAACCTACAAAAGGCTGGGTTTGAGCCAGGTCTTTTTGTTGTTGGTGGTCAACTGCTTTCAGTCACGTCCAGCTTTTTGTGGCCCCACTTGGGGTTTTCGTGGAAGCGATACTGGAGTGGTTTGACATTTCCTTCTCCAGCTCATTTTACAGATGAGGAAACTGAGGCAAAAGGAGGTTAAATGGCTTGCCCAGGGTCCCACAGCTAGTAAGTGTCTGGAGCAGGAAGATGAGCCTTCTTGATGCCAGGCCCCACTATCTATCCACTGCACCACCCAGTCACCCTCATCTGCCCTGGCCGAGTCTTAGAGGAAGCCAAAATAACTAGAGCTTGGAGATGAGAAGAGAGCTTTCCAAGCATAAGGGACAAATGCATGGAGTTGAGAGATGGATTATTAAGCATGAGTAAGTAGGCCAGGGCTGCTGGATCATTGAGAAAGTGGAGGGGAGATAAATTTGAGAGGACTAGGAAGGGAGGAAGAGACCAGTTTGAAAAGGGGTTTAAATGCCAGAGGGATCCTTTATTTGAACAGACTTTCTAACTCCAAGAGAGACAACATGGCAATGTTAAATAGCACTAGCCTTAGGGGCAGGAAGGAGGATTCAAGCCCTCCTTCTTGACAAGCTACTTCACCTCTTAGCACCCCGGGCAGCTCTCTTAGGACTGGGAGGCAGCCTAGTACCACTTAAAAAGCACTGATTGACCTGAGTCCATATCCCATCTCTGCCGCTGCCCTAGCAGCCTTGGGCAAATCATGGAAACTTCCTGGACTGGAATAGATGACCACAGAGGTCCCTTTTACCTCTAAATCTATGATATTGTGAGCATTAGGAATAGATAAATTTCCAATCCGTATCCACAAATGGACAGTTTACCACACTGGGAATTCCCCAGACTAATTAAAGGACAGGATAGGGCCAAAATAAATAAGTAAATTCTTTAATCTGAAAGCTCAAACCACACTAACACAATTTTGGAATGTAAAAATATCTCTTTGCCTCCCCCTGCCCCAAACCAATTCTCCAGTCTTCCTCTTCTTTATGCTTTTCCCCCTATAATAGAACCCTCTTCCCCTCCCTGCCTCAAAGCCTCAAATTCTCTCAGGATCAAAATTTGGTCTCAGAGAATTTGAAACTCATTCCAATTAACATATAAATAACAGCTTAAAGTATTACAACCCCAGGAAGATTTGTGCACTGATCAAAGCCTCGAGTTAAAGGAGTGGTGGCTTCCATACTACAGCTTAAGTAATAGACCAACAGTTCTCAGCCTGTGGATTATATTCAATTTGTAACAATGAAAATGCATCCTGCATATCAGATAGATTCATAACAGTAGCAAAATTACAGTTATGAAGTAGCAACGAAAATAATTTTTTGGTTGGGGGTCACCACAACATGAGGAACTGTATTAAAAGGTTGTGGCATTAGGAAGGTTGAGAACCACTTTAATAGACAGTAAGGGAGACCTTTTATGCTATCTCAGCACCCCCTGAAATGTACCCCACCATTACCCATTTGTTTCACTTACTTCCCTGGATGCTCTGTAGAATATTTATGTGAGGAATTGGACAAAAGGACCATCGGATGATATGTCTTGGATTGAGCACAATCTGTACCATTGAAGGAACATCCATAGTTATATAACCAGAGGTCCATTCAAGTCTTGAAGTAAATGTCATCCTCGGTGAGGACACTGAGGTCTTTGGGATTCTGGAGTGCCTTCTGAGTCACTAACTAATTTATTTTCAATAAAGCTTTAACAAAAGGTGTATTAGATTATACCCTAATTCTTAACCACTACAGATCAATGGGAGTTTGTTACATGCAGGTAAGACATCTGCCCCCAATGAAGTGGAGTCACCTCAGTAAGAACATGGATCCGTCAAAGCACTGAGGTATGAACTTATGTATGTGTTTGGGCTAGGGAGGTCAGAGAAGAGAAAATAATGGGTAGTATATAGGAAAAAAGGGGCCTGAGTTTGACAAGAGTTTTTTTCAACTATTTGTTCAACTTGAATGAATGAAAAAGATTTATTAGGCACTGTTACTATTTTCAAAGCACTGTGCTAAGCACCAGGACTACAAATAGAAAAGAAAGGCTCTGCTTTTCAAGGAGCTCACATTTTAATAAGGGAGACAACACATATGGAAGGTTTCAGCAATGAAGTCAGATGAACAGGTCTTGTAGTCCTCAGGGTACAACAGCAAAGCAGATGAAAATAGTCACCTGCCCTGAAAAATCCTGTCATTTTCTGATGTTGAGCCATTAACCCAGTGCTAAGGACTTAAGGAGCCAGAATTCTCTTTTTTGGGTCTTCAGTAGCTATGGCCACAGGAGCACTTGGCCAGTCTGCTTCTCCAGTAGAGTTGCTTTTGGGGGATAATAGTAGCTTCAGGACTGGTGGTCTGGGTCAGGGAGAGGGTATTGCCATTCCCAGGGCTCTTGAGATTACTTGCCCATCATTGGCATTTGATCGTTGGTTGGCATTGGTGATGCTGAGTAAGGTAGAGCCTTTTCCAGAGTTATTGCTCGTCTCACTGATGGTTATGGGGTCTGCACTGGTGGACTGACAGCTGGTGGTCTAGGGTTCACTGCCATTCCCAAGGTGATTGGATTCAAGATCCCGAGTTATCTCAACCAGGGTTTTAGGGGAAGGTGGTATTCATGTACTTTTGTAAGAAAAGTAAGAATTAAGTAATGACATGCAAAAATTCTTGATTCACTACTTTCATAAATATTTTAAGCATCTTCTATGGATAACAAGCAATAATCATTTATTAGACACTTACTGTGGGCCAGATTAAGGGTCAGGAATATCTGATTAGAGCTACGTGTTAGGACTGAGATAAAGCCCTCGGGAAACTGGCTAAAGCTTTTTGGTTTGTTCTCTATAATCCAACCAAACTAGTTTTCTCTCTCTAGTCTTCACACATAACCCACTACATTTTCTGACCCATCTCTGCACAAGCTGTCCCATATTGCTAGAATTATATTCCTTCCTTACCTCTTTCTTCTGGAATCCTTCTCTTCCTTCAAGATCCAGCTTGTGCATCACTTTTTACATGAAACTTTCCCCAGTACCTTCAAATGCTCATGTCCCAACTTCCTCATATTTAATTACCTTTTAGTGATTGATATTGATCCTCTTTATATCCTGTGTACATTTAAAGAGGGTACTTTTTGTTTCTCAGTTGAAATGTAAGTTCTTTAAAAGGAAGGGAACAACCATTTGTTAAGGGCATCCTGTTCACCAGAAACTGTGCTAACAGCTTTACAAATGTGGAAGAGCACGACCTGTTTCATTCTTTACATTTGTGTTCCTAAAGCACAGTGTCTGGCTCAAATTAGTGCCTAATCAATGTTTGTTGATGGATTGACTGGTTGACATGGAGGTGAGTAACTCTTCATTGGGTTTGAAAAGTTACATGAACTGCCCAGAGTCCTGCAACCAGTGTGTGTCAGAGGTGGGACCCACATCTCCCCGATTCCAAGGTCAGCATGAACACACCTCACAATGGATAGCCTTTCAGAGGGGACATTTCCTAGGACAAACACTAATGAAATCCTAAAGCATTACAAACCACTAGGAAGAACCAGTATGTATTGTGACTCTTTCCAAAGCCCCTGAGAATGAGTCACATGAAGCAAGAGGCTTAGTATTAATAAATGGTTTTTAAAGATTGATTTTTTGCCAAAAGACCACAAAGGACATATGTTATAATTAACACCTACTATCTTGTGGTCCATAATTAAATGTGGATGTTTTTCCTCTTAGAGAAAAGAATTGCCTGTAGGGAAACCATGTTTATTACCCACCTTTCTCCCCACAAGGCCACTCTCCTTGAAGACCCAAAGGACCTGGACTCCCCATAGCTTACTAGAGGGTTCCTACAGGATGTTGTTCCTTGCTTGCCTTTTTTTTTACAATTTCAATTCAACATTTATTGCATACCTACTATGTGCTAGGTATTTTGTGAGGTACTGGGGGGTAGGGAAAGAGCACTGAATTTAGGATCCAAGGACCTGGGTTTAAATGTCACTTCCCTCAGCTAGGACTCCATTTCTTTATTTCTAAGATGAGGGCTTTTACTAAATGAGTTCTACCATATAAAATTCTACCTCTCTCTCCACCCAATATAGGGTGATTTAATGCAATGTGAAATATTTTAACAAACAAGGGTTGCCATTTTGTCCTTTTCTTTGATTCCTTAATATACAGAGGGATTTGGGGCCAGCTGACCTGACCTGAAGCTGATGTAGAGTGATCACCCCTCAACCTTCTACTTGTTTTGTCCATTCTCACAATTGCAAGTTCGAAGACAATCTGGAAATATGTTTGGCTATTCATTATTAATTATCAAAATGGTAACATCCCTCAGTAAAAAATCAATTAGCTCTTAGCTCCTAATTCGTTAAATATTAAGCATGTAATAAATTGAAGAATGCTCTTTCACATAAACAGTTGTTCTCATATTTTATAACAAAACTCTTTATCTCCAAGGTTAAATTAATATCAAATTACTGACGATGTAATTTGTTAATAATGTAACAAATAATATCCCAAAGACATTGGAAATTGTTTAAAATGTTTTACTAAAAAATAAAATAAAGTCTAAGACAGAATTTGAACTCAGAACTTCCTAACTCCAAATTCCAAGTTCTATCTACAATATACCCTAGCTGCAAAACAGAGTCCTTGCCCTCAAGGAGCTCACATTCTAATGGGAGAGAAAACATGGAAATAAGATATTTGCATACACATATAAATATATACACATAAATTGTGTCTATCTGTATATACATATATAACACTTGTATAACTCTTAGTGTGTGTGTGTATAAATATATCTAGATAGATAGATAGATAGATGCTGCCAGCAGCAGGTGGGCATTCCACAGAGGAGATGAAGTAAAACACGGGGCAGGCAAGCCAGTGGAAACTGAGCCAATTTTATTCATCTGAGGATCCAGTATATATAGTAAATACACACACACACACGTATATATATAATACATTTGTACACATAGTGATAATGTAAATGGAAGATAATCTCAGAAGGGACAGCTAGGTGATGCTGTGGATATAGTGCCGGGCCTGGAGTCAGGAAGACTCATTTTCCT
>CM053583.1:164439784-164497038 GCA_028627135.1 Pseudochirops cupreus
TTTATACTATTAATACTGCAGTTCATAAGCCCCTACCAGTGTGCTTCCCCTTATAAAACATTCAGGAGACACAAAGCCCTCTTTTTTGCTAAAGTGGCACAGTAAAAGCAACAGCTCAGGCTCAGGAAGATCTGAGTTCAAATCAGGCTTGAGACACCAGCTGGGTGACCCTGGGAAAGTCACTTACCCCTGTGTGCCTCTGGGTCCTCATCTATAGAATGAAATGGAGAAGGAAGTTGCAAATCACTCCAGTATCTTTGCCAAGAAAGCCCCAAAAGGGATCACAAAGGGTCAGACATGACTGAACGCCAACCATAAAGCTCTTATTTCATGGCCATTTCACCCTGTAGGCATTTTTAGGGCAGGCACTTCTTCACTTTCGTCTTTATATCCCAGGGTTTAACACAGCACCTGGTATACAATAGATACATAATTTTTGCTGATTGATTGATTTGAGATTGATCCTCACAATGTCCCTATGGAATAGGCAGGGAGAATTTATCCCCGTTCTATAGAAGAAAATCTTTGGTGTTGGTGGTTATGGATTTGTTCAAGGTCACATAAGTGACATAGTCAGGATTTCAACCTAGTTATTTTTATTCTAAATCCAGTACATGTTCCACTCTGCTACAGCTGCCCCTGTGTGGCATGTCAGATAGAGAGAAAGAGAGACATCTATATCTCCACAGATGCTTTAGCATTTAGACATACACACCTGCACACGAACACACACAACCAGAGAGATATAGAGATATAGATTTATCACTATTTATCTATCTGTATCAAATTTGCAGATGACCTGAAGCAGCAGAGGAGAGCCAAAGATATCTATCCTTAGGGATAACTGGATGACAGAATTAGATCCAAAAATATCTGAACAGGGTAGAATGGTAGGCTGAATTTAATGAGATTACTTTAATAGTAATAACTGTAAAATCCTACACTTTGTAGCAGTGGCCAGAGGCTTGAGTTAGGGAGGTAGGAATGGACCAAACTGGCTCAGATCCAAGATTTTAAAGTCTGAGGGTGCATTTGATAGCTTAAAGGAAGCCATGAGGACTGTTCTATTTCCCACTTTAATTCTTGCTTATTTAGAAATAAGGCAGAATTCTAGAGATTCATTCTTAATTTGAGACCAGGGCAGAATTTATTTGGAACTTTGAGTGGAAAAGGAACAAAGACTTAGAGAAAGATAATGAAAACTAATACCTATTGCTAAGAAATGAAGAGAAGCTGGGAAAGGGGCTAACTATAAAATATATCATTAAAACTTAACACAAAATGACTTAATATGTATGATCGGTACCATATTGCTTGCTTTCTCAGTGGATGTAGGAAGGGTGGAAAGAGGGGGAAAGTTTGGAGCTCAAAATTTTAAAAAATGTTAAATTAAGAAAATTAATAGGGGTGGCTAGGTGGTGTAGTGAATAGAGCACCGGTCCTGGAGTCAGGAGGACCTGAGTTCAAATCTGGCCTCAGACACTTAACACATACTAGCTGTGTGACCGTGGACAAGTCATTGGACCCCAATTGCCCTGCCCTCCCCCCTCTGAAAATAAAATAAAATTTTAAAAAATTATAAAAAAAGAAAATATAGTAATAGTAAAATTAATAGTAAAAAATGGTAAATAGTAAATAGTAAAAAATAGTAAATAGTAAAAAAAACCTGAATACGCAGATGTGTGTTGAAGAGGGGAGTATCACATTATGGTAGGAGTTCATGGGAATTATGAGGGGGTCTATGAAAAGTGGTCATTTGAGAACTGTTGAGGGAAGGAGTGACACAGAGTAAGACGAAATGGGATGATATTCATATCCATCAAAAGGAAGGACAAGCATGAGTGAAATGAAAACTTTGTCTATAATATTATAAGGGACTTCTACTTGACCTTTTGCGGCTACTCCTGTGGATTAGTCATCAGAGTGAAAACTTCTAGTCATCAGTGCGGGGGGAGGTGACATCTTGAATTCGCTACTTGAGTATTGTGAATCTATTTGTAAGTAAAACTGTAAAGAGACATCTTCAGTAACTGTGGTGGTTTCATCCACCATATTTGGTCACTTACAGATGACAGGCTGAAATATGTGTTAAAACTGTCAAGTATATAAATACAGGAAGGAGAGGATATTACTGGATAACAATCCATTTGAAAAATCTTTGGGGATGAGGGGGAATGGAGAGTTTCAGACTGAAAGTTCAATACAAGTCTCTTGATCCCCCTATGTTCTCCCCCAATTATTTTGTTTATATATTTGTGTCTTTGGAATGTGCATATGTGTGTGTGGGGGGGGTACATGCTCATATATGTACATATCTCTTCCTTTAGAATATAAGCTTTTTGCAGGCAGAGATTGTTTCTTTTTGACATTTGGATTCCCAGTGCCCAGCATGACAGGCATTTAATTAATGAATGTTGATTGAGTCAACATTATAACATGGAAACCAAAACAATGTTATCTCAGATGGCCTTAATGGCAGCATAGTGTTCCTGATGAAGGAGGTGACAGTTCTGTTTACTCTTTTTTGGTCATATCATATTCTGTTCAATTCTTCATGTCATGTTTTAGGAAGAACTTTGACAAGTTTAAGTGTCTCCAAAGGAGGAAGATCAGTAGACTTTGCCACTTGAAGACCATTTAGGGGATATTCAGTGCAAGTGACTTGAGGGGAAAAGCTGACTTTGAGTACTTGAAAGATAGTTAATTGGAAGAAAGACTAAATTCGTTTTGCTTGTTCCTATAGGCCAGAACTACAAGCAATGGATGGAAACTAAGAGAGGTAAGTTTCTGTTCAATATCAGGAAAAAAAATACTTTCAAACAATTCCAGCTACCACAAAGTAGAATGGGTGCGAAGCATTATGGTCTGGTTGGAGATGCACTGGATTTAGAATCAAAGAATGTGGGTCTGAGGTCCTTTTACTGCCTATTTTAGGTAAATCACTTAAGCTCTTTATTCCTTGGTTAGCATGTCTGTAAAATGAATGAGTCGAGTCTCCAAAGGCCATTCCAGCTTTATAACCATGAGTGTATTTCCTATAAAGCAGTGAGTTCCTATAAAGCAGTGAGCTGCCACAAAGCAGTAGAGGTCTTCAGGCTGATCTTAGAGTGTATTCCTATTTAGAAATGAGTTGAACTAGTTAGAACTAGGGCCTTGTCCAACTCAGAGATTCTTGATCATGAGAATGCAGTAGTTTTAGCAGGAAACGATAACAACTCATTAGGGATATTTGAATCTGTTATCATTCTTGTTTCAGAATAAAATGTGAAATATTTAGAGAACAATTTCCTCGCCTATTTTCTAATTTAAAAATAAAGTTGTCTTGCATTATTTAAGGAGTGGGAGGATTTTCAAATCATCAAATCTATCCCTATGTGACCAGAAACTGAACCCATGTCAATAAAGGAGACCAGGAGGAAAAAGGAGAGAGTAAGAAGGTGGCAGAACCATAACAAAGAATCAGAAGCAACAATTTCCTCTTATTCATTGAATGATAATGGGATTGTACTAAACCATGATGCAAAAAAGAGCTCCTTCAGTATTTTCCTTCTTCAAAAGTATTCAATGTTTTTATACACCTTTATTCATAGGCTCATAAACTAGAAAACCCCCAGTCCCTTCCCCAATATGTTATTATTAGTCCCAATTAGGATGACTCTGTGGAAACATTTGCCCATAATGCAGGCAGATCCAAGCTCAGTTCAAGGCCTTTTCCATTTGCTGCCATGTAATTTGCACATCTTTGTTCCAGAGGGATCTCATTCATCTCTGAGCTAGACTTTGTCCTTCCCAAGGTTGTTTTCCCTTTCCTTTTTCCTCATATAGCTCTTTTAAAAAGCATGCTATTCACAAGGGCTTCTTTCACAACAGTCATTTCTAAGTGAGAAAAAGGCTAAAAGCAGAGAACTCACCAAATAGCCCCTGTTAAGTATTCATTCACATTAAGGAACCACAGGCCACCATTCAGAAAGTGCCCACAAATGGTAAGGGACATGAAACAGATAGAGAACATATCTTATTTCAAAGGCCCTAAAAAGGTTGCTACTTTGGTAGGGTGTTTAATTCTTTGATTCCTTTTAGTTTAAAAGGTTCATAGCTTAGATGAGTTTGGAGGATGTCTTGGGCCCCTCGTCAAACACCTGACAAAGAAACCAAATTGCCTAACTGTGAACTTTGTGTGATAAAAATAAAGGATGAATAGCATCAAATCAAAAGTGGGAATTTGAGCTAGGCCTTACCAATCCACAACTGTGTCAATTACATTTTGAATATGACAACCACAAACATTTATTTGGCTTCTATCACTAATGAAACCGAGTGCTAGGTAGGTGCTTAAAGTTGGTAAAATGAGAGAACTGAACAAAGAGAAAAGAAAAACTTCTAAACTCTGTTCTTGGGAACCAGTGCCTCCTACCCAGCTCTCGAAACAAACTCCATGTTGGAGCACATTTCCATAGCAGTGAGTCAAGGAAGGTCCAGAATGCTTCATCTACGATGGAAGCTGTTAAGAAGTCTTTACCATCTTCTTCCTCCTCCTCCTCTTCATTGTTGTGATGACCTAATTTGTAACTGCTTCCAAAATGAAGGCTCTACCACTTTCACAGTGGTGTAAGTAACAGCTGAATATTCTTAGTCTTTTGGACAATAATATGAAAAAGCAACTTAATTCCTCCCCCTACTCATTGATGTCCTAGCTCTTATAACAATGTGCTAGTCTCCTGGAGAGGTAAGGAAGGACTAAAGAACAACAAATCACTCTTGCTACATTTAACACTTGTACATTTTATTTAATTAAATCAGCCATTGTACACATTGCAGCTATGTGTTGTTAGTGTTGTATTTTTTTTCCTTTAACTAATACATGCCCTCATAGATATATTCAATTGGTGTTATCACCATGGGAACAAGATGCTGATTCATCAACTTAAAATTCACTTTTTTTTTCTCACAGTATTCAAGTTCTTTGATAACACAGCAAAAAACCAAAATCAAAAAAGGTGAATAACCATTATGTTGTTACACAGACATCATCTGCACCGCAAAAAAACACAACAGAAATGCTTTTCTTGAGTTCCATTAAAGGTCAACCAATGCTGTCCTTGACAAGAAGAAAGCCTTGGTGTGTCTTCAATGTTCCACCCTGGACCTCTCTCATTGTGACTGCCAAAGAACACTTTATTTCCTATCTGACTGCCAAAAAGTGCTAGTACGGGAGTCTTAGGAGCTTGGCCTCTGAGCAGCCTTGCCTCCCCAAAAAGTTTTTTCTTTTCTCTTGGCATTGTTAATTTAATGATCAAATGCCATTGTATGCAGCCTTTGTTGGTGGTGATTTTTTTTTTACTTTCAGAGCAAAGAGTGAGTCATATTTTTCCCCCCCACAACAGGAAAAGACCAGATAGGATTGGAAAATTTTCAGTCCCTAGAGGATTGACTCATTTTTTCCATTCATCTTTGAATATACTTTATCAAATAACTGATTCAAAACGTATATTGTTTATATGTAGATATTTGTATATATATGTTAAAATACTACACAGCTCCAACCACTAGAAGAATAAGGTATAGGACATGGAAATTTCTTGGATTTTATATTCCCTTCTTTGAAACCAAACAAAAAGTGCAGAAATGTTCTCGTAAGTCTTAGCGTGTTAGCCAAAAATGTAAACAAACCGAAAATACTAGCCAAAATCAAACTTTCTGAACCTCATCTGCAAACAGAAAACAGTGTCAACCTGAAGTTCAAAACTGATCACTCAGTGCTGAGAGTAAAGGATGATAAGCTCTCAATGTGATTACAAGAGGGTTTTCGTTTGGGGGTTGAATTTTTAAATGCCACATGCATGTATCTGGGAAGAGGCAATCCAGAAAATTAAAAACAAACGAACAAACATGGTGAAAGAGTTTAACTTTATATCTAGCGAGTAAACCTTGTTTCCCACTGAGTTATCTACAGTGCAGTGGCCAGCAGAAGGTACCACCAGTAAGACAATGTGGTTTGCTAAAGCAGTGAGAACAAAAAATGACTGTGTTATATTTATTTAATACACCCTGCCCAAGAGTCCCAGTTGGAAGGATCTTAAAAGTCAAATGTGCCATAGGATGTCATTTAGCTGCTAGAAATTTGATTATTTAATCATTTTCTTTAGATGTTCCATTGGTTTTATTCCCCCAGAATTCTTTAAGTGGCAGTTAGAGAGTTTTAAAGTGTAGCTGGGCGCATCCAGCGGGCACTTTGCAGTACGGGCTGTACTTGGAGGTGATCACCACCTCACCCTTACAGCCCTTTGCGGTGAGAGATCACTAAGCAGGAAGTCCTATGGACAAGGTAGGTTGGAAGGGCGCATTTGCAGCAGATCTGTATTTTCAGTCGATTGTGTTAGCAATATCTTTATTAATCATTGTTCAGCAATTTCTATAAACCCTTTATTCCAGGATGATAAGTGTAGTCATGATAGACATTTTCTTTTAAAGTTTTGTAAGTTCAAGCACTTTAGCTATGTACAGTTTGTGTAGGTATTCTTTTCATCAGAACATATACATGGTCACTCGAAGAGGCCTGCAGGTGGTGCCATCTGGATCAACGGATTCTCATGGAACTAGCTTCGGAAGCAAAGGAACGACTGAGGTGGCGAGTTCCCAGTAGAGCACAAAGTCAACAATTTAGTGAATAAACCATCCAGAATGAAGGATACTATCTTTGGTCACAAATTGGCTTACAGTTAAAAACAAAAGGAAAGAAAAGAAGAAAAGGAAACCAAAAGCACGGTGTGTGATAAGAGTAGAAATGCCAGTGTATCCCATTAATTAGGCAATTTGTGATCACTATACCTACTGAAGAAAGTGAGAGCTGCACACTAAAGGGGTATGTAGTGTTCTTGTATGAGATGTGGGCAGCCTTTCACTTGGCCTCATGCTTCCAGTCCTCCCTACAGAAATGTCTAAGAAGTTGTTGGAGGTCGTGTTGGAGGTCGTCTGGATTTAATGCTTCTGGTACATCCTCCAGCTGTTCCAAATGAATGTGTTTTCCATGCTGGTCCTTTACTACAGTCCTCTTCTGTGTCCTGGCTTTATTCATTGTTGTCCTGAAAGGAAAGAGGAAGGAAAGAATTATTGTCACTCCCCATGACTCTGTCTCTCTGTGTCTGAGTCTCCATATCTCTGTCTTTCTCTCTTCCTTCTCTCTGTCTCTCTCTCATCCAAAGACAGCTATGTTTATTGGTAACTAATGAAAACCACATGGGATTTAACTGTGAGCTAAAAAACTTGAATTCTAATCAGACTTGTCCATTAACTGCCTGTGTGATCATCAGAGAACCTCTAAAATTCACAGGACCTCAGTATTCAATGAAGGAGTTGGGCTAATTTCATCACCTGTAAGCTAAGGGATATTTTCTTAAATCTTGAAAAATAAAAAATATGCTCATGAGTAAATGTAAAGGGGCCAAAACCTCACAAAAATACTTCCTATATTTTCAGCATCATTATGTACAGCTGTGTGTAAATAGATATTTTTATATATATAGATATATATAGAGAGAGATATATAGATATAGATACATATGGAGAGAGAGAGAGAAGGAAAGAAAGAAAAAGAAAGAAAGAAGATAGGTTACATCAATATTAGAACCCACACATGTCTTCTAACCTAGGAGAGGTTTTCTAAAGGGACTGAGTCATACCCCAAAGGACAAGGACTCTAGGTCTCAATTTCCTGAAGAGTTGCCACTATATTATTAATTCATGCATATACATGCTATAGCAATTTCCATATATAAACATAAAACTTTAAATATGGAACTTGACATGATACACTTTTAATGAATATAAAATTATTAGTTATTATTACAACTTCAACCATTAGAGACAAGTAGTACAAGATGTGCCCTCCCGATCCTGGAACACCACCCTCGGTAAGGATAGAAAAACCAGGCTGGAGCCTGGGTGGGTTGTGGGAGGCAATGGAGCCATGAACTGAGAACTCAAGTCTTTTACTTACTCTTGCAAACTAGGTGCGATGCTCTGTTGTTTTAAATGACACCAATGCCATCTAGATGTCAGTGCCTGACAAAAACCGCACTGATCCTACCCTGGTTACGGTTCTGATTATTAAGCTTGTCTGTTTTCTAAACTCTAGTCCATTATTTAACAACTAGAAGGTATTTCTTTTGAAGTTCAAAACTGAAATTATTGGAACTTTTTGGTTACTGTTCTTAGCGTGTGAGGAAGGCATACATTACTTGTGTAATCCATTGCTTTATATAGGGGAGGGGCAGTTCACTCCAATAGAAGACACAGGAATGGAGAGTGGTTCAGTTTGTAAGGAAGTATTAAGATGTGCTCAGACTGGGCAGGAAAATTAAGATTTTTAATGATAGGATTCTAAATGGTCATTCTCCAAGAATTTATTTATTTTTGTGTGTGATAACAATACTTTACTGAACAGAAGATCAGAGTATAGTATTACATATTGGAATGTGGCATAATAGCAAAAGAGGGGAGGGGGCTGGATGGGAGTGGGTGGGTCTTTTTCCTTTTAAAAAAAACAACAACATCCACAACCATGTTTTTTTCCCAATTTAAACATGAACAGGACACGAGAGGGGCATAGATATAAGAATCATCAAAGACAACCTTTGGAAATGGATGAAGTTTATTATCTAAGCTAGGAAAATCATGATTATTTACTAAATTCAGGGTATGTCAGTCATCTCACTTCTGTATTTTATGCTTAGTGCTAGAGTAATCCCTCAGATATGAAGGAGAAACTCAGAGGGATTTCTAACAGGTGATGTAAGCTTTGAAAAAGTACCATCTGATTCTGGTTATAGGTAAAAAGTTATTTTTCACAGACAGATTTCAGGGGTTGTGGTTTGGGGCATATTGTGTGCCTAGTTTAGGGGTGGGGAACCTGAAGCCTTAGGCTTTAAGGTCACAGGTGCCCCACCTCTGGCCTAGTTGCTCTGGGAAGTAGGCCCAGGTGTTAGCCCAGACTATCAGGCCAAGAGATTGGTCCTCATCAGAAGAACAAAACAAATTTTAACAATTAGCTAGTTGATTGGCATCAGGTAAACTGACCATCATAGAGAAAGGGATTGTGGGTAGGAGAGCCGCTCCTACAGACCACAACAAGAGCCAAGGAGACCATTGTAAAAACTGGGAAGGATAAAAGATAGAATGAACCAGCTCAGGGATAGAATCTTTGGGGTGGTAGGATAGAAAGGACTCCTTCTTAAGTAATTTGCCACAGTAGAGATAAAACTAGGGAGGAGGTCTTAGAACAGAATCAGGACTCTAACACTCTGGCCATCCTGCATCTTTCTCAGATTAAGGACCCAAGAGTTTGGGTCAGAAGCCAACCTGGACTAGAATGAAAGTGCCAAGACTTTATAAACTAGCAGCAAAACAATGAACTCGTGAAAGATGGAGGGACTAAGGCCAAGCCTAGCTCCACTTCCATTTTCCTGGAAGACCAAAGTAACTTTGGAACTTTCTTGTTTTTATCTTGAAGCAGGTGATCCTAATGTGAACTTGTATGAACCTGGATTTTTTAAATGGTCTGATAGCTGGATTTCATATCATTGGTTTCCTTCTTAATCTTATGTATTTTATGCTTTTCAAAGCTTTATTCTGAGAAGGGGTCCATGGGTTCCGTCAGACAGTCAAAGGAGGTCCATGACCAAAAGAAAAAAAGTTACAAACTCCTAGGAGAGCCATATCTAAAAGTGAAAATGAGCTGCGTATAGAGGTTGTAGATTCCCTGGGGCAGAGGTCTCTCAGCAAAGGATGGAAGGGCCTTTGTTGGTTATTCTTTCATAGTGATTTCTGGTGAGGAACAAACTGATGTCTAAGGTACCTTTTAGCTCAGCCTGAGATTCTCCTGTTTTATGTCCCTGAAACTAGATCTAAAGGGTTACAGTATTTAAGTGTGACAAAAAAGTAACAGATGAATTGGATGCTTGTGTCCTTTCCTACAAGGACATCTTCATTTCATCTTCACTCAGAGGAACCTGAGGGGGAATGCAGTGCTTGAAATACCCCAGAGAACAGGTGAGCAAGCTTGGGGATCCCAGATCCCTGATTAAGAGAGCATGGAAGACAGTGCTGAAGATAGTAGACAGCAGTATATAATTAACAGATTCAGGTTGATAATAAAATAATGTATCAAGTTACATTTTATGGACCTCTAATGGGCTATGCTACATTTTATCCTGCACAATGTTACAACGATCTCCTTGACTCTTGCTCAGGTCTGAGTCTCTCCAGCTCCTGAAGTACCTTATCTCACCCACAACCCATTTCTCTTTACTGGTCAATTCACCTGGTGTCAATCAAGTGACAAATTTTGTGCAATTCACTTAACCTCACTGGCTCTTGGCTTCTTTCCTTACCTATAAAACAAAAGAGTTTAAAGAGATGATTTCTAAGGTCACTTCGAGATTTAAGACACTATGGTTCTAAGGCATAGGTGAGGAGAGGGAGGTTACCTGGGTTTCTCCTAAGTGACCAGATAAAAGATAATATTAAAAATTCCAGAAATCCAAATCACTTCACTTGGGGGGTGGGAGGATTACTGAGGAATGTATTTGAATTCATACTATTTGAAGTTAAAATTATGTCAAACATAGTCACTGGTTCCAGTCCAGTAAAAATATTCAGTATGAATTCTAATAATGCAACTACTTTATGGGATTTGTTATTTGCTACTCAGAACCTAGTTTTCTAGAAGCAAAACCCCTGTAAGATACTGCTTACTGCTCCTGATTTTCACATTTGGCTGAAAAACAAAACCTCTCATTTTTGCCTGCAAATTTGGCATGCTTAATGAATTTTAAATAGTTACAGAGAGCAATGGGAGTTTGAATAGTAGCTTTCTACTGAGGTACAGGAAGTGCTTTATTAATCTCATTAATACTCACATGAACTTCCCCAAAGCAAGAAATCTGTCAAAGGTTTATTGGAAAATCAGTGATTGAAACAGAACAAAGTCAAAGATTCCCAAATCACCGCTCACAGCCGTGGGCACAAGTACTGTTTTATTATTTTTATTCGTTGTTTTCTGGCAATTCAATCTGCAATTTTTTTTTCAGTATCTTTGAATGCAGTCAAGTGTCAAAGGCTATAAAAATCAGGCCCATGCTATTCACCACTCACACGCAGATGAATTAAAACCTTATTAGTTAAAAAGTGTTACTTTACAAAGCTAATATTTAGGAGAACTCCCAATCAACATGATTTCTTATTATACCAATAGGTCATTCTACCTCTCAAGTGTGATAGGCTATTGTTTTGGATTTTTAAATATCTGTTATAAATGCACACAATACTTTTTTGTAAATTAAGTATTTATTTTGTTTTGAAAGAAATAGCTCTCCTCTACTTAGTATCTACTTTGTGCATTGAGAACCTTTTCTGGTGAAAAAAAACAAACAAGGAAGCAACTTTTAGTCCCTTTTAGGGGAAATACTAGACATGAGCTTTATATAAGACATTTTTTTCTGGGACTTCTGGTTGTTGGAAATAGTCTAGAGATTGAGAAAAGGCTCTCTGTGGAGAGAGGCTGCTTCTACGATTGAGCCTGGCTTTGGTGAGTCCGGCATATAGCCCCCTCATTGACAGGTGGCTCCTAGACCACCATCCAACATTTGAACTGTCTGTCTATCTATCCATCTATCCATCCATCCATCCATCCATCCCCCAACTTCATGAAAATCCTTTGTACATTGTTAGTTGGTTAATATTTCCCTGTCATAGTCAATCATAATCAAAGCACCATACCATGCCAAATCAAACCTTTTAATAACTGATCCATCCTCTTTCATGATCTCATTTTCTACTAAACTGGGTAGGTGGACTTTCCCATGGCTACCTGTATAACTCAAAGCCTGAAGTAAAAATACAACATAAGACAAAATTCTTCACAGTCTCCTAAAGGAAATTGTATGACAAATGTTTTAATCCAGATTTAATGTGAATGCAAATATTTGTAAGGAAAAAGAACTGGGTAGCAATAAAAAAAAACACATTTTGGGTTATACTCTAAAGCTACGTTTTTTAAATTAAATGGGATATTTTCTTCTCAGCTTGAAAAAAATGAGAACAGTGAATTCCAATTGCTTTGAATTAGGAGACATAACAGGTGACTGAAATTTGCCAATTACTCCCTATAAACCTTCATAAGCTACAGTACTCACGAACAAATACACATTGACTGCTATTTCATTTCTTCCTTCAACCTTTCTATGATGATGTAAATGAAGAATAAAATAACCAAAAAGAAAAAGGAAGACATAAGACTGTAACTTGGATGATCCACACTTTGATAATCAAAAGTTTGCAAAGATTCCAGAATGTCAGTGACATTGGCAAAAATATTTCTCCTAACCAAAGCTAAACTAAAAAAGTGAAATGGACAGATCATATGTGTGAAACGTAATCTGCTTAGGAGAGGGGGGACATATATATAATTATTTTTCAACCAGCTTTCTTTTTGCTGGCTAAGCTACAAGTGCCACCCATCGATTATTGTAAACTTCATGGAAGAAAGGGTCAAAGAATGCTATGGCTTCAATATACTATTTGATAGCACGAAATCTAACCAAAATGAAGTAAAGTTAGACCATTTGTATTTGGATATGAAACTAAATGAGATATTTAAATATAAAAAATGAAAAAGTGTCTGGATTTTCATACAAAATTTATCTTTGGCTTGATGGAAATTCAGCAGCTAAAACTAGCATCTTCCAGATTGCTTTAAAAATATTTTGAGAGGTTTAATGTAGAAAATCCTTTTCTGTAAGGAGTAAATTCTATTTAATTCTATTATTATATATTAATAATACAGGTAATTAATTATACATTATAATTTGTGAACACTAGAATTTGAAGAATTTTATCTTTGCTTTTGATTCATGTATGGAGTAAGCGAATTCCCAAACTACTTATTCATGGAAACCAGAATCTGATGAATCTTGCTGTTGATTTAGTATAGAGTAAATCCATTATTTTATTTAGCACTTTTTGCAAATATCTGAAATGACTATGAAATTTTGACTTGCAGTATTCCCTATGAAAGTCCTTCTGATCAAAATACCAAACTAAAAATTGCAAGTATGGGCCAAAAGGGTGGATAACATAATCCTGAATAATATTAAATTGGATGATTATCAAAGAAGTACACATAACACACATTAAAAAAAAACATAGAAAAGACAATGGTGATGCTGCTATACCTCTTCAAAGTCATCTTTGGCTGATGGAAGATCAGTAGTTAAACTAGCATCCCCCAGATGCTTCTCCATCCTTTCTCCATGGACCACAGTTGTCTTAACAACTTTGCTGACCTTACGGCCTTCCACAGGCTCAGACTGAAACTGTGATGCACTGGGCTCAGAGAAAGTCACCTAGTGAATGGGATATAATTTCAACCTGTTACCATGCCATTAATTAATCTGCACTTAAGTCAGTCTCCCAAAAAAAGTGGGAAAAATTCATCAGAGAATCACCAGACATTTCAACTTTGCTCACTAGTAAACTTGAGAACAATTCAAAACAAAACTGGCTTGCAACACCATTTCTTAGTGAAAATAATTTCAATTTTAAAATGCATGCTTCTTGCTCATTAGGTAAAATATGATAGAGATAAAGGGGAGGAAGGTGACCAAAATAGATACTTCCTTTAAGTTTCCATAAGCCGCTTGAGGGTTGACTTTGATGAAGGTTGTATTTATACAACACAAAAACCACCAGTTATTTCAGTGAAAAAAATTGGTTGTTTTTAACTGTTTGTAAGAAAGCACGAAGATAAAGTCATTTGTAGACTTACATTTTTTGAAGCAAATCTGGTATTGTGTAAACATGATATAATGTTCCCCAAAAGGTATGATTATGACTGAGTTCCTATGAGAAGTGGAGAAGGCTCATTTGCCTAAAAATAAGGCAATAGGTCACCCTGACAACTGATAAGAATCTCTGAAAGAAGGAGGACAAGGATATGACCAGTACCTGTGATTTCATTGGCATAGAGAATTCCTGGGTGAGAAAATTTCCTCTGCCAATAGAGTTGGGCACCTTCTCTACAATTTAAAGAATAGCACTTAGATTTGCCCAGAGTTACTTAGTCAAAAGCCTTGGATCCAAGACTAATTCTATCCATTATGTCACACTGACATTTAAAAATACTCAAAAAGCTTTGGAATCCTCTTGGGAATAGTTCAGAGCAATTTTGAACACCTCTATTTATCAAAAATGAACTCAAAAACAGATGTTAATTACAAGAATCACTAACATATATGTGCATTGTTTCCTTATGCTTTTTACCCAATGGACTCTGCAAAGTATTACCAGTTATTTCTTACATTTCTGCTGTCAGGCTATGGCATGAGTAGAGAATGGAAACGAAATTACCAAGGACAGACAGTGGAAAAATAGAACACATCTCCCCTTGTTCATTAAAGTAATACATAAAATGACTTCTCCACAACAACATGAAACATATAATAGTGTATTCTGGTAAAAAAAAAATCAGGACAGACATGGACCAACCTCAATGACTCCTCTCCCCCAAGTCCCTCCCTTCCTCTTCTGAGTTCTCTTTCTTCTTCCTCCATTTACTGAGTTATCTTGGGATGCTTGGGGTGAGACATGCTCACCTCTGACTGTTCAGTGTCACTCTTCAGCACCACACGCTTTATAACCTTGGAATAACCATCTCCTTCCTCAATATTCACAGGCTCCTGTAGTGTTCCACACATAATAACTTCTTCTTTTTCTATGCCTTCTGGGGATAGGTACCGCCTAATGACCTTTCTGGTGACCTGTAATTATCATTGTCATGTTTGCATCTCAATTTTGCCTTAAAATATTGGGATAAGTTTTTAGAGAGGGAAAGGTATTGAAAGCCCAAATGGTAAGGGAAGAATAGTCATACCTTCTTCACTACAGTGTGTCCATATTCATCAGTGTATTCTTCTTCTGTTATTGTTTCTGGTGGTATGTCAGGCATATCATCTCCCTAAATAGCCAAAAGAACTATGTCATAGAGATGCAATTTCAAGTAAATGACTCCTAAGTGCTTAAAAATAAATGGAAACAATTAAAGGAGTTGAGAAGCATTGCTAAAGTGCAAAAACCTGTAAGTAGTTTAGTTATAATTAAAAAAAAAAAAGGAAAAGCATGCGAAAGAAAAATGTAAGTTAGAGAAAAAGAACAAAAACATACATAGCCCATAGGGTTGGTGACTTTGAAGATACCAGATCTTGATGGTCCTCTGTTATGTGACTTTAGGGAAACAGGTTAGGATTGCAGGAACCACTACATTTCTTTCCAAACAAAACTTGTTAGCGTGATGAGATCCATTTTCAAATGGTCATGCATTATTCAGGAAGCGTGCTAAACCCTCACTGCCGCAGGATTATGGGCCACTCCCAGAAGGTCAGCTGGACAAAGCTGTCCTGGCTCGTGCAATAATTTCATAACTTGTACCTGAATTATCACTCGGCGTCGAACAACCCTGGTGGTTACCATAGCATCCTCATCTGAGCTGACATCCAGCTCACCTAATTCCTTGTTGAGCTCCTAGTGGAAGCAGGGAAGCATGGCTTTGTTTAATATACTAAACACTATTTAACTAAAGGTTTCTGCCTCAGTTCACACTGGGTTTTCAAAGTGTTTGTTTAGAGGTTTAATTATATTCTTTTGCTTGGGAAAAGTCTGCCAAGAAGCCTCAAGTGATTTTTCATTGGGATATAAATGTATAAAAAGAAGGTAACTGTAGCAATGAATGTGTTCCCAGGAATAATGTTGGTTTGGGTTATGGTGACCGATTAATGCCATCTGGCATCAAACTGTTACTCAGAAGGTTGTTGTGGCATCATCTGTCACAATCTGGGAAGAAGAAATGAGGGCTTTGCTTTTGTTTGGGACTACTGCCTCATATGTATGTAACTGGATGAAAACCTATAACCAAAATTACATAATTAACATCTGTATTAGGTCAGCTACATGTAGGCTGAAAATGACTAATTTAATGAATAGAAATTTTTGCTACATGTAGAGTACCAGAGGCAGCATGGTGTAGTTGTTAGAAATGTGAGCTTTCGAGTGGCAGTGTAGTTCGAAGTATGGGCTAGCATTCAAATCCGAGTTTTTCTGATTACTTTCACTGAATTCCTTCAAATTAGTATGCCTTTAAGAAAGTAGGTTTGCTTCTCCTCTATCTTCTTTTTCTCCATTTATAAAATGAAGATTATGCTTAATAAAGGTTCAGTGAGTCATTTGTGTCTACTATTGAGCCCAGGAGAATGTTTTGAAGGCTGCAGAGAAGTCTGCTAGATGTGATTTGGGTGATGTGTAGGGACCTCCCGGTGTGCATGACATCCCATGATCATAGATTTGGGGCAGTGATGGACACCAAAAATCATCTAGGACAAACCGATATTTTTGCAGATAAAGAAACTGAAACCTGGAGAGTTTAAATGACTCATCACAGAAGATACAGGTAATTAAATAGCAGAACTGAGATTTGAAGCCTGATCCTCTGAATCTATTTATATGGAAACACATTATTTCCTTTAATGGAATAAATGAATTTTTTTAAACGAAAGCAAGCTTGAAATTTATAATAAATGAATATCAATCAAAATAAGACCTGAGAACCATTAATTACTAAGGGATCATGTATTCGGGTAGGTTAATATGCTGGTGAAAGAAAGCATAAGCTTTGGGCTCAGATAACTTCAGTCTAATAGAGTTCAAATGGCTTGGACTCTCCATCTGTATCACTGTTAACTTTTGGACAAACACTTAACTTTTTTTCACCTGTCCTCAGTTTCCTCACCTTAAAATGAGAGATTGGCTGCTAAGGTCTCTTCTCTCTCCAAATCTATGTTTATATGGTCAGTATTTCTGTGATCTTATGTCAGTTTATCTACAGTGACAAAGAGAACAGTAGAACACCTCTCCCCCTCCCCCAGTCTCCTTGAAGCTCACTGAGGGCAGGGACTGGCATTCTATTTTGAATTTGCATCACCAGTGGTCAATATAGTCACTGGCATATGGTAAACACTTCATAAATGCTTGTTGACTGTTGTAGACAATAATAACATTCCTACACCATTAAATCCCAGAACCAGATTTATTTTTGTTTTAAAGGTTCTCATTTCTTTTAGCTAACTATTTATGGCATACACTCTATATTAACAAGTACTCCTTGATTTGCCTATAATGAGCAAGGAGATTTTGAGATTGAGATATTATTCTAGACACAGAGGTTCCCTACCTTCCTAATGCCATGACCCTTTAATACAGTTCCTCATGTTGTGGTGACCCCCAACCACAAAATTATTTTCGTTGCTACTTCATAACTGTAATTTTGCTACTGTTATGAATTGTAATGTAAATATCTGATATGCAGGATGTATTTTCATTGTTATAAATTGAACATAATTCACAGGCTGAGAACCACTGTTCAAGAGTTTTCTGAGAAATAAATAATCCTCAACTGAGCCTTCATAAATAATTACGAGAGACAGAAAAAGCAGTATTTGAAAAAATTCCCCATTCCTTTGGTACCCAAATTTATGAATAAGGATTTCAGTTTTCTAATCACTATTGGGATGTCAGAAAATGTAGCTACTTGATTCTCTTCACTATGATGGAGAATCAATGAGCGCTGAAAAATAACTATGCATTCTTTAAATGACTCTTTCATCTGTGCACCCACAAAGAGTGAGGGATCTCCATTTTTTAAAAATTAATGTCAGAGAGCTTTCTCTTCTTAGGTTATTTGGACTTGGAGATGAAAAAGTAAGGATCACCATTTAAAGAAAATTACTAGGGTCTATTTCTTCTAGTAGCAACACTCTTATTCATGCTTCTCTTAATGGGAATCCCATGAAATAATGAAAATACCTTTCTTAAACTAGTTTCCAAATTGGAATATCAGAATCAGGAGACTGGGCTTAGAAATACACAGCCATGTTTTAGTAATTGGAAACATAATTCAAGTTGGCATTTGGAGACTTTAGTAGATTGTAAAAATCAAATGCAATCTGTTCGCTCTTGGGGGATTCAATATGAAAGAGATTTTATGAATGGCTGTAGTTTTCTAAATTCAGAGATTCTATGAGTGAAATGAATTCCTTGGGAGTAGTTTCCTTTTGTAGATTTTTTTCTCATGAAACTGTCCATGGAGCAGCACTTGATGTCAACATTAATGTCTAATTGTTAGCAAAACAATGACACTTGAATTGTGAAAAATCTATAAAATCTTTTATGAAAGACAACAAATAGGCTCTGGTTGGCTTTCAAGACCTACTGGTCCATATGTGGAATAATTTTTTTTCCAAGATAAAATAAACAAGATTTGGGGCATTTTCTCTCTCTATTTAAGATCTGGACCTCTTAGATCATTTTAAGTCTATACATTTTATAGATGAAGAAATTGCTGACCAGAGAGGCTGAATTACCCAGTCGCAGATAGAATGAAGACCTCAGTCAGACCCCTGATCAGTGAAGATTGTGGGTAATGATGTTATGATTAAATTCATGGAATTCAAAGCCTGATCAGTGAAGATCTTGAAGTGAAGGCCAGATGACCACTTGTTTGGGATGTTAAAGAAAAGATGGGTTATTTCAAGTCTGATTCTATCAAATGACTGTCCTGACACTGAGAGATTCTATGATTCTAAGTGTAATGTTTCTAGAAAATTAAAAGCTACAAACCTTGTTCCTAGGTTTTAATTGGTTTAGAAAGTCTTTATCACAAAATAATGCACTCATATAAAAAAGGGAATTCTCCAGCTAGAAGAAAAAGATCTCTTCCATTATTTTGGTTTGTTTGGGTTTTTTGGTAGGTAGATAAAAGTGGAATCCTGTTACCTTTTCAAAACACTCCTCTTCAAATTTTTCAAGTTTCTGTGGTTGGTCTTCTGCAGACTCTACAATGACAAGACTACTTCTCCTTGGAGAGCCCTTTTCCCTATTTAATGGGAACTCCTCAGGTTCTTGCACAATGGGAGATTCTCCTTGATCGCTGGCTGTTGGGGTCTGGAGATAGAGCCTCTCTTCTTCAGAAGTTGCAGTAATTTCTTCAGGTGTTTTAATGAGGGAACCAGATATTTGGGCAGTTTTTCTTGCTTCTTCTTGTTCAGTTCCTGGAGTGGTGACACTGAAATAGAGAGAATGAAGGTAACCACAAGGCATGCCATTGAAAAAAAAAAACCAAGACAAGGAGGTAGCACAGGGGATAGAGTGCTCGACTAAGAGTAAGGAAGACGCGAGCTCAAATCCATCCACAGATACTTTTTAGCTATGTTACCCTAAGCAAATCACTTTAACCACTGTCTGCCTCAGTTTCCCCATCTGTAAAATGGGGATAATAATAATAGCACCGACCTCACATGGTTGTTGTCAGGATAAGATAAGATCTATTTACAAGGTAGTTTCCTCATCTCTAAAATGAGCTGGAGGGGGAAATGGCAAACCACTCCAAGTATATTTGCCAAGAAAACCCCAAAAAGAAGAGTTAGCCCCTAGGGAAAATGATTAAACAACAGCTGGTTCCTGACACATAGTATTGTTTATCATCATCATCATCATCATCATCATCATCATCATCATCATCATCCCCATTGCTCACATCCCCTCAGAGTGAGAAGTGATCTCCCATTTTCTCTAACAACAAAGGGTATTCCCAATAATTTTCCCCTAAGAACAAAAATTTAAATCATATCATAATTTAATTTTCTAGCAGTAACAAAGTATTGATGAAAATTTTTCTTATATCTGCTGGCCTCCTGCGTTAGTAAAGAGCACATATGTTCTTTAGCATAACTTAATCATTCCTTAAGGACTTTGTCATTGCTGTGAATGTTAGTTATAATACAGTGCTATAAGACAGTGATGTCTTCAGTATTATACTAAACAGTGTCTGACTGTTTGCCCCTATACTAAATTGCCACACTTTATTGTGAATTTCAGTTGAAATATCTGCTGTAAATGTACTCATTGCCAGTCATCTCTTTTTACTGCTCTTAATTAAAAAGCATCTACTAAGTACTTACTGTATACTAGCTAAACACTGGAAATACAAAGACAAAACTGTTGCTGTATTCAAGGAGCTTAAATTTACTAAGAGAAGAGCAAGGTAATATGGGACAGACTATTTAGGGAAGAGTCATGAAAGCAAAGGGAGCTACAAATGAACAAGATTCAAATAGGGAAGAGGAAATGGCTATGCAAGCATAGAGTGACATGAACAAAGGCTTAGAGTTGGACATTTTTATGGCATATCCTGAGAACATAGGGTTTGTTTTGGTTTTTAAAGAGAAATAAGGTTGAATCCCACACTCACCCTCTAACCTTAGCATTTATTATTATCTGTATTCTTAATTTTGTTGTTTAATCATGTGCTTGGCTTTTTTGTCTTTTTTTATTCTTTTGGAGGGGGAAAGGCAGGGCAATTGGGGTTAAATGACTTGCCCAAGGTCACAAAGCTACTATGTATTAAGTGACTGAGGCAGAATTTGACCTCAAGTCCTCCCAACTCCAGGACTGGTACTCTATTCACTGTACCATCTAGCTGCCTCCCATCCCCCTGTCCTTTTTTTTTTTTTATTGCTCTTCCCAACTGAACTGTAAATTCTGGGAGGACTAGGGCTAAGCATTATCCCTCTTTAATATTCTATTTAGCACCCAGCATGACGGCATACCCACAGTAGATCCTTAATCCATCAACAAGCATTTATGAGATTCCTGCTATGTGCCAGGCACTGTGCTAGGCATTAGAGATACAAAGACAAAACACTGAGTAGCCTTGCCCTCGTGGAGTTTACATTCTATTCAAGGAGACAACATTGACATACTTAAGTATGTACTATAAAATATATACAAAATATACACAAAAATATCCTGTTTTTATATCTATAAAAAACTACAAAATATATACAAAATGCAAGATAATAGTGACTTCAATAAGTGAAGACTTTACTGTCTATATGGATACAACCTAGAAGGCATAACAGTGTTTGCATGCATGGTGTCCTACTATTCCTCCAGTAGGAACAAGCTAAATCAGTACCCCTTTAAGTTAAGGAAAAACTTTACTTTCACTTAAGCATGTGTAGTGACTCATAATATTCTTATGGACTTAATTCTAAAATGCGGGAAAATATAAGAATATAGTAAAAATGGAGTACTGAGTCAAAACCATCTTCTCAATATTTCAACTCTTATATGTTGCATCCCTCCAGGGGAAAAAAAAAATTGAAATTAGCTGAATGAAAAAAACAAACAAACCAAGAGCAGCAACATTGAATGTCAAATTAGAAGACCTGGGTTTGAATGAGTGCTGGTCCCATTATTAACTATAGTACTGTGGGTAAATCATATCCTCTTTCTGGGCCTCAATTTTGTCATCTATAAAAGAAGGGTGTTGGATTAGATGATTTCTAAGCCTTGTTCCATTTCTATGTCTTATAATTCTTTAGCAAGTATGTTGATATGACTGCAACAAGGTGACTTAAAAGTTTAAAATAGGGAACTTAGGTCCAGAGTAAAAGTACCAGATATACCTATACAGTTCTATTATTATTATGAAATTCCTTTGGACACCTGATAATGCTTTATTCATCTATTAATAGCTAATTAATAGATGGGTATTAATAATATGCTGATTTATTTACTAACATGCTTTATGACTGTTGTATCAAAAGTTCCACCACTGACACAGAGTACATAGTTGTTTTTATTTAAAGAATCCTTCCATTGATTGTCATATTTATATTTTAAATTTTCACTATTTCATTCTGTTCCCTATGTGAGTAGCTAAAAATGTTTCAGAGTGCCTATCTGCCTTTTTTCCTGATCTTTCTTTTCATTTTTAAATTTTCTTTCTTCATATTTTCTTTTCCTTTATCTCTAAATCCAAAACGGCAGATGGTTGTAGGCACAGCTGATACTGAAAAGATGTCATTACAGTACCCTCCTTATTTTTTTCTTCAATGTTGGATTTACTCCTAAGAATCAGCAATCAGACATGCATGTTGACTATTAAAATATCTGATGGCTAACTTCAGATATGGAAGGTTACTGTTACCAATTTAGGAGTGCTCGCTGATCAACTTGATGAATCCTCAGGATTCTTTGTAACTTTTATTCAGCATTACTAACTAGAACTACATTGGTTGGTCCAGTGAGTTGGAGTTATCTTCTTTCTGGCTTATGAAAGGTGATGGTGGGATTAGTTGAAAAGTTGGTCTTTTTGTCTCTTTTCTGGAGAAAGCTAGAAAGGTTCACAGGTATGATTGCAAGTAGGTGTGGGGTCAGGAGGCAAGGAGTTTATGCATAATCATGGAAGTCCCCCAACATATATTCCTAGGAATGCCAAAAGCTGCTTTGGATAGAGGCACATAGATGTTATATGCTCTTACCTAGAGGCCTGAAGGAAGAATTACTGAAAATGGGCTTTCTGGGAAAGGGAGGAAGGATTTCCTGAACATTGCTGAACTCCTATAGAGTTCCAGAATCCAACCTTCTAGAAGAGAAGGGGCATGTTTTATCTCATTTTTATTTAGTATAAGGGAAGGTAATGGTGAGGAACAAATGTGAGCTAAGCACTGAACTCACTGAGGAAGGAAAGAGAATTGTCTTAGACATCTACAGATAGCCACCAGGACTTAGATTGTGTAATAAATTTAAAGATTGTGAACTGCAGCTGAGGTTACTTAGTGAAGGTGGCTGATTAGTACAATTCCCCATCATGACCAATCAGTTGGGAGATATGAAAGAGCAACCAGCACTGGAAAAAATGGTCAAGGGAGTGACATTGTCAGGAGAGAGTCATGTCTCAGCAAGGACTAAAAGATAGAGAGGGGGAAGAAGTTGAAGATAAAAGAATGTTTGGTAATGGTAGAACTGGCATTTGAGAGTGCACGGTAGATGGAACAGGTAAATTTGGAATTGGATGTTGGGACAAAAGTGTTAAGGTAGATAGGCCCAAGGAAGCACTAAGTCTGCAAAGTACAATCCTAGAATTTGGTCTTCGATGAGAGAAATGGGAGCTACTAGGCAGTACCATCTCTTGGACCCTGGAATTCGGCTTTCTAGGGAAAAAAAAAAAGATAATTGCTGGGCAATCCTCTTAGGAAGAGGATGGATACACAGCCGGAAGCAATAAAGAATGAAGCCAAACATGAAAAAGTAAAAGACTTAGACTTTGCCCTCCATGAGTTATTTGACAGCTGAGGTGCAATGGTCAGGGGTTTACTATGTTAGTAATCTGAGATTTGTCATCATTATAGGGAGTTTTGGGTAGTTTCAATAAAGCTGTAGGCCTATACATGTCCACTGGCTGGAAGAGTTTCTATTTCTGTTGATTATTTCACCATTATCTCAGTCATGCAAGCGCAAAACCTTAGAGTGACTTCTTTCTTCTTTTCATCAGAGCTATAATTAGGGAGCCTGGTACTTGGGGCAAATTCAATTAAGGGCCTGTTATGGGAATTTGAAGATCTTCCCTGCTCCTGGGCTCTTTGATAGGCTTAAGTGACTCTGAGAACCTTCCCTGATTTGCAAATATACTCTGCCCCCTAATAGGCTGAATGTGGTCACGTGGAGCCTGTGATGGGAAGCTTGTTTTTCAGGAATGCCCACACCTTATTGCTTTGTGACTGGGTAATTGGTCAAGGGGGTTGTGACATTCTCTGATCCAGGAGAAGGCTATATATACTCCCTGATGTGAGTTTTTGCTTTGGGGCTCACTTTGGAAAGAGTTGTGTGATTTGGCCAGACAAGACTCTGGGCAGCCGTTCAGCCCCCTGGCTTTGAAAACCCAGATGTTGGTGCTTCCCTCTCTGGTAACTAACTAGGTATGGGTGTCGTAGTCAGACGACTGGAAGCCCCTCTGCTGATCTGTTTCTTTGACTGCTTGTAACTTCTATTTGTGTTCTCTGAAGTTCAGGGTGCTGACTTTTCCCCCTGAACTAAGTAAATGATATATGTTTGATTGATTAAAATAGGATCGTTAACCCATTTTGAGTTGCTTTCTTTTAGAAAAGCAGGTCTAAGAACCTGTGTTAGCAGCCATCCTGTGTATGCTAGGGTGCTTGCTGCTATGGAGCCAAAGAAAGGGGAGGAAAAGAGGTACCAATTGCGCAACCTTGCTATATTTATTGCAGATGTATTGGGAGAGGGGGTGAACCACTTTCTATATTAGGTCCTAGTACTTAAGATACATCTGTTAAACCTCTGCAACCTCAATTCCTGGCAAGAAGAGGGTGGAGGGAAAGGAAGAGAAAAGCAGGCAGGAGTAGGCGGAGACTGGCAGAGGTGGAAAGTAGGCTTAAGTCTGGTACCATGTAGGTGAAAGACTAATAGAATAACTTCAGGCTGGTGGGGTTTCAATCTGCCCTATTGTACACGATACCCAAATCAAAGAGATCCTCCATAGGTCAACTGAAATGTCAAATGTGTAAGTTGCTGGGGATCACAGCTGCTTTCACTGAAGCTATGTGTATATAATATTTGTAAAATGCTTTGCAAACCTTAAAAGAGTAATCCAATAATAACTGAATCTCTAGCTATTTCATTACATATTATATATTTAATCAATATATGTGATATATTACATAATATTTATAAAATTTTGTATATAATATATTATATAATAATGTATAATCATTATTGTTACAAAAATTTTCCTTCAGGATATTACTGGTCCTTCCACTTATAATGGTACAATTACAAAAGACTGTTAAAGAGCTTGGCAAAGAGAATACAGGATATGAATCCTATAACCAGCTGTCACAACTGAGTCTTACTCAGGGTACAAGATATTTGTCTTCAGCTTATTTTTGACATGAGGTCTATCCATGACTTCTTAATTCTAGGGCGAGAAGAAAGAGGGACACGTTGTGATGTGTAGCCCATCTGGAATGGAAACCTTGCTTCAATCTGGCTGAACACATATCATTGGTCTTTGTCTTTCTCCTTCTACCTCTCTATCTACTGACCATCTGAGCTTCCTTTTAAGTCCCAACTAAGTTCCATTTTTAAAAAATTGGAAGCCTTTCCCAACCTCTTAATTCTAGTGCCTTCCCTCTCATTTCCTATTTATTCTGTATACATTTGCTTTCAAGTTTTCTCTTCCATTAGATTGTAAACTCCTCTTTTTCTATCTCCAGCACTTAGAACATTGCCTGGCACATAGGAGATGCTTAATAAATATTGATTCATCTCCTGGTAACTCCCCCAGTTCTCTAGGGCTACTTTCCATTTACTCTGTACCTATCCTCTATGCACCAATGTGTGGATAATGTCCCTTCTACTAGAAAGCAGAAACTTTTTTTCTTTGTATCTTGAAGATACTGTGTCTGGCATGTAATAGATACTTAAGAAATGTCTTTTGACTAAGGACTTAATAAGCTTGCCAATGGATTGGCTGTTCATAGAACTATTTTGTAAGGTGGATCCAGACCTTAAATTAAGAAACTAAAAGGCTACACCAACATGTGTTAGTTTATTCTCTATGGCAAAAAAATTGTTTGTGAAAACAAACTCATGACTCAGCTTGGGCAAGAACATGGGTAATGGAAACATTTAGCAGTTGTAGATATGTATTGGCTCAGACAGGCCTTCGTAAGTTTCTCTGAAAATAGAGGATGTTTCCAACATGCCCGGAGGTCTTCCTCTCATTCTCTTAACATTGGTTTTAATATTTAATGTTTACTTAATACTCTATTTCCAGCCTGGGCCCTGCAGTCACCCTTGAGGGGAGTGATCCCAGGGGGGAAAGAGGTCCCCTTTCCTTGGCACCACCCATACCAACTGCCACTGATGGACAAGTAAGCCCAAGAGCATTGGGAATGACAGCACCCTATGGAACATACTGTTCTTGCTTTCAACAACTCTGTGACCTCATTTGGGGTTTTGTCTACAAAGACACCGGAGTAGTTTGCCATTCCTTTCTTTAGTTCATTTTAAAGATGAGAAACTAAGGCAAACAGGGTCAAGTGACTTGCCCAGGGTCACACAACTAGTAAGCATCTGAGGCCAGGTTTGAACTTACAGAGTTGAGTCTTCCTGACTCCAGGTCTGGCATTCTATCCACTGTGACCCCTACATGCCCTAGGACCATCATACCAGGAAACAATTCCCATTGACAATGAGCTCAGCTCAGGAGCTTGCAGTCATAACTGCTGAAGATTCAAACAAGATATCTTTTACTACTAAAGTCCTTGATAGTGTCAAATGGCTCATCAAATATGATTTTACCAGTGGAAATGAAATAGAAAAAGATTTCCCACTGTACCCTGAATACCATGAGAATCTTTCATCTGACTTGTAGCTAGAACCTGTGTGTTGCCCCCACCAATAGAATATGAGCTTCTTGAGAGCTGAGATTGTCTTACTTGTATATTTCCATCCCCTATTTTAACATGGTGCAAGTCAACGCTTGAGACGTGCTTTTTCACCCATTCATTTTTGAGTTGCAGCACAACCCTCAGGCTATGTAATTCATTCTTTTTCCATGACCAGTTCACCTTTTCTGGTCATGCACGTCCTTGACAAATGCCACCGTTCATGGAAAAAAGTCAGCATGCTCCCTCCCTATGCATCTTTAAACCGCCCTTTGGGTCACCTACAATTTTATTATTTAGAAATTATTTAATTTTAATTATTTGTTATTTAGAAATAAGTGTTCTAAAGTGTAAGTCTGAGTCCACCACCCACATTCAAACTCCATTGCATCTCTACAAATATATGACAAGATAGCTCTGGAAGCGGGCAGGTAGGTGGCACATTATATACAGCACTGGCTCAGGAGAAACTGAGTTCAAATCTAGCCTCAGACACTTTCTAGATGGGTGACCCTAGGCAAGTTACTTACCACCAATTTGCTTCCAAAAAAGAGGTAGTTCTATAAATTCATTTCTAATTTGATAAACCTTCTTTTGACACTTACAAGTACTCCTGCTGGTGGTCAACAGGAGAATCTTCTACCAAATCTTCCAATTTCCCTGAGAACTCAACTTGCACTCGCTCTTTGTGAATTTGTTGAGTGAGCTCTTCCACTGTCAACTCTCCCTCTGTCTTAGGGATGCCATCCTGAAAGGAAGAATAGCCAACAGAAATGTCTTCTTCAGAGACGATGGGGGGATGATCAGAAGATGGCTCGTGCTCTTTAGAAACAGCTTGCTCCCCTTTCTTCTTGTGCTGTGGGGTACACATCTCTTCCTGAAGCACTGAAAACCCTATGGATAACAAAAGAAATTGAGTTATTGAACTGAAAGGGATGTTACTTCTACAAAGCATGACTAAGGTCTTCTCAAAGAGGCTCAGTGATTCAATATACATAAAAAATTAAGCATCTATTTGTAGAACAACATAGTGGGTGCTTGGAGACCCCAAATTTAAATAAGATTCTGCCTGACCCCACAGAACTTCTGCCAAGAGAAGAGATTCACAGAGTCCAAAATATATGTGTGCATCAGAGAAACAGAGTGCTTTTCTTTTATTCATAAAATGATATCTAAGGTCCAGGCATGGAAAGAGGTAATTTTCCAGTTGAATTTCAAAGGCTGAATAGCAATTCATTTTGCATAAAGGTGTGGAAGGCACTGCAGGGCACAGGAAACTGCGTAAAAGTAATACTATGAGAAAAGCTTGCCATTCATGTGTAACTAGCGTACCACGCCATAACAATCAAGAACATTATCGAACGTGTGATATGGTAAATGATATTTGCTTACAGTGCTCTCTCAGTATGTGTTCATTGACCATAGCTATCTGTTTACAACTTCTTTTTTTAAGAGTAGAAATCCCTCTCTTGCCAAAGTTGTAAGTGCAGTGGCCACTCAATACCCAATTCCACTATTGATAGCATGGGGGCTTTGACTTCCATAAATTCTGACCTGGCTGGTTCACCTCTCCTTTGGCAACCTTGTCCTACCTCCCACCCTCTCCACCCTACCTCCTCATTCTCCCACCTCACTGTCCAGCTTTGGGACTCATCATATTAGAACTACACTTACTGTGGAGACCCTACCAGCTCTGGCCCTATTGCAGCACAGAACTCCAGAACCAAGTATAGACCACGGACTTTTGTGTCTTTCAGGTCATGTGACCAATAGGATGGAAGACTAGCCATTTTCTTTCATTTTCATAACCTCCTGGTACTAGGGACTACAGGATTATTCCTTGCTTGTTCACAACTTGAAAGAAAAAAAAACTACACTGGTCTCTGCCCATCTTTGTGTGTGTGTGTGTGTGTGCATACACACACACATATACACATAATATCTTACTGTAGTAGACTCCAGAGTAGTAATGAGCTCATGGTTTTTTCAAGTCACCCCAACATCCACATATTGTACTAGTAGCTCTTGCTAATTGTACAAATGCTTGTCATTATTCACAAGAGTAGAGTTGTATGGAAGCCCAACCAAGACTCACTGCTGCTATAGGGGGAAAACCCAACAACTCTTCATTGAGTTTATTCATTCTCCTCATAGTTCATTACAAATTATTCTCATTTTTGAAAGACAACACATTGTAACATCACCAAAGAAAAATATGCTGGACAGCATTAACCTGGATGGACAGATACTAATTCTCTCAAGTAAATCAGTAGAGAGTCTTAACAGCTCTTTCAACCTTAAGCTTATCAAAATGTTATTATTTCAATGGATCTGTGATTCCTATATACTGCCCATACCCATGTACATTATTAACCCTTCTTTGCCTTCTCATTCTGTTAATTCTTCCCTGTGCCTTTTATGTCATTTCTCCAGAGTGAGTCTTTTAAAATTTATGAATTTAATAAATCATCAATAAACATAGAAACAAAAAAGAGCATTGTGTAGGAAACCATGAATACTAGTTTTATTGGCTTTTTTTATATCACCATAGTTTTCTCCAGTGTCTTCTCCTTCCTCTCTTAAGAGAGCAATCCCATTAAATCATGATTTTAAAACAAAAACAGGGGAAAAAAATCAAAACAATCAAAACATGGAAATTATCTGAAACCATGTGTGATGTATAACACCTGTGGACTTCCTACTTCCGCAGAGGAGTGGGCGGGGAGTGTTCTCTCATCTCTTTTTTCAGCTATGTTTGCTTTTATAAGTTTGTAACTTTCATTTTTTGGATGTGTGTGTGTGTGGGGGGGGTGTTCTTTCCCTTTATATTATAGTCATTGGGTATGCTTCATTCTGCTAAATTAGTTCATATCAATCTTTCCAATCTTTTCTGTATTCATCACATTCATCACTTCTTACAGCACAGTAATATTCTATAACATTCATTACATATTACATTACATTCATGTACCACAACTTTTTAAATCATTCTCCCACAATTTGTTTAGTGATTAGGGGCATACTTGCAATTCTTCCTTTGAGGATTGTTTGTTCATATCCTTTGACCACTTATGTATTGGGATATGGCTTTTGGCCTTCGATATATTTCTTAATTGTTTATATGTCTTAGATACCAATCTTTATATAGAAGTCTTATACAAAGATTTTTTTCCCTTTTGACTACTTCCCTTCTTAATCCAGTTGCATTAATTTTGTTTATGCAGAAGCTTTTCAGTTTCCTATAACAGTTATCTATTTTTATTTTTTATAATTGTCTCTATTCCTTGTTTGGTTAAGAATACATCTAACGCTATTGTGCTATAAGAAATGATGAAGGGGATGGTTTCAGGAAAACCTAAGCCTTGCACAAATTGATGCAAAGTGAGGTGAACAGAACCAGAACAATTTATACAACAACAATACTGTAAAGATAATCAGCTTTGAAAGACTTAAGAATGCTAATCAACACATGATGAAATGCTACCCACCCCTAGACAGAGCTGGATTCAATGCTAACTGAAGTCCCTCACCCCTTTCCATTTCTCTTTCCCCTTCTCCCTCTCTCCCTTTTTGCCTATTTCTTTTGCACAATTACACATATTTGTAAAGTTTTCTTTTTCTTGTCATCTGAAGGGAAGGTTGAGGGGAGGATGGGAGATGATTTAAAACAAAAAACAAAATTTGAATTAAAAAAAGCCATTGCTGTGAGAAGCATATGCTATTAAGTATGTGGTGGGGAAGAATATGCTAGTTTTTACTTTGTTTCAGTTCTTCACTAGACCACCGAGACAGCTGAAATTCCTTTATCTGGTGTACATTTTCTGTTGTGAAAATGAAAGAAAATGGCTAGTCTTCCAGCTTGTTGGTCACATGACCTAGAAGACACAATTTTATTTTTTATTACAGGCATACCGCAGAGATACTACAGATTTAGTTCCAGACCCCTGCCATAAGGTCAACATTGCAATAAAGCAAGTCACATGATTTCTTTTTGTTTATTGTAGTCTATAAAGTGTGCAATGGTATTATGTTTAAAAAGACCATATACATGCCTCAACTAAAAAATACTTTTTTGCTAAAAAATGCTAACCATCATCTGAACCTTTAGCAAGTTGTAATCTTTTTGCTGATGGAGGATCTTGCCTCCATGTTGATGGCTGCTGATTGGGTGGTAGTTTCTGAAGGTTGGGGTGGCTGTGGCAATTTATTAAAATAAGCCAACAATGAAGTTTGCCACATTGCTTGACTCTTCCTTTTATTTGACCACTTAAAGGACATTGTAGGAATATTAAGTGGCCTAATTTCAATATTGTGGTGTCTCAGGGAACAGGGAAATCCAGGAAAAGAGAGAAAGATAGGAACAGACAGTTGGTAGAGCAATAAGAACACACATTTATCATTAAATTTGCCATCTTATATGGGTATGGATCATGGCACCCCAAAACAATTACAATGGTAACATCAAACATCACTGATTGCAGATCACAGAAGATATAATAATAATGATACAGTTTGAAATAGTGTGAGAATTAGCCACATGTGACACAGAGACACAATGTGAGCATATACTATTGGGAAAATGGTACCAACAGACTTGCTCAACACATGGTGACCAAAAATCTGCAAGTAAAAAAAGAACAAACCTCAGTATCTGCAAAGCCAAATAAAGTGAAGTATAATAAATGACCTATGCCTTTAGTATGTGTTTATCTTATCTTCTGAATTCTCTCTCTCTCCCTTTGTCCTTTCTTCCCTCCCTCCCTCCCATTGTTATTTGTTCTCAAAGAAGACCATGACATCAGGGAGGTGATGCCTGGACATGCAAGTGAACTGTATTTAAGTGAGGCAGGGCTATGCAAAGTCACCAGCCTCACTTTCTCCTCCAGTGCCATCTGAGTCCAGATACACATCAGGACAACTAGAGATAGCGCATGATGCTGTGGGTGACCTTGGCCTTTTCAAGCTGAAATCTTTTAACAGGTCTCAGTTTGACGGAGGCAATGCCCATTCAGTGATTAAGGATTAATAAGAAATGAGGCTGAGAATGAACTCTTTATTTGTCTAAAAAAAAATATCCAACTGGGAGGGAAGATGCTCATGGTTTCTGGCCAAAACAGAAACTATTTCATTCTGAGTCAATCAGGTCCCAAACACTGACCAAGTAGGCCTTGCCCTGGCACTATTGTTGGCCAATCAATCAGAGCAAAAGTTAGGGGGTTAGGTCTGGTCTTTAAGAAGGAAAAAAAAAGTTTCAGAAATTAAAATTTACTTTTCCTTTCTGCAATGCACCTGCAGGTAAGGGTGTGATGCCCAATATGTGTGTAGGAGGGGTCTAGGGGAATATGGGGAGGGAGGGAGAGAGAGAGAGATGCAGATATTTCCAACTGGCCAGTTCCAGTTTGGTCCCCAGTGGACAGCTCCTTTTCTATTCACAGAGGTTGTTTGCATCACTATCACTACCCACTAACTCATTCTCTCTTACTTAACCCCTCAAATAAAGCCTTCCCTTGTAACACAAAGTAAGCATTGACTATGTCTGAAAATGTCTGTCATTCTGCACTCCAGTCTTCACTTTGCCAACAAAGAGCTGAGAGGCAAGTTTCATCAGTCTTCTAATGTAAAGATTGGTTATTGCATAGATCAGAGTTGTGAAGTCTTTAAAAATTGTTTCAGGTAAATTATTCTCCCTGTTCTACTCATTTCATTCCATATGAGTTCAGAAAAATCTTCCCAAGTATCTCCAAAAAAAAGAGAATCTTCCCCAGTGGACTGGAGGTTTAATATTTCTTGGGTATCATCACAACACTCTGGCTATATCATTGCTTCTCCTTGTCATATGATCAGCTCATCTCTTCTGGTCACACATGTGTTTTATACCATTCTTTCTGAATGAGTCACTATAGAACACATGGTGCAGCTTACTACGCTCCCCATGTATCTATAAATTGCTTTCTGAGTCACCTACAATTTTGATTCTTCAGAGGTGATAGTTTTAAATGATACATCTGCGCATGGGATCTCCACTCAGTTAACTCTAATGGCTCCCTATTATCTCCTATATCAAATGTAAGTTCAGTTTGACATAATAAATAATGAGCATTTATATAGTGACTTAAGGTTTCCAAAGCATTTTACCTGTTATTTCTCTTGATCCTCACAAGAAAACCTGGTTTCCTCCTAACTTCTTAGTCTTATCCCCACTAGACTACTTATTGTTCTTTGCATACAACAACACACCTATTATCTCCATGCTTTTGCACTGGCTGTTCCCCATGCCTGGAATGCCCTCCCTTCTCACTTCTGGCTGTTAGTTTCCCTGGTTTCCTTAAAGACTCAAATCCCACCTTCTGCAGGAGGCCTTCTGCAGTCCCATCAGTTACTAGTGTTTTTCTCTGATGTTTTCTTCCATATTCTCTGTATATATCTGGCATGTAATTTATTTTCATATCATCTGCCATTGAAATGTGAGCTCCTTGAGAGCAGGGATTCTTTTTTTCTTTTTTTTGTATCCTCAGTTCTTAGCACAGTGTCTGGCACATTAATTGCTTATCAAATGCCTATTGACTGACTGTCCCATGACTCATAATCATATAACAGCACTGGGAAAATACTGGTGTTTAAAAGTTAGGCTTTTAGTGCTGTTGAGAACTTGGCATCTTTAAAAGCACTTTATAATTTCCTAGGGTAATATAGTTCCTTCTCTTTCTTTTATTGCATTCTGAGTCAGCAACCTGCACATCTTCAATGTTTTTCAAACATATACACACATGTACACACATACATGTATATACGTACAAATAAATGTATATATGTGCATACATGTCTATATACACACACTGACGGACTTGCTCAACGAATTGCCCATACAACTCTAAAATTATGATCCTTTAAACAGCATTCTGTCATCTGGGTAACATTTTTTTCCAGGTAGATAATTAGTTTAATGTCTTTTGATGAAGTTTATATTGTACTGGAGTGATGTTTGTAATTTTCTGAGGCTCAGGACGTTAGTCCAACATTAATCTTTGAATAGGACGATTTAGATTTGAAACAGGTCAGTATGATGACAGATGACACCCAATTTGGGTAAAAAAAAAATATATATATATACATATATATATATATATATCCCTGTTTTATGTCTTTCTTGATATCAATACTCACTGGAATATTGAGCAGTTATTTCTGTGCTTGTATTAGCCAGAGACTCCTGTATGAATTTAAGCTGCATCTGAGAGATACCTTGCATAAGCAGAATCTTTAAGATTATATTTTGTTCCAATAAGCCAAATCCTTTGAAATCAACAAATACAGCAGGATTTTATATTCATAAAACTTCACAGTCAGTTGTGGGATTGCAAAAATTGCTCTGCTATAGAAAATTATTTGTGAAATGAGTGTTAATCTGTAACTACCATCCCTCCCCTTTATAAGGAGATGAATTGTCCACTGACTGAGGTAATTTCTGTACTTTTCTCAGAATAAGACAATAAAATAACAATTCTCATAGTATAATATGCTAAATCTGTCCCAGAAAGCCTCTCTTATGATGATCTGAAACATGAGGTACTCATGTTCTTATATGATAGTACATCCCTAGCTGGATTCACTGTACACTTAGGTCTTGGTATTAATTTATTATTTGCTGATGTTAGGTATAAGGGCTCGTATTACCTTAGTCAAAATTTTGTCTCATAAAATAAAATATTTGTGACAAAGTGCTATAAACATGTTATTACGATTAACTATGAAGGGAAAAGAAGAATATTTGGAATACTAATTGCACTGTCATAAACTTTCAATTTTATTATTAATTTTGTGGGTTAATTTAATAATATTGATTAATATGACTTATAATTATATTTATATAACATAAAGTCATATGTTATATAAAGATATAATAATATTATTAGTATTAATTGAGTTTCTCTATTCTTCTAACTTCTTTAGATGGGTGCCAAAAAAGTCAAAGTTGATACGTAGAGATATAAAGTGGCAGACAGGCTGCCTCCCATCCTCCAAAATAGTTTGAAATTAATAAAGATTGACTATGGGTTATATTATTTGCTTCAGTATTGAATTTAGAATACTTAAGAATGCTTTTATTGGGTCACCTTGTATCAGTTAAAATGAATGAAGCATTTCCTTCTTGGTCCAAAGAATTTTCTTGTGTTTAGCCATGGACTAGAAGATGAGGTGAAAGAGGATGCAGGCTGCTTTTCCCTTCCCATCCACAATGCTAAGCATTCTTTTTCTAATGGCACTGACAGTGAAATAATAACATTTTTGAAAAATTTAAGGTTCTAAGTAAGATAATATTGCTTGAAAGTAGCCATCCTGTTGTAAAATCCATCAAAACTTCAAGCAGGAGAGAGATTTACATCAGAAAGAGTTTTGCTGCACATTAAAGAAATCCTGATCCAATTAAAGTTTAAGTAAAAGTAGTTTTCATATATATGAAAGGGTGATCATTGCAAAGAAGCATTAGTCAATGTCTGTCTCTCTTTCTCTCTGTCTCTCTCTCTTTCTCTGTGTCTGTCTCTCTCTTTACACTTGCCCCAAAGAATGGAACAAGAGATATAAGTTTTAACATGCCAAACTTCGGTTTGATGTAAGGAAAAACCTTCCTAACAATGAGAACTCTCCACCTGTGGAATGAACTGCCTCTTAAGGTAGCAGGTTCTGCTCTCACTTTAGGGTTTGGAGTCTTGGTTGGAAGATCACTTTCTCGGCATGTTGTAGAGCAGATTTTTGCTCAGCTATGAATTGGATGGTCCCTGTCAGCCCTTCTGAATCTGAACTTTTCTAATTGCTTGGTATTTGGGATTGAAATCTTTGATTAGTTTCAGAAAGGTAAGTGAAAAGGAAAAAAAAAAAGAAGAAGCAACTTTACCTTCACTATGGTCCAGTGCAATTGTCTGCTCAATTTCTGCATAAGTACGGTTAGTCCGCTCTTGGAGAGGTTCCATGGTGCTAGTTTCCATTAGATGAACAATATCCATCCGATTGATCTTAGTTAGACACTCAGTGAGGCTTTTGTCTGTGGAATTGGAGAAGGAATATTTACTATAATTGAGCATTTGGTGGTGGTTTAATATTCCCTTGAATAGCTATTCATTCACTGGGTACCTATAGAGCTTTTGATATAACAGAAGAAATGAGCTTACTTACTTACCACTAGATAAAGAAGCAGTGCATAAACCAGTACATTGATAAATATAGTAGGGACACAAATTTTAGGAGAATGTAAAATAAAGGAAAGATAAATATGGAATGGAGTTAATCAAGAGAGGCTTCCATAAAGAAGTGAATCTCAAGCTGAGTCTTTAATGAAGTATATGATTTTGATTATCAGAAAAGAGGGAAAGTTTTAATCTGTTTTAATGTCGTAGAAGAATTTGGGATTCAACAACAAATAACATATATTAGACATTACAAATCCATTCACTGATAAAGATTTTCCTAGCTAGCTCTTTTAAAAGGAAAAGGAAAGTGACAAGCCAAGAGGGTACCCTATTGTAGTGGAAGTATACTTCCACTATACTGCTTAACATTACTACCAAGAAAATATCAGGTTCTTTCTTAGCAATTTATTATTATTAGTTGCTCCATATTAAAAGATCTGGAAGAAAGGTACACTAACTAGCAAATATGCTATAAAGTATTTTATTTTGTATGCTCTTCACTGCTTACCTGTGGCATGTTTACCATCTCTTTCAAGCCAGTATTTCAGTAATGCATGACTCTGGTCCTGTAGGGAATTTGGGTTTTCAATTCGGATTTGGTGAATTTGTTCTTCTGTGAAATCCAGTTCTCTTGCTAATTCTAGGAAAGAGAAGACCATTTTGTTAGGCTTTTTTTTCCCCTTTATTTATTCCTAGGTTTAATTCACAATAAAATTTACAATGGATGTGATGAAATAAAATATAATTCTCTTCTGTCTTAATCTGATTTATATGTAAATCATTACTGCTTCATTTCGGTTCATCAGCAATGACCACACTGTTTTTTTCTGGGGGTTATCTTCTTCCAAGGCTAATGCATTTCACTCAATTTACTACCAGAAAAGAGAGTGCCATCATTAAGCAATTAGCCATGGCATCAGTATATAATCAAGTTGTATGTATCAAATTAAAGAAGACCTTTCCTTGTATACCTCTAGTCTTATCTTGGATAATTCATTATGGAGAAATACTGAGTAGAGGTTAGACGGTCATCCTTCAATGATGCCCTTTGAGTTCAAGATTCTAAGGTTTTGTAAAGAAAAATATAGGACACTTAAAATACTTCAAATCCAATTACCCTCAAGTGGACAGAATTTCTATGAGGCCTTTTACAGTGAAAGTAATCCAATTAACTAATTGTATGAGCTGGTTGCTTGAGGCTTCCAACCAGTCACTTTCTAGGAGTCTAGAAAAGTCCCTTTGAATGTTGTTCAAATTTGTATTCTTCAGTACAACATCTGCATAGGGTCACTTGGAGACCCTATGTGTCTATATGTTTAAAGCAGTGAAAAAAATCCAGTGCCATTATATTCTGTAATAACAGGTCTGAAAAATGCATGAAAGGCTTTATCCTAGTGAAGAACCAATAAGGATTATAGAATCAGAAGTGGGAAGGGATCTTAAAGGTCATCTAATCTGACCATTACATTTTTGCAGGAAACTGATTCTTGAATAGATTAACTGATTGTCCAGGGTTGCACAACTAGGAAGTACCTGAGGTAGGATAAGAATCCAGGTCTAGAATCCACATGTTCTATCCATTATGTCACACTTGACATGGGAGATGTAAGATCTCCTTCTGACACTAACTGCCTGATTGTGGGCAAATCATGTAATCTCTAGCCTCAGTTTTCTTACCTGTAAATTGGCAGTGATAATAATCGGAATAAATTTATCACATAGTATTGCCAGAAGGAAAATCCTTTTTAAACTTTAAAGCATTTTATACATTTGATTTATTATCATTACCACTAACACACCAAATGGTACTATTTAATGTGACTACCAGTGACAATCAGGTAGTTTAGCATTATACAAGTCTGTTTTTTTTTTTTAAAGAGTATATTGTAAAAAAAATAAAAGGGTGGTGGTGGTGGTGGCTAGTTGGCACAATGAATAGAGCACTGGCCCTGGACTCAGAAGGACCTGAGTTCAAATCTGGCCTCAGACACTTAACACTTACTAGCCATGTGACCTTGGTCAAGTCACTTAACCCCAATTGCCCTGCCTTCCCCCCTCCAAAAAGCAAAAAAATAAAATAAAAAATAAATTCATCGCACTTGATGAAAGTTAGATTTGATGGGCATTTCTGAACCTAGTCACCTTCCAAATGGTCAATCTGTGCTTTCCAATTCTTCTTGGGGGGAATTCCCTAACCTACACTTTTTCTCTATTAAGCAAACTTGGAATTCAAGACAGGGATTTGTCTTTGGAAAAATAGATTGTTCTCATTTTACCTGTCCAACTAAAGCCAAGATGATCAGCAATATGAGCCAATCTTTCTTCAATATGCTCTTGCTCATCCTGCGGACCTAGAGAAGGTCAAAGAAAAAACAGCCACAGGTTGTCTGATACAGTGAGAGAAAGTGACAATACTGAAACATCAAATGAAAGGAAACTGCTTTCCTAGTACAATGCTACAAGGTTGCTGTCATATTGAGAATCATATTTAGTCACCTCTTGATCTGAATTCTAGGGTGGAAAAAGACAATGTACCTAAAAGGAATCTCTGCAAACAGTTGTTTCCATAGGTCTTTCATCCTAAGTGGACATAATGAGTTGTCTATTTTTAATAAACTATCCTTAGGTTAAATGATATTGAGGTACTACTTTTAAGTGACTGGAGATCATGTTGCCTACCAAAAGGGGCCAGCCTTATTTTCTTCTCTTATAAGGTCAAGATCCATAAGATCTTATGGATCAACTTCAGAACAGGTTAGGAATTAGGAGAACCAAGTTATGTCTTACACAAGTGATCCTGAGAATGAACTCTCTTAGGTCTCCCTTGAACAGTTGTGAGCAGATTGAAGATCAAATGAGATAATGAATTAAAAAGCGCTTTGCAGATCCTAGAGGGATGTGAGCTGTATTATTGCCATTAATGAGTTACATGCACTTGGAATCAAGGCCATATGTGCATGAAGATGGTTGTTAGTTTGCTTTTCAAGTGTGATGCTTGTCTCCCTGAAGTATTACAAGCTGCCACATCATTCCCACAACCTGATATTTGCCAATTCACTGTTCCACCCACTGATGGCGAATATTTAATAGAAAATATAATAAAATCCCCTTTCAAGCACAATTATTGCTCAATCCCCCCCCTCCCTCCAATCAGGGAGCTAAAATTACTCTTGTGAATTTCAAATCATTTTAGGATTACTTATTCTGTGTTAATAAATGGTCCCATGAAATTTTTTTGGTAGCTAATTGTAAGAATAATCAAGTTGTTGGAAGATATATCCATTCTACCTAGCTCTTTTTTCCTGTCACATTTTGATTTGGGTATGATGGGTAATCCCTCCTTCTCAGTCAACTTGAGTCTTGCCAAGTTTGAGTTTTTGTCTCCTCAAAATATGTGTTTGTATCCGTGTCCATACATTTCCCATTTATCTACTACATATATGAAAAGCATGTGAGGTTTTATTTTTCTTTTACCTTTTCTTTGTTTGCTTAAAGAGTTTAGCAGAGGTAACCAACCTTTCTGTATCAAAAACAGATCCACAAGAACTGGAATTTCATGATATGTGAAATCTTCTTGTGCAAATTGCTTCCTAATAATTACAAAATTGCAGGTACAAATGATTTCAGAGTGCATAAGAGTGAGAATAAAAAAAACAAAGTACCCTTAGACTGCCAAACAAAATCAATTTGATTGTTTTTCCATCAGCAACATTGTTTAAATTTATGGCCAAAATATTACTTCAGAAAAAGCAAAACTCAAAACTTGCATGGCCTGAAGTATAAAGCAGCTATGGTAAAGGCAAACTAAACTTTGCCCAGTTGATCATAAATGTGAACGTTTTCCATAAGCATTCTCATTATGCAATCTTGAGATTGTTTTCACGGACAACAAGAGTCTACAAAGAAAGCACAAAACAGAAAAAGCTTACACAAGCACATTAACCACCACAGAAAGCTTAAAGAAAATGAGACACAAATCACCAAAGGAAAAGCAAAAAAATATATATAAAATTCATGACATGCGTAGCACAGGGAATCCCAGTGGTTGGCAAATACCTTCAGCATGGTCATGGCCATTGTCATCAGGAATGCGCTCAATCAGAGTCTCAATGGACTCATCCCAAATGGGCCTGGTATCAAAGATGTCCTCTTGCACTGACTGCTCCGTCTCAACAGGTAGCACATTTTCAATTACAGAAACTTCCAGGGCACTACTGCTTTCATCATCTGACACTAATTCTTGCTCCCTCTCTGATTGGGTAAGCCTGTCTACTAACTTGGAAGCTTCATCACTAATCTCCTCAAAGAACTCTATGGAATTTCTATAAACGTCAAAAAAGTGTTCCTTACTGTCTTTTGTGGGGCTAATGGTCCTGCAGGATGAAGAGGTGCTTCTACTTTTAACTGGCAACCTTGAAGAAAATGTCTTTGGTTGTAGAGTTCCCTCATCTGCTTCTAACTGGAGCTGGGTTTCCCCTGTACCCTCTCTGGCCTCTGATTCTACCTCCACATAACTTCTAGCTTTTACTGGATGCTTGCTCTTTGAATCCCAAGAGCCAGCATCAGGTTCAGATTTACTTCGATTATCAGGTCCTTTGCTTATTGGGTCTGAGGGCTGAGGAATCACTGTCTGATGCTCAGATGACTCTGTGTGTGTAAACTGTTGCTCAACTCTTTGGAAGGAAGCTTTGATGGGGATTTTAGACTTTGGTTTTGCTTCATCATTCTTACTTTCATCATTTCGGCTGAGTGGAGAATCCTCAGAATGGGAAGCCTCACATTCAACTGGTGGTAATTCTGGGGATGAAGGTGGTAGAGTCCAGACAGGAATTTTGGACTTGCTTTCAGCAGAAGGCACATTCTCTGTGGCTCCAGTGGGTATTTCAATCACAGATTTCTGATCCTCAGGGGAAGAATCTGGGGAATCATCTTCTCGTTCAGAATACACAGACCTGGTGACAGTAGAAAAATCTAACTGAACTTCTGTTATGGGCTCAGGTGAATCAGAAGAAGGTATCTGAGCTGTGCTGGACACAGTGGCCACATCACCAGTTTCTTGAGGGGAGAAAGTCTCAGCTTCTGTAGTGTCTGTGGAAATAACCTCTTTTGTGGTTGATTGAGATGAAGCTGAAATTTCCACTTTAACTGGAATTCCTGATGTTTGCTCAGCTTTGATGGTTCCAGCATCTGTAGAAGCTTTTTCATCTACTTTCTCACTCAAGTCTTCTGTTGGCAAATCTGTTTCTTGCACAATTGTTTCTTCAGAATCTACCACTGATTCTGGTAATTTCTCCAACTGAGAGGATTCCACTGTTGTCATCCCTTCTTTTATCTCTTTGGATAAAGTCTCTTGGCTGGCTTGCTGCCCAATTTGGAAAAAGTGAAAACTTTCATCTGCGTAAGTTCTTTTGGTCATGTCAATGGCACCACTTCTGGTCATCTCAAACAGCTTTCCTTCCTGGAAGAGAAAAGGATTTTGTTCACTTGTGGGTGTCCCCTCTTCTGTTGGTGTTCTGGCAGGAGTGGTATCAGGTGTTGTGCCCTGTGATTGACGATCTACCATCAGTCCAAAAATTTTCTGTTCTTCTTCTTTCACTCGAGCTTCAAATGCTTCATCATCTTCCCGTATTTCACTCCAGGAATCAGAATCCACATCTGTTTTGGTGATGATGACTTTACTTCTCTGCTCAGTGGCAGATGCAGGTATTGCTAGGGATGAGGCAGTGTCACCTGTTTGCAGGGAACTTTCTTGTTTTGGTTCTATCTCCATGTACTGGTCTGCAAAAAGTGATGTTTCTTTTGAAACTGATCCACTAAAGGAACTCTCCACTATTGTTTCATCAATAGAGGATTTTATGGAAATAGAGTGAGCTTCAGTGGTAAGCAAGTTTCCTGTTTGCCTGTTGATTGTTTTGGTCCTACTTTCTTCACTAGAGAAAAAGTATTGGGAAGGGACATTTTCATAAGGGCTTGTGATTTGTAGAGCATAAAGTTCATCAGTATCAGCTGCATCAGTTGCACGGCCACCTGTAGATAATTCATCTGTTTCAATAGCAAAGGATGGGTCTTCAGTAGAAACATTCTTGGTAGAGCTCTCAAAACTGTGATCACTTTTTGTCATGTCTAATTCCACAGCTGAGGATGTAGCAGAAATGTTTTTATCTTGCTCCATTTCATCAGATGTTGAGCAATGGGAAACTGAGGGCAAGAATTGAGAGCTTTCTTCACAGAGACAATCTACTTTAGTAGGTTCAGTTTTGGAAACATCAAGATCTTGCTTTTTTTCTTCTGCTATATCTTTTTCCTGAGTATCTTGCTGATGTAATGTTTTTTCATGGGCCGATTCCTCTTCAAAATCATCACTAGTGGAAGTTTGGATACCTGGATGGAAGGAAATGGCTGGCTCATTAGGACAGCTGGGTTGACATCCATGTCCAGTACAAGACCCTGCTTTGTCAGTTTCTATCTCTTTGCTTGGATCAAAATGCTGATTCTCTGATTCTTCAACAGAAATAGAGTGTCTTTCCTCAGGTGAAGGGGATTCAGAATCTTTGTCCATTGTAGACTTTGCTGGTTCTTGTTGGGTCTCTTCCTCCATTTTGAAAGTGTATTGCTTAGAAACAATGGGCTGGAATCCTGCTTCTTCAGGACTGGAATTGGAATCTATATCAGATGGAAGAGGAGAAGGAGGTTGTACTCGGATGACTGGCTCCAGCAGACCTGAGTCAACACCCTTCTTCAGCTGGGTCAACTCAGGTTCACTCTCTGAAGATGAAGATGTCTTCCTGCTTTCAGAAATCATGACTACTGGTGCATCCCCTTCCCTTTCTTCACTTGCCATAGGCTTTTTTTCTTCTGCTGCAACTGTATTGTCGCTATCTGGCTCAGAGCCTGTAGAGGACTCTTCTTGTTTACATTCCTTTTTACAGTCTCTCTTCTGCTTGGCTTCCTGTTCAAGTTCATCAAACATTTTGATCTTGGTTACCATTTTAAACATTTCCTCTTCAGGGGTGAATCTCTTCTTTTCTCCATTTTCTGAGTCCTCCTCCTCTGTACATTCAGGGATGACGGCTGGCTTAGGGGCACTAGCATCAGTTGCTTTGGGGGTGATTTCATAACTAATCTCTTCTGAGCTGGGGGTGTCAGGAGAAAGAGGACTCTTCCCAGAACTCTCCATTAAAGAGGTTTGTTCCAAGCTGTCGTCCTCAGCACTACCATCAGGGTCACGGAGGAGCCTCGAACGCACTGAAGCTAGCTCTGTGAGGACTTCGGCTTTGCTGGAGGGTGCAGGAAGTGGAATGTGACCTGTGAGAATTCCAGGTTTCATCTTTGGCTCAACAGGACTGCTTTCAAGGGAATCACGGCAAGGGGATTCCTTCAAAGGACTTGGCTCCAAGGAATCAGGGGTTTTGTGGGAAGAGTTGTCTTCTAGGACTGGACTTGCTTCCAAAGAGTCTTTGTGACTGATTGCCAATGATTCATCAGCTACAGGACTGAGACCTTCACTATCATGGCTGGGAAGGGAAAGTTCTAGTCCTTGGGGACTTCTAACAATTCCACGTTGTGCAGATTCTGTCTCTTTGCCTTTCTTGACAGAGGTGTCCAAATCTTCATCCTTCTGAATGGAAGTGTCAGACACCTCTGAAGTTTTTGTCTGATCTGTGTGTTCAGTGGTGGTTGATTCTTTTTCCTGACCACCAGCTTTGGTCAGGGGTGTTGAGCTATCAAGCATCAGTTGATTTTCATTGCTGTCTTCCTTGGCAAGTTCTTCTGATGTTTCCTTGGGTGGTTTTGTACTACAGCTGCTGGTGCTCATACAACTAACTTCTTGTCTCTGGCATATATCTCTAGAATAATCCTCATCAGCCTCTTTGGAAGGACACTCAGCTGTAGGCTTCAGGGTCTCCTCAACTATGTCAAGTGGTTTTTCTGAAGCATTGGTAACGTCTTTGGTTGCTGAACGGGTTTCTGTTGGCCCATCTACAACAGCAGTTTCTTTCGTTTCCCCACCTTGCTCATCAGTTTTCTTTGGTGAGAAAGAAAGGCTTTCAGGGCTTGTCTCAGGAGTCTCTGCAAGCCCCTCATGCTTATAGCTTTCCTCTGAGCTAACCTGAGGTGGTGTCCCTTCCATAATGCTTCCACATGGAGAAGCAGCCACCCCTTCATGTTTAAGGCTTTCGCAGCTGCCATCTAAAGCGTTGCTCTGTAAAGTCAGTCCTGGCAAAAACCCATCCTTCATGTAATCAGATGGAAAAGTGGCATTGAATGGGCTTGTCAGCACTTGGTCCAAGTGGACCTGTGCCTTTCCTGTGTCTTCATATTGTCGGAACTGTTGATATTTATCATTGTCTTCTAGCTCTTCCTTAATGACTTCAGAGAAGTCAGTTGAGGTTTTTCTGTCTGGGCTGATCTGGAGATCAAGGTCTCCCAGTTCATCAGCTCCTTTTCCCTTTGTTAAGGAACTCTCTTTTGTACTTTCTTCTTGAAGCACTGAGTGAGTGGGTTCAGCTATTTTGAGACCCAAGCCTTTCTCCTTTCCGCCAGCTACCTCTTCTTTCTTAATGGCCACAGAGGAAACCCGAGCTCCTCTCTTAGAATCAGAAGACACTGTTGCCTGAAATTTCTGGCCTCGTTTGATTGTCTGACTCTCTGACTTCTGGGGGCTTTCTTTCTGTGTTAGTACCTGACCCTTTTCTTTTTCTACCCGGGCTTTTCCTTTCTCTTGTGGCGGTTTTGGTTTTGCAGATTTGTGTTCAAATAATCCAGTTTTATGTTTAGAAGGGTCCTGACCTGACTGGAAAGCTTTCATCAGTTCTCGAACTGACATTGTCTCTTCAAGCCTTTCTGTTCTTGAGGAGGGTGAGACAGGTGGGTGCTTCTCTGCTTTTGAGGAGGGTGAGACAGGTGGGTGCTTCTCCGTTTTTGAGGAGGGTGAGACAGGTGGGTGCTTCTCTGCTTTTGAGGAGGGTGAGACAGGTGGGTGCTTTTCTGTTTTTGAGGAAGGTGATACAGGTGGGTGCTTTTCTGTTTTTGAGGAGGGTGACACAGGAGGGTGCTTCTCTGTTCTTGAGGATGGTGATACTGGTAGGTGCTTTTCTGGTTTTGAGGATGGTAAAGTGGAGTGTCTTTCTGTTTTCCCAGAGGGTGATATGGGTAGGTGTTTTTCTGTTTTCCCGGAAGATGATACAGGTGGCCGTCTCTCTGTTTTACTGGATGGTGAGACAGGTGGGTGTTTCTCTGTTTTCCCAGAGGATGACGTAGGTGAAGGCCTTTCAGTTCTGGCTGAGGGTGATATAGGTGAATGTCTCTCTGTTTTAGCTGAGCCGGAAACAGGAGGATGCTTGGAGGAAGGTGAAGCAGGTGAATGTCTTTCTGTTTTAGCCGAAGGTGACACAGGTAGGTGCGACCTGTGAATTGTCTTTTTAGGGGGCTCCTGAGCTATACCCTCTTTACCTTTCACCCTGACAGGCAATTTGCTGCGGCCTTTCTGTTCATCTTCTACTCGTTTCTGAAGTGCCTTTACTTTGTCTTTTATTGAGCCAATGGGGGTTTCTTCTATCACTGGGGACACAGCTCGGACAGCGGGGACAGCTTCAGGGGCTAAGCCTGATTCCTCATCTAATGACTCCTCTGAGCTACATTTTTTAAGGTCAGTTGTTCCTTCACTGGTTTGTGAACTTTCCTCCTTTTGCTTCTCCTTTAATTTCCTCCTCACTGGCTTCTTTATCCCCAAGGCTGGTCTGTGTGGTTCTTGTTTACTCTGTTTCTCATCTCGTCCCTCCTTTTCTGAGCTCTTACTAACAACGGTAGCCTCAGATTTCTTTCCTACTGAATCTTGGCCTGTCTGTGGTGGCACTTCATGAAGAGCCTCATAGGAATTTAGATCATCAGTGAGGTACTTCACTATCCCAGTTGGATCTTTTTTAATTTCTTCTCTTTTCCCTGCTTCTAGTCTAATCTCTACACATGGAGATTCAGTGACTTCTAAGGGAGCTTTTTGCTTAGCCTCTTCAATTTCCTCATCACTGACAATAACCCACTCTTCTTCTACTAATTCTCTCCCTGACTGAGACTTCTGATTTAGGCGTTCTTCTCTGGTATATGTTCCACTTCTCAAAATTTCATTCACTTTCTCTAAGTCCTCCTTAACCTTTTCAACAATTTCAAAGGGCTCGCCTGGCTCTTCATCAGCTGCCTTTACCAACTCTTTCACCTTAATAGAGCCTGTCTTATCTGAGGCATCTGTTGTCAAGATGGCGGTCATCTTGATCAAATCTTGCTTCATCTCAGAAACTTCAGAGAGCAAGTCCGGACTCGCTAGGACGGGAACTTCATTAACGAGGTGGCTTTTCACGACAGATGTTTCTGTAGATTCTGTCTCATCGTCTTTGACGTGAACAAAAAAACATTGAAAGTAAAATGGAAATCAAAAAAGATATTGGAAAATGTAATCAGGACTGAAACAACACAAAGTCTCTGGCTGCAGTGGTAGGAAGATCAACAAAATGGGCTGGGAATGGTGGATCCACAAGGCCTCAGGGTACAAGAGCAAAGCAAAGCTAACAGAAAACAAAACTGAAAAGGAAAAATGAGCAGGAAATAACTTGCTTAATTTTCTCATCGTAGCAATCCACACATACAACACCAAAGCTATAACAGACAAAATCAACAAGACATTAAAAAAGGCCACAAATCAAAACAATGAAAAAAACCACAGTGAAATTACACAGAGGTATCTCAAGATTGTTCAGATGTTACAGATCAATGTTCAAATAAAAAATAAACACGGGGGAAAAAAAAAGGTGGGGGGGGGGGGAAGCATTAGAATTGCCAGAAAGTTGATTTCCTCTAAGAGAAAGCCAGTGGTAGCAAACTGTCAGAATAACATTTGAAAACGTGTTTACATTTTTAAATGACCAAAACAGAGAATTCTTCTTGAGTTCTGTGTGTTCAATTCTGGTATGTGCAACATGTTAGCTATATTATGTACGTAAATCTGAGTCAGCTGCAAACCGGCATTTCATCTAAGGGAAACTCACACCTAACAATGAAACGAACAGTGTCATGTTTAGAGGCACGGGCCTTTCCTTGGAGCAACCTCCTTGTTTAGACAAATAATGAACAGATCAAAGGGAGAAAAAAGAAGAAAGGGGGGAAAAACAAGGATAATTGTGAATCAACTTATACGTGAGTTGAAAGGTAACGGATGGTAACCCCAAACTCAGAGACATTCACACTAGACACACGCACTGTTTATGTAAGCCAAGTTATTTCCATGCAAAGCAAAGATGTAGCAAAATTGCTGGGAATATAGCCTTATTTAAGAGCACTGGCAGGAGAATGGTTATAAATAAGAGAGTGGGTTAAGGCAAAAAAAAATACTGTGGTGAAGCATATTTATTTTCCTACAAACCAATATGCAAAATATTGGATGTAGGGAGCTTATAGGCAGCCAAATGTGTAGGCATATGAACCAACAATGGCAAAGACGTTTTGAAAACTAGCCTCTAGTTAAATTGATGGAGGAGTTTCCGAACGGAAATAAATTTTGTCCTGTTTTGAAATTGTAAACTCAGAGCACGTTTTGGTAGTTTAGGATTTGAGTTTATCAAGAATATATTTTGCAATATTAAAAATAAAATAAAAACCTTTGTGCATTAAATCATTTAGGGAAAATGCCTTTTGTTCCAGCAATAGAAGAACCCCGTCCAATAAGCAACGTGAGGCAGCTTGGTATAGTGGAGACAGTGCTAGATGTGGAGTTGGAAAACCTGAGTTGGAATTCCTTTAAACTGCAGTGGTTCGCAACCTTCCTAATGCTACAACCCTTTAATGCTTGTATGTGAGCATATGTGCATGTGGGCAGACCCACCTGGAGATGGATAAAGGAGCCGTGTCTTGGTTCCTAAGACCATCGGAAATGTGTTTTCCGATGGTCTTAGGTGACCCTCAAAGGGGTCACGACCCACAGGTTAAGAACTGCTGCTTTTAAGAGACTTAATATGCACTGATGGGCAAATCAGTCTATTGCTTTAAGCCTCAGTTTCCTCCTTTGGAAAATGGAGATAATAATAAAGTATATACTCCACAGGGTTAAGATCGAAAGAGAGATATAAAGCACTTTGTGAACCTTACAATGCTATATAAAATGCCAGCTAGTGTTGTTATTCCTCTTTTAAAGGATAAACTCAAAAAGCAATCCTTTAAAGTCAATGTTTCCGATAATCTACTTATTTTTGGAAATCTAGGTCATGATGCCCCTCTCTCAAATCAAAAACGAGCACCAAACCATATAGGCTGACATGAAGTCTGATGTCTTCATTAAATCCTTTAAGGAACTGATAGGGTATACATGAAATGCAATTGTATAAAAAGAATCCAAAATACTTTGGGATTTTTGAAAAAATAAAATAACAATTTCGTGGCACAAAAGGTACATTTTCCTCAATGGTAGCAGACCATCCAATGCAAATTGAATTAAACAGTTCTGGAAATTTAAAATATTTTAAATGTTTTAAGCATGAAATAAGTTCTTAAGCAACTGTCTTATGGAAGACTTTCATAAAGAGCAATTCTGGCATTGAGGGAAAGGTAGCATAGTGCTTGGTACAAAACAAGCTCTTGATAAAGGCTTGTTTATTGGATTGATCAGCAATAACTAACCACCACCAAAGTCCCTTTCAGTTTAATAATCAATAATTATATAGTTCTCACTTAAAAATAAAGAACAGTTCTCTCTGAAACATATCAAACTAGAGGGTATGCCTTGCTATTCAAACACATCTCCATGCCAAGGCATCCTTTGTCATTGGCTGGCTTTGCCCAGGTGGGTTTTTTAACTTGTTCATCGCTGATTTCTGCAAATGAACAAACACACTTCTCCCTCACCATACCAGAAGTGATTTCCACATAGAGCCATAAGCTTAGTAACACTTCACCACAGAAAGAGGGACTGCATAGCTTCATAAATTCTAGACAGTATCACTTTTGTACATATAGGCATCAATACAAATAGTGAATTCTACTCAGAAACTGGCAGGTGGACTTAAAAAAGTGATACTGTTCTTTCACTAAAAATCAAGTGTCTGAGTTATAGCAATAAAAAGACAAAACAGAAAATGGTGGGATGGGATTCTAAACAAGCATAAGAGCATAGCAGGGTTATCAGGGATGTCAAAGGAAAGTGAATGCTTAAATGAGGAATCGTATTTTATTGCTAATTAGCTCACTGATTAGATATGTTTGTAATTTAACTGGAAAGCTGCATTTGTAAGTATAAATTAATGCTTAATAATGGTAATATAATTATAATAATAATAAAGTCATTATCAATTGTTAGTAATGGCAACTAGCTTGCATTCTTCTCTCATGCTTTTTTTTAAAAAAAATCATAGCCAGCTTTCATACAAACTCAATTTTGTTTAAAATCTTACTTTTTTCTGATGTCATATCGATCTGAAAGAAAACATACATAAATCGAAATGGTTACAAACAATGCCTTATCTCGAAGCCCCTGGTGTGCACAATAGCCTGTTACCCACATACTATATACAAATAGGGATCATCACAGGCTTGAGGAAAGACTACAGAATTGATCCTCACCCTCAGGGCTGATGACCTGGGTTTGTGGGCAATCTTTCTTACTCTTGTTCATCAGAATTGAGATAATTTCTCTATATTCTGCACCAAGAGTTGAATATTGGGAGCTGATAAGTTGAGGCTTCAAGTGATTTAAATCCTATTCAGAGCCTTTCCAAAGAAGCTAGGGCAGGGAAGGAAGCATTGGAACTGAAAAATTCTGGATGTTAGAAGAAAATTTTATGAGGGGAAGATAGAGAAGAGCTCAACTTGGCACTGGAACCTGAAGCTTAATTTTGTTGAATAAAAGGTAAGGAAAAGGAAGGATGTCAAGGGTGATAATCTGTTACTGGTTTTCTTGTTTGTTTCATTTTGTTTTGTTTTTTCTTTTGTTTTGCATGCTGTTTTCATTCAATGAAACAAGATCTAGATTTTTTTTAATAACGTGATTTCATTGTTCTGTGTGTTTCAGACCTCTGATTTCTTTGGCATGAGAAACTCCCAGAGGAAGATATTCTCTCTACTGTTGAAGGTCTGCATTTTTGCTGCAATTCTGTCTATAAGAGAGTTGTTTTAGATATTATGTGACCTGCCTGGGGTCAAGCAAGTAGGTGTTCTTGACACTGAAGCCAATTTCCCTGCTGATTCATGATTTCCATAGATTGCTTTAATCACTCTTGATACCTTTCCCTTTCACCCAGATGAAAGGATTTGTTTTTAAAAAAAAATCCCCAATATTTATACACCAAAATTGTCATTTGTACATTGTATAGGTTTCTAATATTTTTTTTTCCAATGGAAAATGTGAGGATTACTTCGTAGAATGGTATGTCTCAGGTTTGGTTAAGACTGAATATCATTGGAAACAAAGAATTCCGTTTTCTCACATTCAGAAAATGTGTTTTATATAGCTAATGAGTGCCATTTATTTAATTATCACCCCTCCAGTTACATCACTCCAGTTTAAGTGGAATTCAAAGCATGGGAGTTTGATTGAGATGTCTGCCATTAAGAGACACAACATACAAATAGTTTTTCCCGTGGTTTTGATGGTTTATTGGATATCTCCCAATCTTTATATAGTTAGAAAGTATCATAATATACTTATTTTAAAAACTGAAAGAACCTAAATGTCAAAAAATGGAACTCAATTTAGTATTTAGTTGGCTTAATTAAATATTCATCTTTCTATAACCAGATGTTTAAAAAAAAACATCCTTTGAAACCTCAGTAACTGAAACACCCCACTTCTTGATTACTACTAGAAATGGAATGCTAGATTAGGTGGGGAAAATAATGATTAAAGGCTCTTAAGCAATTGTAGGCAGAATAAGGTGTTTTGGACATGGCCAAAGTAGGAATTCGTTTTGATTGACTGCATTTTTGTTTCAAAGGTATTTAATCCCTGGATGCCCGGGGAGGAGAAGGGAGAAAATACACGCTTAATTGGGGGAGAGGGATTTGTTGTTTTTAAGACTCTGGGGCAGTGGTTCAAGTCACTAAGAGAATGTGGAAGTGCCTAAAGCAGTAGCTATGTATTATGCATGGCATCAATTTGGATTGAAATCTCACCACCCTCTGAAGCTGGGACATCTGGGCCTTTTCCATGTTTCATGAACTTTTCTTAAGGATGGGGAGGGATCAGTAGTTGATAGTCTGAGTTCTCCTGCCTCAGCCATCCCTAAAACACATTTCTCTTTCCAAATTGGGCACCAGCTGATTTTGTGGTTAGAAGTAGCAATCTTCACCTTATACCCTGCTTCCAGTACAAAGAAAGGCATGATGCGTTTTTCAGAAGGTCTTTTAAATTTTATATTGTTTGATGTTCAAAAACAAGGTTGTTGAGCCCCTTCTGGAAATAAAGATCAAAGACCCTCAAGGAGTGGATCTTTCATCGGATTATATTAAGTAGGTCACTAAAAGCAAACCCACAATTTTTCAGCCTAGTTGATGGCCAGCAAAACAAAGGTAGACCACTTTAAGAAAAGTATTAGAGAAAGTCCTGTGTGACTTAAGTCTCTAAGAGAATCATTTCAATTCATCTTCTGGGAAACCTAAGCAGGCTTTACACTTTTGGGAATATCAAGAACAGTTGCCTCACATGCATGCAAGGTTCCCACGTGTTAGTGATTAGAACACTGATAACAGCCATTAGCAAGTGATACAGCAGCAAAATTACCTCTTCCTCCTGTTCTTGATCTGATTCTGACTCCTTGCAGCCCCAAGATGCCATGCAAAAGGAGAAGAAAACAAAACAGCAGGAAAAGCAGAGACTACTTAGATACAAAGAAGAAGAAAATACCCTGCTGCCAAAAGCTAACAGGCAGGTATTCAGAGAGCATCCTTTTTACAATCAAAAGACAGGCAGAAGAATTCAAGAGGATTGACTTAACTGTTAAAGTCTGTAGTTTCAAGACAAAAGACCAAAATTATAGTTCACTGCTAGGCTGGTGGTAGATTTTCAATGCCTGACTTACATGTGCTGACATAATGCATAGCATAGTCGTAATTAAAAATGATGATAATTATATATTGTATCACATATACTTAGAATGGTTTTGCATTATCATTCCACCTATAAATATTTTTGACCATGACACATTCTGCTCATTGGAGATGGATTACGAGATTAATAAAAATATGTTAGAATGCTCTGTAGGCACATGCTGAAAACAATTTAGCATAAGAACTTCAGCTAACCATTGCTACTTCAGTAAAGAAGTACATTAACAGACTGGAAAAAATGACATTTGATAGATTTGCCATCTTGTTCAATGTGTTGATTAGTAAGCAATTCCTAAGCATCAGGGTATTGGTTAGGATTACATGTTGGAGATGTCTTTTGTAAAAAAAAAAAATACATTGAACAAACACAGTAAACTCTCTGATATTCTATATATCGGGATGCTATTAAATAACACAATAGTAATGATAGAAACTCATTAGGATAATTACAAGGCTACACAAGAGGCTAAACTACCTTATGAATAAAAAAAAATTAAGTGATGTTTCAATGACACAAAGTGCATTTTTTTACACCCTAATTGTCCAAATTCATATCATCCACACACAGGTGCTACATATTAAATGTATTATTTATTATTGGATTAAGAAGAATACATAAGGGGTGGCTAGGTGGCACAGTGAATAGAGCACTGGCCCTGGGAGGACCTGAGTTCAAATCCAGTATCAGGCACTTAACACAAAGCTAGCCATGTGACCTTGGGCAAGTCACTTAACCCCAATTGTCCTACCTTACCCTCTCCTAAAAGCAAAAAAAAAAAAAAGAAGAAGAAGAATACATAAGTCTTGAAGTGTGCTAAATAACAGAGTCCTGGTCCTACTCCACACATACACCCCCCCCCCCATCCATATTCCCATACTACTTCTGCACCTCCTAGTGCTGGTGGGACTACCCTAAATACATCTTTGTGGTTAAAAGGAATCTGGTCTTAATGAGTACTGCTAATGACTATTCATATTTAGTCTGAGACTTCAACTCTGAAGAATTTTAAAAGGGAGAACTTCAAAAGCAATCAGCTGTGTGAAACATCTGTGTCAGGAGCCCGTGTCATTTGGGGAGAAACCAGAGAACCTGAACCTCCCCCATCATGTTAAATTACAGCTGAAAAATCCTTTTAGGCAATTGACATTGTGTTTGTGTATGTGTATACATACACTTTCTCACACTGAACATTCAATTCTTTCCATGATGGGATGAAAATATCATGGGATTGCCCCAATTTTAAAGTCTATGATATTCCTGCAAATGTTCAACTTATTTCTTCTTTCTTTCTTTTCTTCTTTTTTTTGGGGGGGGAGGGGGAACTTGGGGTTAAGTGACTTGCCCAGGGTCACACAGCTAGTAAGTGTCTGAGAATGGATTTGAACTGAGGTCTTCCTGACTCTGGGGCTGGTGCTTTATTCACTGTACCACCTAGATGTTCTATTTGAGAAATGGAATTAGATGATATCTTTCTGGGACTGAACAGACTATTCTTAGATGATTCTATTCCAAAATGAAGGAAACACAGTAATCAAGAGAATGGCAGTTTCTTTGTTATCACTTTAAAAGTTAAACAATTGGAACTATAACTTTTTCCCATCTTCAGTGCTCACAACAATGTTGAGAAATCTTTCCCTTTTAAGTTCAATTCTTCCCTCTGGCAAAACAGCAAATAAAAGTGATTGCTACTTCTCCCCTTCCCTTCCCCCCCGTCATTGAGAATGGAAATGCTATGAGAATTATAAGTAATCAATTTGTGGTCACAACGAGGCTGCCTTTGTCTTCCTAAGTAAGCTAAAGTGACTCTAGTCCCACAGTAGTTGAGTTTCTGCTGCAATATATTAGATGGTACCTTAGTATAAAGTGGCAGTGTGATATTTAAGTTACAGATTGCTTGATGCACTAATCCTCTTGTTGATTTGGGCTCCTTCATAAAGGAAAGTCTTCCACAAGGTTCCTGAGTTGTATCCCGTACCTGAAAGATGGAGAGCATAGCAACAAAGTTTGAAGGTTAGACCTACTTTGTTTTTATCAGACAGTGTCCAAAACCATTAGAAGGGAAAAGTTTGGAATGCCAAGTTCGGTGGCAGAGAATCTTCTCCTTATGTGTCTATCCGTAAATATTTGCCAAAATATGTATTATATGTGTTATACACACAAATAAACCCATATATAATATTACACATGTATGTATATGTATCATATAATATATATTATACACACATGCATGTATACATATGTATACACAGACATCTTTATTCAGAATATTTGTATACATCCAGGAATCAGAGCTCTAGGGTGTAGACATGACACATTGGAGGTTTTGGTGAAGATTTTAATTAAGTGTGAGAAAGCATCTTTACAAAGTAAATGATCTAGAATGAAAGACAACAATCTGTACCTAAGTGTACCTCTTGGGAAACAGCCATTTGGATATCTAGCTTACAGGGCTGAATTGTGAAGTAGGAAAATGGTGAAGAAGTAGCAAGACAGAGATGAGAGGAAAGGATGTTCCTTTTCTATTCTATACTTTTAATATGCAATTTTTTAATCCTATAAGTTTGCAAACTTGACTGTGTTAACTATGCCTTTGCAGCAGTAAATTGAGAAACCTTCTTAAGCACCTTCTATGGACCAAGCCCTGTGCTAAGTGCTACCTTGGAGAGATGAGTTAAGGAAAGCTGTTGTTTTTGTGAGATGAGGAAAAGAGATGAGAGAACTTTTGGCAATGATCTCATTTTTTTTTTCTGTGAAAGATGAGGCAAGGTTCTCAGATGGGAAGGTAAAAGTAGGGTTGGAAAGTTACTATGGAGAGTGGGATAAAGAATCAGTTAGTAATGTGTAGAAGAATTAACCTATATGGAAGGCAGGGGAGGGTAGAGAAAAAGATAGTAAGCCATGTATTGAACTCACCAAGGAAGGAGAGTGTCCTGGAGGTTAGTAAACAACTGCTAGCAGAGGGGTTAGAGAAGGCTTCCTGTAGAAGGTAGGATTTTAGTTGAGACTCAAAGGAGGCCAGGGAAATCAGTAGGCATAACATGCCAGGAATGGGGAATACCCAAAGTAAATGCCAGGAGTTGAGAGATGGAGGGATGTTTATGGAACAGACAAGAGGCCAGTGTCACCGGATTAAAGAGAACATGCTAGGGAGTAAGGTGTAAGACCACTGGAAAGATAGGAGGGGGAGAGGTTATAAAGGACTTTGAATGCCAAATAGGGCACTTTGTATTTGAACATGGAGGTGCTAGTGTCCCACTGGAGTTTATTGGGTATGTGTAGAGAAATGAAGCAGGTAAGACCCATCAGCAGCTGTTGCCATAATACAAGTGTAAGGAGATGAGGGTACTCCTTAGATTGGGTGCAGTATGAGAAGAGAAAAGGGGTCATACTTGAGAGATGTGGCAAAGGTGAAGTCAGCAAGCCTTGGTAATAGTTTGGATGGAGGTACAGGGTCCAGGATGACTAGGTTGTGAACCTGAGGGAATGGGAGGATGATGGTTCCCTTGAAAGTAATAAAGAAGTTTGGAAAGGAGTAGCTTTTAGGGGAAAAATAATGAGATTAGTTTAAGGTGTCTGATAGGTAGTTGGAAATATGATCTTTTAGAATTATCACCACAGAGATAATAATTAAATCCATGGGAGCTGCTAAGATCATAAGTGTCCTATAGAGGGAGAAGAGAAAAGGGCCCAGAACAGAGCCTTTGCGGGACACCTATAGTTAGGGGGGTGTGATTTGGAAAAGGAATTGACAAAGGAGACTGAGAATGTGGTGTCCCAAAAACCTAGCAAGAAGAGAGTGTCAGAGGCTGTTGAGAGGCTGAAATTCAAGCATAAGGCACATTTCCCAGGTTCAGAGTGATTTGAAAACAGACTATTGGATTTGAAGACTAAGGGATCATGGGTAATTTTGGAGAGAACAGTTTCAGGGGGATGATAATATTGGAAACTAGACACAGGTATTATACATGGCCTTGCAAACAGTTTAACTACAAAGGGCAGAAGCGATGTAAGATGGTAGAGAAAGCAATCAGTTGGAAGACACAACATGGAATGGGGATCACTTGAACAACTGATGACAAGGGTTAGCCTTGGTAAGAGGTAAGGACACTTCATCATGTAAGGGAGGGATGAAGGAAGAGAGAGTGCCAGAAGGTACTTCGGAGATAGGAGAAGAGGGAGTGGCCTCAATATTTTTTTGTAAATAGGAGGAAAGGTTCTCAGCTGAGAGGGTGGGGGAAATTGTAGAAGGGATACAAGATTTGGAAGAATGGGACAGGGCGTTGATAAAAGAGACAGAGCAAGATTTCCCAGATGCAGTAAATTGTGTAATCTAAATCTTTACTGGACCTTGTCAGAAGGGTTGTGTGATTTTTCTCCACCTTCATTCAACATGTGTAAGAGTAAATGTTGGGAGTGATCTAAGGTTGAGCATAATCAGTAGTATGATGAGGGGGCTAGGGATTCACAAAGACAGTGTAGAGTTTGGTTTGCTAAGAGGTGAGTCGCTATTGCAAGGGAGATGGCCTAGGAGAGCATCGAGGTGTTAAGGAATTGGAGGTCATGGGGTCAAAGAATAAAAATTCGGTAAGGGAAGGGAAGAGATGACAAGCCAATGGATCATGTCCAGGAGATTTTGGAATTCCTGAATGGTACGATTGTGGGTGAGAGCAAGATGAAGGGTAGGGTCATCTTTCTATGTGGCTCACGAGAAGTGAGTAGGGTAAGAAATCGAGCACTTAGTGGGTTTCAGGAAGAGACAATATATAAACTGAAGTTTATTAAGAGGGTGAGGGTAGGGGAGGAGAGAAAAATGGTGAGCCATGAACCAAACTATGAAAAAGGAAGGAAAGTGACCTAGGCATCTATAGACAACTGCTACTAAGATTTTGATTGTGTGGAAGACATGAATATTATGAACTTCAAAGGAAGAAAGGTTACTAAGTGATGGAAAGAGGGAGAGAACACGGAAGTGGCAATAAGGAAAGGGAATATTCTGACCCTTCCCACCTCTACCAGTGTTTTGAGGAGAATGAGGAAAGATAAAACCAGTACTGGAAAGGGTAGCCAGTGAGGCTATGTCATTTGAGTGGGAGCCAGGCTTCAGTAACTGTTAGTAGATGGAAGAAGAAAAGATTAAGGATGAAAGGAAGTTTGTTGCCCATATAACAGGCATTCCAAAGGGCATGTGTGGGTCATGTTTGCTGTAGGAGGGTGGAAAATGAGATCTAGAATATGATCTAGAGGAGTTAAGAATCGCTGGATGTGTATTTAATTGCTTGTCCTTCCAGTGGGGGCAGGTGACGAGGGAAGAAGAGAAAGAATCTAGAATTTAAAGTTCTATAATCAAATGTTAAAAATATATATTATTATTATTATTAAGTACATCCAACTGGGAATTAAGATACACAGGCACTGTGGTAGGGAGATCCACCCTGCCGTACCGGAAAGTCAGAGGGGTGAGGGGGAGGACATAAGAGAGAATAGATTGGGGGAGGGGTTATACAATGCGATGGCTGTTTTGGGGTGGTGGGTAGGGGAAAAATGGGGAGAAAATCTGTAACTTGAAATCTAGTGGAAATGAATGATGTAAATAAACTAAAATAAATAAAAGTTATAATTTACAAATAAAAT
>CM053583.1:164506317-164539390 GCA_028627135.1 Pseudochirops cupreus
ATTTAATATAATAAATATAACATATAATAATAAAATAAATTTAATAATTTAATAATAATAATAAAGAAATCAAATGAGATCAAACTGCTTTAAGGCAGCTAGGTGGCACAGTGAATAGAATGCCAGGCCTGAAGTCAGGAAGACCTGAGTTCAAATCAGGCCTCAGGCATTTACCAGTTGTATGACCAGTTGTATGACAAGTCACTTAACCCTATTTATCTCAGTTTCCTCATCTGTAAAATGAGTTAGGCAAGGAAAAGGTAAACTGCCCCAGTATCGTTGCCAAGAAAACCCTAAATGCAGTCACAAAGAGTAAGACTGGGGAAAAAACAAAGATGAAAACTGCTTTAATATTTTTATCTTTGCCCCTCTTTTAAACTCCAAGAACTCATTACCTTCATCCATGCCATTAAGGATTTCATTCAATTCATCCTCTGTGTATTCACAATAATGCTCTTTCCAGCTGTCCCCATTTTCGCTTCGAAGAATCACTAGCTCTCTCTCCTTTCCTCGAAGGGCGGCAAAATGAGGGATCTCCACAATCACAGGCCTGGTACAGCAACAAAGTATGTTAAATGTAGGTAGGAACTCCCCAGAGGCAAAGTAAGAAGTCCTATTCTGTCTGTTCCAAAGAGACCTGGAATGACTCTCCTTCTAGTGATAGGCACATCAAAGAAGGCTGTCGGCATGAGGAACCACCCCCACCCTCACGCACCCCCCAAGCCTCAGGCAGATGTTGCCTATACTGTGAATGCAAGGGTGCATCCTGGACCCATCCTTTCTTAAATATATGGAAAATACAATTAATCAAAGAGATTCATGGGCAGTTCTACAATTTCTACTTGTCTTGAAAACATTTTAAACAATGGACGGGGTCGCAGATGAGAAAGGACAAATGGTAGTTTAAGAGGGAAAATGACCGGCTTGTATGTTTCACAGGTGGATGTATTTAACTACAGATAGTATGATGTGGAAAGATTTCATTATTTATGGAGAGTCATGCATTCAGGGATCGCTTGTATTTTCTCCATTCAAGGAAAAAACTAGGCGTATCTCCACAATATGAAACTAACCAATGGAAATGATCATTTCTGCCCAATTGTGTCATATGCCTATGACCATTAACTTCCATTGGATGCACTTTCCCATAGAGGGTATTGACTTTTTTTTTTTTAAACTTTATGTTCTCTTAGCACACAAGGTTTCCTTATGGCTTCTGATTCAAATCCAGGTTGCTTTGCTACAGACTTTACGTTCAATCCAACAACATCATAAATGGCACATGGTACAACTAGGCGGATCTCATGCTTGAACAGAAAAAAAAAAAGTCACAGAACTTCAAGAAAAAAAGGTCTTAAAACATATCACTCAAAACACGACAACGAAAAATAACCACATACCACAAGAGTCAGAAATGGCCCGCTAAAGGTAGATATACAGAATTTAAATCATATAAGAGGGACAATGTCATGGGCACAATGACATAAAGAGAAATAATATTGCAGAAGAAAGAGAAGAATGGGAAGGCCAGCAACCATCAATTTGTTTTAAGTCGCTCCTACCCAAGGAATTTGGTTCCAGGAGGCCCCAGCTGAAGGATTCGGCTGACCAAGCTTTCTCCCTCATTAAGTGGGGGAGGAGCCGTTGGCAGGTGAAGTTTACTGAGTACATCCAAAGCAGCAGTGAAAGAAAGAAGATAAGTAAGCTTGATGTATTCTGTTTTTCCTCCACAGAAACCAGTGTCACCATCTGACCAACAAAGTGGAGTAAGTTTCACACTGCCTTTGGTTCTGCCCCCTCCACTACTCCCAAGGCCTAGTGAACTGAAGCCCAGGTGTATGGTGGAGGGGCAAATGTAGTGGGAAAGCATCTGTTTTGGTAGACCTGTCACTATCCATGTTCATCGCTAGGACGCTCCCCAAAAGATTTACCCCGTGGGAGAAGACCGAGCTGTTAGGAATGCTATAAAAACTCTGGCTCTGTAGAGATGGTTCAGATGAGTTTTCATGGATGTTTCTTGACAGACGTAGAGATTAATATAAAAAAAAAAGGTGGAACCAACTGAGGGTGTGAGAGAAAAAAAGAGACTGGTGTGGAGAAAGAAAAACCAAGGAATGACTCTAAGCATTAGAGAAATTTATGACTGAACCCAGAATTGGTCAGTTGTTGTTTTTTATTTTTTAAGGGATATGGAAAATGGCTTCTGTAATTGGGAAATACAGATAAACCTATTTCCAGTTAAGAATGTTGTTTGATGCTTTGAGATCTGCACCAAATCTCAAAGCTTCAGAACTGGCTGCGTTCTCAAGCAGGAACACTGGGCACAGCAGCAATCAGACTAAGCTAACGGGACTCATGGTCCCCAGGCTTCCTTCCCAGTGTTTCAGGCTTTTACAGGTAATGACAGGACTTAAATACAATTGATTCGTTTCAAAATGTTTTGAAACTTTTCCCCTCTCCCCCGGTGTCATTCTTTTGCCAGTTTTCAGCAGTTGCTATTCATTCTTTGGCACCTTGGGCTAAGGCCAGTTCATATAATAGCAGCTGAACAAATAAGCAAAAGACAGGAAAAGTGCTGGTTTCACTTCAAAATTGCTCAAATGAGCATGGCAGTAGTTAGTCTTGGTCTTCCAATGTTCCTGTAAAGTAAGACTAAGCAAACTGCCATCATAATTCTAAGGCTCCAACTTGCAATTTTGATTGGGGGTGAGGATATGGGGAGTGGTTTGAATCACAAAGGGTCAGTTATTTGGAAATCCTAAGGAAGAGGTTCTTAACCCTTTTTGTATAATGGATCCAGAATAATGTTTTTAAATGCATAAAATAAAACAAACAAGTTATGCCCCATCTACCCAATTTTTTTTTTTAATGCTCACAGATCCCAGGTTAAGAACCCTCATCCAAAGGTAATGTGACTTTGCACCTGGAAGGTTCATGTCCAGCGATTCAGAATTACACCTAGACTTTGGATTTGTTCTTTTTGCACTAAACAGGTATGATTTAAATGTAAATACTTACCACCAGCAAAAACATGAATTTCATGTTAGGAGTCCGGCAACAATTGTGATATTGAATCAACCCATTATGAAAACAATGAACCTTAAAATTTCCATTTGAACCAAAAGTGATAAATGATTACTTGAAACTACAAGGAATTCACAACCAAGCTGACAATTAATGGGCTACTACCTTTGTTATGGTATTCCCAATGTCTTCTTCCAAGCTGGCCCAATACCATTTTTGGTTTCATTTCTGGAATCTCGCTTAGAAGATGTAGGCTTTTTCATGACTGACAAAAAGACTCATTAAAAACTCTTACCCAAGGAACTGAGCACCAGAAGGTCCAACTTCAATCAGACGGCTGGCCAGGCCCTCTCCTTCTACCATGGGAGGCATTGTGGCCAGTCTGTGGCGTTTGACTAGTCGGCAAGTGACTCGTGTTGGAGCAGTACATTTCCGAGGTGGAATAATAATCCTGAGTCCATTATGTCTGCAGCCACGCATAGCACCACCTCGGGCATCCACCATAAAGCTAACCAGGAAACTAAAAATCGAAACACATTAGATGTATTTGCAAAATACCGGGTGTTTTAGGATTCTTCATATACTTTAGCTCTGTTGTTTTAGTATTCTTCATATACTTTATTTCTTCCAAATACCTTCCTTCCTAAATGTGAACAATAAATACCACCTGCTTCTTCCCTTAGATACATAGCAGCCAATATTTCTTTTAATGAATATTCCTATTTTGCACCAATGTCTGTGATCCTGGATGCTTTGTACCAATAAAAGGAATTATACTAATTTGTGTTGGCAATGGTGACATCAAAATGTCAGCTGGGAATAAAAATGTGACTAACTCAAATGAGAAAGAAGTGGAAGGGAGTAATACAAAACAACTTCAGCATACTTCAGTGTATTCTCATTCTGCTGAAAATGAATAGGTCTATTACCAATATAGCCCTGTCTCTTTACATGTAAGTGTGGTTACGTGTTTAAAGACAGCCCCTTTGAAAGACCACGTTTAGACAGGATGTGAGGGTAGTCCACTGGGGACATAAGATCTTTTAGCATTTAACAGGTTTCTGATACTATCTGATTTTCTAAAATTAGATCACGTTCAACTCATCATCTCCTATTAATCAGAATTTCTCGGCTCAACTCAGGGCAAACACAGCCTTATTTGACATCCTCAAATTTTATGAGCATTACTGATAAGTTTTCAAAATCAAGCAGAATGCCAAATTTTGAATTTATTCTATTAATTGGTTCAAATCTAAACCTGCTTTAGGTCACTGCCTTTACTCTCACTTCCTTGATTGAAACCATGATGAGAAAAATAAAACAATTTCAATGTTCATTCTATTATATATTTTAGGCTAATTATGATATTCTTTAAGTAGAGATTCAAGAAAGTTGGGGGCTCATTTAGCTGTCAGGAAGGTTTTCTCATAAAGTAGGCTGAGCTAAGTGACTTATCCCAGCTAATCATTGGCCGATACAGAAACATCCCCATTCTTTTTGCCTTGTTAATATTTCATGAAAAGGTCTGGAATAACAAGTTGTCATTCATGTGGGAAAGAATTTAGTTACTTTTACATGGAGATTTGGAGAGGGAGAGATTCACTAGTCATTATTTCAAGTAACCTACTTTGATATCACCTTATTCTATCCTTAGCTTTTTGCCTCTATCTCTCCGCCATGTGTTTCGCACATCAAGGTCTCTTCTATTTGTTCAGTAACAGCACTTAAACAAGGGTCTTACATATATACATACAGATAAAGTAGCCATCCCTTAAACAACCTGCCCTTTAAAAATACTTCTGATTGCATCTTTAAGAGGTTTGTTTGAAAACAAAAATCAGAATGCAGGTGGTAGGGATATTACAGTTCAACCAGCAGCCTAATGATGGCAGAATCGCAGCAGAATCATCACATCTAGATATATCCATGACAATACTTTAAGCTGAAAGAAATGTCATAAACATAAATTATATGACACAAACACAATACATTTATGTTATCTTTCAGGGCATACCAGAAAAGAATGTTAGCATCCAGTTCATACCGAGATACACAAACAAACCTCATTCCACATGCTGTCAAACAGAAATCCCATTGTTCATTACAAATGGATGAGGAGGCACTGAGTGCCAGTCTGAAGCATGTCATGCATATGAGACCCCATGAAGAAGTGCGGCAGTCCTTCCCACACATGCAGCAGCCAGCCTACCACCTACCATTCATTCATTCATTCATTCCCAGCCCTCTAAATTTTTAGTGTGAGGTGTAAACTGGGGAGTACAATCAATAGCTCAGTCCTGAAGGGATGATGTTTCTTTTCCTTATCAAAAAACAATAAGAAAATGTTGGCCACTTTTCATCTCTCATTATTAGCCCTTAAGCACGAGCCTTACATTATTTTTTTTCCATTTTAATTTTAAAAAGATTCTATGACTCATAACAATGAACGAGAATGATCAAGATTTTAACATGTGTCCATAATTTTCCATTTTCCCCCATCTCTGGTTGTGGTATTTGTGAGGAGATTTGGAATGAAATTAAAATCTTGCATATCCCTGATAATAAAGATTTATTAATATTTCATCCAGCGCATCCTCCATGGCCATACAATGCTGCAGACAATTATGTGATTGCTAAAGCTTTCTCTTGTTCTCATGTTGCAGGACTCATCATCTATGTGACCATTACAGTTGCTGCTGATATTAATTCCCATGATCTGAAATAACTGTTTTGGTGTACTTATAAGCCTCATTCAGTATTGATGCTTTTCTGCGAAACTTGTGATCATAAGTTAATGTATGAGCTAACAGTTGTGCCATACCTAAGTGGAATGTATTGAATGCATTATTCCTTTCTTCTAAATTATCTTCCCTACTAGCCGCTCCATGTTTTTCACTTTTTTTTTCTTTTTTGCTTTTTTTGGAGGGCATTTGGAGTTAAGTGACTTGCCCATGGTCACACGGCTAGTTTTTTGTGTTGAATGTCTGAGGCCGGATTTGAACTCAGGTCCTCCCGACTCCAGGGCCGGTGCTCTATTCACTGCACCACCTAGCCCCTTGTTTTTCACTTTTTAAGGCCCCCACAAGAACATCATCCTTTCTGGAGCCCTTCACTTTCCAGACAAATGAGAAATATATTGAAATAAAATACAACAATCCTGTTCTCTTCAAGATCACCAACAACTCCAGTTGTCAAATCCAGTGGCCTTTTGTCAACCTTCCTTCTTCTTGACCTTTCTGAGGCATGTGTAGTTGACCACTATCTACCTGCCCCTACCCTCTCACAGTCCATGCTTCCCAACACTGCTCTCTCATTATTCTCCCTCTACATCTCTGACTCATCTTCCTGTCCTTTACTGCTTCACCTTCCTCTCCAAAGCTCTGCCCCTCTTTACCCTCTCCCCTTCTGCATCTACACTGCACCTCCTGGCCTTCTTGGCCATCCTCATGGCTTCATTCACCACTCCTGTGCAGCAGCTTCCAAATCTGTCTATCCAATCTTAGCCTCTCACCTGAATACTAATTTCATGCTTCCAACTGTCTTCCGAATATCTTCACATGGATGGGAGCAGGGAAGGGAATAAACTTTCATGAAGTACCTGCCAGGCACTGTGCTAAGGGCTTGCTAAATGTTATCCTATTTGATCCTTATAACAACTTTGCAAGGTAGGTACTGTTGTTATACCCACTTTATAGATGAGGAAACTGAAGCAAACAGGTTAAGTGTCTTGCCCAAGATAACAGTGTCTTAGATAAAAAAGCTCCTAAGGCTGGATTTGAACTTGGATCTTTCCTGCCTCCAATCCATCACCAGCGGATGGCTCAATGTTACCTCAAATCCAAAAGTCCAAAGCTGAACTCATCCTGCTGGTCCCTCTCAATTTCCTTATTTTTTATCCACGGTAGCACTATCTTCCCAGTCCTCAAGGCTCAAAACCTCTCAGGCACCTCCTTGAAAAACAGAAACTCCTTCATTCTTTGTACTCATATCCCCAGCACCTTGCAAAAGCAGCTTGCAAATAGTAGGTTACCGAATAAATGCTTTTTGATTGATCGACTGGGTAATCTGTGTTTCTTTCCTTTCCATCACACTCCACATTTAACCAGCTGCTTTTAAAATCCTGTCCCATCTGCCTTGAGCATTACCTTTCCCATCCCCTCCTCTCCACTCAGACTGCCACTATATTAGTTAAGACCTGCAAGTCCTCTTGACTGGCCTTCTAGAGCTCCTTTAATGACCTGACTCTTGTCCATTTCCTCTCCAATCCAACCTCATCACAGCTCTACATACAGCCATCTTCCCTCTTACATCTCTGTACACTTGAGTATGCCCTGCCTCAGACCTGGCAAGCATGCTTTCCACATCATGGTTGTGGTAGTCCTCTTCCTCTAAGGCTCAATCCAACAGCGACTTCCTCCTTGAAACCTTCCCTGATTCAAATGAAAATAACCTCTCCCTTTGCATTTTTCCTTTGTTCTTATCACATATTATACTACTTCTCACTTATTTGAGCATATTCTGATTTAGGTGTTGTTGCTGTTGTTGAGTCATTTTAGTCATGAATAGCTCTTCATGATGTCATTCTGGGGTTTTCCTGGCAAAGATACTGCAGTGGCTTTCCATTTACTTCTCCAGCTCATTTTACAGATAAAGAAACTGAGGCAAACAGGGTTCAGTGATTTGCCCAGGGCCACACAACTAGTAAGTGTCTGAGATAAGATTTGAACCCAGGAAGATTGATTCAGAGTTCAGTGCTCTACCCATGGTACACCTAGCTGTCCCTCTACTCTGAATACCCTTATAAAATTATGTAATCTCCTTAGAATTTGGACTCTTTCATTTTTTTTCCTTTTAGCTTTGTAATATCTTTATCTAAAAAAGTACCTTACACATAGTGTAAGGTGATACATTTATCATGTATTTTCTGTGGTTGAATTGGCGTAGTTTGTGGTCAGATCTGTTGTAAAGGCTGTGTTTTTGTGGGGTTTGTGTGTGTGTGTGTGTAACATCTATCAATCTATCTATTTATTTATCTATCTATCTGTCTGTCTGTCTGTCTGTCTAGCTAGCTAGCTGCTAAACAATAGGAGAGACTATGAAGTAGAAAGGTATTTGATCTGTAGCAGTAGACTATTCTTTGCTGTTTGAATACTTTATCACAGACATAGAGATGACAAAACACTTCAGAGAACAGGGCTTAACTCAAGAAGTTCCGAGACAGAAAACAGAGGAGCAGCAAAATCCAGTTATTTCCTATTGTTCTCTTAATGTAGGATGCCAGAAGACTTGGAATGAGGGAAATGAAGGGTATGACTCTTAACTTTTCCATCAAGAATGATAAAAATGGATCAAGAAGGACAAAGATCAGGAAATAAAGATAAATCTGTCCAAAGACTAGTGTCCTGAAGGTGGACATAGGACAATAATTCATTCTATTCTTTAGAGTCAAGACGCTTTGTTGAAAAGAAAGGAATAGACAAACGGAAAAGAGCAAAAAAACTTCCGTATGGTTAGTACAAGTATGCTATTACTGAAGGATGATCTCAGTTTGTGCTAAGACAGAGATTACAAGGGCATGATGGAAAGATCACTACACAGGGAATCAGAAGAGAAATAGATTTGTGATTGGTTTGCCTTAACCTTAGGCAAATCACTTCACCAATCTAGGCCTTGGTTTCCCTGTATATAACAAGAGGGTATTGGAATAGATCAACTCAAAGGTCACTTTAGACCTAAGTTTTTTTTAAGATTCTGTGAGGAAGTGGTAAACCTGCCTGTTGAGGGGGTATGACATTTTACGTGTCACTGTATATCCAGGGATATCATTGTTGCTGTTGTTTCAGTCACATCGGACTCTGTGACCCCATTTTGGGATTTTCTTGGCAAAGATACTGGTGCAGTTTGCCATTTCCTGCTCCAGCTCTTTGCACAGATGAGGAAACAGGGTTAAGTGACTTGCCCAGGGTCACACAACTAGGATGTATCTGAGACTAGATTTGAACTCACAAAGGTGAGTCTTCCTGACTCCAGGCCTCGCACTCCTCACCTAGGGGCTCAGGGATATGATACTGCATTAAAATTCAAAACATATAAACAAACAAAAAACAACAACAACAGAGGATAAAGAGTGTGGTTCAGAGAAAGGATATAAGAAAATATACTAAAAAGCCAAATGTATAAATCAAAGAAAAAGGGATAAGCTAGCAAGACCAGAATTCAGGTTTGCCTCTGATGTCTACCACCTGTATGACCTTCAGCAAGACACATCACCTCACTGGGCCTTTCTTTCTTTGTCTGTAAAATGAAGGGGTTGGACCAAAAAAAAAGATCTCCCCCAGTTCTAAATCTTTGATCTTAAGATTCTAAGTAGGCACTATGAAATTAATATATAATGGAAACATTTTATTCAAAAGTAGAGTGAGATAAGAGTGGGTATTAAGAAATAATAAAGAAGGTTACTTATATTTAGTTGTTGATTTAAGAAGCCCATTAAAAGTAAAGAAATTTATTTATTAGATAGACTTTAAAAGGTCATTTAAGTTTTTTTGTTGAAAAAAGAAGAGGGAAATACTAAGCGTCCCTAAACAGATAAGCGGCACATAGTCAAAGAAGTTTTAGAACAAGCAAAATAAACCTGTACAAAGCAACAGGTGAATAGCATAGGGACAATTCTCTCTCATAATGTCAAAGGAAAAGGAAAAGTCTTAAAGAAAGTGAATACTTTGGGAAGTACAGATGTACCTCAGGCGGGTAGGTGGCGCCATAGTGCACAGAGTGCCAGAAAGACTCCTCTTCTTGAGTTCAAAGGTGACCTCAGACACTTACTAGCCGTATGACCCTGGGCAAGTCACTTCACCCTGTTCACATCCGAAGTGAGGCAAAATGTTTTCATCGGGTTGTTTCAGGGATCAACAAATGTATAAATAGGGGATATCAGGGTAAATCTGATTTTTGAGATACTGAAAAATGCCACACTATGGCCCATTTCTCCACTAGAGTGAAGCACCTTCTCTCATCTGGAGCTCCAAATTCCACAGAGTCATAGACTGACGAAAATATTGATAGAAACTAATAATAAAGTTAATGATGATAGTGTCATACTGGACAAATCCCTTAACCACTATGGGCATTAGCCTCCTCATCTATAAAATAAGAATTGGGTTGTACTAGACCAGTTCTGAGGTCCCTTCCAGCGCTGGTTTGAAGAGTCTGTAATTCTTATGTTCAAATCTGTTCTCCAACACTAGCCATGTAATCCTGGGCAAGGCATGCTGTCTGCCTCAGTTTCCTCAAATGTAAAATGGGGATAATAACAGGACCTATATCATAGGTTTGTTGTGAGGATTCCTGGCATGCAGTAGGTGTTTAATAAATGCTTATTACCTCTGTAGTGGCTTCCCTTATGTTTGTGTTGCAAAGTGATTAGGAAATGAGGCCCATAAATACAAGCAAAGATTTGTAGAGATATTCTGAAACCTGACTGGGAAATAGTAGTGTACATGTCGTGGAGATCTGACATGGGTGTGTATATGTGTGGAGAGAGGTGTGGGTGAGTTAGCATGAGTATGTATGAATACAACACTCACGTATATGCACATACACACATAACTTAACCAATCAGACATATTACTCAAAATATTCAAGTATGGTATATTTTATGTCTTATTTCAATAAACCAACTAGCTCTTTACATAAGGTATTGAAATAACATTAGGGTGCCTTCCTAATAGTAATTAAGCTAAGAAAAATTTTTTGAATTATAAATGATTGGTGAAAAGCATATTCTTCTCTGAGATGCACTGGAGGAATATTTAATGGAATCAATGGACCATGATTAATGCCAGAAACACACACATATATATGTATACATATATATACATATGTATGTATATATACACATTTATTTATATATATATATATATATATATATACACACATATATTTACTAATAATTTTGCTGTGTCATCATTAAAACTTTCAACTAAGATGCTCTGCAGAAAACTGGTACTTGGAACATGGTAGATACTTAAGAAACATTTGTCAATTGATTAAACATATTAAGCTATATAGCTGTGAAAGTGGATTGTACAAACAAAAATATAGCACAAAATTAGCTTCAATTCTAAATACTTGACTTACTTTCCAAATGAAATTCAGCAATCATGCAAAATACCAAATCATACTGGAATTTTCATAAATTGTGATGTATTGCAAGTTATCACAATTTGAGAGAAAAATGCAAAAGCAACATGGTGTCATTAAGCAGACCACTCATCTAACTAGTAAATCCCATTGAGCTAAACAGGGTTACATGCTTCAGTTAATGCAGCAAGAGATACGGCCTCCAATCTTCAGAACACTACAACCACCTCCAAAAAATCTGCTAGTTTTTAGGTCTAGGTACTTTTAATTCAGTCAAGACTAGGGTTGGGGATGGGGTTGGAGATGGGGTTGGAGAGGCTGGGTGGGAAAAAGGATTAAGACATTCCGAGTTAGTGACTTGGTGAAAGCATAGGGGGAACGTTTATCAGGTTGCTTCAGTGACCCATAAATGTACAATTAGAAAATAATTGGGGAAAATCTGATTTCTATGATACTGAAGGAAAAAAAAAAACCCATCTCTTTTCTATCCCAAAGGTCTTCCAGATTCTGTGAGTTGAGAGATTGATAAAAATAAGGTACAAGAAACAATGCAATCAAAACTCATTTATCATCAGGTTTTTAATGAGTATAATTTTAATTTCATCGATGCTTGAAAAAAAGTCATAGAAGGGGGCGGCTAGGTGGCGCAGTGAATAGAGCACTGGCCCTGGAGTCAGGAGGACCTGAGTTCAAATTTGACCTCAGACACTTGACACACTTACTGTCCATGTGACTTTGGGCAAGTCACTTAACCCCCAATTGCCCTCCAAAAAGCAAAAAAAAAGGAAAAGAAAAAGAAAAGAAAAAAAGAAAAAAGTCATAGAGTGGTAGAAAAAAGCATTGGTTTTGTAATCAGGAAACCTAGATTCACAGTGAGTCCCCAAATCTCAAAGATACTAATGGATGACCTGGGGCAAGTCACTTCATCTCTAAAAGCTTGGTTTTCTTGTCTGTAGAAAGAGGATAATACTTTCACTGCCAATCTCACAGGATTGTCAGGAGGAAAAAAAGTTTTGTTAACCTTAAGGTGCTATAGAAATAATAACAAAAGGTAGTTCTAGAGATAAATATAATACATTAGAGTATTTGAAACTGGAATATTTAGGTTATCTTTTATTCATGTAGACTATGATGTAATTGTCATGTAACATCTGTGATGCTCCAAAAGGATGAGTATATAAGTGAAAGAATAATTATCTATATAATTGAAGAATAATATCAATCTGACCTTTTTTGCTATCTATCCTTAGTCTTTAGCACAGTACCTAGCATACAGTAAGCACTTAATAAATGCTTTTTGACTAACTTTAAAAAAAAACTCCAATTAAGATGGAAAAATTGATAATTTTCATTAGAACACTAACTGAAAAGTTACTGGGTGCTATAATTTTCTGAAATGGCTCAAGGATATTCTTTCAAATGCATAAAATTTAGAATATAATACAGTAAAGAACATCTCTCTCTTTGTTTCCACTAGAACATGGTGAAAAGCTCTAGGACTGGCTCAGTGCCACCTAAAATTATAGCCCTTTAAGAAGACTTAAAAGTGAGTGAACCAATTTGTAGACCTTGTATAGAAACTCTGTGTTCACCTATAGAGCTCCTTCTCATGCGAGGAACCCAGGAAGTATTGTCACATGGTCTACACTATCTAAAGTACCCTCTTACCTAATTACTAATAGCACTCCCCCCCCCCAAAAAAGTAGCCACCCTTCCTTCTTAAATATATAAGGAGAGTGATGGCTAATGACCCTCTCTTTGGTGAAAAAAAATCTGTTTACCACATATCCCCACACTAAAGCATCCTGAGTAAGGTGAAGATAGGAAGAAATGATCCAAAAGGAAGGAAAAAAATGGGTGACATGTTGGAGAAGGAAATTATGCACAAGTTCACCTGCCGTTGTCACGATCAAGACATGGAGATGAGCGGCTGCAACAGAATAGATACTTTAGCACAGAGAAGGAATGGATAACATGAAATATAAAGAAAGAAATCAGAAGAGAACACAACTAAAATATATTGTATACTGGTGTACACACCATATATATGTACATATACATATATACATGCATATATAGAGATGTAGAGAAGACAGAAACAATGGCTGAGTCATGTAAATATTCAATCGCTACGTAAATGCTGATGGGGTAGAGGCAAAAACCTCATGGTGGCTACCAAATTAAAATTTTCAAATCCATTTATAAATGCATATTATACAAACCATGTAATTAAAGATTGTTTCTGTTAAGGTGTTTTTAAAGATTGTTATATATATATTCTCCCAATTGAAATTACTGCATTTGCTACAACTGACAAAACAATTTGGTAAAATGATCTCTAGAATCTGAATTTGTATTTTACAAAGGAGTTCTATACTGGCACAGACTAGCAACTCATGTATAACTTACAGTCTTAGAGAATTGCCCAGAGCCTTGAAGGGCTTAGTGACTCACTCATAGTTGTCAAACATCTAGGACAAGTCAAAGGCAGATCTGGAACCTAGGTCTTCCCAATGCCAAAGACTTGCCCTCTATCCACTATGCCATGTTGCTTCTCTCTCCAGTGAGAGAGGTTAAAATGATCATGTCATTCCCTAGTACCCCCTACAAAGATTTATGCATAAAAATAATGACATGTCCATAAAACATTCAACAAGTATGACCTCCCATATCACATTTGGGAGTCATTCAGGTTATGATGTGTATATTTGTGCAAACCTTGTTGAGGCAGAGAAGGAATCTCCCCAAAGGGTAAAGATGTTTTGGGTACTTGAAGAAATATAATAAATGCTAAAACTATGCAGGGAACCTGGAATGACTTATAAAAATTATCATGCTATGAATGTTGTTTACCAAATGCTGATATCAAGGCAATCTTTTAAATATTGGGGACCTCATGATTGGTAAAGTTTCCAAAATTTATCAGCACCTTACTGGATTCAGCTGATAACATGAGATCATCAGAAGAACATACGCTGAAAGATGCTCTGATTGTTTTGTTAGGAACTCCTGTCATGGAAGTTCTATTTATCAACTCAAATCAGTAACTGTTCTTTAATATAGAGGCTTCAGAGAGTCTTGGGGGGATGCTGAGAGGTGAAGTGACAAAACTGATAGGTGTCAAAGGTAAGTTTTGAACCGAGATTTCAAGGGCTATTTTCTATCCATTATAACATACTGCCTTAGTGGGGAAATATCAGCATTGACCAATAATGGTGAAGATTGCCATTGTTCATTACGTCTCATATGATATTATTATTAAATACATAAAAAATGTGGTGTTTACCACATTTCTGCCCTTTTTTTTAATGGGAAAAATAAATAGGCGCCTGAGTACTTTGCATATAAATTTAAAAGACATTGTGAAGATAACAAAGGTTTCCATTAGTTTGATTCAGATGAAGGATTCAAGAACTCATAAATCCTCAAAAACATTGGGAACTTGAATCCCCTCAAAGTTTCATCCAGTTAAAAGAATTTAGAGCTGTTCCTTGTATGAGAAGTCTTTTCCCACAGAGCATGCAGAAGATTTGCTTAAGAACATTGGTCAAAAATCCCAGAATAAAGACATGCCCCTAGATATCAGAGTCTAGAAAGCCCTTGATTTTCCAAAAATATTAACCTTCAACACTAAACTCTTATTTTTAAATCCTGGTGAATAGAAATGCACCTTAGACTCAAACAATAGATGTGTTTAGCTTTACAAAATAGGAAAGTTTGGAAAAGCTATTTGTAAAGTTATGTGATTAAACAGAAAATCTGCAATTGATTTTTGTTTTTTCAGTTGCCTGACACTCTGCAACCCTGACCCTACTTGGGGTTTTCTTGGCAAATATATTGGAGTGGTTTGCCATTTCCTTCTCCAGCTCATTTTACAGATGTGGAATATGAGACAAATTTGGGACTTGCCCAGGGTCACACAACTAGTAAGTGTCTGAGACCAGATTTAAACTCACAAATATGAGTCTTCCTGACTCTGGGTCTGGCATTCTATCCACTGCACCACCTAGCTGCCTCCTTTAACTGACCAACTACCATTCATTTGAAGAAAATTTCCCCTTTCGTTTTCTCAAATGAAGAATCATTTTGTACAGTGGATAACCACCACTGTTTTTTCTCCAAATTGAATGTCAAATAGAATATTTTCTTAAATCAAACTTCACTGGAATTCACTGTCTGAACCAAAATCAATGTACACTGTGCATGTTCAGTAACAGGCAAAGTACTGCAATTAAGGTTCAAATTTTCTGGGTTCAACACCCAAGCTTGCCATTAAGTATAACACAATAGTAATGCTGATTGTAATGGAGTAGTAATAATGAAAGCTAGCATTTATAAATGCTTCATGGTTTGCAACATACTTTATCAGCATTATCTCATTTTATCCTCAACAACCAGGTGCTTTATTATCCCCATTTTACAGATGAAGAATCTGAGAGAGACAGCATTAGGTGACTTGGTCACCCTACTAGTAAGAGTAAGAGGCTGGTTTTGAACTCAAGCTTTCCTCTCTCCTGGTCAAGTGTCTCTATCCATTGTTATCACCTACTTGCTTCAAACTTCACCCCTTTGGATCTGTAAGCTGGGAATAATAAAACCTGCCATGCCCATGTAAGAATCAAAATAGACTTTATCCAAAGTGCTTTTAAATAATAAAATACTATTAAGGACCAAATTAGGCTTTATACAAAGTGCTTCTAAATCATAAAATACTATTTAAACATGAGTTATTTATTATTAGCACTACTCAAATATTTTAATTTCTAGGACTCCCAATATATTTTGGGTTTTGGAGGCTTTGTTTTGTTTTGTTTTGCAGAGAAATGAAAGATTTTAGATCAAAAGACAAGTCCAATTGGGTTGTTGAAAAGGAAGATCAAGCTAAAGATTTCATAAGGAAATCATGAATTCTAGTAGTAGAACATAACGGACTTTTTCATGAGTAAGTTAAAGAGGAAATTTGAATTATGTACTTATCTATTTAATATTCATGTTCAAAGTCATCATCTACCAAACTTTGAGTTAAAACTTATTAGAGAAGATGCTTAAGGCATATTTCATTGACCCATACCCTGTGTTCCAATTTTGCTCCTGAAGAATCTGAAGCTTAAATTTAATTCCCCATCTTTTAACATGATAATAATATCAGTCCCATTTCCTTGTTTATTCAGATAAACATTTAATACAAATTAACTAATTGATCAACAAGCATTTATTAAGCACCTACTCTGGGCTAGGCACTGTGCATGGTCCTGAAATAAAAGAATGAAATAATCCTTATTTACAAGAAATTGACACTCCAATGGATGACATAACATTTGTATCTCCATTGGAAATTGGTTGGTTGAATGAAAATAAGTAGCTGAAGATGAACTTCACCTTATATTATTGATCTATTCTTTCAAAGTTTATGGATTTTGATTTTTTGTAATTAAGTTATAGTTAAAAAACACTTAAGTAATAGATGATCTCTTCAGGACCCCTTCTCCCCCCTTAAAGGGATTCTTAAAACCAAAGGCAACTCAACTTTAAGGTTAGGTATTAGCTAAAGCCACTTGGAAGTGCAGTTATTTTCACTCTCTCCTTTACTACCCCTTAGTTTGGATAGAAAATACTGATTTACTCACCCGGAATGAATTGGACTGGAAGAAAGAGCCACATTATCTAAATGATCAGTACCCCAGCTGAGACGATAGGAAGTCCTTTCTCCCTCCTTGGCCAGAGTTGATACCTAGACACAAAGAACAATATTTAACAAAAATTCATATTTTCAGTTAAAAATGAATTATAACTCACATGATTCTAATTAAATTAGCTATATAAATCTAATATTTACATAGCAATATGCAGTAATAATTGGCTAGAAAATTCTTACAGATTGGTGATCCAATAACCAGAATGCAGATAGAGATACTAGGTTCAATTCAACACATACTTATTAAATATTTACTATGAATTAGACTCTGCGACTGACATTGAAGATTGATCTTTGATAACTGATATAGCCCTTACCCTATTAGAATTTATATCCAATTACTGGACCATAAGAAATGTCAAGAGAGATGGTTTTAGAGAAACCTGGCAAGACCTGTATGAACTGATGCAGAATGAAATGAGCAGAACAAGGGGGAAAATGTAACAGTAGTGTAGAGAAAAAAAAATCATTTTGAAAGACTTAAGAACTCTGGCTGATCATAACTCTAGAGTACCAATGCTGAATCATGCTACCCAGAACCTAAGAGATAGGTGATTGGCTCAAGATGGAGAATGACACATACTTTTTTGGATATGCCCAATGTAGGAATTTATTTTGTTTGACTATGCATTTTTGTTACACTGGTTTTCTTCTTCTTCCCCCACATTTGCTAGATTAGGTGGGGAAAAGAGAGGAGGTAGAGTTAGGGTCCAAACAATTTCTTTCAAGAGAAGAAAATTTTTTAAAAAGGCTAGAAGGAATCCCAGACAAGCAGGATACCACTGAAAGTTAGATATTAAATTTATTACTTAAAATAAAAAATAAGTTCTATGTAACATAAATTTGTAGTTTTATGTACAATACTCTCCTCTTGTTTCATAAAGGTATATGGGAGTGGACATTTTATTTAGTGTTAAGTTCAGAATTTTTTAAAAAGGAAAGAAAAAAGAATTCACATTCTCCTGGGGAATAAATGACAACGTACACAGATAAATATAATGTAAAGTCAAAGTGTGATGGCAGGAAAGGAGAGAGACAAAATGTTCTGGGAAAGTTTGAGGAGGGAAGAGAACATTTTTATCTGGGTAGAGTAGAGACAGCTTCAAGGATGAAGCTGAGATGATGAGACAAGGGTGCAAAGGTAGGCTGGAATCAGCATGGGAAGGGTCTCGGATGCCAAGACAAAGAATCAGTGTTTTATTTGGGAAGCAATGGGGAGTTATTAAAATTTCTGAACATAGAAGTGATATAATCATATTTTTTATGTTAGAAGTTTATCTTTGTATGAAGGATGAGTTGGATAGATAGAGAAACAAGGCAGGAAGATCCCTTAGGAGACCACCATAACAGTTCATGTTAAAGGTTATGAGGACCATTTTATGCCTGATGGAAAGGAAGAGACAGATGCAATAGATATTACAGAATTTTATCTCGATTTATTTTTCTCCATTTCATAGAATCATGACAAAACTATATAGGTACAAAATTATCTTTGGAGGTTTATAAAACTAAGACTAGCTCTGTTCTTGGAATTCCAAAGTCAATGACACCTAAACCAACCAAAACCCCATCTTTTACTGACAGCTTTCTCCCATTCCTCTTAATTCTAATGCCTTGCCCCTGCTAATTATTTTCTATTTATACTGTATATAGCTTGCTTTGTACGCACATATTTATTTGCATTGCTGTTTCCCCCATTAGACTATAAGTTTCTTCTTTCTTCCTTCCTTCCTTCCTTCCTTCGCTTTTTGGAGGGGGAAGGGCAGGGCAATTGAGGTTAAGTGACTTGCTGAAGGTCACATGGCTAGTAAGTGTTAAGTGTCTGAGGCCACATTTGAACTCAGGTTTTCCTGATTCCAGGGCAGGTGCTCTATTCACTGCGCCATCTAGCCGCCCCTAGACTTTAAGTTTCTTAATGGTGGAGGCTCTCTTTGGCCTGTTTTTGTATCTCTACTGCTTAGCACAGTGCTTAGCGCTTAACAAATATTTACTGACAGAGTGATCACAGAAGTGGCCAAAAAATATTCTCAATCTCTTATGGCCCCTTTTCCAGAATCTAAAAGTCTAGATTTACGGAGACTTACTCTAATCTAAGCTGATCATTCATTATCTTTATTTGACCAGAAGATGAAGAAGTGAGGATTTTCTCTTACAAGGCAACCAGTGGTTCTCTGTATATTTCATAATAATGCAACATAATTGAACAGGGTTAAGAATTATTTTAGTAGTCTAACATAATCAAAACTCCCTGCTCAGTTGAAAAAATATATGAAAAATGCACATTTTTATAATTTGTATATTTTTAGAACTAGTAAGGACTTTCAAAATCATCTATTGCATTTGATGACATGTCAGAGTCAGTTCAAATCAGCTTGGGAGACTTGACTGTTAAATTTTCAATGTGCACACTAATACTTTGAAAGTCAGCAAATGCTACTTATCAGGAATTGGTTTATTATTTTGCTAACTGTGTAGGTATGAGAAAGTAATAAAGAAAATATTAATAATGCAGATTAAACTTGTCATATATACATCCTCCAACTCCTTTATTTTACAAATGAGAAAACTGTGCAGTAGAGAAATAGAATGACTTATCCAAGGTCAGACTGTTAGTGGCAGAGGTGGGACACGAATCCATCCTTCCTGATAAATCTCTGTTCAAAATTCATAGATATTGGCTTGTTATCTTGCCAAACCAATTTCAGCTAATATATTATTTATAAAATGATTAAAACTCTTCTTCAGTACATTTCTATTAATAAACAACATGCGAACACAGAAACTTACCCCTGAGCAATGAAATAACAAGAAAAAAGGAAACTCCACATACCTGGTGGCTGGGGATCACAACTGTCTCATCAATCATGGCGCTATCCCTCAGGTAGGAGGCATGGCTCAGGGTGTGGGACCTGTCTGAACTGAAGGATCGAAGGCTGGTAGGTTGGCAGGAAGTCATTACCACAAGTCAGCAGCAGTAGCAGTTTTGTAAGGATGAGGTGGTGGGCAGAGCAGGGAGAGTGAAAAAAAGCATGCTATTAATTAGCTGAAAATGCAACTTCCAGGAGGAGCATAAAAAGTGACCGTGGAAGGAAAAAAACTTACAATCGGAACACTAACTTTTGTTTTTTGTTTTTTTTTTTCAGAGAGCTGAACCAAAATATCTCTTGACTAGCTGCTACACTCAATGGAAAAAGTAGGAGAGAATCCAAGTTAAAACTTGGTCTTCGATCAGATTCTTTTTCTACTTAGAAATATTTGAAACCAGGGACTTGGCTTCATTTACTACCCATACGAGGAACACAAAAAATGGGAATCATTCCTCTATGGACTCCTGAAAGAGGTTATAATGCTAATCTCACTGTAATTTAGAGGGAAAAAATCTTAGGACCAAAGTAGTCATTCCTCTGGAGAAAAGGCCAAAGTGAAAGTAAAGTTTCTAATCACGTTTCATTTTCCCAGTTTCATTCTGTCATTCTTTCTGAACCTATGAATGGTCTGAAGTTGGTGCTTGCTCTCCCCTGGAAGGTACACAGTGGTGAATTCTGGCCAGCTGCATGCTTCCTGCGGAAATGGAGTTTTCTTGTGGCTTTCCAGCCATTTAAAAAGAAAAGCCTTGTTCTTTTTGTATGCACTGTTTGTGTTGACCCTGAAAATGCCAGTAGCTGAAGCAATCAGAGACAAAAGAAAACACAAAACTACTTCTGAACTCGGGATCACAGACATAACAACTGCCAGCTCATACTGAAAACAACCAAACACCTATGGATGTGAAGCAAGAATGGGGCTTGACTGCAGAATGGACTTTCAAGATCTGAATAACCAGTGTTTTCCATTTTTAATAAGACTTGAGTTACTGATTGAATGCTGTAATTCATCTGTTCTCTAACATCATGTGTGACCTAATACATTTTAACTAGAAGTGAAAGGAAAATCATATTTTATGCATCTTCAATCATTTTAATAACAGCATGAAAACCTCAGTTTAAAGGTTAGGGGGAAAGGGCATGGATTCACTATAGTTGCACATCTATTTTAGGCAGATGGATAGTATGGAAGGACAGGACCTGCAATTCCACTGATACAGGGAACTCTCAATGAGGGAACTCCCTTTATCAGTGCAGATCAAGAACTGTAATTCATACTCTAAAAGCTTTCTCTGGGGGCAGTGAAAAATTAAGTGATTTGACCACAATTACTCAACCTAGTATGCATCAGAGGAAGGAACAAAGGCAGGATTTTACCTCAGTTCTTCCTGACCCTGAAACAAGATGGTTATACTGACTCACTTTACTTTGACTGAGTGGACATTATTTCATTAATAGCAGTGCTTGGAATTAAGTAATACATGCTACATAGCAACCTTCTTAGAAAGTATGATATCTCACAATGGGAATACTACATCCAAATATGAGTGCCACCTATTTATCTGAACCTTTTTCTAAGGTTTTAACAAACATAGAGTCAACTTACAATTAACAGCATTGCTAAAAGTTTAGCAATAACCAATGATGATCTGAAGTCTCCCTCAATATTTCCCAGCTAGGCTCTGGGTCAATCAGTAAGGATGAACTTGATTTTAAACCTCATTGGAACTTGAGAGTATTGTGACTTGATGGGTATATGAGAAGTTCATGCTAAATCTAACCATAAATAAATCAGGAACTGCTGTTTTATGTTATCTTTCCTTTATTTTTGTTATAATTTTTCCATCCCTCCAGTCATGTCCAACTCTTCATGACCCCATCTGGGGTTTTCCTAGCAGAGAACAACTGGAGGGGCTTGCCATTTCCTTTTCCAGCTCATTTTACATATGAGGAAACTGAGGCAAACAGGGCTAAGTGATCACACAGCCCAGGATCACACAGCTAGTAAGTATCTGAGGTCAAATTTGAATTCAGGTATGCCTTACTCCAGGCTCAGCATTCTATTCACTGTACCACCTAGCTGCTCTTCCTTTATTAACATAGATAATTAATATTTGACTTGTGTGTCAAAAAAAAAATATGAACAATCATTCACATGTACGTATTTAAGTGTGAATAGTGAAATATATTATTTGTGCTGCCAATTGCCATCATTTTAGTAGCAAATAATCAAATTAAAGCACATAAATGTCATCCATTCCTGTCCTTAACATTAAGGAGCAGTTAAAGACCCCATTCTTCATGACTAGCATTGCTTTTCCTTAATATTTTAAGCCAGGAGTGGGGAACCATATTTTTTTTTCAAGTAGTACTGACCCACATAAAAAATTTAATCTAAAGGCACACAGAATATTTAATTTTAGGTATGCTTTTTTTTCCTTGAGAAATATCTCAAAGTCAAACAAATGTTTATTTAAATAATTTAATTTATAATAATTATAATAAAATAATTGAAATAAAATTAATTTTAAAATTAAGAACAGAGAACATATTAACTTCTCTTTATTAATGCTATTAATATTTTAAAATATGACATTTTTGTGTCATATAATAATTTTAATAATAATATTTTAAAGCATATTTTAAAATATATCTATCTTCAATGTCATTTCTAGGTTAGGGATAGAGAGGGGGGAAGCAGTAGGAGTAAAGGAGACATAAATAGAAGAAGAGGAAAGGAGAGGTGAAGACAACTTAGGGAGGGCGTGGGAGGAGAAGACAGACAGAAGACTGAAACAAAAGTGGAAATGAAAGAAGAGGAACTTTCAGAGCTAGGGAGAACAGAGGGAGAGCTATTCAGGAAGAGAAAGAAAGAAAGAGGGGCTGAGGAGGTTTCAGACACAAGTGGTCTCGGCACATTCTCTAGTCTCCAGAGATTCTGTTCTGAATAGGTTTCTGGAGGGCAGCCACAGGAAGTGAATGCCCTAAGACCCTGGGCCAGAGGTTCCCTACTCCTGCTTTAAATATTGAGTCAGTTCACAGAGCATGCAATGTTTTACAACACTTTGCAAGAGGGTGACCGCTTCGTATGCAAGTCACAATTCTTGACATTTAGTTAACAGCCTGATTTGAAAGTAAAAAAAAGATGTATGAGAGAATAAAGGGTCACTGGTCTTCCACATTATATATGTTCATCTAGGTTTTGGACAACCCTGGCTGTATATCTGTTAACACAATGCCTGAAACTGACAATAATGACTAGTAAAGATGTCCCCAATGGTTAAACAATTGAGGAAAATAGCCATCATTGAGCAATTAAGCATTTTTCAAAGAATGTTTTATGCATTAGGACCACATAGAAAATATTTAGGGCAAAAAGTTCTCTCATTTCGCATCTACTACTTCAGCTGTCTATGCAAATAATGCCCTTTTTTTTTCTCATCTACTGTTTAAATTGGGATCATGGTAAAAATGAGTTGCCAGTAAGTCTCCAAGACCATTATATTATGTACTTTATAGAAAGTCTAATATTTCCTCCCTGTACAGTAGTCTTGGATATCAAATTTAATTTCAACCACAAGGTGGTGCTATAAGAATGGTTCTCTAAGGCTCTCTGATAGGATTCTGCCTCTAATCTTATTACAATCACGTCTCTCTAAGTAATATCTTTCTTGAATTTTTAATGTTGGTTTATTAGCTGAATACTTACTTTTGAATACATTAAAAAAAATCCTAATCCTTAAAACCAATCAACAATTCCAGGGTACAAGCCACTTTGTTTGATCAGCAAATGAGCAATGGAGGAGGGTAGCACGATAGCATCCGGGAAGATTATGTTTCATGCCATGTGATACCTACCTGGGTATGGTGCTAATGAAAGCATACCCAACCCCCCAAGATAAAAGACGAATAAAACGGGAAAAAGGGAATGGAAAGGGAAGAGAAATAATGAAAGAGAAAAATGGTTACCTTGCCTAAACACAGTGAAAGAAAGAAAAAAAAACCATGACAACAAGACTATCCTTTTAACTCCTTCTCTGGAGTCCCCAATACATTTAGCATTCAAGAAATTACAGTGTGGGTCTGGAAAGAGACTCTTGCTTTGTTTCTTCCCCTCCTTTATCTTATTGCTATTTGACAGGTGTTCAATTTACACAGACACATCAAACCATTCATTCCCATTTTACAGATGGTTTCAAAATCCATTAGTTTAAATCCATTCTCACCTAAGTACTCTGAAAAGAAAAAAGCAACATATCAATCATTCATTCTTGCAAAGAGCCCAAGGTGAAGGCGCTTTGGTTGTGGGAAGTGGAATTTTCTACTCCATAGGGACAGCAGACCACTGCTGTCTGCTCGTCAGTGGATTTTAAAATCTTAGTTCTTTTTTTTTAAGTAAAAGGATAGATCAGAGGTGTCAAAGTAAAAACTGGGTTAATACCCAATGGTATAACCCAAACTCTGAAAGCACTTAGCTATTTGGAACTGGATTCTGTTACACTATACATAAAGTTCTTGATTAAATGTGATGAACATATACAGAAATATGAAAAAACTTCTAAAAGACCTTGCCCTAAAATCTATAACCCTGAGACTAACATGAGTATTTAGCAATATTCACTGTTCTGTGTGGATGATAATAATAGATTTGCTCTGTTAACAGATAAATTTTTCATCAGTTACAGGGATAATGTTCTTACTTGATATGTCTCAAACCATAATAAACTCCAATTATTTCGGTTGGTATGCCAAGAAATGTCATTTACTCATGCTGATATAGAGATCTTTATTTATACCAGCAGTTCTCAACCTGTGAGTTATGTTCAATTTAAATACATCCTGCATATCAGATACTTACATTACAATTGATAACAGTAGCAAATTTACAGTTATGAAGTAGCAGCGAAAACAATTTTATGGTTGGGGATCACCACAACATGAGGAACTGTATTAAAGGGTCGCAGCCTTAAGGAAGGTTGAGAACCACTGGTCTATACATTTATCCCTCTCTTTTTATATATAAACACATAGACATATATATATCTTCCCATTGGAATATAAAATCTGAGAGGTCACAAGTTTTACCTGGTTCGGGCATTGAGGTTAGGCTCTTCTAGAATTGGTATTCTGGTTTCCCAACTGGGGAAAGCCACTTCCAATTACTAAATTTCCTTCTAGAACTTATTTTTTTCCCCATGATGGTTCCCCTTAAAATATAGTTATATCATCAAAGAAATCATGAAACTAATATAAAGGCAAGGAAATTAAAGCTAACAAATTCCAACATTTAAAAATGGCCAAGGGCCCTCCAAAATCCCCTTTATTTTGCTAAGGGAAAGAGTAACAGAAACTGAGGAAAAGCTTCCAGGCAGCCTATTAGTTGCCAACTTGTCTTATCAGTTATCATAGGAGCACTTGTTTTTGGCATTGTAAATAGGTGTTTTAGGGAAATACCTGTCCGATCGTCCTCCCTCTAAGCTGTATCTCAAATAACTCATTCCATCAAGGAACTGGCTGCTGGGCAGAGAGTCATCTCCTAGTTCTTTCAAATCTTCAGGTCTCAAGTATTCCCCGCCATCTCCTGTCATGGTATCCTCACCTTGAAACAATTAAACAAAAACAGATCTCTTATTTACTGTTGAATGATTAGTCAATAGTACATATGATGAAATGCCAACTGGATTGAGAGTATAAGAATGTAAGGACATTTCTACCAATGCAACACTGCACACCAAGAAAGCAAATATGAACACACACACACACACACAACTTCTCAATAGACCTGTTCCTCTCATTTGATTTCTGTTGGTGCTATCACCATTCATTCCATCTACCACTGCTGATAAGCCAGAGATTATCTTTGTTCTTCCTCCTTTCTCATAGCCAGCAGGTTGCCACGCTCAATCAATTACCCCAGTGTATCATTTCTTACATTTGCAAGGTAGGTGACATTATATCAATTTTACAGTTGAGGACACTGAGCATTACAGAGGTTAAGTGACTTTCTCAGGGCCACACAGCTATTAAGTGTCTGAGGTCACACTGGAAGTCAGGACTTCCTGACTTCACATCCAGCATTTCATCCATTCAAGAATGATAAATTTGATGCTCTGCTACAGGGTGATTTTTTCCAGGGTTCATCAACTGTCTTCAGATTATAGACGGTTATATGGAGAGCTGACCACATGAAGCGTTGTAGCAAATGGAAGTGACCTGAGAGACCAAGTCATCAAAAGCCAAAGGAATTGAAAGACAACCTACTAGTAATTGTCTATATCGACAACTGTAATGATTGATGGATGAAGATCATGGTGTGTTTGATGGAGCTAAGGTGTCTGGAATCACTTAGTCATGCTACTATGTAGATCATCAGTCAATTGCCATAGTCTTCTATGCTAGTAACAGAAGGGACATGAGCCTAATGACTTTAGTTCAGAATCTATTTTAGGAATAATAGTTCTCCTCTAATTGGATAAAAACCAATATTGCTTCTTTTTTCTCTTTTGGGAATGTTTGGGATTAGGAGGTTAGGCAAATTGGGGGAGGTAGTGGTAATGTTCAAAAATTAGTATTCAAATCACCTCCAAAATTAAATTACCCTTCCAAATCTAAAATATTTTCTTTACTATTTTCTACAAAGTAATTCAGATACAAATTTCTACCATGGTGACAACAAATTGATTCTTGTACACTCTATTGAAATTAGTTTCTTACATTACAGGTAGATTTCTTCTCTTCTATTTCCATCTCTATGTTGCTTTCTTTTTTAAAACATCTAAGAGTTTCTTCAAAATGAGACTCTCTCAAAAGCACCCCTTTCTGCTTTTGGCATTCTGCACCATCAGATTCTTTTCCCACAGCTTAGTCACAACTTGGTTTTCCAACCACATCACCCATTACTCCCGAGTCATTCATTTACTTACTATGTTTTAGCCAAACTAGCCTACTCATTATTCAGGAAGTGTGATCCAACTGGTGCTATTCCTTCCTCCCCCACCCAATCAGTTCTTCATGTCTTACCCTTATGTAGCCTTTAAAACCCAATTCAAATGCTACCTCCTCAATGAAACTTTCAGGTTCTTTCCAGCCAGAAATACACCTTTGCTCTGAAATTTTTATTTTTCTCACTGCATTTTGACGTGATACATTTTATGACAGTTATCTGTATACATGTCTCAACTACCATAACATTTTATTCATCCATGTCTGCCCTCCCAACACCTATAATAACAATTTACGATTATAGTGTGACTTATGATTCATAAATTGCTTTATATACAACATCTCATTTGTCCCTACAATGTCCCTGTGAAAAAAACTGAGACTCAGGCTAAATGTCTTTTCCATGATCTCATGGTGAGTAGGTACATAAGGTGGGTTTTAAACCAAGGTGGTCCTGACCAAAGTCCAATCATCTTATGGAACTCCTGTTTATAGCCATTCATAAATCCTCAACAAGGTGTCTACTCAAGGTGGGCAGTTTTCTCCACATCTCATGACTTGCTGTCAGCACTTAAAAGAGCACACAGGAATTCCCTCTCGCTTTAAACAATGACTCACCCACCTTGTCTATCAAATGTACCCATTCTCCACGACATCTTTTGGGATGATTGAGGTGCACTTTTGGCATATGCAGCAGCCTATCCATCTCTCCATTGTCCTTTGGGCAACCTACATGTCTAACTCTCAGGATATTGTTGTATTTTATTATTGAGCATCAAAAGAAAAAAATTATTGACACTCATCCCTTTCAATAACTTTCCCTTTGATTATTAGTAACTCAAAGGACTTTAAAAAAATCACCAAACAAGTCATCTTTAGTCAAACTAATCTTTTACCTTTGTAGAGACACAGGCTAAATTTGCTTTGCTACTCTGGCACTTGGCTGATGTTACAGATAACTCTATGAGACTAATGAGTGAGCACTAGTACTTTATGTCAAGCTGTTCTTTGAAGAAAATGGAATACCAGATATCAAGGAAAGGATTAATCAATTGCCAAATGATAGAGACAATCATCCACATCTCTGCTATTACATTTCCCTTGATAAGCTCGTCATTCAAAAACTCTGCATCTTGTGGGCATAGAACTTTATTAGGCACTGAATGAAAGGGGAAACAAAGATGATATATTTCCCACCTCCTTCGATAGGTGGGAAATAGGTGGGAAAAGAGACAGATATTAAAAAAATCACATATAACAGACTAAAAGCAGCATGGAGAGAGGGAGAGAAAGAGGGAAAAGGAGAGGAAAAGGTGGGAGGAGAGGGAGAGGGAGATGGAGAGGTGGAGGTAGAGGAACAGGGAGAGGGAGAAGAAAAGGTAGAGGGAGAGGGAGAAGAAAAGGTAGAGAGGAAGAAGGAAAGGGAAAAGAGGAAAGAGAGAAGGAAGGGGGAAAGTAAGAGAATGAGAATATGTCTGTGTGTACACACACAGAAGTGTGTACAGAGAGGCATGTCTTTGCATGGGATCCATATTAGACACTCATAATTTGTGACATAATCAGCTTTTTGAGAAAGTCATTTGTGGAAAGCTAGCAATTAACTAAGACTCTATGACATTATTCTCTGAATGTATTTAGAAGTATAGGAAGAGAACTGTCAAATGTTTTTTAAATAAAACATTTGACTTTAGGATCCAATTAAATCCCAATTCACTCCCCTGTTTGTTGTTGAGTCACTTTCCAGCCATGTCTGACTCTTCATGACCCCATTTGGGCTCTTCTTGGCAAAGATACTGGAATGGTTTGCCATTTCTTTCTCTAGATCATTTTACAGATGAGGAAACTGAGGGAAACAGGGTTCAGTGACTTGCCCAGAGTTACACAGCTAGTAAGTGTCTGAGGTCAGATTTGGACTCAGGAAACATCTTCTTGATTCCATGTCCAATACTTTATTCCCTGTGCCCCCAACCTTCCCCTTTACTTCATATTAAGGAAATGTTCCACATAAATTCCATTGTGACACTACTGGGAACATCTCAGAATTCTGTGGAACTGTTTGATGGGGTAGCTATTTGATTCTGAAGTTATTTCCAGTAACTTCAAAAATAAATTAAGTGAGAGAAGTATGTAAATCATTAACCCACATCAGGACAGGATTCCAGCCCCAGCTCTGACTGCCAGTGAATTGTGTGACCTTGGACAAGTCATTTCTTCATCTGTAAAATGAGGAGGTAGGGCTGGATGATCTCTAAGGCCCCTTCCGGCTTTAATACTTTATGGTTTTAGGTGTCACTGTTACACATAATAAAACCATTACAAACGGGTGTTTTGTAACATTTCTCATTTCAGTACAAATCTTGTATAATTTTTGAAACGGGCAAGACACTTAATATTGTAAAAATAGCACTATTAAAATTAGCATTACTATGTGAGATGGAAAGCTGGTTTAAGTCACTCGATAGCAAAGCTGTAAAAAGTCATAAAGGGATCTTTAAGTGTTGGAGAGTGGGGAGACTGAGGATTTCAGGCACTGCTAGCCTCCCTTTCAATATTTCAAATTTATACAATTACTTGCAATTTTCACAGAGTTCCAATCCAGTGACTTAGCAGGAGTCACAAAGACCTAAACTTGTAGATTGGACTCAGACATTTCCTAGTGTGGGACCTGGGACAAGTCAACCCTTTCCATCCTCAGTTTCCTGTAAAAAATGTAAAATCTATAAAATGGGGACAATAATAGAACCCACTTAGCAGGGTTTTGTGAGAATCAAGTGAAATAATGTGGATATTTAACGTGTTTTTCAAATCTATAAAGTTTATAATTATTATTAATGAATATGAAATCATTTTCCATTTTGACCAAAGAAGACTAAAGTAGTGGGCAACATTGTGTTCATTAAGGATATTTCAACATTCAGCACTTATCCTGTCTCTTAGCAACCTGGATTTCCAAGTATCACATTTATGTTTGCTATGTCTTCATGAGTACTTTAACCAATTCCAAGAAAGGTTTCTCTTGCTTTTTTTTCCTTATTGACTTGCTACTTAAAAAATAAGACTTACAGGACAGAAATGCCATCTGAACTTACATTAACTAGGAAGAGCATAATAAATGTTTTTAAAAGCCTATAATAAAATACTTAAATTATAAAGGAAATCACTTATATTGAAAAACAGTTATCAGAACATTTTATAAAACAAGTTCAGAGATCCTGGGTTAAAATCTCTTAGTCTAGAGCAGTGGTTCTCAACCTTCTGAATGCCACGACCCTTTAATACAGTTCCTGATGTTGTGGTGACCCCCAACCACAAAATTATTTTCGTTGCTACTTCATAACTGTAATTTTGGTACTGTTATGAATCATAATGTAATTATCTGATATGCAGGATGTATTTTCATTGTTACAAATTGAACATAACCCACAGGTTGAGAACCACTGGTCTAGATTAAGCATGTTAGAGATGATGAAATCAGGACCCATTTCTAAGAGCCTTTACCATGTACTATGTATGTTCCATTCAAAATATATCTGCACAGACCCATCCTAAATGGTTTTACAATTGGTACTCTGTGCCCATACACAAATTAAACTTGGGCCTACATTTTGTTATCTAGAAAAACACGAGGGGCATAAATGATAACCTTTGAGGCCCTTTCCAGCTCCAAATCTCTGATACTATGATCCTATGAGCACGCTGCATCACAGATAAGTATTTGTTCTCCTCTTTTTCTATTTTGTTTAAAAGCAGTGAGCTGGATAAAGGTTAATTTTGAATTTAAAACCTGTTATGCTTCACTTCCTGGCAAATCACTTTATTTCCCCAGGCCTAAATATTCTCATCAATGTCCAACTGATGGTGCTGTTGGCTTTGTTTGACATTAAGTGACATATAAAGATGAGATGCCTTTACTGCACAAGACTGCCATGGCCGATTCACTGTTATGTGTTACTCACTGAAATGACTATCACAGTTTTTAAAAATCCCCGAGTACAGACACAGAGTTGGGGATGATAGCAGTGTCAGGGGTTCTCATTACTATGCTACTCATGGGGTTAATCTAAGACTATTTTTTGTGCTCCTCTTCTATCTTCTTATCATGCCAGGGATGCTCCCCTTTTCTTTTCTTTTTTTTTTTTTTTAACAATTCAACATTATTATCATTTTTGTTATCTTTAACATTATTCTTCACAATATCTCTCATATATACATATATGTATAAATATATATATGCGTATGTGTGTGTGTATGTGTGTGTATGTGTGTGTGTGTAAATATACATTATATATAGGAAACCAGAGAAACAAAAAAACTATATGTATGTATGTATGTATGTATACACACACATCCCCTTCTGTCCTCTGACACAGCCATCATCTTAGGGCAGCTCCACTTCACTCAGGCCTGGACTATTGCGTTAGCATTCTGGTTGGTCTCCCTGCACCAAGTTTCTCCCCACTCATCCTCCTCTTAGCTGCTAAAATGACCTTCCTAAAGAGTAGGTTACTTCCCTACTCAATAAACTACAGTGACTCCCTATTTCTTCCAAGATTAAATAGCAAATCCTCTGTTTGGCTTTTAAAGATCTTCGTTAAGTGACTCCTTCCTGCCTTTCGAGTCTTCTTATGCTTTACTCCCATCACATACTCTACCATTTGATTCCACATCATAGACATGTGATCCAAACACGACACTCCATTTCCCAACACAGTACCTTTTCACTGGCTGTCTTCCTTGCCTAGAATTCTTCCCCTCCTGGATTCTTTGACTTCCTTCAAGACAAAACTCTTGTTTTCTGCAAGAAGACTTTCCTGGTAGCCCCTACTGCTAAGACCTTCTCTCTGAGATTACCTGCAATTTAGCCAGTATAGAGCTTGTAGATACACCGCTGTGTGTATGTTACCTCTCCCCAGAGAACGTGAACTTCTCGAGTAGGAAAGATTTGGGTGCTTTGGGGTCCATTTTAACTTGGAGTTCAGGAATGAGGAAAAGAATTGCTGAGCATCATCATGATACCAGCTAAAGTTTAAAAAATGTGTGGATTTATGAATTTAATCAGTTCTCAGTAGCATTGTAAAGGGGGTAGGGAGGAAAGGAGGGAAAGAATGACTCTCACAGAAGACATTTTCATCACCTCCACAGTCCTAAGCTGATCTTCTCTCCACCTCTGTGACATGGGCTTCCTGTTTCCTTCTGTCTCTGTATTTCCTTATGTATAGTTCTGTGTGTGCAAGGTCTATATGTGCTATATACACTGCAGTCAAATTCAGGAATGAAAAATATGATTAGATTAAAATATTGTACATATTTCATATGTGTTAGACCTTCCCCTTTTCTTTCATCTTCAAGGTGTCTATATTCTTTTTAAACTCACTGTTCTGGCAAACTGACTTCCACCCCTCCCCCCGATGGCTCTATTTGTTATTACTCTCTCAAAGATCACTAATAATGGTGATGATGATGATGATGGTGATGAGAACTCCTTAAATTTGCAAAGCACTTTACAAACATTCTCACATTTGATCCTGGTAACTCAATGGGTCTAATGCCATTATGCCAAATTTTACAAACGATGAAATTGAGACTGAGAGACATTTATTAAGTGACCACTCCAAGGTCACACAGCTGGTCAGTGTCTGAGACAGTATTTGAACTCATGTCTTCCCAACTCTAAGTTCATTACACTATCCACACAATGTCACTTAGTTGCTAACGGCCTCCTAATTGCCCCAACCCAAAGGTCTTTCCTCAGCGGTCATCCTCTATGTGATGGGTAACATCTGACAAGGTGGACAATGCCTTTCTTCTTGGAAATCTCTCCTCCCTTTCTCTTTAGTGACAATACACCTCTTTCTTGTTTTTCCTGCCTCTGTGACTACTCCTATTTCTCTTCCTTTCATTTTTTTTCTTCCTTCTGAAAATGAGAAAATTACTCAACATCAGTAAGTGGGCATTATTTCATTTCAAGGAAAAATCAAGCTAGTTCCAGTTTTGTAAATTGTTCCTTCTATCTCACTAGTCATTACCCTATTTGCTAATAATAACATATTTTAAAATTCTCTAGATATCTTATGCATTTTCAATCATTTTTAAAAGGAAGGGGTAAATTCTATTGAAGTATTTTTCCCCCTAGGGTAACACATGAAGATATGCCTAATTAACTCTTAGATGCCATTATTAATTATGCTTGAAAATTGATAAATGGTAATAATAATGAAAAATGAGTTATACTTGATTAAAATACTCTTTGCTTAGTCATAAAGTCAGAAAGATCACAAAATAAGAAGGAAAAAGTCCATGAACATATCTCAAATTCTGGGGCAGGAAAGTGAAAAGCAATAATAGGTATTCCTAGCATGTAAAATTATGAAATATTTAATATCAATATTAATACATTAATAATTAT
>CM053583.1:164539490-164564417 GCA_028627135.1 Pseudochirops cupreus
GATTTCAATTTTCTGCATGAAAGAGTTTATTCTCAAAGTAAATCTCTTTCATATATTTGAGTTGTTTTGCAAGAACACATTAATCAGTTTTTAAATTATCCTCTTGAGTCTTGCCCCAAAGCTCCATGCCCATATCTGAATTGCTCTCTGAAACTCTCTACTTGCTCTGTCTTGCAAGGAATTAAAAAATTTGTATCAAATTTAACATCTCTCCAAAATCATACTTTCCCTTCTATTTTCTCTAAAATGAACTTACTATCCTGCCAGTAACCCAGCTCAACACCTTAACACCTTTGTCCCTTGCCTCTCTCAGGCCCCACATCTAATCACTGACTCATAGATTCATAGTTCTGTAAAGGCCCTTGGAGGATACTGGGTTCAATCTTCCCATTTTAGACCTGGAAAAATTGAGGCTGAGCAGGGTACATGCTTTGTATAATACATCTGATAAAGGTCCCAGGTAAGATTTGAACTCGGGTCTTTCTGACTCCATGTGCAGCACTCTATCTGGTATGCCAGATAGTTGCAGGCCAATTATGCCTCTCCAATATTTCTCACATGTATCTCTTCCTTCTAACTTTTTTATTTTTTGAAAATATATAAAAGTTATTCTGGATATTAACATAGAGAGGAGGTGCTTGCTTTCCAGCTCCTTTCTGAATATAATTATTAAATCTTTGTTGACCACCATCCATGTGAATGCAGTTACCTACTCAGTTCTCTTCTGGACATAGTCCAATTTCAATCACACCACCAACTGGAGAAGTCCCACATCATCTAGTGTATCTGTATATGCTAAAATAAGAGGTCCTTTTTTTTTTTTTTGGTCTCAGTGATGAGGAAATGCAACATGGAAACCCAGTTCTCAGGATGATTAGTCACAGGATCAGAGTGATTGTGGCTTCTATCTTCTAAGATCAGGAATTCACACACTCAAACACACAACTTCTACACCCACATGCATTTCAGAATAAACAGATTAGTGTTAGCCACTCAGATTTAAACATTATGCAAGTTGTTTTAAGCAACAAAAAAGAAGGAAAAGAAAGAAAAAACCAAGGAAAGGTTTCACTCCAAGAATTTCATCTAACAGTACCTGAGTCACTAAGTGCTTCTCCATCAGAAAAGTGGCCTCCAGACTGTTTTAAAGCTATGCAACATACAAGTAAAAATAAAGATGGTGCCAAATGACAAAATAAAATCCTACACACCAATCTCCTTTTTGTAATTCTTCTGTCACTGACAAATTAATAGGGATTGATTGCAAAACAATATGTACATGATTCTGTAACAACATATCTTAACATTATTTGATGACTCAATTTCATCTGTTCTTGACTATACACAGTGTCAACAGTTGGTCGGTCCATGGCTTGGTGTTCTTGGCAAAAGCTTGATCCAATTAAATACTTATTAAATGCATCCAAACACAAAAAAATTCAAAAAGGAATGTAATTACATATTATGCATGTTAGTCAACTCTCAAAATTTTATTATGAGAATACCAGAAACCTTACATTAGGGGAAAAACATGTTGATGTCTCTTTATAAAAGCAACTGAAAGAGAGACCAGGTGATTTCCTTTGGGGTATAATGTTTCAAATCTTTATATTTTGCTTACCTATACTAAGCTATGCTGTTTTAAAATTAGAGATCAGCTATTTCTTTTATAAGAATTTCTACCTTCTTCAATCACCCCAACTATTACTTGGATGCTATTTTCCAACAAAAACTGGTAGCAATATTTTTTCTTCCTCAAGAGGACTTGATTTTGAATTTCAACTATCACTGACTCAAGATCAAGTTAAAGTTTAGACTCATGAATCAATGATCTTTATTGGATAACTGCATACTTATATCTTGGTCATAAATATACTCAAAATGTATATAAATGAGAAGTAGAGATTTAAGATTATTCCATTGATACAAATGATATCTTGAGTCCTAAACATTTCAGTGTGCCTCAGAATACAGACAGATTTCAAGACAAAAGACAAATCCTTATTAAGTTATGATGGTATCTTAATATAACTGCTGTTTGATCTCTATTTTTCTATTACCCTCTGCTATATTGAAACTAGAAAAAATAGTAAAGACAACTTAGGGTGAAAATTAAATTATCAGAATGTTCTTGCTTAGAACATTTCACTATATGTAATAGAAATAAACGTATTTTAAAAAAAACAATTTTTTCAAAGACTGGAATGGAAAGGAATGTTGAGGTTCTAACAATCACAATCCCTACACCAATTATTTAGCACAAAAAATATTTATTTTATATCCACGCTATACGAAGTGAACAATATTTTGAAAGAAAGTGCATGGAATACTCACCTTCTTCATCAGAAACATCAAGGACCTCGGTCATTGTCTCAGGTACATTTAACTTGTGTTTCTCAGTAACAGTCTGCAAAGACAGAATTATGAATACTGAAGTTTTGTTTTTGTCAAAAACCATCAAACAGACAAACTTGGAGATCTATCTTCCATAGCTACAGTCCAACAGCCACTGAATCATTCCATCTTTTCTCCATTTCTATTTTGAAGACTCAATTCTCTTCTGTAAAATCTTTCTTGTTCAAAAAATATCATCTCGTCCAGTGAAACTTTACAGAGAAAGAAAGCTATCTTTCTCTGGGTTTCCCTATTTAAGAACATTCTTTAGCACAAATATTCATGGATAGCACATTATGAGAAATTCAATTGATGTTTTAGGACGGTTTAAAAATGAATTAGGTAATGTCTACAGAAGAGTTTTACAAAGTTGCAAGGAACATATGGAATTTATTAAAACTGCCAAACCCTTAGAAATGAAGCTAGGAGCAATGTGAAATGTCTAAACTAAAAAAAGATGTACGTATTTGGACAAAGAATATGATGCATCTCTTTGGGGATTAGGAGATCAACAAAAGAACATCAATCTTTCAAAGTATTTCGCTTCTCTAAGGTTCTGTTAAGATACTCCCTGTCCTGTTATCAATGTATACCATGGTTTTCAAATCCCCTAACTTGAATATTTAAATCTGGAACTTGGGTTTTTCTTAACGAATGGGTGAATAGAAAACTTGTTTTCATGTTGTCTATTACAGTCTGTGATGGCCCAAAGTTTAATAAACCACAGCTCTCAATAACATTTTAAACACCTTTACAAAATGTACATATATATATGAAAATATACAACTGAGGACTGACAGAGAAAAGATAAGTCATAATGATGACTTTGTCACAGCTTATTTCTTCTTTCTTCAACCATCACTTCTCTTTCCTTTTCCTTGTTCTGTCTACGCTGCAAAATTGTCCTGGTTTTGCATGCTATCATAGTTAAAATTCAATAATATACAGTGTGGCATTCCAAAAGCAGGAATCAGAGTCAGGAAGAGACAGGACCAAGTTCCACCACTGGCAGAGAGGGAAGAGATGGAAGGAATAAGCATTTACATTGGTACCTATTATGTGTCATGTACTGTCCTAAGTCCTCTACAAATATAATCTCACTTGACTCTCACAACAGCACCTGGGAGGTAGGTACTATTATAATGCCCACTGTACAGATGAAGAAACTGAGGCAACTTTACCAGGATCACACAGTTAATGTCTGAGTCCACATTTGAACTCAGGTCTTCCTAATTCCAACTCTATCCACTGTGTATGTATATTGACTCTTTGATCATGGACAAATTTCTTAGCCAAACAGTCTTCTGAAAACTCTCCAAGACTGTAAATTTCAGAGCAAACACTGATCTTCACTGAGAAAAGGACTCCCTCACTCTGAGTTTCTGATATGGATGAAATCAGAGATCAGGAATTGAAATGCTTTCATGTATTCAATAGTACATAGCAATATTGCCTGAAAAACCATTGGTGATAAATTCATACAGTTGGGAGCCAGAAATTAAATTAGTGTTATGAAAATTCATTTAAATCAAAAATGAAAATGGATACAGTAACAACTTCTATTTGAGATGCCTCTTAACTGGCAATTTCCATTTCAGGACAACACTATGACTGAAGTGGCATTGGCTGGGAAAGTTTTCACAGATTTGAACAACTGTATTGCTTTGAAAAAACATTACCCCAAAGTGTAAAAAGCTATTAAACGTAGTAAATTCTACATCGTGTTTCCGGCATAGAGAATGAAGCAAGATGTCAGAATCAGTGGTCAAGACTTCTCTGGAGTACAGATATTTTTAGACCAGAAGGTTGTGTGGGAGCATTCATGTCTTCTCAAATCCTACTTCCTTTGCTATTCCCAGAAACTATAAACCCTCCACTCTTTTTGATTGACACTGTGGTGGGGATGGAAGGGGTTGTGAGAACACTCCAACACAGCTATTTCACTAAAAAGCATAGTATATCTCCCTGACTTATCACAAATTATAAACTTCTGGAAAAATATTCAAAATATCCTGCGTCAAAAGAGTTATAAGACTTTTGTGCTATTATGTTTCTATATTATCGATATTTTAAATAATTCATTACAATAGCAAATATAGCACAGTCACCTTTCCTGGTAATTTGTGGAGTACTGATAGCACCACTCATGCTCTGTCCTGTACACTATATGCTGTATTTATAGACTTGGAAACAAATTTGATATAACTCCTCTATTAACTTATAGATTACTGCCCCTCTAATACCAGCTATAGGACCATGGGCAAGTAAACTTAACCTCTATGAGATTCAGGAAACTCTCTAAAGTTTATCTATTCAAATTATATATGAGTTTTGATTTAGATTAGTAGAAAAATTTACCACACTGAATATTCATGAATCGATAACTAGCCTATTATAAGCTCCTTGAGGACAAGAACCATATTTTGTTTATCTTTGTCCATACCTGTCAAGGTATTCCTAGGAAAACTTTACTGATTAAATAAAAATAGTCTAATGAACTAAATATAAGAAAATTACAAAATGGAAATTAAACTAAATGTCAGAGCGCATTGATCAAATAAGATATCATCAGAGTTTTGCACCAAGAGACTTCAATACTTGCAAAACAAGGTGCTATGAATGCCAACCCAGGCTTTTTTTTCTTTACTGAGGAAATGAATGAAATAATCTCTTTGAAAAGCAGAATTGACCACTTTTTTTCTAGATGATTATTAATTTGAGCAAGTTTAAGCATGTCTTAGAAATGAATTACCTAAATTAAATAATTCATTATTATTATTCTTAGATTTATAATAAATGGATGAGTAAGATTCTAAGGCAATTTAGTGCAAATGTTTTTAAGGCACTGGGTTAGGTTATGTGGGAGACACAGAGATGAACAAGGTGTGTTCTGGAGCACCAAGGAGCTCATAGCCTAGTCAGGGATTTAAACAAGACATCTATACAAATAACTATATAGGACGTGATAACATTCACAGTTGGGAGCAATGGTCACAAAGTACATGGAAGCACAGGAAGTAGTCACTTCTTTCATTTGGGGAAATCTTAGAAGTAGTAATGTTTTAATGGAACTTTTGATCCTGAGTAAGATTTTGATGATGCATTACAGCCCACCTTAGTCTTCTAATTGCCTGCTGACCCAATTGAGAAATGCCAAGACAACCCAACATACAAAGGGCTCTGAACAAAGAGTTTGGAGTAAATATCTGGTGGTTTATTGCCTTTATAGTATTCTTTAAAGGCTCAGGAGAATTAAGAATTAAATTAGAAATTCAGGTCATGAACAAATTATGACATCTTTGTTCTCTGTTTTGTTATGAGCTAATGGCCACTCATATGGAGGGATGAGACCCCAAGTTCTGGAAATATTTCCAGAGTTCAACCAACCTCATGAAGGGCAGGCTCCTATCCTTTGAGAACAAATCCAAAGTTAACCATGGAAACAAGTTAGATTATCTGCCTCTCAATTATGATGTTCAAAGATATTAAAGCAGGGGGAATAGAAAATCTCTGTCCTAGATTCCTTGAGAAATAAGAACAATTGACTAGAACAAGTGAGAGATGGGATGGCTTCTACAAACATTTTTGCATTTGCTATCTTCCTTCCCTGAGAACTACACTGCAAATCACCCTGGAGAATGGCAGTACTCTTTCCCTGTCACCCCATTTTTAGCCCTCTGAGGCCTCAGTCAATTATAGAGAATAAATCTTGTTTGAATCCCCAAGTTTTGTGTGTGGGCTCACTTTCTTTTCCTCCCCTACTGGAATGATGATTTACCACATGATCACTCAGAGGGAGAGGCATTTGCCACCACATGTAATAATAAAATGAGTAGGAGACCTTGCTAAGATCTTTTCATATTGAGGAAAAATCCTAGGAATGTGAAGAAATAACCCTAATTCAGATGGAGATGCTGTGAAATGGCAGAGATAATTAGGAGAGAATGTTCCAGGCATGAGGTGTACACAAAGACAGGAGAAAGTACTACAACGTGGGAGAACAGTTAACTAGAAGAGTTTGGCTATAGTATAATCGTGTCAAGATGATGGAAGGAGGGAGAAGGAAGGGAATACACATTTATCAAGTGCTAGCATGAGCCAGGGACTCCATGTGCACACTTTGCAAATATGATCTCATTGGCTATGCTCAACTGACAAGCAACTGATAAACTACTTATACTCCAATGAATCTGGGATTCCTGTGCTGCCAACTGTCTTAAAATCTGCTCCATCTTTATCAGCTTAATTTGGAAATCCTGTATATTAAACAACTAATTATTTACCCAGAACTTAGTAACTTAGAGGTTACTAAGTTACTAAAACCAAACTCCACTTGTTTTGCTTTAAAATGTAAATATTGACATGAAGTTAATAACAAAATAATCTGTTTCTCTTCTAAATGCATTTTTTCTATGGATTTTTTTTTCAAATTTGGCTGCATTTAACATTAAACATGTTAAAATGTCCTACTTTTCAGTTTCTGTTTTCCTCCCCACTATAGCAATCCATTTATCTTTGGCTTTTAATATTCTTCCTATCTGTCATTTCTCAGGTTGTAATAATATTTCACTGGTTCTATAAAACAGAGTTTTTGCATTTGTCCCCAAGATGGACAGGTTAGTTGCTTTGAGTATCTTGCCATTGTCAATAATGCTACATAATACTAGTATTAAGAATATTATCAATAATACTACAATCCACAGTACTATAATATCGAATACTATATATAATATTATAATAATACGATAATACTAGAAATATTTTCCTACAGATGAGGTTTTTCCCTTCAATAATATCCTTAAGTTCTAGCCCTAGGAGAGAGGGATAGCTGAATCAAAGGGTATGAAGAACATTGAGGTGGTTTTTGTGTATTGCCATATTGCCTTTTAAAAACATATTTTCCATCTTTTTTTTTTTTTGGAGGGGGAAGGCAGGGCAATTGGGGTTAAGGGACTTGCCTAAGGTTACATGGCTAGTAAGTGTTAAGTGTCTGAGGCCGCATTTAAACTCAGGTCCTCCTGACTCCAGGGCTGGTGCTCTATTCACTGCACCACCTAGCCGCCCCTCCATCTTTTCAAAAGTAGCAGCAAAGGCCTGGCTGTGTGTTTCCATTGGTATAGGGACCTCCCAGATGAGGAAACATCCTCTTCCAATGCAGATTGATACCTTCTTTGTGACTCAGAGCCTTAGAGAGAGACCTAGAGCCAAGTAAAATTTAATGATTTTTCCAGGGTCACACAGCTTGTATGTATTAGATTAGGGACCTGAATGCAGGTTTTCTTGGTTCCAAGCACAGCCCCATATGCACTCTTTCATTCCATTTCTCATTTCTTTTGAAAAGCCATAAAATTAATTTCCTTAAATAATTCAAGGTTGTCATCAATTCAGGGTGATCTATCAAAATAATAGCCATCAGTTGGGTTTTAAAGGAAACGTTGAACATCCACACGGACTATTGTGTTTTGTCAACGATTTACTTAAATGTTTCAATGACTTGTTTTTTCATTGGTAGGTATTCCCTCCACCCAAGTATTTATGAAGCTGCTAAACACTGGAGATCCCAAGGCAACAGCACAGATCTTATACGTCAAGGAGCTCACAGTCTAATAGGAGAGAAGCACAAATTGCCATTTATGACACAGAGAAAAAAAAAACTTTGATTAGAAGTAATTCGTTATCCTGTGATCGGTCTGGTGATAAGCCTTTCTCAACTGGGCTAGACTGCGTCTTGGAGAATGGATATACAATCCACCACTAGGCCTGGCCTTGATGCCTCTCTAGCTAGGTAGGACCCACATTAGTTTATGTTCTGCTGTCATGGCCTTTGAGAACCCAGGGTAGAACACTGTGCAAAACTCAATAGCAAGTGGCCTAGTCATTCGTGGTACTACATAACCCCTGTGTTCTTGAGGGCTATGTGTATAAAGCCCAAGCCACGAAGAGTCCTGGAAGGACTCTGATGATGGATCCATGATGGATTGCTGGTCTGGTTGAGAAACAAGAGAGACAGCCTAGAAAAGCAGGAATAGCCAACGGGAGTGGCTCAACATTCTTTCAGCATTAACCTACAGTCATTCAGAATCAAAAGCCTCAGATTAATTTTTTTGCTCCATAATTGTGAGCAAATTAAATGGCAAAGTATATAGGCTGTTGAACCTGGAGTTGGGGAGACCCAAGTTCAAATTTGACCCCAGACATTACTAGCTCTTTGACCCAGGGCAAGTCACTTAACCTGAGTCCCCTCAGCTGTAAAACAGAGGCCGTTGTGAGGACAAGGTAAGACAATTTGTGTAAAGAGTTTTGCTAACCTGAAAACACCATATAATATCTCTCATGTATACTAACAACACACTAACTGCCTCTCTCCTGCATTACTGTTAAGAACCTAACAGGTGAGCCTGACTCCTGGCTCTGCCCTCAGCGGAAGCTAGGTGGCGCCATGGTGCATAGAGCATTAGACTTGGACTGAGGAAGACCTGATGGTAAATTCGTCCTCAGACATGCACTAGCTGTGTGATGCTTGGGCAAATCACTTCACCCCGGCCTCATTTTCTTCAATTATTAAGTGGGGACAATAACAGGACCTACCTTTCAGGCTTAAAAGTACCTATTCACAAAGAGTTGCTTTTAGAGTCCTTAGAAAATTCATTGTCTTGTTCAAGTATCTTCCTTAAAATCCTTGTTTACACTACTAATTTGTTTATAAACACTTTAAAAATAAAAATAAATATGATATAAAATATAATGAATATATTTTATATATTAATAAACATATAATATAAAAATAAATATATGGTAAATGTAATAAAATACAAAACATAAAGAAGAAAAATATAAAAATAAAAATCCTTACCCTTGTCTGAAAATAATCACAAATTCTAAAACAATAATGAGGCAATGATGCAATTTTGCTGTAGCATCTGTGTGACCCTCATGGTCCTCCATCATCATGGTCAATATTTATAGTGTTTACAACGTGCCAGACACTGTGCTAACTGTTTTACAATTATTCTCATGGCTGAAGCTAGCCTACCGGCCTTCCCAAGATGGGAAGAGAAGAACCTCAAGAGGTAGACTTAAACTATGAACCCTCCACCAGAGCCAGGAGCCTGAACTGACTATGGTCTTGTCCCACCGTGATTGGGAAGCACCCAGATTAAAGGATAATTTGATTATCGCTCTGTTAGAAGCATAGATAATGACATGAATATTGTGTGTGGGTATAGAATGTAACTTGAATCAGTGGCTCAGTGGATTGAGTGCCAGAACTGAAGTAAGGAAGACTGGAGTTCAATCTGGCTGCAGACACATCAGCTGTGTGACTCTGTGTAAGACACTTACCCCGTTTGCCTCAGTTTCCTTATCTGTAAAATGATCTGGAGAAAGAAATGGGAAGCCACTCTAATAGTATCTTTACCAAGAAAACCCCAAATAGGGTCATGAAGAGTCAGACAGGACTGAAATGACTAAATAATGATACATGCTCTCTTAATTAGATTTAGAGTGTGTTTGTTAATTTTCATTTACCCTTTGGAAATGACGGTAATCGTGCCTAATTTTTGGTTAAGATACTTGGTGATCTAAGCTAGCAAGTAAGCCTGAGAAGTAGTAAGGAATCCCAGAGTTATGTGGGGAACTATGGGACCATTGGAGGTGAAGGACAGGACAAGTGTACAATTGTATTAAGAGTTAATGTGATGCAATAAAGAGCTGCCCACAGAGTCAGCAGACCTATAGAGACCTAAGTTCAACTCTACCTCTGACAGGCGAGGCATCTGACCTTAAAGTGCCTAGCCTAAGCTATTGATTATAAATCACAGAGCAGGCACCAATAAAATTGCACACAAATACATACATGCATTCACACAAGTACGTGGAAAAACACACACACCATCCTCAAATATAAAAACACCTTCATTACAAACAGGACTGCTTTTGGGGAATGTACTTTGTAAACTCAAGAGGGATACAAAAGTTTGAATTCTCATCATTCTTAGTAAAAAGTAGGTTTGATTTTAGGTAACATACTGACAAATTCCAACAAAATCAGCAAAGAGTTAGTTGAATTTCCTACTGAGTGAAGAAAGTAGTGATGAGACAATCCTACCCACAGAAATGAAGGGAAAGCAAAGAGATGAATCCAGCGCTATAGGGGAAGCCCATTCTTCTGTTCCCTCTTTTCTATCTCTTCCAGAATAAGAAAAGTTATGGAAATAAGGAAAGGGAATAATGGTGATTTCCTTTCATCCCTTGCCATTCTGTTTTCAATTATACCTTGATTAGATGCTGAGAGAGGCAGATAAAGCATTGGTCCTCGAGTCAGGAAGACTTGAGTTCAGATACAATCTCAGATACTCCTGAGCTATGTAACTCTGGACAAGTCATTTAAGCTCAGTTTGCCTCTGTTTATTCAACTGTAGAATGGGGTAATAATAGCGCTTCTCCTACAAGCTTGTTATGAGGATCAAATATTTGTTACGAGTGCTTAGCCTAGTTCCTGGTATGCAGGATGCTCTGTAAATGCTTATTCCCTTCCCCAAACCACCCACCATGTCTGCAACTCTAATGCAAGAAGTGATGCTCCTCCAGAAACAGAGATAGACATGCAAGGCAGAGAAGACAAGTTCAGAATTGAATAAGAGCAATTTTAATGTAAGTGGAACCATATTTCTCTCTGGGAGACTACCAGACAACTTGTTTAGAATGCTACTTGATCCAATTTTAAGCATAGTTTCATACATTTCTTTTTAAATAATGTGCTGCAACTGATATCTTCCTTCTAATATCTCTTGGGAACAAGTTGTGTAAGTCATAGTTACATTAGAGTAATAGCTTGTTTTCTCAGAAAACAAGAGGCGCACAGCAAAAGTGGTAGATATTGGACAGCTCCACCCTCACTATTTCCTTCGCCCTCTACCTCCCACCCCCAACTAAAAGACTAAACCCACCATCTAGTGGTGACTCCCTTAACCTACACATATATAATCTGCTTCTCAGAGAATTATTGTGATGTGTCTGGCTAAAATCATTCATACATTCAAATAAATTATTTACCAACAAGCATTTATTAAATAATTACTTTATAATAGATAACAATATACTAGCTAAAGCTTAGCTTGTGAAACTGGAAATCTTGTCAGTGAAGACTTAAAAAATTTTTTATACATTATTTCCAAAATGCCAGTTAAAGCATTGTATATATCCAGAAAATTTAGTGAAAGGATTTCCTAGGAAGAGGAAAGAATAATTCACTGTGACTCAGTATTATTACCCAAGCATCTGTCACGTTAGATACAAAAATCTATTTTTCTATTATGTTTCTTAGGTACACTGTTATCTGAAAAAAAGAATTAAAATTGGACCTTTTTTTAAAGGCAGTTCTTAAATAGGTACAATTTCAGTTCCCCCCCTTTTAAAAATACTGCAGTGCATTTGTCAAAGGTATTAAAGTTTCTTCTTGGGAAACAAACTGTACTATCCTCTCCAATCTAAATTCAGACTTTGTCTTGCAGTTCATTAATAAATCATAGCCCACTCTTAAAATTACACGTCAACCAGTTGGATTCCATCTTCCTCAATGTATATCAACAGGGACTCCGTGTCAGGATGTAAGAGCAAAAATTCCTTTCCTTTTCCTCACATTTCTCAGAAGAACTCAGTGTTCCAAAACTCTGCATGCATCACTCCTCGCTGAGGGCATTTACTAGAAACTTGTTCAAAATTTTCTCTTAGTTTGATTTACGATCCTCCTGTCCCCATGGGCCATTAAATATCTTAGGGCTGTTCTAACTTTTGTAATGCATTGTTAAAAAAAATAAACTGTTATTGTTCTTAAAGTTCAAGTTTCAAGGTTAAAAAAAAAAGAGGTCAATAAACAAATGCAAAGTAGAAAGTAGTTTCAGCTTTTGGTCAGGAGGCCCTTCTTTGGAGGACTTCTTCCCTTCAACTGTACCACAACGGACCTATTACTTCACACACACACACACACACACACACACTTTCTTTCTCTTTCTCTCTCTTTCTCTCTCTCTCTCTCTCTCTCTCTCTCTCTCTCTCTCTCTCTCTCTCTCTCTCTCTCTCATTCTCCCTTGCCCTCCTTTACTCTTTTTAGTCTGTCTCCAGAATGTCAACTACTAGCCCTTGAACTAAATGGATTCAAATGTTAATCGTTGTTCTTTGACCAAGAGACAACAGCTTTATCCAAAATAATCAAAGAGAAAATAAATATTGAGTCTTGAGTTGACAACCTTATCACCCAGTGAAATGCCTGAAATTGGCTTTAAAGTTAATTTAAACTCATATGTGTGTGTGTGTATAAAATGTTTGACAATATGAAGAGAAGCAAAGATTTTTTCATAATCAGTAAAACAAATGTGATCAAATGCATTTGAGCAAAGCTAGCTTTTTTTTTTTGAGGAAAGCCTTTCCTCTCACCTTCCCCCTCCCCCATCCTCCATGCAGTGGTACCTGGCACAGTATCCCCTGCCAAGGAAGAAGATGCTGTTATATGGCAATGCCACTTTACCAACTGTAGATGTCGTACATCAAGAGCACAAGGAAAAAAGGACCAGAGAATAAAAGGCAGATCGAGAAACTAAGTATTAAAACACACTCACACACACTTGCAAAAGCATCATTTTCTCACATTTGTGTGGCTAAAAATTAGTTATGAACTGTTACTACTTGTGTGGGATTTTGTTCTGTGCCTCAATTACTTCCACGTGGGTTCTATAATTTTATTCAAGAAAAGAAAAAGCTCAAACCCCAAAGGGTCTCCAGAATTATAAGTTAAAAAGAAAAAAAAAAAGAAACCAACCCATTCCAATTCCCAATCCCTAGATTCGAGATTCGGTGTGGACTCACCGTTGTGGTGGTGGTGACCTCCTCAGTTACAACCTTCAGCGTATCGACCACAGAGATGTATCCCAGACGTTTAGCAATTGCTAGGGCAGTGTTGCCATTCTGAAGAGAGACAGAGAAAGAGAGGGAGAAGTGAGAGGGAGGACTGTGATGTGAGCCAATGAGATCACCCGTGGCTCTGCATGAGCCAGCATTTCCATCCAAAACAAGGCACAGCTTAGGAAAATCACTGGTTTTTACCATTACATCTGAATCTGTCTTTGTAACTTCTTTAGACTATATTCCCAGTCTCCATGGGAACACAACATGCTTACATCTGCCTGCTATTTCTAATAAAAAAGTATTCTAATGCTTTAACCCTGAAGTTGTCAAGTATCTCTTACAAATAATGTATCATGACCAAAAGAACCCCTGGTAAATTTAAGGAAGAGAAACTTAGCAAGAGGGAAGTTAACTTTTTCATTAGATATTACCACATCTGTTGTAGGTTCGATGTTGCCTCGGGGAATACAGAAAAATCTTTAGATACAGCTGTGCAAGAGCTCACCATGCAAATAACAAAAACAAAGAATAGAGCCTGAACCACAGGGGATTCTATAGCTTAATTGCATAGGTTCATTTCCATTTTAAATGGTTCCTCAGGCAATGGGACTTTGTCTTAAAACTGCAACTGGAACTGAGCGACCTTAAGCAGCTCAAGTGGTTAGAAAGACCAGAAGAGAGATGTGTTCCCACATCTGATAGCCAGCTGTAAGCAAAGAACATTCAAAACGACCCAAGTGAAAGACTTACTCTCCAGAGAGGAGATGATGGAGTCAGTCAAACTGTTCTCCATCAGGCAAAAAAACTCCCACTTAACTCACTAAGTATGACTTCAGTAAAGGCTTTCTTTGGCAGCTCAACTTTGCTAGGAATCTGGTCTGCTTTACAATGATGAAGGGAGATTCAGCTATGGTATGAACCAACCCGGATGGGTTAGAGAGGATGAACCTGCGCAGGGATGGCTAAACTTTGTGTCATGAACCCCTCTGACAGTCTGCTGAAGCCTACAGACCCTCTCTCAAAAGAATTTTTTTTAATTCATAGGAATACAAAGGAAACCATTTATATTAAAATACAGTTATCAAAGAAAACAAAACAACAAAAAACCAGTTCACAGACCACAGATTAAGAATTCCTGATATCAACATAATTTTTTTTCTCTCCTTACCGCAGTAATGGCATTTGGCTTGGCCCCATGCTGAAGAAGCACATTGATGATGTGAGTGTGGCCTTGTTGGGCAGCTTGATGCAGAGGCGTATAGCCATTCTGGTGGTCATGGTCACCAGTTCGAAGAGAGGGGGCAAAAAAAAAAGTATTAGCATTCATTTTGTACTTTGAAAAAATCTTCTTTACGCTGAGACAATTAAGGAGGCTTTATTTCTTCTCAGCAATCCATAATTCTCAGTAGCAACAACCCCCTCATACCGTATGGCCTAGTAAATAAAGTAGAACAGACTGTCTTATTAAACAGTAAGATTCACAGTCTCTAAATATTTGCCCCCAATTGTCAGCAGAGAAGAGAGGGGTGAGCAGAAGTTTATAAGTAGCAAAAGTAATAAGGGAGAATCTTGTGCTGCTTCCTCCCTCTCTCACCCCCCAACCCTGCCGCTTCCACCCCCCATTGCACTCTGGGGGAAAAAAAAAAGTAGAAATTGTTATGTGAAGACCACAGATCATCAAATATCCAGCTGCATTTCTTGCCTTTTCTAATCACTGCCATAAGGTTTAGAACAAATTTTGAGTCTAGTTCCAAAGATTCATGTATTCAATGCCAATGAATAGGGATCTCATACCTAAAGCACTGGTCAAAAAAACCCAAGAGTACATAGTTGAACAATAGTCATTCAAGTGGTAAGGGAATGATGGGCATTTAGTTTGGAATGGTTTTCCAAGGCAATGCTATTTGCAATGTGAAGACTAGACTTTCAGGAAGATGAATGTGCTTCATGTGGCTCCCTTCATACAGCTGGCATTTACGGAATGGCCTTGAAGCCAACCCAGCTCTGATCCAACTCCATAGGCATTCTGGCACTGGGGGGAACAGTCTATTCAGATGTCCACATGTCTTTGTATATTACACTTGATTTAAATAATATCTGAATCCTGGTGGGGTGGTGGTTGATCCTTCAGAAAGCTTCCAAAACTTAGATGTAAGATGGAGGAAGCCAGAAGCAGTAAGTGGTACCCTCAAACGATTATCAGCTTTGCCCATTCTGGACATAAAAGTCTGGGAACAAACACTGTAATAATCAGAATCCTAACCCTACATCCCACTTGGGAAAGCAATGTGGTATAAAGCACTGTCTCTGGAGTCAGAGACCAGAGTTCAAATCCCACCTTTAATGTTGACCGTGTGACCTCAGGCAACTCACTTGATCTCCCTGTGCCTTAGAGACTTCTCAATTGTAAAGTGAGGAATCATCTGACCATAGTTTTAGAGTCAGAAGGGACTTCAGAGTCCACTTGAGTCCAACCCTGTCATTTTACACATGAGGACACTGTAGACCAGAGGGACTAGATGACTTGCCCAGTCACACAGCTAGTCAATTCTAAGGCAAGATTTGAACTCAAGACTTCCTGACTTTTAACTGTGGTGCTCCATCCACTGTGCCACTCTGGTAGTCTCTGAGGCCCTTTCTAGCCCTATAGCCATGATCCTATAATATTGATCTCCTAACCCAATATATATTTCTATTTAGATGCCCTTGTATATATATTTAGCATATATAGGTTCTGATATCCCCAACCTATATTTCTGATATCTTTAAGCTATAAAGCTTAAGATTTTTTAAGACAATTTGTATTTTACTCTTCAGGGGTACAGAGTGGGTAAGGGGAAAAATGGTACTAATTAAAAGATTAGAGAGATGATTTAAAACTGGATGAGACCTTAGTAAGGTCTATATTAAATCTATATTAAATATAGACCACCTAGTTTAACCCCCTCATTTTACAGATGAGAAAGTCTCAGTTAAGTGACTTGCCCAAGGTCATGCAGCTGATGGCCTGGAATCTGAACCCAGGTCCTTTGAGTCCAAATCTATTCATCTGTTCACTATTCCATATTGCATTTCAAAGAATCATGTCAGTAGAGATGGAGATTTCAGACATGCTCTAGTCCATGCTGCTCTGTATCAAATGGTGGTTTGTGGGTGAGGTGAGAGGTAGATTAGAGGTGACAAAAAGGACCTGGTCAGACTGCTTCCTCCGTACACACTCACCCCCAAGAATATCATCACCACGAGACTACTTCTGCTCCTGTATTCAATACTCCTCCTAATCCTCAGGGGCTTTTCCACTCTGACTGGAAGGCAGAAGCCTAGAGCAGAAAACTCCTCCCAAAGCCTCCACTTATACGGGGCTCATCTCAATCAATAAAAATTTATTAAGCACCTACTTGGGACAGTTAGGTGGCCAAGAGTGCTGGACCTGGAATCAGGAAGATTCATTTTCCCGAGTTCGATTCTGGCCCCAGAAACTTACTAGCTGTGTGACCTTGGACAAGTCTCTTGACCCTGTTTGCCTCAGTAACAACACCACCTATCTCCCAGCCAGGGATAGAATGGGTACAGTTCCAGACCTGAAGTCAGGAGGACTCATCTTCTTGAGTTCAAATCCAGACATTTATTAGCTGTGTGACCCTAGGCAAGTCACTTAACTTCATTTGCCTCAGTTTCCCCATATATAAAATGAGCTGGAGAAGGAAATGGCAAATCACTCCAGTATCTGCCAAGAAAACCCCAAACAGGGTCATAGAGAGTCATTCATGACTGAAAAATGACTGAACACAGAATTACCTACTTATGTGCCAGGCACTGTGCTGAGCACTGGGGATGCAAAAAGAACCAAAAGACAGGCCCTGCCCTCAAAAAACTTACAATCTAATGGGGAAGACAATGTGTAAACAAATATATGCAAAGTAAGGTAGATGCAAAATAATGAAAAGAGGAAAGCACCCAAATTAAGAGGGTTTGGAGAACGTGTCCAGTAAAAGATGGGATTTTAGTTGAGACTCAAGGGAAACTCTGCTGGGTTTTAACTTCAAGAACATCATGCTCCTCTGCCAGGCACCGTTACTTCCTATCCCCAATGCCTTTATTGCATTATTTTCCTTTATTGAATTATTTCCCCCATGGGATTATAAGCTCTTTGAGGGCAGGGATTGTCTTTCTTTTTCTTATACGTATCCCCAGTGTTTAGCATAGTGCCTAGCACACAGTAGGAACTTAATAAATGTTGATTGACAATAGATTAGTGACAATTAATATAGCATTTTATTGTCCTATTGGACAATAACTCACATTTGTATGTTTCTTTAAGACTTACAAAGCACTTTTCTCACAATAACCCAGGGAGGTAGCATGGGGGAAAATGATTTATTATATTGTTCGAGATAAAATTATTATAGGGTTTAAATCCAATCTTATTTGATTAAAGGTTGTGCAAACCTAGAATGTCCCTGAGCCCATTAACTCTCTAGGAAAGCTGGAGATTGCTCTAAGGTATTTTGAGTTCCCCCAGGTCCTGGATACACTAAGATGGGGTCACCCTAGGTTGTGTTCTGGTTTCACATAGATTTTCTTCAATGTTTATAGTCATCACAATCTATATCTCAATCTACCTTGTTTTCAAATTGTCCTCATTAACTTTGCTCAACTGTTTATATGTGGTTCATGTGTGGGAACCCTTGTTGAAACCCACATAATGTCAACCTTCCAGGTGTTTGGGGGGAGGAGCCACTCTCCTCCACCAAATGACGAAATATATTTCTTTCTAAAACTATTTCAGATTTTGGGATTTGTTCTTATGAACGACAGAAGGAACGCAAATATAGAAGCTTTAATAGCTTAAAAGGTCCCAAATACTTTGGGGACACTTTGTATAATATTACCTCAATTTTCTAAATACTCATCAGTTAATCCACCAGAGCCTCAGTTTCCTAATCAGTAAAGTGGAAATAATGAAACTTACACCTACTGCTTCACAGAATGTCACAAAATACTTCCTAAACCTTAAAATGCTCTATAAATGAAAGCTTTTATTATAACATTATTATTTAATATTTTAAATTAAATGATTCCCCCAAAGCAATTAGCTCATAAGCATCAGAGCTTACAAGTTCAGGACCCTTTCCACTGAACCACACTGCCTCCCCAGAATTTATCTACAAGCTGTATTAGATTAACATGGCAGATTGAACAAAATCTTTCCTTTTGAAAGTATTTGTGATTATGAATACCTCTACACTAATGTCCTGTCCCAGTGTGAAATGCAGTCATTCACTATGGTAGATGTCTATTTGGTCCTCACATCTCATTTGAAACAAACAGGGATTCATTCTCAAAGTCATGTGCAATTAGCATTGGAACAAGAAAGATAGCATCTCTAACTGATATTCAGTTAAATGTTTCAGTGTTAATCTCCCTTTCTGGAAATGGCTAAGCAGGTTAGGAGATTTGTCTTCAAACTACAGCAGGACCAAAACCAGAAATTTAAGGTCCATGAATGTTTAGGTTTGAAACAAGATGATCCCACTGATAACTATGATGCCTACTTTTTATTTCAGATTTTTCAGAGCAGTTCTGAAATTTCATGGAAAAGTCATTTGCCTAAAGTTTAATGGTTTTTAATATTTTAAGTGTTCCAGTGTTTATTACACTGTGGTCGAAGGTCCTTCAGTATGTCTCAGGGTAAAAAAAATGTCTCATTATTCATTATGTAATCTCTACTACTACGATGTCAGATTTAACCAGTATTCAATTCTATATCTCTGTCTCTGAGTTAGCTGGATGGGAGGGAGGGAGAAGGCGTTTCTAGGTGAGTCATTTTTGTTTTTGTTTTCCAGTTGGCCTGTAACTATAGTTTTGAACCTGGGCATATGTATATGTGCATATATATGTACATGTACATGTACATGTATGTACATATATGGATGCATAAACTTATATATGCATGTATATAAATGCATACACATATAAATGTGTGTATATATGTATATATACATACACACACACACACACACACACACACACACATATATATATATATATATATATATATATATGTAAAATACATACACACATAAACCTGATTCTGCCTCATGCTCATTTGATGGGATGCTATAATTTTCTCAGTTGAGATTCCAATAAAACCAAGACTTTCAAAAATAAAATCAAGTCAAGAAAAAAAAGCAACACCCCTCCCCCCCAAAAAACCCCATAATTCCTTCTTTTGAATAACTCTAGGCATGTTACAGAAAAGACAAGAAGCAGAAATATATTAATCATTCAGAGAATCTGAAAATGCTGGAATGAGTATACATGTATACATCCCTGAAGAACTGTTACTCCATTTGGCACAGGAAGAATGACTCAGTTCATTTGAGAAGATTGTGACATTAACATTTTATTTCTTCCTTCTAATCAAATATTTATTTGAGCAGGTTAGGCTCAGGGACACAGAAGCTGTAATTTAATGTTATTTTTAATCACCCTTCTCCATAACTAAGTGCATAACTAAGTGCATTTCTGAATTTTTTTTTTAAAGTAAGGTGACCTACTTTGTTCCTAAGCCTTCTAACTCAGTAGAACAAAAGTCACCATCAAAGTCACTACTCAGATAAAGTAGGGGGCATGTTAAGAGAAGGTCAGGGGTTCCCCCAAAACACTTCTAAAGTAGCTACTGTGTGGCTTGTTAATAAAACGAATATAATAATGGCTTAAGGTGGGAACAGCTAAGAATTATCATAAGAATTTTCCAGTGACTTGTCCTGTAGAATTTTAAGGGTGCTTAAGAAATAATAGAAGGGCAGCTAGGAGGCCTAGTGACTAGAGCACTGGCTCTGGAGTCAGGAGGAGCTGAGTTTAAATTCGACCTCAAGCACTTAACACTTACTAGCCCTGTGACCTGGGCAAGTCACTTAACCCCAATTGCCCTGCCTTCCCCCCCTCCAAAAAGCAAAGAGAGAGAAAGAGAGAGAGAGAGAGAGAGAGAGAGAGAGAGAGAGAGAGAGAGAGAGAGAGAGAGAGAAATGATAGAGTTGGTTCCTAATTAAAAGTCCACTTTCCCATAAAAACTTTTCCAAAGAATTCAGTAAGGGAATGGGACATCTCCAAGTTGGTGATTACCATAATTTTTTTTGTCTTTCTAGTGAAAAGCCACCAATGAAAAGGGGTACCAAAGCATTTTGCTGATCAAAGACGCTGTTCTTTGAATCCATAATATTCCTTGCTTCAAGTTGGTCAAGTTGCTGAGCACCAACATTCAATTCTATATCTGTGTCTCCAAGATAGTTGGAAGGGAGGGAGAGGGCTGTGTTTCTAGGTAAGTTGTTGTTTTCCAGTTGGCCTGTAAGTACAGGTTTGAGCTTGGGCATAAGTATGTATGTATGTGCACATATATAAATGTGCACAAACAAATAAATATATGCCTTTATATTATGCATATATACTCATTTGTATATACATGTATACATACATATATTCATGCATACATACATACATGCACACTTTTGTCAATGTGCATAGATGTGTCTATATGAGAGTATATGCTTCTTTCTGCTTCTTCCTGCTTCTTCTAATAGGATATATAAAGAAACTGATTTGCAAGAACTGCAGGAGTTAATTACATGCTGAATACGGAATGCAAAAAAAAAATAAATTTATTTACTTGATCTTATATAGCTGGGGTTTGAGGGCGTTCATATGGAAACTTCCACAAAATAGTATACAAATAAATATGTTTTGAGTGAAGAGCTACATAAAGCCTCCTAATTTGTCTCCCTCCTTCAAGCCTTACCACTCCAACCCATCTACCACACTGCAGCCAAAGAAATTCCCCTTAACTACAGATATGACTATGGATTCCTCTACCCAACCAATTCCACGGGCTTCATATTCCCTTTTACATGGTGGTTCTCCAGCTTTTTGGTTCAGGGACCTCTTTGTGCTGTTAAAAATTATTAATGATCCCAAGGAGGTTTCTTTTAAAAATATTGGTTATATCTGGAGATAGTTGTCATATTAAAAATGAAAATATTTTAACATTTTCATCAAAATAATCTTGTCCTAATGGATCCCCTCAAATTGTCTTGGGGATTCCCCATGACCACTGGACCATCATTTCCAGAGTATTCCTCTATAATAGAGTAAAAACTCCTTTTTAGTTTTTAAAGCCGTATACAAATAGGCCTAAATCTCTCTTTCCAGCCTCACTCAACTTCACTCTCTTTCTGCACTCCCGAATTCAATCAAACCTGATTTTTTTTTCTGTTCCACACAGACAGTAATCAACCTCTCATCTCTATGCCTTTCCACTGGCTATTCCCAATTCTCAGAATGCTTGCCACTCCCTCATGGAGTCTTCTTTCTTTAAAATGCTACTCAGACAACATCTTCTGCATCAAGCCTTTCCAGATCCTCCAACTACTTATGCCCTCCCAAACATCCTTAAATTTGCTATATGTTTTTCTTTATTCCTTTTATACCTATGATATACACACACATGTGAGTGTGTGTATGTCTGTATGTATATAGAGAGGAGGGAAAAAGACAGAGATGGAGAGAGGAGAGAGACAGAGAGACAGAGAGAGAGGAAAGAGAGACAGAGAGATATTGTTCAGTTGTTCAGCCATATCTTTGTGATCCTGTACCAGTGGTTCTCAACCTTCCTAATGCTGAGACCCTTTAATACTCATATGTGGGCGTATCTGCATGTGGGTGGACCCGCTTGGAGATGGATAGAGGAGCGGTGTCTCGGTTCCTAAGACCATCAGAAATATGTTTTTTCCGATGGTCTTAGGCGACCCCTGTGAAAGGGTTGCTCGACCCCCAGATTGAGAACTGTTGAGAGTGTAAACCAAAGCAGGCTAATATTGCCCATGGGATTTTCTTGACAAGGATATTGGAGTAGCCTGTCATTTTCTTCTCCAGTAGATTAAGACAAACAAATGTTAAATGACTTGCCCAAGTCACAGAGCTAGGAAGTATCCTAGGCTGGATTTGAACTCAGATCTTTCTGACAACAGGCGTAGCATTCTACTGAGCCACCTAGCTGCCTCAATATGTATGTGCATGTGTGTGCATGCATGTGTGTGTGTGTGTGTGTGTACACACACATATGTGATACACACACATATATTAATGTGTGTGCTTAGTTCTTAGTAAGAGCTTAATCAGTACTTGATCAACTGACCACAAAATTCTGCACAGTGTTAATTAAATTATTGAGGTGTAATTTTTTTTTCCATTTGAGCACACTGAATTGATATGCTTAACTAGTTTTCAACAGGGCTTTTTATATGACAATTTTAAAAATGATTGAGGTTAAAGGGCACCATGACATATCCCATTTAAGGATAGAGTTGCAGTCAAGCAAGCTAGGTTTGAATCTTTCCTCTCAACACTGTGTGACCCTGGAAAAGACATGTTAAGTCCCACGGTCCCAAGGTAACACTTAATAATTAGAATTTGATTTAAAAACAGATAAAAAGTTATGAGGATCAAAAGATAGGTATAAGATGACCTGGAGGGGAAAAATGTATATCCTCCATATCTTAGGGCTCTTATGACGTTCACAAGAGAAAATCTATGTAAAGCACATTGGAAACCTTAAAATACTCTATAAATACCAGTGACCATTGTCAGCTCTGTCTTATACTTCAACTTCTTGCCTAGATTTAATGTATCACTGCTTGCTTGAGTGTATCTATATGACGATTCCTAGTGCCTAGTGTGACACGGCCACTTAAAATGAAAAGGAGGCATCCTAGGTTTCTAAAATGTACTTTCATAAAGGGAAAGGGGGCTTGAAGCAACACAGAATCTGCCACAACTGTTCCCTACTTGGATCTATTTCAGGAAGTTGCTCTACCCCAGAGTTCAATGTTAACTTTTATCCATTATGTTTCTTCCTTAGAGCATTAAGGAGCATCCTAGTTAATGAAAGTTACTGCAATGAAAGGAGGCAATTTGCAAATAGTAATATTTAGAAAGCCATGTTAGAAATGCACAGACCAAAAGTGGAAAAAAAAAATCTCTTCAAATGGCCCAGCGGTAGTGAAGAAGTAAGTGTCATATAATGGAACCATTTATCCCACTATAACGGGGAAGAGAAAGGGACCTCTCCAAGAATTCTACCTTGGTTTTTGCATTGACATTCGCTCCTTGCTTCAGAAGAAAGTTGACCATTTTTACATTTCCATAATGGCAGGCCACAATCAATGGAGTATAGCCAAGCTATAATAAGAAAAGGGAAAAAAAAGGCAACATAAGTACTTTGAATGTTTGACAAGACTTTGGATTCAAGGAAAGCTATCGTCAGTTGTTGCAGGAGAACAGAGAAGTATAAGTTTTCTTTCTCTCTCCAATCTTAAAATGGGTCCTGTAACATGTCCCATTATCATCTTTTGGTTTACCTTAGTCTGAGCATCTTTGTTGGCACCGTGCTTAGTAAGGATTTCAGCAACATTCACTTTATCCTCTTGAGCTGCAAGATGCAAGGATGTCAGTCCACTCTAGAGAACAAAAGAAAATTAGAAATATTAAGCAAGATAGGGGGTTTGGTTTCCCAAATTTAGTGCTTTGGAAAATAAATCTATGAAACTGTTATAGTTATATGCTTGGGAACCTCATAAGCAGAGGATATCCATCAGGTGGAGATGGCTCAACAAGCTGTGGAATATTTTTGTGATGTAATACTATCGTGCTTTAAGACATGACAAGTATGATGCTTTCAGAAAAACCTGGGAAGATTTGCATGAACTGATGCAGAGTGAAGTAAGCAGAACCAGAAGAAGATTGTACACAGTAACAACAATATCGTATGATGATCAGCTGTGAATGACTATTCTAAGTATTGCAATGATCCAAGAACATTCCAAAGGACTTAGAATACAAAATCCATCTCCAGAGAAAGACTTGATGAACTCTGAATGCAGATTAAAGCATTCTTTTTAAAACTTTATTATTATTTTTGTCTTTATTTCTTTCTAACCATGGCTCATATGAAAATGGTTTGCCTGACTGCAATATATAATCTATATCAAATTGCTTGACTTCTCAAGGTGGAGGGAGAGAATTTGGAGATAAACATTTTTGAAAATGAATGTTAAAAAATTTTGTTTACATAAGTGAGAAAAATAATAAAAAATAAGAGAATCTCATATGCAGTATCTCTCTACTCTGAAGTTGAGTGTCTTGATTCGCAAAAAACAACATCTTTAACAAATGAGCATTTTTTCTATGTGCCATTTATGGTATCATTGTGAGGCTTTAAAATAGCTTTGTTAATGAAACTATGAAACAGTCCTCATCTCAAATCCATCTGGTTCTCACTTTATCTATTTATTCACTTAAATAATTAAGAAACAAAACCTGGTTTACATTTTTTAACTACAGGAATAATTAATAAAACAGCCACATCAACATCAATAATTAAACACAATGGCAGGAAATTAGTTTAAAATAATATGTACAAATGCTATAAATTGGAAGTTGTAATGATCAAGACTTTCTAAATCAGTGATGTCAAACTCAAATAGAAATGGGGACCAGTAATCCATACAGAAGGATTCCTATGGGCCGCATACTGACTTAATTTTAAAATATGATGTTATCTATGTTTCATTGTAT
>CM053583.1:164572253-164620358 GCA_028627135.1 Pseudochirops cupreus
GTGAAAACATTTGACAGCATCACTTAGGTTATTTTAGAAATGTCATGGAGATTTAGAACTAGTTGAATGAATATACTGAAAGAATAGCAATTCACTTTCTATAGTTGCTGTGGCCCAGTCTTTGTTGGTGGGCTGTTTTAGGCATATATATATTTCACATATTGTTTCCCTCATTACATTGTAAACCCTTTGAGGGAAGGGACACTCTTTTTTTCCTTTTTGTATCTCCAGGATCTAGCATAGTGCCTGCTGCATAGCAAGAACTTAATAAATGTTTATTAATTTAGTTAAAATTCAAAAGTAAACATTTTAAAACATCAGAAGGATTTTTTGAAGAGAAATGCACCTCCACAGTAACTTACATAAAGTAAAGAGATTTCCGTTTTTTAATAAAACGTTATTTTCAGGGATGTATTTGGACTCATTTACTTTGTTTTGTGAAGATTCTTTTACAGTAAATGCTAATACTGTACATTATAATTTCCTTGCTACATTCAAACTATAGCATGTGAAAGTTGGGAGAAACCTCAGGGACTAGTTATTCTGATACACTCATTTTACAAATGTGGAGGAGACCAAAGCTCAGAAAGATGAAGTAATACGCAAGAATAGCCAAGATCAGATGATTAAATGGGGCCTGGGGAGGAGAGGGGTATAGGAAAGGAAGAACCAAGGATATTTCTGAAGTTGGGAGAAAAGCAGTGTCGTAAATAAAAATAAGAACATGGGGAAGAAAAGCAGCTTTTAGCGCAGAGAGAGATATGTGTCACTGGAAATATCCCTTAGGGAAGTTTGAAATATAGAGGTCAGCCCTGAAGACACAGCTTTGAAAGTCATCTGTTTCAAGGTGACCGCTGAAGCCACCGCAGCAGATGAAATCATTAAGAGAGAGAATTGAGGAAAAGATGACTTTGAGTTTAAAATAAAACCTTAGGACAAGCCTGGATTTATCAAAAACAGGTAACTTATCATAAGTTTTTCCCTTCACTTTTAAGTAAAAAACAACTCAATTTTGTGGGGAAATTGCTGTCCTAAGGCTTAACTAGATCTCTATTTTAATAGCTTGTATCATGTATGTAGAGAAAAATCTCATACTCGTCAGGGAACTTTATTCCTCTTCAAATTCAAAAGAGAATATATTCTTAAGGGATTATTTGGGATCATGCAACCAACAAGTTAATTTGAGGCCATGGGTAGCTGGAGGGCAAAAGGCACTATGGTCTTCATCTAAGTTTCAGTTTACTGCATTTCCCATACAAGTTCTCAGATTAGGGTTATGATCCCCAATAGAATGTAAGGTCCTTGAAGGCAGCCATTCATTTTTGTCTTTGCGTCTTTAACTCCAAATACCTTGTCCATAATCAATGATGTAAAATGGAATTTGAATCATAATCATTCAATCTCTTAAGTTGGTATAAGAAAAATCTTCTCTTGTCAATGACAGCTCTGCCTTTTTCAAAATTGCCTAAATGTCTTTGGGGTTTAAAACTATTAAAAGACATGGAAGAAAAAAAGAATACAGAAAAAAAAATGAAAAATTACCTTCAAACATTTCTAACTAGACCTACATAGAGTTTCATTGTGTTGTCAATGGTTAAACCACCTATTATTTCTGATCACAATTCAACCCAATATCTTTGGACCAATTTATATGACCTACAAAGTAAACCCATTGACACTGTTGACTACAGCGGACCTCTCACCTTGGCAGTGGCATGAGGAGATGCACCTTTCTCCAGTAACAGCAGCGCCACCTTCTGGTTGTCATAATGAGCAGCAACATGGAGTGGGGTAAGGCCGTTCTGTAAAGGGTGTTTTTTAAGGGTGAGTATTAAAAAAAACGGTTGTTAGCTGACTGAAGCTGCCAGGAGTTATTAAGAAAAATAAAATTGATGCTGATTAAGTCCATGTTAATTGATTAACCAAAGGACACAGTGAACTAAAGAAAAGAACAGTGAACAACTACAAAATTATTTTTTTATTAGAAACTTCATCTGAAACCAAAAATAGATGCAATGAAGCACATTGTACCTTTCTGAGAAGCAACTAAAGAAACCAACAGATGCTGTTTTTTATTATGAACCAAAAAAATTAAAATGTGAAGCTGGAACCGCCAAGATTTCTGTCATCTTGCAGCCTTGGCAAAAATAAGACTTCTCCCTCCACTGCCAGTCCATTTACAATTTCACAATTTTGTTTTGAATTTGTTTGATTTAAAAAAAAATAACTTGAATGGTCTACAATAAAAAGTCCATAACATTGGCATGAATTGTCAAAGTGAATCAATAGATGGAGACACTGCTGTATGGGCAGATATTATAAATTGACTTCTCTGTCTCAATGTGGACAGACAGAAATAATTCTTTATCATAGCTTTTCTTCTACATTTAATCTGCTGCATGTTTAGAGCATAAATGACCTTTAATCACAAGACAGTCAAAGGACCTCTAGACTTCTCATTCTTCCAATATATCCCATGCCAAACAGTTTTACCTTGCCAGCGGAATCCGGGGAAGCGCGACGTTGAAAGAGCAATTTTGCCACGTCCAGGCTTCCATATTTGGCAGCTACATGCAGTGGTGTAAATCCCTTCTGAAAATGTGAAAGGGCAGAGGTGAGAGGGGAGGAAATGGAATTGCTACATCAGTGACTTCTGGACAAGTCATTAAAAAAATTAACCTGACACAAATGATGAATGTAAAATGCATTCAGGAAAAGAAAGGTAAACATTATTTCCATTACCAATAAAGAAGGACTAACAGGAAAAAAGTTTTAACACTGAAATATGAAGATAAATTTGGGTTGGAAAGAAAAATACACGTTTAGGAATAAATGTAGAAAACTAAATTTTGACTTGATGCTGGTATACTGCAACAGACCAATATTTGTGTCAGAATATGACATGTATTGAATGTTTACTGTGTGCAAAGCATGGGATGTAAATAAGAATAATATCTAGCATTTATACACTTTATGTTTATGTACTTTACGGTTTGCAAAGCATTCTACACATATTATTTCATTTCTGACCCTGATCCTAAGAGGTAGTTGTTAATATTATCTCTGTTTTAACATTGCAGAAACTGAGGCTGAGAGATTAAATTACTTTCCCAGAGTCAGTAGAACCTTTTCTTTTTTTGAGGACGAAAAGCAAGGAAATTGGGGTTAAGTGACTTGCCCAAGATCACACAGCTAGTAAGCATGGCAAGAGTAGAACCTTCTTGAGAACAAATATATTAAAAAGAAAGAGAGGCCATATCTTGCCATAACTATTAAGTATTTTATCTTGTTTACCTATATACATATAATTAGTACAGATGAAATAAAACTATACTTATCTTTTTCCTGACTCATGAATCCAAAAGGATTGTGTTCATGGCCGCTTAGCCTCATTCCTTTTCCCTTTTATAGCCACCATTTCTTTACTTTTTTCATTAGGGATTTCTCAAGTCAAGGTTTTATATTTTTAGTGGCAAGGGCAGGGAATATTTTAATTATTTATCATGTTGCTGATTTATATTTTCAGGGGATATGAGTGGTGAAATTGTCTACAGAACAACATGACAAAAATATCCAGCATCAGCAACATCCCCCATTCTGCCTGATTGATTTTCCTCCTTTCCAGAAGAACAGTACTATATTTACAAGCTGATTCCTTCATAAAATACATTCAACTTCTGTCAAAATACAGGGTTAATTAAGGCTAGTCTGTTGACCATAGTGAAATCTTGAAAAGATTTTTTAAACCTACTTTCAACTTAATGGTAAATAGCCTTCACTAAACACATGTTTATCCATATCCATATACCATATTTTTATGATTCTAATCAGTAGCGACCCACTATAATGAGCATCATGTTTCAAGGTAGCCTAAGATAGTAACTGTGTCCCACAATCTGAAACCATCATTCTGAAGTTGCAGCGAACTAATATCAAGACAGTCCGGTGGTCATACCAATCAAACTACCAAAGAATTACTTTGCAGAGCTAGAAAAAAATAATAACAAAATTCATCTTGAAGAACAAAACGTCAAGAACATTCAAGAGAATCGATGAAATATATATCAAGAAGTTAGCCTAGTAGCACCAGATTTCAAACTATATTACAAAGTGAAAATCATGAAATCAATTTAGTACTGTATAAGAAATAAAGTCATAGGGGCCGCTAGGTGGTGCATTAGTGGAGGCAGGAGGACCTGAGCTCAGATCTGACCTTAGATATTTAACACTTACTGTGACCTCGGACAAGTTACTTAACCCCAAATGCCCAGATCTCTCCCCTCCAAAAAGCCAAAAAGGAAAAAAAAAGAAAAAAGTCATAGATCAGTGGAGTAGATTAGGCACATTATACAGAATTATAAAGGACCATAGTAATCTAGTGTTTGATAAATCCAAAGATCCAAGTTTTGGGGTTAAGAACTCATCATTTGACAAAAATTGCTGGGATAATTGGAAAGAAGGTTGACATAAAGTAGGCACAGACCAACATTTCATTCTGTATACCAAATAAGGTCAAAATGGATAAATGATTAAGATATAAAAGGGTAATATCATAAGTAGGGGAGCATGGAAAAATGACTTTGGATCTATGGATAAGGGAAGAATTTATGATCAAATGAGAGGCAGAGAGGATTATGGGAAATAAAATAAATAAGTTAGATTACATGAAATTTAAAAGCATCTGCACAAATAAAACAAATGCCAACAAAATTAGAAGGAATACAGGAAACTGAGTGGGAAAAATTTACAGCAAATTCCTCTGAAAAAGTTTCATTTCTGAAACTGAGCCAAATTTATAAAAAATAAGAGCCATTCCCCAATTGATAAATGGTCAAAGGATATGAACAGGTAGTTTTTAGAAGAAGAAATCAAAGCTTTGTAATATATAATAGTCACATGAAAAAATGTTCTAAATCACTACTGATTACAAGATTGGCAAACTAATGGAAAAGGAAAATGACAAATGCTAGAGAGGATCTGGGCAAAAAGGGACACTAATGCCTTATTGATAGAGTTGTGAACTAGTGCAACCATGCTAGAGAACAATTTGGAACTATTCCCAAAGACCTATAAAACTATGTATCTCTTTGGCCCAGCAATACAACAACTAGGTTTGTATCCCAAAGAAATCAGAGAAAAGAAAAAAGAACCTGTTTGTACAAATTAATTATAGTAGCTCTTTTTTGTGGGGGCAAAGAATTGAAAATCAAGGGGATTCCCCTCAAAAGGGAACAAGTCATGGTATATGATTGTGATGGAATACTATTATGCTATAAGAAATGATAAGCAGAATGGTTTCAGAATAACTTGGGAAGAAATATATGAATTCATGCAAAGTAAAGTGAGCAGAAGCAGAAGCACATTGTACAGAGTCACAGCAATATTGTAATGAAGATAACTGTGAAAGACTTAGCTCATCTGATCAAGACAATGATCTAAAAGTGCTTTGTGAATCTTAAAGTGGTATACAAACACTAACTATTATTATGTTAGAATTCCAAACTTTAAAAAATGCACAAAGTAGAGAATTAATTGGTTTCTATACCCTGAAATCATGAATTTGAGGATTTTTTACTGTCGAATTTGCCATGTATTTAAAAAGCAACATCTACTGTGGAACAGTATAGGCTATCTTGACTATCCAGAAGAAGGGGAAAAAATGAGACCAAATTTCTTGAATGGGGGATTATAAAGACAAGATCTGAGAAATAGTATTGAATCAGGATGGCAAACTGTTAGGTGAGACTATAACTTGTTTTACATAAGGGGCTGCTGGTAAAATACAATATTTAGCATGTGAATAGGACTGTATATAATATCCATCCTTAATCACTAAGGTTACAATTTAGTATATTGGGGAAATTTATACTTGAGGTACTTGCATGACAAAGGAACACATCTCTAATTTCATAACAGAAATTAATAGAGTGCTCTAGGATTGACTTTATAAAAATATGTCATTGCCAACTTTATTGAAACAATATACAACATGTCTTTTTGTTGCTTTGGGAATTTTAGTATATCCAGAACATAATCTGAACAGTGATGTGGCTCCCATAGCACCTATCTGTTCTTTCACAACTGAGCTGAATCCCTTATCACTCAGGATGACTTCCCAATGCCATGAATCTTTTTTTTATATACATATCTACATCTTTTTAAATTTATTTTTGCAGGAGAGAAGGCAGGGCAATTGGGATTAAGTGCTGACCAAGGTCACATGGCTAGTTAAGTGTTAAGTGTCTGAAGGCATATTTGAACTCAGGTCCTCTTGACTCCAAGGCCAGTGCTCTATTCACTGTGCCATGCAGCTGCCCCACCAGTGACATGAATCTTACTGAAAGATTGTGACAATCTGTGATTTAAGGTTAGGGATATATGTACCCAAGAAATAACACCGCCATTATTTCAAGTAGAACTAAATCCAGTATCTTCTACCAAATAACACATGAGTTCAGCACTTTTATTGAATGTATTAGCTTATCCCCAACACTAACAAGTATTTCCCATTTGCTCTTTTTCTTGACTTAGGGGGGGAAGGGAAATATGACATTTCACCTTTATTTTTTTTCAAATAATGAAGCTAAATTACGAATTTTAGACCAAGTTTATGTCCGCTTTATTGCAGTAGTAGAAGGAGCCCATAACTTATTTCTCTATATTGTTGCAACTACTCTATCCACTTACCTTAATCTTTTTAAATTAAACTTTATTTCCTCAATGAATAAAAACGGATTCTCTCCCTCACACCACTCACCGCCATAGAAAAGAAAAAAAAAAAGGACTTCTAACAAATACACAGAGTCAAGGAAAACGAATTCCCATCTCGGCCACGTCCAAAACATCTATGCCTAATTCTGGACTCCATCAACGATCTGTCAGGAGCTGTCCTTACCTTAGTAGCTAAAGAATGAGCTGCTCCTGCTTCCAGAAGTACCGATGCCACATCTACCTGGCCTTCCCTAGCTGAGATGTGCAGGGGCGTGTATCCATTTTTAGTGGCTGCATCTGGGTGAGCCATATGTTGTAGAAGCAGCTGGACTATTTCTGTCTTACCCAGGCGAGAAGCAATGTGCAAGGGAGTCTGTTCCTCCTACAACTCAAGTCAAGCAAAAAGTTAGAGCCGGAAGGACTCACTAATGAATGACATACTCCAAACCAACTGCCCCTGGAGCAATGTCCCCTGGCAATTATTATTATTATTATTATTATTATTCATTTTTATAGTATTTTAAGTTTTACAAAGCAATTTGCAAGGATTATCTCACTAACCTTTGAGATAGGTGTAAATATTATCCCCATTTTACTTACAAGGAAGCTGTATCTGAGAAAAGTTAAGTGACTTGCCCAGAGTCACATATCTACTAGGTAAATGAGACAGGATTTGAACTCAGGTCTTCTTGATTGCTAATCCCACATTCTTTCCACTGGTGCCACCTAGTATTTTTACAGCACTAAGGCAATGCATTGTTAACCGGTATTGTGGACAAGTACATATTTCCGTGAATTTCACCACTTACTATTTTCATTTCTATTCATCTCCCCTTTCAGCCTAGCTAAGGTAAAAGATGCTTCAATATTCACTTTATTTAAATAGAAATCAACTTTAAAAATTAATTTAAAAAATTTTTTGTCGTTTTTTTTTTTTTTTGCTTCCAGAAGAGGACAGGACAAAGTATCCATGCAAGGACAAAGATAAAGATAATTCAAAAGAGAGACCATTTCTCAAGATATATACAGTGTTAGCTGTTTATCAAAGATAAGCAACGGGCCTGGCTCTTGAATTGGCATCCTATTATTCCCGTTGACTGAAAATTCTGAAGGCAGTTAATCAAAAATCATGGGGAAGGACCAGCAAGGTATTCACTAAGAAAGTTCTATTAATGTAGACCTGAAACTGTTTTGTCATTTATAGTCTTAGACACTATAACTGAACTGAGTAGTTCCAAGACATGCCTATTACCATCGCACAGAACCATAAGTACATGCTGGAAATGAGGCTTGCACCAAAGACTTCTTGACCCAGAAATTGAATTTCTATGTATTTATACCATGCTATGTTATATAGGTTACATACGTAATATGTATGACATAAATGTAATATATGTATATAATAAATATAACATGTGTAATTAATATATATATTTTAAATGGAACAGAAACAATACAAATCCCACTTCAGAAATGAAAAAAAATTAATAAATTCAGGTCTTAATTTGCAAAACATTTCCTTTGTAACAGCCCTTTGAGATAGGTAGCAAATTCCCATTTTACAGGAAAAAAAACCCAAAGCTAAGGTGTACTTGGAGCTAGTAAGTGGTATTTGGTGTAATTGAACCTGGACAGCATCTAAAATATTCTAGATTTGACTGACTCAGATCTAGAGTATTTTTCCACAGTCTCAGAAACAAGGGAACCTAAATGTATAAAACCACAAATGGCCAAAAGGATAAAATGTATTCTATAAAACAGGAGGTAAAGTAGATAGCAGGGTGGAGAATGCAAAAAGTTAGAGTAGTGATTTTATAAGGAACTGATAGGCAAAGTTATGAAAACTTGCTTGGCTTTGTTTGATACTGGGAAAAGCACAGATAAATAGAGTTCTATGGATATCAGTATATGTTGATGTAGAGTACCATTTTTAGTAAAAAAAAAAAAAAACCAAGGATAAAAGACATCATAGATGCACAAATACTTTGGAAAAAATGAAATATAAAAGTCTTCTTTTTGGTCCTCATCATATTCCATCTCCCATTTTGGGGCCTTTGCACAGGTCAGCCTAGTTCTGGAAAACCCTCCCTGCTTACTCATGCTTGATAGAGTCATATCATCCTTTAAGAACGACTTAAGCCCATGAACGATCTCTCTATGAAGCCTTTCTCAAGTCTCACTATTGCCACTGCCTTCCCTGCAATTACTTTGGGTGTGGGAGTTTGGAACGGCACAGGGATATATACATATATTTTTATTTATTCACTTTATATTCATATATATTTATATAGACTTGTTAGACTTATACAGACTATATAGACTTGCTTTATATAGACTTATTAGAGTGTAAGCTCCTTGAGAGCAGGGATTTATTTTCTTTTTTGTGATTGTATCTCTGGCAACAAGTATTGTAACAGGTATATAGTAGTTGCTTAGTATATATACTTTTTGATGGTTGACTGATATAAAATGATATTCTATCATGAAACTGCCACATCATTCTCTCTGTCAGAGCATAAGACCCTTCCTTAGATGGAGAAAACTCTACATGACAGTCGAAAAAGTAGCCTAGAAACCTACCCTGGCTCGGGCATCCACAAGAGCACCATTTCTTAGAAGGCAACGGACTACTTCCACCTGCCCAGCCCGGGCTGCCATATGTAGCGCAGTCTCTCCACGCTGCCAGGAAACAAAGAGTCTTGAATCACAAATAAACCTACTCCTCTTGACGGTCATACATAAAAATGTCCATGGTACTGCAATGCAGGAACATGTCAATGAACTGGAGAAGATCTAGGTGGAAAGACTAAAGGAATTGGGATCACTCTGGGGAAAAGAAAGGTTTGGGGTCAATTAAAAGCAATTTACAAATTCATCAAACATATTATACTCTCCTTCACCTTCTCTTATGGATTGAACAAGGAAAAACATCTAAAGCCAGTGTTTCCTGACATAGTTTCAATGTGTAACATACTTGTAAACTCACCTGAGTATTCAAGGTCCAGGATACACAGGGCAGGGGTGGTGGGGTGGTGGAATGGTTTGCCAGAAAGGCAAGGAAGCAGGATAGTTAACTTCAAAATTCAACATAAACATATTCTCTAGTGAAATTATCTTTGTCATAGCACCATAAAGCAGTTTCTTAACCTGGAATCCATAAACTTGTGTGTACATTTATTATTTTGGTAACAATATTTCAATTGATTTCCTCTATAATCCTATTTTATTTTGCACATTTTAATTCAAGTTTTCTTTCCTAAGTAGTCTCTCCTTTTGTATTTGAGAATATTTTGAGGTTTGGCATAATTTATATTAGAAAGTAGTCACCCTAATATTAATGGTTATGTTTACTCATATATAGTTCTTTGAAGAGACATCCTAGCTTTTGGCTTCAGGTCAGAGACAGAGAAGTTAAGGATGGATTGTTAGGAGATTCACTGTGTCAAGGAAACATCCACCAGGGATTAGGTAGGCCCAGGTCATCAGAGCCTGCCTACACCACTTTTGCGATGCAATGGTGTGCTATGTTTGGAAAGCTGACTTAAGCTGCAGCTTGAGGGATTAGATCTAAGCAAAAACATTAGATCTAAGGGAGAACTTATTATTGGCAATCGTGTTATTCTTTGCAAGGGATTATAATATCTGACCATCTTTTAAAACACGAAAAGCTGTATAGCCCTGAATGAAGGCAGGGGGATGGACTAGATGGCCTCGCAATATTTTATTTACTCTTCTGATAGAATCTTTTGATTCTTTATTTATGTATGAAAAAATAAATGGGGAACAAATGTCATAACAGATATACAGGTCAGAATTATTTTAAGAAATAATTCTGGTTTATCCCAAGTAGAATTAAGTACCTATCCTCAACATCCTAATTCCAAATTGAGGGGGTTGTTTAGAAATTTCTCACAAATCTTAATGAAAAACCATGAGTTTTACTGACCAAGAAAAAAAACCTAAACAAATTAGAAATCTTGAGGTGATTTGGGAAGATAAATGAAAGGTCTGATATACTGATTATAGTCAACCTCTGTCAATCCCTGAGACTTATTGCTGTTTGTCTTTCGTTCTAAAAAAAGGATCATGACATCAGGAAGGTGATGCCACGACTTGCATGTGAAGTAGATTTAAGTGAGGGAGGGTCACAAGCCTCACTCTCTCCTCCAGAGCCATCTGCGCCCCATGGTAAGATATAGATCAAAATGACTGCAGATGGCTCAGGATGTAGTAGCAGACTTTGGCCATTTAATCAAAGAATAGTTAATATTCAAATGAGAATAAATTATCTCAAGCGATTTTAAATACTTCATGCTAAAAGTCTCTATCTTTTCTTGGTTTCCACATCACACACAATTTAGGAAAAAAAAGATGATTCACTTTACACTTTAAAAGAGAACATCAACTTAAAGTCCTATCTGAAAATTGATATTGATACAAGAGCCGTTTTCAACCCCTGTATTTTATAACTGTTAAGTATTTCGAGATTTTTGCTGCTTGGAAAGACAAGATTTCTTAGTGTTTTGATGTCACTGATCACCATTCTCCAAATGGAAGAGAGTCAGTTCTCTAATACCAGTAATGGGGCAACTCGACCATTTTTTATCACATCTCTTGGCTAAATGGCATTATGGTAGCTAGGTCTTGCAAGATTTTCTGGTGAAATAGGAGAATATGCTTAGACTCCAGAAGGGCCCAATTTTTAAAAATAGAATAATGAATCCAAAGAAATATGTCAGACCTACACTGAATTTTAAGTAATTCACTCTTGCCTTTACCATATTTTCCCCCATTTTAAGAAAGCTCAGTTATGCATAATATACATGTATGTATATATATGTACATACATGCATATGTATGTACATATATATGTCTATATATACATATAAAATACAGTACAGGCTTGCTCTGTTTGGGGATTTTAACTAATTTTAAGTTAGTTTAGGTTAAGTTTCAGTTTAACTAAACCAAGTTTAGTTTCTTTCTTGATAATTCTCCCATAATATCTAGTCATATTTTTCTTAATTTCACTAAATTAGCCTTGGAGCGGGGGTATAAAGTATATTTCTAGGAAAAAAAAATAACTTCTCCACTCTCCTCCCTCTTTGCCATTAAAAACTTGCTTTGTTTAGAAAAGAAGAAAATTCAAATCTACCATTGCCTGCTACCGGTATCTTGGGGATTTATTTTTTAATTCTAGTATGGTTTTTAATTGACCACTATCCATTACTGGTTGCTGAAATATCATCATGCTAGTTGTATAGTCTTCAAAGTGTACAGATCAATAAAAGAAAAAAAATTACCCAGCGAAAAAAATAGAACTGTTCAGGTAAATATCCTCTTGAACTTAAAAGCTCTGACAAATTTGAGTTACGATTATACCTCGCATTTAGAGTTAACTTTTCTTCAAAAAAAATGATTGGTGAGAAAACGAATATGCTCACATTTTTAAGCAAGTTCCAAGTCTAATGCCACCCCCATCCCATTAGCGAGCTGGTGAAACTGGCCCCACTGACAGCGATGTCAAGTTACAATATTGCCGCATCAAGTCAGAAAGCTGTCAAGCACAACAGACCACATCGATGGCATTCATGTAATGCAACAGGATTTCAGGCAACAGACGAATGATCTGGGGGTGGGAGGTATTGGGGGGCAGAGGGCTGACCAAGTTGAAAAGAGCAAAGCAGGCAGGATGTATCAACACAGTTTCTGAATCAACCTCACTGGAGTTCTGGTTATATGGTAGCTGGCTTTTCAGAAGAGTTCACAAACACTCCATCCCTTGATTTCCAGCTAAGTTCCTGTTGATGCTATTATCCCTAGAGGTCCCATCTCCTCCTAATGACAGCTAGCATTTTTACTGTGCTTTATAATTTGCAAAGCACTTCATAGATGTTACTTCACATGTCCCTCATAACAGTCCTGTGAGGTGGGTAATACAGGTGTTATACCTATTTTGCAGGTGAGGAAATTTGGGAAGAGAGTAGTTGAACTTGAAGAATTTGCCAAAGGCAACAGATTCAAGATTTAAGTACAGGACTTTGTCTCCAGGGATTTTCCTATTATATCACAACTGCCTTATAATTGAAAGAAAAGGAAAAAGATGTTTGGGAAAGGTTGCACTGTCAGGTATCTAAAATATGGAAGGTATGTGTGTGCGAGCATGAGTGTGTGTGTGTGTGTGTGTGTGTGTGTGTGTGTGTGTGTGTACATATGCATGTGGATCTGGGACAGGGGAAAAGAAGAGAATAAAGGGCAAAGGATGAATTCTCCTGAAATAATGGATTCCCTGAAAGAGATGATACTCAACCCTGGATTTCTGATACACCAGAGTATTGTTAAGTATGTTCAGGCATTACCACAAAAATCCCCTTAGAAATTTATTTTAACTTAATATGGAAAGATAACTCATATACTATATAGCACTCTTACTAGGAGGAAGGATGTACAAAATCAACCGCACAACAGTAAGACACTATCATTTCTAAATGACTGGAAATTGATCCATTAGGAGGAAAATCAGGGAGAGAATCTCATTTATGGTGCTTATCTTAGCAAAAATCTAAAAATAACATTTCACAGGATTCCATGTAAATCTCTATTGAAATCACAGACACATCGTTTTGTATCATGTTTTCAACTCACAGGAAGAATTTTGCAGAAGCGTAAGTATGTTATGGTTGGGTGGCATTTGTTGCATACAAGGTTTTGATTTCTGTTCAAAGTTAGGTTTGCAAATCCTAGTGAGAATAAAGAGGGTTTCATAATTCTTATTTTCTGTTAAACTTGGTTTCATCAAGGACATAAAATAATTTGTACTCATATTAGAAATTTCAGCACAGAAACAGAAAAAATAAAGTGCAAAAGACCATACATGAAGAGCGAAACTGGTCATTCTATTTCACAACCCAAATGGAGTTAGACACCAAAAATATATATAGAAGCAATAGTGACAAGTCAGTCTTTTAAAGGCAATTTATATTGGTAATAAAAAATAATTAAAATGGACTTTTGTGGCAAATAATTGTTATCATATGAATTTGAGGTAGTAAATGCTTTAAAATTTCAAACAACAACCTCTTGGAAGAAGCAACAGATTTCACTTAGGAAGTTGTCTCAAGTTTAACTTTAGGATCAGAGGACATTGATTTAGTAAAGAGATTAAAAACAGTGAGGGTAGAAGGGAAAGAAAAGAAGACATTGAAAAGAGGAAAGGAAAATTAGGTCAAATGTTAAGTCAGTCTGGCCAGTAGAAGAAAACTGGCCTATCCAGCATTTTGTAGCAGAAAAGTCATCTGAAAACTAGAACCGGTTTGTGTTATACAGGAAAAACTGATGTGAAGCAGCTATTTCAGGGTACACAGGCCAAAAAGGCTCAAAAAATGGAGGGAAAAAAACAAGCAATAAAAGAAGGGAAAGTTGTTCTCTATTAAAATGTCCTGGGTCTTGGCCTGTCTCTAGTCACTTATTTTAGAGGTTCAAAAGAATTGACCATATCATCCTGGTTTTTGGACAGATGTTTCTTGGAATTAAACTTGACTCAAGCAACCATGATGCATCCTCCTGGTTCTATCGTGGCCAATCATTCTTTCACCTTCAGGGTAGCTTATAAATGTCTTACTTTTAATAAGGGCATTCAAGATGTTTGTTTAAGCCATCTGTCCCAAGAAGCTCAACATTTCCTATGCTATTGCTTCCAAATTTATTTCCATGAAATTCTTTTTGAGGAACTAAGAAGCTGCCTCTTGGATAAATGTCTGGAAGTCTTATTAATCAGAAGTACATAGCGCTGGAGACCTCTGGGGCAGCTCAGCCCCTTGCTTTGACATGCACGCACGCACACACACGTAAGACCACGCACACACGCAGAACTCTCTCTCCCTTGCCCTCTGCGGTTATTCTATTCCAAGCCATACTCACAATGTTAGTGACATCTGGAGAGGCTCCATTCTGCAGCAGAAGGAGGACTATGTTCAGGTGGCCCATGAAAGCAGCCACATGTATTGGTGTGAGGCCAGACTGCGAAACAAAGCAATAGTAGTTTTACTCCTCTGCACGAGTGAGGGGCTTGGGGGCTTCTTTAGATAAAGAAAGCTGGAGTGAAAAAAAAGGAGAGAAGATGGGCAAAAGGAGGAGGGAAAAGAGACAGATGGAGATGGGGAGAGAGAGAGTCAGAGCCAGAGAGACAGTGAGAGAGAGAAAGACAGAGAGAGAGAGAGAGAGAGAGAGAGAGAGATACAGAAAGGAGGAGGGAAAGTGAAAAAGAAAGGGGAAGAGAGACAGAGAAATGAACAGGACTGGGGATAGAGAAAGGGAAGAAGGGAAAGAGAAAGGGAGAGATGGGGCAGAGAGAAACAGGAAGAAGGAGAGATGAAGAAAGTGGGAGAGATGGACAGGGAGAGGGAGAAAGATGGGCAGGGAGAGGCAGAGGAAGAAGAAGAAGAAGAGAGGCAGGAAGAGAGGAGAGGACAGGAGAGGAGAGGACAGGAGAGGGAGGAGATGACAGGGAGGGAGGAGAGGAGAGGAGAGAAGAGGAGAGGTAGAAGAGGACAGAAGAGGGAGGAGAAGAGAGGACAGGACAGGACAGGACAGGAGAGGAGAGGACAGGACAGGACAGGAAAGGAGAGGACAGGAGAGGAGAGGACAGGAAAAGAAAGGAGAGGAGAGGGAAGAGAGGACAGGAGAGGAGAGGAGAGGGAGGAGAGAACTGGAGAGGAGAGGACAGGACAGGAGAGGATAGGAGAGGACAGGACAGGACAGGACAGGAGAGGAGAGGACAGGACAGGACAGGACAGGAGAAGAGAGGACAAGAGAGGAGAGGAGAGGGAGGAGAGGACAGGACAGGAGAGGAGAGGGAGGAGAGGACAGGAGAGGAGAGGACAGGACAGGAGAGGAGAGGAGAGGAGAGAAGAAAAAGAATGTTTCTGGACAAGCTGAAACATTTTCTACCTCTGTTATAGCCTGGATTGAAGCCCCATATTTCACCAGCAGTTCCATGACTTTGATGCGGTTTTTCTTGCACGCAATGTGCAGTGGAGTAAAACCGTTCTGTGCGAGAGACAATCAAGTTAGTTGAAAACATGCAGATACAGAATCATCACACAACTCCATGCTGGCACATTGCAGGCAATAGTGTTACCTCATCACGGAGTGTGACCAGGGCTGCTCCCACCCTCGTAGGGCAGGACACAGGGAGGTAGCAGCAGCAGTCAGGCACTCCTGTGATACTGGACTTTTCCCCCATAAGTAACTGGAGAACTGGCCTGCATGCCCCAACGCTGGCATGTTTTTGAAAAGGGAGGTAGGGGAGGCTCTCTCTTTGGAGGAGCAAAGAGGACAATACTGATTCTTTCAGAAGGTCTGAGAAGTGCCCAGAAATCAAATCATGATTGGTCAAAGTGTGAAAATGTTTACTTTTCTTACAGACTTTGTTGGAAAGAAAATATTTCGCTAGTAAAGAGATGAGTTTTTAAGTATCTGAACTGCTAACCTGTCTCATCCTGAAAATCAAGACTCGTAGTCCTTTGCCTAATGTTTCTCTTTCTTTCATTTATTTTCTGTTTTTCTTCTGGGAGTAATAACTGAAGTACAATGATTATATATCTACACCTATATTTGCATGTGTTTACATATGCATGTATATGTACATATACATTTAATAATTATGTTTTTCACATAAAAAGAGTTTTGGAGCCATTGATTTGGAGCTTTCATAATAGAAACTCAGGATAGCAGCAACACATAGAGGTGGGGATTTTGCTCCCTTAATTAACAATAAACTAAAATATGATGTATATAATTGTTTCTATGCCCCAAGTTTCATGCTGCTGCATCTGAGAATTGATCCTGTGATGCCTATACTGCTCCAGTTCTGGGACTAAACAGGTCACTAGCTGACATTTTTATATATAAGGTATGACCATAAAGTAATGAGACATTTAGAAATCTGCATCACAAAGTTCTCCTTGTTATAATAAATTCTACCTCATATGTGGAAATCTATGTCTTAGCAAAATTAATTACTGCATATGAATGAGAAAGGTTTTGGGCAGAATATGCCTTTTAAACAGTTATTTCTATTCTGGAACATCTGAGCATTTAATTTTATCAATCAATGGCAATGAAGCTTTTTTTTTTTCCTCCATTAAGGGTTTTTTTTTTTTTTGCTTTTTTTTTTTGGAGGGGGAAAGGCAAGGCAATTGGGGTTAAGTGACTTGCCCAAAGTCATACAGCTAGTAAGTGTTAAGTGTCTGAGGTCACATTTGAACTCAGGTCCTCCTGACTCCAGGGCCAGTGCTCTACTCACTGCACCACCCAGTTGCCCCCTTCCATTAAAGTTCTAATTTTGTTTCTCCTCATGGCTCAGGGGTTGCAGTAGGGGGTGACTTTGGGTTTCTAAGACTATGAGAGCAGAACGCCAGCTCTACCACACCCTACCAAGATGGTAGAACCTGGTAGCCTGTTTAAGAAAGAACCCATCTAAGTCTGGAGGGGCACCTCACCAGGCTGGCAGTAGGAGATGGTTTCCAGCAGCTCTCAGGGACTTTAGGATTGGTCTAACATAAAAGGGATTGCAATCTGATGTGGAGGAAGGAAAACCTATACTGACAAAAACCAGCTCTGAAGTTGCGATTAAAGAACTGAAATAGTTTTTATGAGATACTTTTTAAGAAACATGCAGCCGACTCACAGATACAGTTGGAATATAATTCCTAAGAATAAAGATGAAATGACAGACTTTTTTAGGCACTTTGCATCTACTAACAGCTCTTAGGAAATCCATTAATTAGGGTCAAACTTACACTTCTACAATTAAATTAAAACTATTTGAATTGGTCTCCTTAACATATTCTAGTACAGCTGACAGTCAGAAAGAGCTAATATGCTGAAATGTACCAGTGTTTGTAATTAACATAATTTTCTATTTTACATCAGTTATATAGTATGACAATTCTCACGAAAATATAAGGCCATACTTGAGCTAATGAATGCTTTATCTTTTACTATGAGATTATAAACAATGAATTTTCTCATTGTTTTTTATTTTGCTTAGGAGTTCTAACATTAACCCCTCCCAATATATGTGTGTGTATAAATATTTGAGATATATATACACACATATATCATATATCTCTATATATACACATACATGTATAGATAGTTCATATGAATTCCCATTTCTTAGTTACTGTATCTGACATACATTTGATTTATTTCCTATTGACAAAAATATTTTCTTCTTTTTGGGTAATGACTTCATATAATGACCTCATCTTTGCTCCTAAAATCCAGGGCTGTCGATTCCATTGCAGGAAAATTTTACATTTTTTAATAAAAACAAGAAAATTTAATTTTTGACAGCCAGTGACCTCAGTTTTGCATGGGAATGTCTACAAACCATTTGGAAGCATGTTAACAAGTGAAAAAGATGAATTTCCTATTAGTTTGGGAATTAGCAAACACAAAGCATAAATATAGTAGATGCCAGGTCCTTTCAGTGGATGTTGTTAGGCTAGCTGGTGTTTAATGATGAGTAAAGCAAGGGATTGATCAAATGATAAGCCTTGGAAAATGTCGGAATAGTTGTGGTGGCAGCTCTTCCCAACTTTCCTTTTCAACCTGTCCATATTCCAAGAATTGGAAATAAAATTAATATGCTTATTGAATCACTTAGAAGAGAGACATCAATTTCCCACATCCTCTAGAATCAATCCGTCCAGAATGAAAATCCCAAAGCTATTTTTCACAGAGTTGTTTCTTGTCCTATCTTATTCACAAAATAAAGTGACTGGTCAACTGAACTGCAGACAGTCAGATGTAATCCCAAAATTCTTGCTGCTGTTTTAAGCTTTGACAACTGAAAAGTTCTGATAGCTTAAAAGCTGCATGAAGACTTTTGGGACACCCTGTATTGATTTTAATAAACTTCTCTAGGATAGATTACCCAATGAAAATGTACTTTCAACAAAGCTTCAGACAGGAATGAAAATAAAGAACTGATATTCTCCTTCTAATTTAGAAAATACTCCCTGAATCCATCATTGCTTAACTCTTGCTTTAAAAAAAACACAACTCCTATGAATATCCTATATTCAAGTTGACCTACCCCAGAAGCACCTGAAAATTGAAATAGTTTATTTCTGCCTTCTAAGATTTTAAGTTTCCCTTGAAGTTTCTCTTGACTTCAAGGGATGGACATCAGCAAGTTTGCAACTGATGGCCTTCAGAAATGTTACCTTGGTACCCTCTGAAATCTATGCTGTTTCACCATCAGAAAATAGCCAAATAGGAAAGCCTGAATGAAGCAGTAGCATGATATATGATAGGTAGGGTAGGATTTAATTTGTGCCCAAACCATTCCCTATGTTTGTTTGCAGTGTCAGTCAGTAAACACTGGCTTGATAACCCCTTTTTGTGTTTTGTTGAGGTGGAGTGGGCCAAATTTACCAAGGCTCTGGCGTTAGGATTGGCTCGCTTGTCCAGGAGAAGTTTGGTCACACGGTAGTGGCCACAGTGTGCAGCAACATGGAGGGCAGTCAGGTAGTCCAGAGTGACATCATCCACTGGGGCCTTATGCTGTAGCAGGTGTTTCACACATTCAACATGGTCCCCTTGTGCAGCCATGTGAAGTGGAGACAGTCCATTCTAAGCAACAAGACCAACAAAAAACCCAGTAAGTATGCATTCCATGAATTTTTTCTTGTTACTTTGATTACTGGTTTAGAAATTTAGAGTGTCTGAACAATTTATGCTCACCTTTAAAATGCATGATATGAAAAAAAATTAAAAATTAAATAAAATGCATGATATGACTTTTACTGTCCTGAAAATTTACTTTTCTAAGTATTGCATAGGCTAAGAAGCTTGACATTGTTCAGAATTCCTACTTTCTAAATAAGCATCACTCTTTACTGAAAGTCCGGATACTTGACTCCTAGTTCTGGCATTTTTCACTAACTCAGGCAATGCACTTTGTGTCTCCACACATTGGGGCCAGTGAAAATAATTAGAAGATTCTCAAGGTCTCTTCCAGCTCTTCAGTCCCACAATTCTACAAATTAGCTGAGTACGCGCTATGTGACTTCTCAAACATAGAAAAATAAGTCAAATTTATAGAAACGAGCCATTCCTCAATTGATAAATGATCAAAAATAGATATGAATAGGCAGCTTTCAGACAAAGTAATCTAAGCTATCTATAGTTACACAAAAATGCTCTAAATCACTATTGAATGGAGAAATGCTAATTAAAACAACTCAGAGCAACTACCTCACACCTGTCAGATTGGCTAATATGACAGAAAAGGTAACTGATAAATGTTGGAGGGGATGTGGGAAAATTTAAAAAGTAACTTACTATTGGTGAAAGTATATACTGATTCAACCATTTTGGAGAGCAGCACCCAAAGGGCTACAAAACCACGCATACCCTTTGACCACTACTAGGTCTGTATCCCAAAGAGATTAAAAACAAAAAGGAAAAGGACCCATGTGTCCAAATATATTTTTAGCAGCTCTTTTAGTGGTGGCAAAGAATTGGAAATTGAGGGGATATCTATCAATTGGGGAATGACTGAACAAGTGGTTGTGTATGATTGTGATAGAATACTATTGTGCTTTAAGAAATGATGAGCAACATCTCAGAACAACCTGGAAATACCTAAACTGATGCAAAGCGAAATGAGCAGAACCAGGAGAACATTGTACACAGTAATAGCAATATTATATGATGATATATGATGAAAAACTTAGCTATTCTCAGAAATACAATGATCCCAGACAACTCTGTAGGACTTATGATCAAAAGTGCTGCCTATATCCAGACAAAAAACTGGTAGATCCTGAATGCAAATCGAAGATATGTTTTCTTTATTTTTCTTCTTGATTTTTTTGTCCGTGTTTTCTTTCACAGAATGCCTTGCATAGAAATGTGTTTTCCATGACTACACATGTATAATGTCAAACTGCTTGCCTTCTCAATAACAGGGGAAGCAGGGTAGGGAAAGAACTTGAACTCAAAACTGGAGAAAAAAATGTTAAAGTTGTTTTTCCATGTAATTGGAAAAAAATAAAATATAAAATAAGAAAAAAACAAAAGCTGAATTCATTCCACATGTGCTTTAAATGCTGTTTTTCTATGCCAAATGTTTCAAATTAAGTAGTCAATTAAAATATCAGAGAATCTTAAAATATATGCTTGGGTTGGCTGCTTCTTTACACTCTTTTTGACTAGTAAATGCTTCAGCAAAGGCCAGTTTGGAGGAAGGGAAGGGAAGGAACAAAAAAGCATTTATATAGAGCCTGCTATGTGCCAGACACTGTGCCTTTGAGTGCTTTAAAATGATCTCATTTGATCCTCAAAACACCCTCAAAAGACACTGAGTCAAAAAGAAGGTAAGTGACTTGCCCAGAATCACACAGTGTGCTTCAGAAGTTATATTTTAATTCAGATTTTCCTGACTCCAGGCCTGGTGTACTATTGACCATTTAGCTGCCTCAGCAATCAGTTCTGGTTCAGAAGGAAGGAGGAAGAAATGTATAAAATAGGATTTAGTTCTGACTATTTAGAAAAAGCTGGATGGCTCAAAGGATAGAGCACTTTGACTTGACATTGAGCTGACTTGCCTTAACGATTGTTTCTTGCTCTGTAAACACTCCTAAGATTTCTATTTTTAAAACATCAATTAGTTGAATTTGTGCCAAAAAAAAGGTTTTTTTTCTCAAGATGTTCAAGGAGACTGAAATTATTTTGCAAGCTAATGACATTTGAAATGTCCTGCCATCTTGGAGGTCAGACAATGAAAATAATGTGTGTGCATTTACATACATGTATATATCTATATCTATCTATACACACACAACTATGTATATATGTATGTATGTATGTGTATAATCTAAAGTTTAAAAGTAAAAAGATCAACCACCAAAAATAATTCAATATGTGGTTTTTATTAATAGAATGAAGAACTACTCACTTGAAATGTTTCTCTCCCACAGTATAACCTAGTTATGATACAGACAAAAGTCACTGTGCCACAGACATCATCCTCACTTGATACCATTTACTTCACTTTCATGACTAAATTCAGGCCAAAAGTTCATTGTAGGCAGGCCTCATAAAAAAGGGGCTTTTTAATCTCATTTCTACCCAACACAATCACAGTCTCACAGCACCATTGTGGGCAATTCTCTGTACCATCCAGAGGATGAAGCTTTGCTCTGCTGACATTAATCTGTCCTTTCAAAATGAGTCTGAAACACCCTCAAAAGACATTGAGTCAAAAATTCCCATCCAGAATAAAGCATGAATAAAGGTGAATTGATAAAGGAAAGAAGACATGGAACCTTGAGAATTTTTTTAAGAAAAAAAAGTCTCTGACTCACCCTCAATGACTATGTCTTCAATTGTCTAAGATTTTTCCCATAAAAACCCTTAAAACCCAAGAAATCCTTCAACAAATAGTATAACAAGGGTCAGAGTCAACTCTTTAATGCTTGCCTGGTGTTTCAAAAATAAACGAAATAAACATGCTGATTAGACCTTATTGGTCTTTCTAAACAAAGGCTGTTCCCTGTGATTTTTAAGCTTTAAAAAAAAGTTAAATCAATCATGTCATAAACACAAAGTATATAACATTAAAGCAAATATGTAATTCCAGTCAGAGCATTATGTAAAAGTCTTTATGGCATGTTATCACACAGAATATAGATGAATACAGATTCTATCTGAAAAAGTGAAGTTAGGAAAAAAGGAAAGAAGGAAGGAAGGGAGGGAGGGAGGGACGGAGGAAGAAAAAAGGAAGGAAGGGAGGGAGGGAGGGAGGGAGGGAGGGAGGGAGGAAGGAAAAAAGGAAAGAAGGAAAGAAGGAAAAAAGGAAGGAAGGAAGGAAGGAAAAAAGGAAAGAAGGAAGGAAGGAAGGGAGGGAGGGAGGGAGGAAGAAAGGAAGGAAAGAAAGAAAGAGAAAGAAGGCAGAAAAAGGAAGGAATAAAGGACGGAGGGAAGGAAAGAAGAAGGGAAGAACAGGAGGAAGCAAGGAATGAAGAAAATCAGTGGCCTAGTCCCTATCTTTATCTATACACAGAGGCTATACCACTGGAGTATAGAAATGTGTAAGAATATAAATGCAGAGATTTTAAATTTTAAAACAATTAGAAAATGTCATTTAAAAACAAAACAAAGCTGCTGCTGAGTTTCCTGGTGCATGCCCAGCACTTCTGCTTCTGGGAAGGTTGAGGCTGACAGATTGCTTGAGTTTAGGAATTTCAGCTGAAGTAGGGCTAAAGCCAATGTGGCATCTGCACTACTAATTTCAGCACCAATAAAATAAACTACTGGAGTAGGGGGTCACCAGGCAGCCTAAGGAGGGACTAACTGTTCCAGTCTGGGAAAAAAAAACAGAGCAGATTAAAGATTCTATGATGATCAGTAATATTGGGATAAGGCCTATGAGTGGCTATTATACCTCTAGCTTAGGCAACATAGGGAGACCTAATCTCCAGAACAAAACACACACAACACACACAACACACACACACACACACAAATCAGAGGTGGATAAATGTCCAATAAATGGATTTAATCAGTAAACTTGACCACCACAGTTTTGTGATGTTGTGAATGGAAGAGGTGGTCAGAACACAGTTTAATGCTTGTCCAAGGGATCTGTCTTTCCTGGAAACACTCACCTTGGTCCTTGCCAGCAAGGGGGCTCCTCGTTCCAAAAGAAGTTCTACCACCTGGTCATGCCCACTCCGTGCTGCACAATGAAGTGGTGTCAGCCCATCCTGAAAAGAGAATTAAAAAATGATGTCAATGGGGCATGTCTTTTTCTTTTCTTTTTTAACTGATGTTACCAAATCAGTAGATGTCCATAATTCCACCTTGTTCAATCAAGAAATCAAAAACTGTCCATCTGTGAAGGAGAGAGAAAATATTCACCTCCCCATCTTTCCCCACCAAGATAACTTAACAGATGAAACTTGCTGTCCAGTCAACCAGTTATTTATTCTGAAAGGTCAAAAAGAAACTTGTGTGCTCTCGTGGAAGCACAGATCTTGTCTCTCTTCTCTCCTTCCTCTTTTCCTCCTGTTTCTCCGCTTGCTTTGGGAATTCCCTGCCCTAGTGTTTAACTCAGCAAGAACCTAAGTGTTTTCTGGCAAACGATCCTTGTTCTGCTTGGATCTGCAGTTATCAGAGGAAAATGTCATAGTTATACTGGAAGATATAGCACAAAAATGTCTAAGAAGGAAGAAGGCTGGCAGGGTGAATGGGGGCTGTGTTCAAATCAGAACGCTCAGAACTGAGCAAACTTTAAAGGTCCCTCCCTTGCTGAGACAGAAAAGACCTGAACAAAAGATCAGGCCCTTCCCACTAAATCTGCTGTTATGGCAGCCTTTCTCTGCAGTATTTTCCCTAATTTAAGTTTGCTCATGCACAGAAAGCTTAACCATACCACAAAAAGTGGTTTAATAAAATGGTTACTATCTCTTATACTTTTTCCTGGGACCTAGGGCAGTAATTAATAAAGAAGGGAATAAAGAAAAAACAAGGAGGGATAAAATAGTAATAATAAAAGACAACAGAAATAAATTCCATACATTAAAGTGTGAGCGTGTTTGGGTCTTATTGTAAATTAAGAGCACTCAAGCAAGCGCTCACCTAGGACTGAAATATTCAATGGGAAAATTCCTTCTTTGGAGGGAAAGCAATTTTTAAACAAAAAATGACTGAAGTTTATGGCGTGATGTTCATCCTTACAGGTTTAACAAGTAGAGCAGGATGCAATTGAATATAGGGATATATTTAAATCAGGCTCTTCCCTGGATCTCTAAGGACAGTTTTCTACCATCTTTCATCCCTTACCATTTTTCATCAGGTCATTGCCTCACCCAAAAATCATGAAAGATTTTCTACTGACTTTAGATTGGCGCTCAGACTCTTCTAGAACATGTCTCCAATTCACCTTTTTTCAGCATTATTTCCTGCTTCTCTGCTCCAGCAAACCTAGCCAACTCCCTCCCTTCTGAATCCTTGAGCACAACTACCTATGCTGTTGTGTTCATAAAATTCAATGGATGGTGAGACAGAAGTTAGAGATGGATCTCTTGTCTCTAACTGAATTCTATTCACTCTTCAAGATCCGTCTGAAGTTTCTCTTTCTCTGGGAAATTTTCTCTAATTATATGAGACTAGACTGAGAGGGAGGAAACCTGAGTATAAATCTTGCCTCACACACAGTAGAACCCTGAGCAAGTCACTTAATCTCTTCTAGTCTCAATTTCCGTATATGATTCCTACAGGGTTGTTCTGAGGGTCAAAGGTGATAAGGGGGAAAGGGACTGAGCACTTAATTAAGTGCCTACTGTGTGTTAGACCCTGGGTGAAGCACTTTGCAGACATTATCTCATATGATAACACATGTAAAATGCTTTGAAAACCTTATAGGGCTGTGAAAATGTTGCCTAGGTTATCAACCCACAGTGAGCTTTTGCTCCTGTAAACTCCCAAACCAATCATTTGGCATTTGGTGCCTACATACATAAAGTGCTTTGCAAAACTTAAAGCATTATATACATTTAGCTATTATCAATAATATTATTACCCCTTTGACCTTGTATTTCATCTCTCTCTCACCCCTCCCACAGATAAACTAACCGTAAACAAAAAAATCATCTACACTTGATCCCTATAATTCCTCCTACTTCCCACTCACTCTTCAAACCCTTGTAACTAGATCTCTCATCCTACTGCTTTCCTGAAACAGTTCTCTCCAAGGTTACCAGTAATCACTTAATTCATAAATCTGACTCTCTATTCTTTTTTTTTAACCTCTCTGCAGCTTTAGACACCAATGACCACCTTTCATCCTGGATACTCTCTCTTCTTTTAGCACTCATAATATTGTTCTTTCCTGGATCTCCTCCTGTCTCATCTGACTACTCTTCAGTGTCCTTTGGATGCCAGTGGCTGTTCTGCAAAGCTCTGTCCTGCCTCTGCTTCTATCTCTTTAATAAATAATAACATTGGCTTTGGATGTTCTATATATTTCCTAAAGTATTAACAATTCATGTTCAATTGGTTGTTTTTCTATTTGTTACATATTACTCATGTGACCTTAACCTCTCTGGACCTCAATTTCTTCCTCTCTAAATTGAGGAAACTGGACTTCACAGCTGCTCAGATGGTGGAATTCTATATGTTGACTCTATACATCCAATCAACGCTTATTAAGCGATTATTTTGTACTAAGCCCCGGGAATGCAAAAAAGGCAAAAACACAGTCTTCTTGCTCAAGAGCTCACATTCTAATAGGAGTTAGACAAACCTGATGAATTTTTTTAGTGGTTAATATTTTTCTTAACTCTTTTATACTCTAGCAAATCTTATCACACAAACATCCATGCATACTAAAATTTTAATACAACTCAGTTTTACTACAGTTACACATATAGCTGTTTGAGATGCAAAAATATATGACTTTGCTATTCTCTGATTCTTTTAATCCATTTCAGATGGAAAATACCCCAAACCATTTTTCATTTGGGGTTAAGCCATGAGCATAGTAAGAATTTTTTTTTTCAAAAATAGGCATTTCAAAAAATTGATGATGATGATGATGAGGATGATGACAGTGACAACAATGATGACAGCCAGGTGACACAATGGATAGTGTGCTGGGTCTAGAGTCAGGAAAACATGAGTTCAAATCCTACCTCAGATGTTTATGACTCATTAAACTTGTCTACCTCAGTTTCCTCAGCTGTAAAATGGAGTAATAAGAGTACCTATCTCTCAGGGTTGTTGTGGGGATTAAATGAGATATTTGTAAAGTGCTTAACACAGTGCCACGCACATAGTAGGCATTATAAAATGTTTGGTTTTTTTTTGCCGTCTAGTCATTTTTCGGTCATGTCCAACTCTTTGTGACCCCATTTTGGGATTTTCCTGGATAATGGATTTCCATTATCCAAAATCCAATTTCTTGAATTTTCAAAGATAATGGAGTGGTTCACCATTTTCTTCTCCAGCTCATTTTACGAATAAGGAAAGTGAGGAAAATGGGGTAAGTGACTTACCCAGGGTAACACAGCTAGGAAGTGTCTGAGGTCAGATTCATACTCTCAGAGGTGATTCTTCCTGACTCCAAGCCTGGTACTCCATTCACTGTGCCATCTAGCTGCCCTATATAAATGCTAGCTGTCATCGTTACCATTATTATTAAAAGTATAGATTTACAGCTAAAAGGGAACACAGATGTCATCTGATAAAACTCCATCAGTTTACAGATAAGGAAAATAAAGCCCAAATTTAATTAACTTTGAATTAGAGCCCCAGATCATATATTACTAAATAATACAGTCACCAAGTTTAAAATTCAGATTCCCTGACATCAAATCCATAACTGTCTACTGCACCAAATACTTTTTGATGTTTATAAGAAAGAGGACTATAAGGAGATTTCCCATGGATACTTAGCAAAGCAATCTCAATGTTAATCCAGATATAGTGTCATAAGCACTGGTTGTCTGAGGGTGGTTAACAGCCCTCAGGGCTCCTCCTGCTTGCTGGGGGTCCTCAAGGTCAGAACTATTTTCATAACTGTTCTAATTCATTTTCATTTCTAACATAGTAACTATCAGTTCATATATGACCCACATACACAAAAGTTCTTGGGGGGAGGGAACTGGTGGGTCCTCCTTGATTTTTAGGAGTATGAATAGGTCCTGCCTGAGATATAAAACGGTGGGGACCACTGTCAGAGAGCTATGATTATAATCAACAATTATTTTCGAGCTCACCATGATCTCAATGCAACAATAAGAGATAATTACTTGAGCATTCACTGTCTATGACATACATAGCCAGTATTCTTCCAGATACTGAGCACAATACAAATGAGGCAATCCTCATTTTCAAGGGGTTTACCTACCACTATGACCTTTGGTTCTATCATTTAACTTACTTGCCCTTTAAAGAAAGAAAACAGGTGAATTGTGGTATCAGGTTCAAGCTAGCATATCATGTTTCCTTTGGATCGATTCTGAGTGCTTTTTGCTGAAGTCACATATCAGATTGTAGCCATAAAGTTCTGCCAAGGTGTTTTAAAGAAAGCTATCCTTGGCTTTCCCTAGAATCCCAGGGTTTGACAGAAAATGAAAAGACAAAGGATTTGAGTAGCCCTGGGCTTCTGATCATCATTTCCCTCTTGTGATTACCCTCCCGGACAATCTCACTGTTTACTCAGAATCAGATCAGTCCAGTCCATCACTTCCATGTCTCTTGAAGGGGCAGACAATAATGGTTATGGAGGCTCAAAGGATCTCCTCACCTCAGCAGAGACAGGCTTTCACTTTCTTACAACCTTCATTGTCTCCTTAGTTCCTCTACCTGTGGTAGAGCTTTCTGAGCTCACATTGGTCTGACCAGACACAGAAGGACACATCATACCTTGACCCCAACACAGTGATGTTATTTTTGGTCCTCATAGAGATCAAAGGACAAAAACCAAACAAACAACCAATTCCTCCTCTGCTATCCTTTTAACTTCTTCCCCTTTTCTCCACAACACTTTCACTCATTCTATCTAGTCATTTGTCAATATGTTCTTGGAAGTATCTTATTATTTGATTCATAATTTTCCAGGGACTTGCTTCATTAGAGAAAATAACATGGTGAAGAAAAAAAATTGTTACAGGTGATTTACTACTAGGTAGAAAGTGATGACCTCAGAAAGTTTTCTGGCTTCCTAACTACAATTATCTTCTAGGAGCAAATCTTTATTTATGCTTTTGGATCTCTTTGGCACTTTTTTTCTCCCACCTTCAGAGTAGTACACATCACAATAGAACCAATGAGGGAGATTTCCAATAAATTATAAGCAAGTTGAAAGGATTATGGTATGATCATATTTACTCATTGGTTTTATCCCCTCCATCTTTTGAAAGAATTTTAGTTATTTAAAATTGAACATGATACAAAATAGAGGAGTTAAGGATTAAAAACAGAACAAAAACATTGTAAAAGAATCAAAAGAAGTAAATGTTGCTGGACACCAAAGAGATAGGTATATTACTTCTACAAACGGGCTTGGAATTTCAATCTAAATTTTCTGTCACTTAAGCTCAAAAGAAGCAATACTGAATTATATGAAAGGGAAAAGAGGAGAGAGGGGAGAGGAGGGAGAACAGAAAAGGGAGAAGAGAGAAGGGAGAGTGGAAAGAGAAGAAGGGGAAAGAAGGGAGAAAGGAAGGAAGAGACAAGAGAGAGAGAAGGGTGAGGAGGAAGGAGAGGAGTTGCAGGGCAGTTGACTGCTATACCTTGTACAGAAAAAAATAGTATTTATCTGATTACAATTCTCAGAGCAATAGTTAGATGGAAGTCAGGTTATTCCTATGGTAACATATGGGGAAGATGCCTGTATATAGCATGCTTTGGTGGCCCTACCTAGATATGAGGAGCTGTCACCAACTGGGACAGCAGGAATCTAGCTGGGGAAGACCAGTGGGAAGACTGTTTTTATGACAGATGCAGGAAAGTATGGCTGAAAGACATCCCTAGCTTCTTGGGTCAGTCATGTACTGGGAAAAGCCCCCTGACTTCAGAGGTCACATAATTTCCATTTGCTATCTTGGAAAAGATGACCAACTGCAGAAGCAATTTGTCATTCCTTTGGAGAAGCTAAAGAGCCGGGCTAGTATTGCCAACCAGGCAGAACGCCAACTTATTCCAGAACAGGTGGAGACAGGAGTACCTGCATTCTGAGCCCATATCCTTAGAAAAGTATTTCATTTTTAAAAAAACACTTCTAGTAAAAGTAAGATTTTAAGAGTTAAGACTTAAATACTTGAGACTTCAAAGTCTTCATTATACAGCCATGATGAGATAACTGTGGCAAGAAAAATGTTTAAGGCTGGTTACGATTCTAGCTGGCTTTCTTGTCCATAAAGGAACTTCCATATGGCTCCTGTAGAATATTACATTTAAGAATTACATTCCTATGGACTCTACCACAATATGAGTTGCAAAATGTCTCTTAAAAGTTGACTGAATTGATTTACAGAATGGGGTTATTTCCCCAGCTATAAAGTAGAGATAATAATCCTTTGCACAATCCACTTCACCGTTCTGTTATGACCATCAAATACAATGATGCAATATATTTTGTAAATTATAAAGTGCTTTATGAAATTAACTCCAATTTATCCTTAGTCATTTGCCTATTTTCTCCCCCATTAATCCCCGAGGTCCTTGAGAGCAGGAACTATTTTTATTTTATTTTATTTTTTTTGCCTCTCTTTTGTTTGTCCAGCACTTAGCCCAGTCCTTGACATGCTGGAAGTTGTTGGCTCATCTTTACCTGACATGTGAGGCAGAGTAACATATGTTATTAAACAAAATTATGTAATACATTTACCAAATTGTTCAAGTATACATTTGAAAAAGGTTGCTAGACACAGCCATATTGGAGATCTCTGAAGACAGAGGCTGCTGGAAGACAATTCAAGAAGATAGATTTCCTGTGTTTGGTCTTTGGAGAGATCAGCATTTTTCAATTTGACAGAGTTTTTCCTTCTTTGCTTCCTTCTATCTCTAAAGAGGGACAATTATTCCTCTGAGTGTCTGATACTGAGTTCAACCAAAATTAATATGCAGGGGATTCAGCAAAGGTACATATTGCTAGGCTAATCTTTACTTATTTCCTTAATTGGATTTTAATTGTCTCCAAGATTTAAATGACTAGTCCTCAGATACAAAAGTAATTAATTTAGTCTTGTTTTGTTTTCCTGACCCAGCATCTGAATGTGTTGAACACGAAAAAGAAGAATTGAAAAATGGGGCTCTAATTGACATAGCTATGCTAGGGGTGGGGGTAGGATGAAAATGGAGATGGTATTTTAAAGAATATTATTAATATCACTAAATAGCTTTTTCCTCAAGGATTCTAAGTTATTAATAAATGGGGAAAACACAGGAAAAGAATTCCTAAAACAACAGTATACTACAATGGTATTGGCTTAATTAAGGGAGAAAGAGGAAATTTGAGAACCTCAAAGATGAAAGAATGAAAATGGCATCACTATTAATTCTGATGCACCTGGTAGAAAGCTCTAGGTGTGAGGTTGGGAAGAGCTGAGTTCGAAAGTCTGTCTTCAGACAGCTGTGTGACTTTGGGCAAGTCCCTTAACTTTTGTCGGCCTCAGTTTCCTCAACTGTAAGATGGGAATAATAATAGCATCTACCTCTTAGGCTTGTTTTGAGATTTAAATAAGATAATACATGTAAAGCAACCAGCAGAGTGCCTGGGACATAGCAGGTGCTTAATAAATTATTATTTCTTTCCTAGTTAAAGTCTGTGCACAGTAGCACTGCTATATTACCAAGACAGAGTTGGTGGCACAATATTTCTTTTTTAATTTTGCAGTTAAGAAAACACCACCACAGAAATTCCTTGTTTTTATTTTTATTTTTGGAGGGGGAAGGCAGGGGAATTGGGGTTAAGTGGCTTGCCCAAGGTCCCATAGCTAGTGAGTGTGTCAAATGTCTGAGACCTGGATTTAAACTCAGGTCCTCTTGACTCCAGGGTCTGTGCTCTATTCACTGCCCCACCTAGCTGTCCCAGAAATTCCTTGTGGGTTTTTTTTTAATAAATTGATTTATTTATTTTCTTGTTTACATCATTCATTTCCATGAAATTTTGAGTTACAAATTTTCTCCCTATCTTTCCCCTACCCAAAGAAATTCCTTGTTTAAAAAAAAATGACATAAAATATTCTAAAATTTAGAATGATCAGATGTTCTAAATTCTGGGTGGTAGTTCACGATTTCAAGTTTTAAGCTATACTTGTCCCTTGTCTCCCCAACTTCAAAGAATGGAGATGTAAAAGATACCTTTGCTTTCTTGTTTTAGAGGGATTTTTTGTTTGTTTGTTTTTAGCTAAGAAAGGTTAGGGTAGAATACAGTTTAGGTTTTGCAAACCTTTGGCAAAAATTGTCTAGTCTTATTCATTGGAGCCACGGAGGTATTTCAGACTCTCAGGGGGAAAAGGTCTCAGTACAATCCTGCACGATTATGTCTAATCCCCATGGACAGCTGCCAACAAACTTCAGACTGACAATGTGATCCTCCTGGGTTGTCAGTCTCTCAATGCAACTCAATCCACTTGTGATGGGATTGCATATGTTCCTTCTTTTTGTCTTTGAGGCATCTGAGAATTTTTGAGATTATCTGGTCCAAAATTCTCCCATCACAGATGAGGGAATGAAGGCTCACAGGTAGGGGTGAAGGAATTCACCTGAGTTCAGACAGCAAACTAGAAACAGGACAAGAACTCAGTTTTCCCTATTCCCAGACCAGTACTCAATCTACTGAAATGGGAACAGTGATTGTACCATAGTTCCTACTCAGAGTTTTCATATGCAAATGAATGTGAACAAGGCAAATTATGGTACCTTTGAGATAATTGAAAACATTTATCTTCCCAAGAGTAGTAAAAAGCAATAAATGCTTTCCAATAAATGAATAAGCACCAAGAAAAATGTTCTGACTTAAGATTCTTTTGCAGTTACCTAGCATTATAATTCTGCCATTAATGTGAATTTTTGGAAGCACCTCAAAAGAAACAGAAAGGGAAGTGTGAAAAAGGAAACACCAGGTTACTGCTGAGAGAGGAAGTGCCAAAATACTTCCCTTTAAATGCAAAACACACTGACTGAGCATGCAACTACCTATCCTTTCAAAACTCTGCATACCTACGACCATAGCAAAGCTAATGCATGCAGGTAAAAGCAAAGGGAAGGACTCTGCTAGCAAATTAGGGTACAAAGACATGAGACACCACATCTTTGTCAATAAAGAAAGAGTGCTCCTTAATATCTCCTGTTGTAAAGTGCCCACAGCTGGCCAGGCCCAAATGCCTTTGAGAAGCGAGATCAGGAAAGCCAGCCAAAGGTTTTGGCGATATGCAACTCACATTCTTTTGCCCTCAGATGGAAGTAGCTTTAGCAGGCTTTAATGACTCTTCCATATCATACCATCTGATAGGTCCAGACAATAGGTAGCCTCATAGCATTGAAGAAGGACTCTATTTGACCCTGCTTTCTTCAGAAATCAACTTGGACCTGGCTTGCACGTCCAAGCCTCCCAAAAATTCATTAAGCTTTGAACAAAATTCTGTAAAGAGAACTGGGAATATCTTCTATACTATCTTCTATGAGATTTCAAATCTCATATGTCAACCTTCCCTGACAAGATAAACACAAAAGTTTTGGAGAGAAGCTGTAATTGTCCAAACCTAACCTCAAAGATTTAAATTGAAGGAAAAAAAAAGATCTTATTGAATTCTTAAAAGTTTTATAAAAAAAAAAAGAAAATAGCCACACAAACTGAAAAAGTTTTTATTAGTACATCTACAATTATTGTTAACTCATGACAAATTAGCTTTGAAAATACAATAAATATGAAATCGTTATGTCATCTCTCAACACTAAGCCATATGAATAATGTTACATGATGAAGAAATATACTTTGACTCCCTAGAAAACAGTTTATAAAGGCCTTCTCAAAAAGATTATTAAAATATAAAACTGTTTAGGATAATCATCCAGGAGTAAATATTGAGAGTCATCCAACTCAATCGTTGTCATAATTTAGTCATTTCAGTCATGTTCAAATCTTTGTGAACCCTTTCAGGGTTTTCTTGGAAAAAATACTAGAGTGGTTTGTCATTTTCTTCTCCAGTCCATTTTACAGATGAGGGAACTGAGGCAAACAAGGTTAAGTGACTTGTCCAGGGTCACACAGCTACTGTGAGTGTGAGGTCCGATTTGAATTCATATCCTCCTGACTCCAGGAACACTTTTCACTGCACTATGTAGTTGCTCACTGAACTAAATATTGCATATTAATATTGCACTGGAATATGAGTAATTTGTATATGCTATTGCTGTTTATACGGAAAACCTAAATCAAAGGTATGAGTTTTGAAGTTGAGTTTACCACATTGATCATCCGAAGGAATGATAATTCCATTTTGAAGGGCCAGGAGCAGGAAAACTTTGATTTAAGCTGATTTAAATTTGATTTGATTTAAAACTCCTGTCTCTTAAGATTTTAGGATCATAAATTTAGGGCTGCAGGGGAGCCCAGATACCAACTGAGTCCAACACTCTCATTCAATAGATGAGAAAGGTAAGTGTCAAAAAGCTGCATTTGAACTCAGATCTTCCTGCCTTTAAATCCAGTACTTTATCACTGTGCCACCTGTGTGCCACTGAGCAGTATCCAAGAAAGTTCTATTTCTATGAAAAATTGCTTACATTTGACTTCCAGGATTCTGAGTTGCCAGGACACAAAGAAATGATAGAAAAAGGAAAGCAAAAGAATTTAACACTCACCCTGGTTTTGGCATCGATCTGACCTCCACGATCCAGTAAGAGCTTCACCATATTTGTGTTTCCCCTTTTGGAAGCCACATGCAGAGGAGTGATTCCATTCTATACCATGGAAAGACCAAGGAAGATCATGTTGGACTGGACAAGGGCAAGAGTGATGGCTTTGGATGGGGGAGCAACCTGTGCTAAAGTACATCCTCAGGGCTACCTTGTTTTCATTTGATCTTTAAAGAACTAAGAAGCACACGAACCACAAAGCTCCATAGTCAGTGGATATGGGAAATGAAAAGGAACCATTGATTCACTGAATAGAAGTTAGCCAGAATCAAGAATTTACCAATGAGATGGATTGCTCGCATAAACAAAGGTTATAACATGTTCATCTAGAGATGAAGTGAACATTCTTGCACTATAGGAATCTCTGTGTTCAAAAATCCTAACTGGACTCAAATTCTAGATCAGGGCCCATTTTCCCTCATACTAATTATTTCCTAAGTAGTTCTGGGATCGTAAGGCTAGTATTTTTAAACATGCGCACATATTTTTTAAAATTAGCTTCCATAGGAAAATATGATCCTTCAAAATATTTTTTTTCACTATAACTCAGTACAAAATACAATTTAATTTTAAAATAAAATCAAACAAATCCAGATTCAAAGGAGAAAAAATGTGAGGACATACAGGGAATATTTACCAACAGCATTTTTAAAAAATTTTGCTGGCCACCATCTATAATAATGTTGAAATGTTGTTTCTACATTTGCCTTCCTATCGGTTTATTTGCTCATTAATTTTATCCTGAGAAATTGCAGTTTTGTTCAAATAGCCTTTTGTCACTGAAAAATATTCTTGACCATTAGGGCAAAAATTTAAAAAAAAGTATGTGTGTACATAAAATTTGCTGCCTATGCTATACATGTATTATGCATCAATTTCAATGATACATGTGAAATTTATCCTACGGTTCTTTAAAATGAATTGCTTTATGTGGAAAAGGACGGAATATATCTATACATGTGTATATGTATATGTATACACACATACATGCATACATATACATATATAATATATTCCATATGTTCCATCCTTTTCCACATAAAGCAATTTTATATATTATCCTTTTATATCATCCTCAAATAGCATTTATTACAAGCTCATTGTGTGCATGGCCTGTACTCTGGAGTTTCCTTTGACTGGGGTTAGTGGTGTGAATCTCTAAAGATCATACTGAATATTGAATCACTACTTCACACATTAGCAGAAGGAAAAGAAATGATACCTTTGAATAAACCAGCAGTATTCTGTTTGCTTGGATTTTATTTATGTCCCCATTAGCCACTACCCATAAAGAGAAGAATTTCAATCCATACCCTGGCTGTGAAGTCCACAGCTGCTCCTCGATTAAGAAGAAGGGTTGCCACATTAACGTTTCCATAGTGTGCAGCTATGTGCAGTGGGGTAAAACCACTCTATAGAAAACAAATGGATTAGAGGTCAGTAAAGGGATGCAGCATCCTAAGGAGAAAAGTGATAGAATGAAGGAACACTTTGATCAGAGTAACCTTTGGCTGCAATCTACCTAATATATTTGTGACAGTTCAGATGAAAGAATGCATAAAATACTTGACTGTATTATTTGACAGTGTGTAGTATCCCAATAGATTCCTAGTTACTTAAGAAGTCTGTTTCTATGGAACATTATTTCTTCTTTTGGCTTTAGTGATGATAGAAGGACTTTATTTCCCACAATGATGTGATGTAATAATGTGTTTGGGGGAATGACACTATTTAGCTAAAATACTGAAGTGAATAGAATGAACAAAAAATAATGAATGGGAAAAAAACCCAAGCAATTTCTTCAAATGGAAAACTCAATTTGTGTTACTGAATGGTAATTATCAACAATCTATCTGGAACAAAAAAGACATCTTGAATAAATGCTTATGAAAGAATTCCTATGATTTCTATGAAGGAAGGATAGACATTCCATTGTCTACTGATTTCCCATTTATCATGGGCCTATGTCCCTTTCTAAGAAGAGCTCCAAACTCTGTCTTTAATTAGGCTCCTACTGCATAATGCCAAAATAAGGAGAAATATCAGCCAAATGAGTTATTTAGCTTCATGGTTAAATAAACAAGCAATAAAAGAACTAAACAAATAAGGAATAAAAACTTTCAGTGAATCCATTTTTTAAAAAAATGATTTCTGCCAATCTAATTATTGGAGCTACACAATCTTTACACAACAGATATTTTGAAAGTAAAAGCATTGTGCACAGGATAAAAAGGGTAGGTGTAGTGTGTGTGTGTGTGTGTGTGTGTATGTGTTTTGGCCACATTCAAAATAGAAACCATGCCATTTCCACATCAGGGAAGAAAAAAAAAAACATTAAACACTGCTTAATTCAAGACTACACTAACATAATTATTTTGACTTAATTCTTTCACTTGCATTATGGAAATATTACAGACTACTTAACATAATCACTAGCCAAATTTAGCTGTTCAAATGTTATTTCCTATTGTTCCATTTGCTTGAATAAAAACTTGAACCTGAATAGGTAAAATATCTTGAATAAGATTCTAAAGCTCAACTACAGTTCTATCCTATACATATTTTCAATGTATAATTTCAGCATTCTAATTTGTAAGAGGTTAATTTGAATATGAATACATCCCACATTGGGATGTGAAAAGGTGATTAAACAAATCAGTCTCTAAACATCAGCTAAGGATACATTGGGGAATCCGTTTAAGAGAAATTCTTTTGCATCAGCAAAATCATTGCAAGGAAATTTGGAAATTCATAAAACCAAGGATGCATGCTAGAAACCAGTAGAGACTGGGTAAAAATACTTTAAAGTGGCATCTGCAAGTTTCATAATATCCAATATTAACTTCCACCCCCCCAAAAAATCATGCTATTTAATCTGATCAATGTTTCTGGTTTGGGAAATACCTAACTGACAGAATTTTTATTCAGTTTTCCGTCACTCAAATAAACCTTTATGTACCTGACTTCAATTCAATATTTATTGAATACTGCCAAATCATTTCAAAATCATCTGCAACATCTACTGAAATTTTCTTCTTCATTTGCAGAAACACAACACAAAACTGCCCTTTTTAGCCATTATGACAATCTATGAGAAGTTATGATTTAGGTTCCTGGTGAAGTGTTGAAAGTAAGCAGTGCCTCTATATGCCCGATAATGTATTAAACTTTACAAATATTTATGTAGGGAAGCTATCTCTAGATATATCTGGGAAAAAGGCAGAATAAATGCATTCCTAGACCCCAGATATAGAGCTTTCTCTTCTATTCAACCATGTTATTTCTTGGGAATATGAATTGACATCCCCTATCTAACCAAACAAAAGATGTGCCATTTTACTAGGTTTTAGTTTTTCATGGATATTCCTTACAATATATGAGCATGAAGGGCTACAGGCTTAATAGAGTTATATCAGCCCTCAAATATTTTAAAATTTAAAGAATAATAAAGATTATAAAGATACTACAAATGTTTATTTGTACCAGCTTCCTGGTTTCTCAGCCTTTGTAAGGCAGAAAAGGTGGTTAGAGAAATATGACTTTTTGCCCCACCTTCTACCCATTTGGTCTAGGCTGCTTGGATTTATAGGCTCACAAGATTCCAATCTGGAATGGGCATTAGAGTTATATAGTTCAGATCCTTCATTTTACAGATTAAGAAACTGAGGCTCGGTGGAGGGAAAGCAACTTAAGCTAGGGTCAATGGTAGTAAAAAGCAGAGCTACAATCTGAATCCAAGGCATATGATTTCAAATAAAGGGTTTTGTTTATATTCTCACCAAAAGTGTTATACAAGCCAATGGGAAAGCTCTTTGAAAACAAAATTGATTTATGTAAATATAATATTTTTACTAACTACTAAATATTCAAATATCCTCAGTTTCACAATGCATAGCCTAAGAAGTGAGACCCTTGAATTAGATAGAAAGATGTGCCACTCATAGAAATGTAGGTCTTCTATGCTAAAAAAAAAATGTTGACTACTCATTATACTTCTGTTTCCATAGCATAGATGGCAGCCAAAAAAGATTTTGAACAAAATGTTTGAGTCAGTGACTTTCATGGCCACATGAGCTAGGAAGAAATAAAAACTGGATCATCAGGCTTCTGAATATCCCTGCTGACTGCAAAGGGTTAGTTTGGTACAAGGAAAAACAGATTAAGTCATTAGATGTGTTTTAGGACTTGAGAATGTAAAGTTGCATGGTGATGATCAAGTGGAATGGATGGTCAAGTTCCTTATAGCCCATATTTACCATTGATATACAATACAGTTTGATGAAAAGGCTCAAACATAGGAACAGAAAGGTATGATACAGCAACTCCCGAGTTTTACTTAGTTTAATTGCTTGCATAAAAATTGTCAGTAATAATGATCAGAGGTCGTACCTCTCTTTCTATGGAAATAGGAGACCCTTAGGTGGGACATAGCTAACTAAATCTGTGTTCAGTATATCTTATATTACTGATATACAGTATATATACTGTATGTATATACACATATATACACATGTGAGCAATATGAATGCATGTATGAATATATATGTATTTATGCAGATACATATACATATGTGTATACATTTAGAGTACCATATATACATACAATCTGTATACTATTGCATGTACATGTATGTATGTGTAGATAAAGATATAAACTATATATAATATTGTGTAAATATGTGTCTATTATCAATCTCTATATCAAAACAGAAATTGTGTGTGCGTGTGTGTGTGTGTGTGTGTGTGTGTGTGTGTGTGCATGTACCCTCCAAGGCAAATAATTTAACTTCTTAGTATTCTTGGCAACTCTAAGATTATGAGTTACATAGAAGATACGAATCTTCATTGGTAGTGGGAGTTTCTATCTGAGGCTGGGGTTTTAAATCAGAGATCTTTTCTTATTCCCCTATCCAATTTTTTTTAAATTATAGGAAAGTCTAAAAATTCAGTTCTCTAATAATGGGTTTTCCAATTATTAGTATGAATTAGTGAGCATTTACTGTAAATGGACAAGGATGATAATGATATGCATCTTTGTATATTCACAATACTGTACCTCAGTTGTCCTATTCACCATCATCTGAAGCAATGTTGTTTGGGAAAAAGAGGGAAGATGTTATGCAAAGATTAAGGAGACAAGCACTTCATTCATTGCAATCAGGTACATTGTTTTGGCTAGACTAAACACATGTACTGTTACTAAACACATTCAAACTTATTCAATAGAAAAAAAAATCACTAATCTTATTCCTGTTTTTTCCTGTTCCCAACCAAAATAGGTAGACTGACAAAGAGTTGAGTTTTCCTGAGAAATGTCTGATGTTCAATTTTCGACTACTTTAAAGAAAATCCTTTTAAAACATCTGCTCTGATTGCTATCTTTTCATGACAAAAATTGATTTTCCATTATTGCTAGACTCGGGAGATAAAATTTCATAAAGGATACCTGGAAATTGGAGCCCCCTTTTGCAAGCATCCTTAGCTTTTACCTTGGATTGAACGTCAGCGTTGTGGTCATTTTGGAGCAGGAGGGCTGCAGATTTCGTGTCGTCTTTCCTAGCAGCAATATGAAGGGCAGGCAGGCGCACTTTCCCCTTGGTATCATTCTCCAAGAGGATTGCCACAGCTTGGTTGTGTCCTTGTTGCAGTGCCACAGCCAGGGGAGTGAAGCCATCCTAGAAGATGAAAAGATCAAGAAGGTTTTGCCAAACTGTGGATGCTTAGCATATAAAAATCCCTGATTCCAGGGTCCATAAACCTTGTTGAACTTTTGTGTAAGTGCCTAGTGCCTAGCATTTAATAAAAACATATTGAATGGATGAATTTTTCAAGTCCAAAACACCCCATCTACATTTTTCCCAAACAGAGGAAGTGGATAAACAATGCAAACACCCAGAAATGGGAGACTGAGTATTGCACATGAGGAATAGCAAATAGATCAGTATGACAGCCCATGGCAGGGAATAAAAAGATAGAAAAAAAGAAAGAGCTCTAAATGAAAAACAGAGTTTATATTTGACCCTGCTTCATAAGCAAGAAACCATGGAAACTAAGGGTATTTCTGTAAAATTTAGCCTTGTTAACAAGAAAAATTTAAAGCAAAGTAAAATGGCCACATTTAAGAATATGAATATCTATGGTCCTATACAAAATTTGACACAATTCACTTCAACAAACATTTAAATGCTTAGCAAGCGTAAGGCACTATGCTCAGTTTTCAGGATACAAAGACAGATCCTGTCATACAGTTTACCAAGAAAGAACAAGCTAAGTGTGTAGAAAAGTAGATCAAGGTAAAGTGCTATTAGAAATTTTAAGGAAGACATTGCTTTCAGCTACAGCGGTTCTCAACCCGTGGGTCGCGACCCCTTTCACAGGGGTCACAGGGGTTGCCTAAGACCATCAGAAAACACATATTTCCGATAGTCTTAGGAACCGAGACACCACTCCTCTATCTGTCTCCAGGTGGGTCTGCCCACATGCAGATAAGCCCACATATGAGTATTAAAGGGTCACAGCATTAGGAAGGTTGAGAACCACTGAGCTAGAGGAAGAAGATGAGGAAACTCCAAGACAGAAATGGGATCTAAGATTTGCTTTGAAAGAAAAAGAATCATCAGCAGAAGGAAATGAAGAGTAATATGGAGCTCAGCTCAGGGAAAACACAGCATCCTGACCTCTGCTTCTTCATGACCCTGACTTTCACCAAAAATCAACATTTTCATGAAACCTTTCCTGGTCCTTCCAGAAGATAGTAGCCTCCCTTTGGGATTATCTTCCATTTCCTTTGTATGAATCTCACATAAATGACATATATTTGTCAGGAGAGCTAGGTGACGCACTGGATAGAGCACTAGGCTTCAAATCAGGAAGACTCCTCGTCCTAAGATCAAATCCAGCTTCAGACACTTACTACCTGGATGATCGTGGGAAAGTCATTTAAACATGTTTGCCTCAGTTCCTCACTGGTAAAATGAGCTGGAGAAGGAAATGACAAATCACTCCAGTATCTTTGCCAAGAAAAGCCCAAATGAGGTCATGAAGAGTTGGGCATGACTGAAAGAACTGAACAACAAAAATGATGTGTGTAGTTATCTGCACCTTTTCTCCCCCATCAGATATGGATTCCTTGAAAGCAAAAACTATTTTTTGTTATATTTTTGCAAAGAATTTCTTCATATCCTCAGTCCTTAACATAGTGTCTGGCATGTATTAAGTATGGAGTATAAAGGCTTGCTGATATTTTGACTTCCTGGAAGATGGTGTGAGCAAAGGCACAGAAATGTGAGAGGGTAGGAAAAGAATGAAAGACAGTGGGGGTGGCTAGGTGGCACAGTGAAAAGAGCACAGGCTCTGGAGTCAGGAGGACCTGAGTTCAAATCTGACCTCAGACACTTAACACTTACTAGCCGTGTGACCTTGGGCAAGTCACTTAACCCCAATTGCCCTGCCTTCCCCCTCCAAAAAAAGCCAAAAAGAAAAAAAGAATGAAAGATAGGCAGTAGCTTTGTTTAATGGTTAGGTAGAATTAATGAAAGGGATTAGTTATGTGAGGAATTTGAAAAGATAGGTTGGAGCCAGTCTGCAAAAAGTGTTGAATGTGAGATACAATAGTTTATACTTTATTTGGTAAACAATGAAGAAGCAGTGGAGATTTTTAAGTAGAGCAAGAGAAGTTTCATGTTCTGAAATTTTCTGACTCACTCCTCTTAAACCCATTCTTTGTCTCCATTGTGATCTCTAGTCCATCCATCCCTTCCTATTCTGGTCTCAGTTTCCTCCCTGACAAGCCTATGGTTCACCAGTTCAACCATGGATCAATCAATAAACATTTATTTAGTGCATAGTATATACCAGGCAGTGTGCTAAGCACTGGAAATACTAAGAAACAATCCCTACCTTCATGGAGCTTAAAGTATTGACACAACACTTACAATAACTACCTATATATGGAGTAGATGGAGGATGGAGTCTTAAGAGGGAAGGAAACTGAACTTGGGGAAGAGGGTAACAGCAAAGGTCTCTAGCAGAAATGGATCAACTAGGTCTACTACAAACTTATGTTACCTAATTTCACTCTGCTATATGACAATCCTCTAACACAGTGGTTCTCAACCTTCCTAATGCTGAGACCCTTTAATACTTGTACGTGGGCATATCTGCATGTGGGCAGACCCACCTGGAGACAGATAGAGGAGAGGTGTCTCAGTTCCTAAGGCCATTGGAAATATGTGTTTTCTGATGGTCTTAGGCAACCCCTGTGAAAGGGTCTTTTGATCACCAAAGGGGTCATGACCCACAGGTTGAGAACCGCTGCTCTAACACAACCAAAAGAAACAATTCCAAATCTTCCATTCCCTTCTCAAGTCTCCTAAATGACCTTATTCCCTCTCCTCAGCAGAGAATCATGATTCCTACTTTCCTGAGAAAATCCACTATCTCAAGTTATATCATCTTCCATTCTTTCTTTTGCTCTAGTCTCAAATGGCTTTTACCCCTGTAAAGGGTAATACCTCTATAAAGGTCAAGACTTCTGTTGCCCCTGATTTTCTCCTCTCCTGTCTCTTCAAGTTGCTTATTCCCTTAATCATACCCTTCTCCTCCAATCTTCAAGCACTTCTTATGAACTGAATCTTTCCTTGCTTCCTGAAAGACATGTCTAGGTTTCTCAATTCTTAATAAAAAAAAAAAACAAAACTTCATCTCTTCAAAGTGTAATCCTTTATTTCTTCTCCCCTTGACACCACCAAACTCCTAGAAAAAATGTCTATATTCAATGCATTTATTATTACCTCACCTACCATTCACATTTAACTCTTTGCAATCTGATTTCCAACTTCACCAATCAATTGAAATTTCTCCTTCCAACATTACCAAAACCTTTTTTTTTTCCTGGATGGGGGAATGTAATGTAATAAAAACACCTGGTGAAAAAGCTTATACTGCAGCATCTCCTGTTAGTGTTAGATGCTCTAAAATTAGCTGGAGTTGATGACAAGCTGGGGCAGAGAATAGTGGGAAGTAATACCTATTGAGGAGGAAGCTGTTGACATGAATATGAGATATTGATTGCCAAGTAATAACAGAAATTTGAATTGCTGTTCCAAGCATATGATCATACATGTTAGCTCTGTGTGTGATGTGGATGGATGCAAATATACAGTCATACAGAAGTCCTACAAAAGTCTACTCTTCACATTGAGTGTGGATGTATTTATAAGACAGTGGGCTCAAAATTTAGGAAGGGAGGGAACAGTCTATTATTACTTTATTCTATTGCTTTTTGGTTTGTTTGATTTTTTTACAGATAAGTCCAAACTTTATTTAAAACTACATTTTAAGCTTAAAGTTACTAAATAAATCATAATGAAAAAATGAAAATGAGAATATTGCTTTTTAACTCAGATGCCTTCTTTTTTAGTTCAGTGTGTTGTCATCTGGAAGACAAATTTTAAAAGTAAGACACACTGATCAGGGCTCATGGGCCATGAAACCACAAAGACCATTAAATATTCAGAACCTAACCTAGCTAACTATGTACCTAGAGGGAGAAGGGCTTTTCCTTCTAAAGCATGAGCTGTTTGCACCCTTTGAATATTCAAAATGATACGGGCCTTCTCTAAGATCAGTGTATTAATTCTTGATCTCACACACACACACACACACACACACACACACACACACACACACACACTTTATATAGCTCTGAGAAAACTACGTGTTTAAAACAAGCTAGCTTTTGGAGCGAAGCAGAAGAGTTCTTAAGTTCTTAATATTTAGTGGCACCAAGGAGAAAATATTAAGTGAGACAGAAAGAAGTTCCACTTTATTTTTGTATATGTTTTGCTGGCTCTTTACCCCATGATAAATAAACATCCATTTTCCCTAAGAAAAGCAGATTGATTGCCCTTGCTCTTTCTGGGGTAGTCATGGAGACAGATCAGTTAGGTAACCATTTTGCTTTTTGTTAAAACCAGAACAAAAAATTCTTAATTATGTATTTTTCTTCAAACATTCTTCTTTTTATATTTTTCTTAGGCCTCTACACTTGGAGATATCATGTCTTCTGACATCCCTTTCAACAAAAAAAACAAAGATGTTTTGCATGGATAAGTTGCCAGAAGGTCTGCTTAGACCATAAAAGTGCTCCCCATAGCCACTGAGCATCAGCCAGCACACCTGAGACTAAGAGATAGTTTCACAATGTCGCCATTACGTCTATATTTTTGTCTCATATCATCTGGCTGTCTCAGGACTCTGTATTACATTGCCATTTTTTGTGTAACTAGGCTCAGGTTCAAAAATCTACCCTCCTCTTTTTTTAACCCACTTGCAGAATAATTCTTTAATAACCACCTAGAATTTCACAGACTCAAAAGTGAGTCTTCCTGACTCCAAGCCCAGTGATCTATTCCCTACACCATTTAGCTACATTTTCCATCCCTGTATTTTTGGAGAGACTCCCCCCATCCCCTGGACCACACTCTTTTCTCACCTCCATTTTTTAAAAGAATCTCTAGCTTCCTTCAAAGCTCAGTTCAAATGGCACTTCTTACTGGAGACCTTTCCCCAACCCCATGCTTCCTTCCCATAATGCCTCACTCATCTACCTAGTAGTAATGGTGTGTCAGTCAGAGTAAAGGCATGAGTCCAGCATGTTACCTGAAATAATTAACTAGGTAAACTAATTGAACCCATCATCAATTTCATTAATTAGTTTTATTCCATTAAACCACCTTGTAAATAAAATTGAAAGTCTTGCAGACTTTACAAACTACAGGACTGCCAAGTGATTGACTTTTCTACTGGGAATGAAAAGAAAGGGACAGCTGAATGAACAGCTGAACTGGATAGATGGATTAAAGTTGTAAGAGCCTAGGTGGTAGATAGCTTAATATACTATCCTTCTCTCTGAAAACAAGGGGTGGAGGGGTGGAGAAGGGAGAGGAATTCAAATCTTGGCATGGTGACAAGTAAAAAGAAATTGAATGATACTAAGTTCATCTTAATTTGTTCACGTACTCTCTCATTAATAAAAGATCTCAAAGAATTTGTAGGGTTACAGATTTCCATTTATCACAGGATGAGAATAAGAAAGGAGAATGTTAAAGTGAAATGGTATATTGGAGTCATAGCAAATGAATTCTAGCCATTTTCTCCATAGAAATCATTAATTTTTTTAGAGAGAAGTAGTTCAGCAAGGGCCATGTATCTTTGGACTTAGGAAGAACTGAGTTCGAGTTCTGATTCTGAAATAATGTATACTAGCTGTGTAACATGGGCTTAATTACTTAATTACTTCATGTCCTATGTAACTAATAAAATAAGTTTAAAATGACTTGTTGATGTGCATTGGTGGAATATGGTTCTATACTAATGGATTCACAAGTCCAGATGGGATAAAAATATATTGTAATGATGACAGTGGTTTTTATAAGGGGAATTGCTACAATTATAAACCCCAATTGGTTGTTATATTTCATAATCAAAGAGGATCAAAAATGCCATCACTTTGTTGGGGTCTGTCCAATCGTGACTGGTCAGACCAATAAGAGCATAATTAGGGCTGGAGACCAAGTATGCAAGCTGCCTTCTGTCAGAGGGGTGATGGATTTAAAATGCAGAATGATATACATTTTGGGAGATGGTTAACGTGGAAATTTGCTTTGCTGAACTATGTATATATGTTTATTGGGGTTTTCTTTTTTATTATTCAATGGGGAAATAAAAAGAGGGATAAATACTTGTATAAATAAATATGGAGACAGATGAAAAGGAAAGAGAGATGAAAATTTTAGAGGTGGGAGTTCTTTTCTAGTTGAGTACAAAAGAACAATACTGTGACTGTATATCAAAAAAACAAATTTTATCCATCATCACACAATGGACAGTCAAAATAACAGTAGCCAAGGAAGAAGAAAACAAAGTGTAAATGAAGAATTTAAATGCTAGCCCAAAAAATTTCACAAGAGAACATTATAAGTAATCAGAACCATAATCATATCCTTCATTTTATCTAAAGGCATTGAGTGCAAATCACACAGAACTTTTAATTTGTAAATTATGCATAGATATAACATATTTAAGCTTTTCTTCACCATTATTTCTTTTTTTTTCAAGACCAACCATCACTCAACATTTCTGTGAAATATCTCTTTCATAGTGTTTCACAGGTCACTGTGGTCAAAGAATTAATCAGCTGGAGTAAACCAGGTGGTCTCTCTGTGCTAGGCTGATCTTTGGAGATGAACAATTATCCTATCCCTGGAACCCAACTAGAAGCCAATTCAACTTGGTAGGACCCCTGTCAGTTAAATTCAAGCTCTAGGAAGATCTACCAATCTGGAAATGCTTCAAGTGACTGACTGAATCTACAGTCTGAGGACCAAACTAGCTAAGTTCATAGAGGGTCAGCAGCAGCAGGTTGATCCCAGGGCATGAATTTTGTTGTCATAAAGTTTGAGAACCCCATGTGACTGCTACACCATGATGGATGCAGGACTTCTGTAGAAACAAATGGATGCCTACCATGATTTTCTAAATTATCACTTTTACTAATAATTTTGTAAGATATAAAAAACTTAAAGAAAGTATTGTTTCCTCATGCTCACAACCTTAAAGACATATTTGCTCACAAAGATCTCATTATAAATTTTTAAAGTTTATAATTGGAAACTTATAAGGAGAGGAAAGAGAACAGGGGGTAATAACCATGTTCAATGAAGAGATCAAATTCAGTGTGTTCAAAACTATTAAGAGAATATAATTTTTTTATCAAAAAACACACAAAATTCATATGGCATGAATTAGGGATAGATATTAAGTACTCAGGAATAGGTGACACAGTAGAGTGTGCCAGGACTGAAGTCAGGAAGACGCACCTTTCAGAATTCAAATCTGACCTCAGAAGCTTACTTGCTGTATGACCCTGAGCAAATCACCTAACCCTGCTTGCCTCAGTTTCTTTATTTGTAAAATGACTAGAGAAGGGAAGGGAAAACCACTTCAGTGTCTTTGCTAAGAAAACCTCAAATGGGTCACAGAGAGTTGGAAACAACTGAACAACAGCATCAAGTATTTAAACATTTCTCCCTCACTGTTTCTTTCCTTAGAGCTATCATGTTTCTATATTTCTGTGAAACTTTCAAAATTTAAACCTTCTATTTTGAAAATTTGCAGGTTTAAAGCCATCTTGCAAATTTTTAAAAATGTTTTGTATGACTTGTATGGCATAGACAATAGATTCGTTTTGCCTTCCTGTTCTTCCCCTCCATTGTAACAGCTATCCCTTGCCTCTTCTATGTGAGATAATCTACCCCATTCTGTCTCTCCCTGTCTCCTCTCATTCTATTCCTCTTCTGCCTATTAATTTCATCATTTAAAACATCATCTCTTTCGATTCAATTAACCCCGTGCCCTCTGTCTATGTATACCTGTACACATATATACACACACTCATATATGTATTCATATGCGTATATACATTCTATATTTACATATGTGTATATATTCCCTTCACCTATCCTCATACTGAGAAGTTTCATAAGTTACAATTACCATTTTTCCATGTTGGCATGTAAATAGCTCAACTTTGATAAATTCCTTATGATTTATTTTCCATGTTTACCTTCTCATGCTTCTTGTATTTGAATGTCAAATTTTCCATTCAGTTCTGGCTTTTTGCTCAAGAATGCTTGAAAGTTCTCCACCTCATTGAATGACCATATTTTCCCCTGAAACATTATACTCAGTTTTGGTTTTAATTCCTGGTGTATTCTTGGTTTTAATCCTAACTCCCTTGATCTCCAGAATATCATATTCCAGGCCCTTGGGTCCCTTAATGTAGAAGCTGCTAGATTCTGCGTTATCCTAATTGTGTTTCCACAGTATTCAAATTGTTTCTTTTTTTTTTAATTAAAACTTTTATTTATTTTAGTTTACATCATT
>CM053583.1:164620858-164703703 GCA_028627135.1 Pseudochirops cupreus
CAGCTCAAGGCAAGAGCAGTTAGCCTCTGAATGATCACTTGGCCCCCCTGCAATCTGCAGGCCGGGAGCTTCTGAAGCAGCCACATGGAGGCAGCTGCAGGGCTGCAGCTTCAGACTGCTTCTAGCTCTGGAGGCAGTCAGCCGGACCCTCTCCCCAAAATTTAGCTGAGTTCCACTGACCTTTTCCCTTTGTCCTTGGCTCTTATGGGTTGGTAATTCTGGAAACTGCCACAGCTGCCAGTGATATGCTCTCCTGAAAGCTCCAGTCGCAGCTTCTCCTGCACAGCCTGCAGCTAAAACTGCATGGGGCTGGGCTTTGCTCTCAGCATGCTGCAATGAGCCCTTTCCATCTGTCTGCTGTGCTGCCTTCAGTGGGAGCCTTGTTTCTCTATCATTTCATGAGTTCTGGAGCTCTAAAATTTGTTTAGAGTCATATTTTATAGGTATTTGAGGTGGTTATGGGGGGAGCCATGGAGTTCTCCTGTTTCTACACTGCCATCTTGACTCCACCCCCCAATTCTTTGGCCATTATGGACACATCTTGTAACCAAACTAGTAACAGACTCATGATAAATGCTTTCTTCAGTTTTCCTTACAAATGAATGGAGAAGAGACGTGGGCATGAATTTCTATGTAGGTATTTTCAAATAATACTTAATATTTAAGTATCTACCACCAGAAGGGGCATTTTTTACAAAATAAGACTATAGGATTATTGATTTGCAGCTAGAAGGGATCTCATATGTCATCTATTAGAAAAGTCATCATTACAAGTGAAGAAAATGAAGCCCAATAAATGATTTGCCTACTGTGACACAGCTATTAACCAAAAGTGCCAGGGTTAAAGTGACAGTGCTAAAAAATCAAATGAGAAAGAGAGAGAGAGAGAGGGAGAGAGAGAGGAGAGAGGGAGAGGTGGGTGAAAGAGAGAGAGAAGAGATGGAGGGGGGAGGGAGGGAGAGAGAGAGAGACAGAAAGAGAGAAAGAGAGAGAGAGATAGACCCTTGAATGCATCTGTTGGTTGTGACCTAGAGATCATCTAATCAACCAAGTTTTCATAAACTTAGCTGTGATATAAGAGAAGCATTTTTTGAGAAAGAGTGAGAAAAAATATGATAGATATTGAACATTTATGGTTAAAGCTAAGATTTGACAACTACTAATGTGTTTCACTAGCAAACATCATATTTAAGTCAAGATTCCTGGAAATCACAAAGAATTTTAAAATTTCTGAGAGTTTACAATGTAATATGACCTCCACTAATGCCTTATGCTGAATGGGTTTTTTTGGAACTAGATTGATATGCTATACCAGAGGTTCTCAATCTGTGGGTTGCAACCCCTTTGGGGGTCGCTTAAGACCATTGGAAAACACATATTTCCGATGGTCTTAGGAACTGAGACACCGCTCCTCTATCTGTCTCCATGTGGGTCTGCCCACATGCAGATATGCCCACATATGAGTATTAAAGGGTTGTGGCATTAGGAAGGTTGAGAACCACTGCACTATATGTACCACTGAATAAAAAGATCACAAGACAGTTGCAAACTTCAGCTATCTGGACCTGGAAACAAGCACTAAGTGAGAGTTCTCAATAAATGGTTCATGTTGACTTAAGCATTGGTATTAATGATATTCTGTACCAACTGCAGATCAATAACATACCACATATCTCTTTAGGTTACTATTTATGACCAAATCTTGGAGAAATGTCAATCACTTAGAAAGTTTTTCTGATATGCAAAAAGTTATCAGAGACTTTCTCATTCAGTTAGCCAAATTTTGCCCCCCAAACAAATATGCAAATTACCATTTAGAATAAAAGTGTCTCTGACAGCAATATTTAGTTCAATTCCATAAAAATCAGGATTGCATTTGTATTATAGGTAAAAGTTGTATATACCAGACAGAAAATTTAGGGGTTTTGGAAGTATTTCACTATTATAGCAGTCTCCCAAGTAAGCCCATTATGTTAATCAACTTTAGACTTTTGAGTACTCTATTATACGTTTATATAACATCTATTTTTCATGCTTATCTCAGATTTTTTTAACCAATACTGAATCTTTTGGTAGTCAGCTTTGAGTTCTTATCGTTAGAGGATGGAAAGTTGAGAAAAAATGAGAGTAAGTGAATATTTGTAGTTAAAATAATATTCTATACCCTCTAATGTGTTTCTTTTTTATTTATCCTCCAGTTCAATAGCTTTGGGGAATCTCATCTTCTTCACAAAATGAACTAAAACCCACTTACTTCCAGAGATTTTTAATTGCTAAAATTAAGTTGTCTCAAAGGAGCTCTTTAAAAATGCATATGATGTTTTTTTTTTCCTAAAAGGACTTGATGATGGCATAGAACTTCATGACCACTAACTAGTCCTTCTGGGAAAAACAGTAACTGGTTATTGCTCCTAGGGGTGTTAGATTCTATAAATGGTGTATTACTGAACTTCAAAAACTCCTTAATAAAATCAATTTTGTAGGAAATCTTTAATCCTAGTCTATTACTTTGCTGTTCCTAACAACTAAAAATTAAGTAAGGAAAGGGAATTAGATGAGTTGTCCCTCTGAAAGAATTTGTCTGAAATCATTGTAATTAAGTCAAAATATTGATTAAAGGGGAAGAATTTATTTATTTTCATTTCACCCTTAGAAAAGTCTTAGACTGCACAACGTAAAAACATACCAAACTGGTACTTTGTACTATGGCAGATCCAGTGTCCAGAGCACCGGATTTGGTGTCAAAGATCACCTTTGCCAGTTAATACCAATGTTGACCTTAGGCAAGCCTCTTATACTGCCTGAGTCTCAGCTTCTTCAATTGTAAAACGAAATGTTTGGACTAGATGGCCTAGGAGATCCCTTCTAATTCTAAATCTATGATCCTTTGATACTTCCATCTAAGGCCTTCCATTGATGCAGATTGCAGCCCACTTTATAGCTTCATCCTACGTGATCTTGATTCACACTTTCCCAGAAACTCACTATGGGAATCCACCCAATGTGCTGGAGGTCCTTCCATAAATTATTACTTATTCTTGCTACATTGCCAGTCTACTTGATTTTGTGGCCAAACATTTCTTGCAAGATACCATGTAGTAAGAACCTAATTTCATGTAAGAATAATTATAATAATTAATACTATACTATAGTAGAGTATTAAGTCTCTACTCAGTAGGCTAATCAGACCTGAAATGAATATCTATAGTACCACCTATAGATGATAACAAATAGCACAAATAAATAATATGTTTTTCATGAAGGTAAGATATAGGGTCAGGAAGTCAGTAAGACCTAAATTCAAATCTGGTCTCAGACACTTATTAGCTGTGGGACCCTGGGCAAGTCATTTAACCCTGTTTGCTTCCGTGTCCTCATCTGTAGAAAGAACTGGAAAAGGAAATGACAAATCACTCCAGTATCTTTGCCAAGAAAAGCCCAAGTGGAGTCATGAAAAGTCATACACAACTGAAAAGTGAACAACCAACTATTGGGTATCCCATCTCTGTAGCTAAAAAATGTTTGTTCATCTCTTTAGCGAAAAATTGGTGACTCATGAAGGGAATATGGAATAAAGGCAAAGAGAAAGCCACTGATCATGTCTTACCTCAGTGGCAGTGCTCTGATTAGCTCCATTTTCCAACAAATATTTCACTACATCAATGTGATTCTCTTGAGCTGCCATATATAGAGGAGTGAAGCCATTCTGAGGATAAAGAACAAAACAAACACAAAATCCTGTTATTTTAATGCATTAAAAAGGTTTTTTAAAAAGCTTTGCATCCCAAAATGTAGAAGATAAATTAGTTGGTTTTTAAATATTATCTTATTTTTAAATTTCAACAATCACTTCCATAAGATTTTGAGTTCCAAATTTTTTCCTTCCCTCTCCTGTCACCCCAAGACAGCATGCAATCTGATATAGGCTCTACATATACATTCATATTAAACATATTTTCACATAAAGTCATATTGTAAAGAAGAATTAGAACCAATGGGAAAACCCACAAGAAAAAAGAAACAAAAAAAAGAGAGAGAGAGCAAATAGTTTGCTTCAATCTGTATTCAGACTCTATAGTTCTTTTTCTGGATGTGGATAGCATCTTTCATCATGAGGCTTTTAGAATTGTCTTAAATCATTGCATTGCCAAGAAGATCTAAGTCTATGAAAGTCAGTCATCACACAACATTGCTTTTACCATGTACAATATTCTCCTCATTTTGTTCACTTCACTCATCATCAGTTCATGTAAGTCTTTCCAGGTTTTTCTGAAGTCAGCCTGTTCATAATTTCTTATGGAACAATAGTATTCCATTACATTCATATACCACAACTTGTTTAGTCATTCCCTAATTGATGGTCAGTCCCTCAATGTCCAATTCTTGGCCACCACAAAAGAGCTGCTATGAATATTTTTGTACATGTGAGTCCTTTTCCCATTTTTATGATCTCTTTAGGATACAGACCTAGAAGTGATATTGCTGGGTCAAAGGGTATGCAGTTTTATAATCTTTTGGGCATAGTTCCAAATTGTTCTCCAGAATGGTTAGATCAGTTCACAACTGCACCAACAATGTATTAGTGTTCCAATTTTCCCACATCTCCAACATTTGTCATTTTCCTGTTTTGTCATGTTAGCCAATCTGATAGGTGTTATGTGGTACCTCAGAGTTGTTTTGATTTGCATTTCCCTAATCAATAATGATATAGAGCATTTTTTCATATGACTATGGACAGCTTTGGTTTCTTCATCTGAAAACTGCCCATCATGTCCTCTGACCAAAATGAGATAAATTTGTGGAAAAGCATGTTTTAAAAAGGTACAGTTGTTCCTTGGATACATTCTATGCATTCATATACACACTCATACATCATAACTCTAAGTCCACTCCAAATGAGTTGGTTTCAGCACACGCTTCTCAAAGAGGGAAAAGAAGCAAGAAAAAACATGGTTCTTATTAACTGTCTTCATCTCTAAATCTGTTTCTGTAAGATCTACATTTGTCTTCATTTTTAACATAAATAAGAGGAGAGAATTTTCCAATCCCTCCAAATAATAAACCAGCATCCTTTCTTTCCCAGAAAATATACAGGTAGCAAATTACTACTCTTTAATACCACAATCATGTCTTACCACATATAAGTTAGTGAGGGGCAAAATTAATGTTTATCAACAATAATGTTTTAAATCTGGTAGAGCAGTTTACACTAAACATGTTGTAATTTTTCCTAATACAAACACCAGTAAACTTTCTCTATTCTTAAGTGTTCTTCCATGAAAATTCCCCCAAAACCACAGGCCTTGAGTTTGGAACTTAATTCAAATTGCTTTCTACTTTTTTTCCTTTTTGGCAAAATATCACATCCTCATTCAAAAAGAGATGTCTTCATGAAAATGATTCATTGGGCTCTCTGGAAACCTAATAATCCTTACAAAACAGTACTGATGACTTCAGCATAAATAATTCAGAGACATATGGATAAAATTTCCCGTGTTATTCCCATGGGTTCACAAAATTAAGGGAAAACATTGGCAAGTAATGGGGGTTTTTCAGAATCTAGATGACTGGGAAAAAATAGCTTGAAATACTTTGTCAAAACAAAAATACATCTAGATTCACCTACTTTCTTTACTCAAAAGTAAAGAAACACAATGGTGTTTGGAATAAAATGGAGAACTCCTTCAGTTGAGGAAAAAGCAGAAGGTCTGGTGTGAGGATTATTTTTGAAAAGAAGACAGAAGCTAGATATTGAAAGAGAATATAATCCTGGGGTGAGGAATCTATAGCCACATGAGGCCACATGTGTAGCTGTGAGGCTGCAGGTTCCCCACCTCTGGATTAGGCTGAGAGATCTGGAGGTAAGAAGAACACTTACCTAAACCTGAGAAGTTAAAGAATGGATAAAAATTGATAGTCCAGTTGGGACGAGGAATAGCAATAACTAATGAGTTAGATAGTGAGAAATATTAAAAACAACAACAGGTTAGTTATTTAGAGGAGCCTGAGGAGGAGCTGGGAAGGACTAGAAAAACCCAATAGAGTTTTAAAAAGTCAGTGAGTATTGTGAAAAAGATTGTGTGGGTGTGAAAGAGGGATGTTTCTTCACAATGATGATCGTAGTGATTCTGTGAGAGAGTATGATTCAATAGAGAAGTTAATCTGCTTCCTTATCTTCCCTCAAAGGAGTTGTATAAACAGAGCAAGAGGGAAAAAGTCATAGAGGTTGGCTAGTTGAGAGGGATAGAAAGTCAGTGTTAGTCGTGAAAGTAGAATCAGACTTCTTATAGAAGCATAAGTTAAGAGCTAAAATGGCCTTTAAAGGGCAGTTAGTCTTATACCATCAATTTTCAGATAAGGAAGTCCCATATAGCAAGTGACAAAGCTGAGATTTGCACCCAGGTGCTTTGACCGAAAAACCAGAACTCTGCCTTGTCTCAAACATTATCTTTCTCAATAAAAGGGCAAAAAAACTCTCCCTCTCCATCCCCCGCTCTGTACCCCCCCCCCACACACACACACTATAGAATCTCAGCTGGATATTACCACAGCTATCATTCATAAAATAAATGGCTATAAAGCTGGCAGTATAGTTTTACTAAAACTGACAAAAGAGAAGGAAGGTGTCATTTATTTATTCATTGTCATTGTTTAACCAGAGAAATGTCACTAGAGTCCATAAAACATTTCTGCCTCTAAAAAACTTAGAAAAGACATGACAATTCTTTGAAAAAAATCATAAAATTTTATACTTTGTAGAGCAGCATCAATCTTCACACACAGAAGAAGGTACCAGTTTAGAACCACTGAGACGAGTAGCTCTATTCAGAAGGGTTGCCCAAAATATTGTTTGAGGATTTGGGGCTGTGTTTTTCCCCATTATTCTAACCCTGGACTTGCAGAGTTGCAATACATAACCCCAGTACCTTGAAATATATTGGCAAAATCCATAATGAATTCTTAATTATTTCACATTTCTTGTGTGGGAGCAATACTAAAGTAATATCGGGCTTTGTGATTTAGTAAATACTGATGTTGATTTTTAGCATAATTAAATAGGTACAACAGTCTTATCTCTAGTTATGAAAATTATGGCCATATCTCAGAAGACTGTTAACCCTGCAAGTGTTTTAATAGGGACTAGATGATCTACTGCCAACAGCACTTGGAAATTGTAGAGGTGAATCATATATCAGGGATGGGAGTGGAACCATATGCCCTCTGAGGTTCCTTTCAGCCCTAGGCATCTATGATTCCAAGCTCAGGCTAATTAAAATTATTTTCTTAAATATAGCATCAATGCACAGCTGCAGAGCATGTAAAAGGCAATGAGTACCAATTGTAGTTACAAAAATAAAGACCATTTTATCTGTTCTGGACGCGTAAATGGGGCAAGAGAACAAAAGATGAGATTATCCCCTTGCTTGGTAACCAAGGAAGCTTTTAATTAATGCATGCATGTGCCCAAATTTCCCCAGATTAGCAGGAGATAATAAACTTCTGATCTGGGAAAGATGTTACAGATCATCTTACCATTTATGCCATGAAGGTTCCTTCCCTTCAATAGACAACATTTTACCCTGGTAACAATATATAACAATAATTGCTAATGGCAGGAATTCTTAACCAGTGGTCAACAGATACCTTTCAGAAGATAAGGGTGTGGGAGCATGAACTGAATGAATTTTTTTTTAAATCTTCATTTTCATGATTTTCTAATTGAAATTTAGCATGTCCTTCAATCACTAAAATTATTATTCTGAAAAGGGGTCCATAGGCGCCACCTGATTGCCAAAAGTGTTTATGATATCAAAAAGGTTATGACTCCCTAACTAAATGTATTTCTAACATTCAAACCTGTTGTCAGTAAACTTCATTCATTCTCACTGCATGCAACCTAATTTCTCACATCTAGACTACTGAAGAAGACTTCTGTAAAGATTTCCTTATTACCAGTCTTTCCATGGTCTCGTATATCCTGCAAACTACCTCCAGATTCTTCTTAAATCATTGCTTTCAGCAACTGATTATTCTATAGCCTATCAGAAAAAATTCAAATTCTTCAGCCTCGCATTCAAGGCTATATGTACGTGAGTCTCACCTTGTCTGTATGATATGCTGTCCTCTTCTACCCACTACTCCATTAGCATGAAATTCTCACTAAATCTCACCCTCATTCTGCCCCCTCACTTCTACCTTCTGAATATTTGCTTCTGCTACTTGGTTATCTCATATATGGCCTAGTCACAACCAAACAGAAGCCAATGAATCACTTCCAAAACCATAAATTCCAGCCATCATGTTTTCTTACCACAGAGAAAACCAAGTCACTGACCCTAGAGGACTTACAATTTTAGTTAAAACCTAAGATCTATCTGGGGAAGAAATTGTTAAAAATATGAAATTATTAATTACTGAAATATAAATCTATTGTTTTATTAAAGCACTAACATTTCGTGTGGAATATTGTACTTTACCACTTTTCCCTTTCTTACACTGCCAATCTATATACATCAAAGAAAGTGGGGTCAGTAGTATTACTTTGTTCTTTACACAAAGAAAGATTTACTTTACACTTTTTTTCTCCTTCAGACTAAATCCCTATGAGGAAACAAATAGTGCAGTGCCAGCCTTTTTAACCACCTCTAAGTCAAGAAGTTCCTCACTCACTGGAGGGTCTGCTCTTTCTGATGGCTGAATAAACAGCTGCAAAGAGCCAATGAAGCAGCCCAGAAACACTGAGGCCCAGTCTGAGCTCTGGACCTTTCCAAGTTAAATATAGACCCTAATGGAATTGTGCTAATCCTGCTCAAAACAGGGGAACTGTTTTATTTTCAGTGATTCACATCCTTTCCCACATAGGATTTGAAAGAGCTTTGCTGCAGCCTACTCTTTCCACTAGAACCATGGTCCCATAAAGGTTTTTGTAAAGTCGCTTAAATGGAATGTTGACATCACCATCATCAGTTCATGTGTATCTTCACAGAAAATTCATTGCTCGTTCAATTATTAGTCTTAAGCTATTTCAATAATGCAATGAAAGCACCATGCTATTTAAAATGTTAGCATAGATATCACCTAATTAAGGCTTATAAGTTACTACAACTGTGCTCCTACCCCGCTTTCCACAACGGGGTGGATCTACTTTAATGGAGGAAAGAATGCGTTATAATTTTGCTCTTAAAGAAGTCAGTTTGGGAACAGAGCCATTAAAGCTTACACTAAACATGGTACAGAGTTAAGAGGCTGACAAAATTCTCCTGTTGGAAGCTGGCTGCTTAACACTCCATGTAGCTGATGTTTTTATTATGTATTCATGATGGTATTAAAATTGAATCAACTTTTTTTGAAGTGATATGGCATGACATTGCGTATCTATGTTTTTACAAAACTAAAACTTTTTAACCTTGAACTACATCCCAGAAATGGACAGTGAATCTGACTCAATACAATTTACCTGATGTGCTATGCATATGGGGGAACTGCAAATTTAGAGATGGCACAGATCTTAGTAATAGGGGCTAAGATCCATGAAGACATAGATAAGTTAATATTAGTACACAGCAGAGCATTGGAGAGTTGAAAAAATAAAATGCTCTGTTTGATCCACAGGAGGTCATTCTCAGAAACAGGCGATTAAATAAAGTAGCATTTGAGTATGGCCTTAAAGGATGGCTGTTCATTTGGAAGGTGAAGGTAAAGAGAAGGGTATTTCAAGCACATAGAATGGTGCCAGCAAAAACGTGGAGGTGGGAAAATGCAGTTCATGTTTGGAAGACAGCTTTCTAGTTTGGAAAACATGTATAAAATGCATGGAGGAGAATAATGAGATAAGGTTGGAAAGGAAGGGTAGTGGCAGACTGGGAAATGACCTTAAATTTTACATAGTGAGACAACTGGAAATCAATGAAGATTTTTGAGAGAGAGAGAGAGAGAGAGAGAGAGAGAGAGAGAGAGAGAGAGAGAAAGCAGTGTTATGACCACATCTTTATGTGATACAACATCAAGATAAAGCAAAAAACCACTGATGAACTCAAGTCCTTAATATTTTGACTGCCTTATGGTTTATAAGTTCCATCACAATTAGAGATGAGTTACTTTCCAGGATACCAAATACCAGAATACTTGCCAGGATAACAAAAAAAAAAGTTGTTTCCAAGACTTTCTTCCAGGACTGGTTTATGCATCCTCCTAAAACTGACCCACAGTGTAGGCTACTCCAGAGTCAACAAAACACTCTCTTGGATTCAAAAGACCCTACTCATTGGTATACTATATAGTGTCCTCACATCCATATGTCAATATCATCTTGAAGTACTTACTATGTGCAGAGTTCTATAACCCTGAGACAAATTACTTAGTCTCTCAGAGTTTCAGTTTGCTTAGTATTTCTAAAATACATACTATTGCTTTGAAGAAGGCAAGTATGAACATTATAAAATGCACATTATAAAAATATATATAAATGCTACTGTTAATATTAACAAGATTTGGAGTTGAAAACCACCTTAGAGGTTATTAATTTTATATGTAAGGAAGTTGAAGACATCTGTTGATTTGCTTCATTTGAGTTGGACTGTGCTTGGTACAAGAGAAGGCTGTATTTGGTGGAGGGTTGGGGAGTGTACAAATCACTGGAAGTGACAGTGACTTATGAGAGAGAGGAGAGAGGAGAGAGGAAAGAGAATATCAGGAAAGGAAAGGGGAAATGGAAAGAAATTAAAACCCAAAATGGCTTCACTTAACCAAGGTCACACAAGTACTTAAATGGCAAAGTCAAGAAATGAATTCCATCCTTCGGACTCCAAAATCCAAGATCCTTTCCACTGTATCACATTGTGTATAGTTGTAGGTAAACTGTAAATTTAACTATGATCATCACCATCACCACCAACTTAGAACCAAATGCCTCTCCACTGCTACTTCCTCCTATACCTTATATACAGTCAAACTGGGCAACTTGTGATTACTACCTAACCACATCCTACAGTTGCCTACCTCTGTGCATTTGCTCTCATTGAAACATCCACTTGCAACATCCTACTCTATCCAGATCCACCAAACTATTTCCCATTCATTTTTCAAATCTGCTCCTTCTTCCATGAAGGCTGCCTTGATCTCCTTAGGCAGAATTGATCTCTCTGATCTCTGAACCCACAGCATTTCCCATTATACACCTTTAATAACTTTTTTTCCTTTTGAATGCCTGTTGCCTTTTAGACTCTGAGTTCCATCTTGGAACATTGCACATGTCTAATAAATAGTTATTGAATTCCTTGATTTCATCTGTCAGAGAGAACTCTTCTGACTCTTTGTTCCCTGTTTGCCTTATAGGTTGAAAGATGACTAAAGGGAGCTTGGATTATCTCAGAGAAAAATATGCAGCCAGAATGACTGGTTTTAGAGGAAATAATAACTAAATCAGGGGTGGGGAACCAGTGACCTTGAGGTCACATGAGGCTCTCTAGGTCCTCAAGTGCAGCCCTCTGATTGAATTCAAACTTCACAGAACAAATCCCCTTCTGTAAAGTTTGGACTCAGCCAAAGGGTGGCCCTTGAGGACCAAGAGGGCCAACATGTGGCCCCAAGGTCTCCGGTTCCCCACCCCTGCCCTAAATCAAAGCCTCATAAACAATGAACAAGATGGCATTTCTACCTAGAAATTAACTTTCTAATTTCTTGTGATCTACTTTAAAAGATACTATTTAAGTAAAAGCAATTTTACAAAAGAAAAACAAGGGCAATTTCTATGGGGAAAAGTATAAAAGAATACAAAATTATAATAATTCTGTTTGACAGGTTATATAAACAACATTATGAGAATCAAGTTGAACCATTTTTGATTGTCTCAAATTCTAAATCCAACATTCTCAGCTTTCAATCTGGGAGCTTTCAATTAGCTCCCAGAGGTACATTAATTAACAAAGCGCCCCATTCCAGAATGACCCCAAGTTAAAGCTGTCACTGGGAGCAGTCAAGTGATTTTTGGAGGCAACGTAGAAGAAACTAACAGCACAAACAGATTTCATAATATTTAGTGACACTCCTTCTTAGGCTTATAGGATCAAATGGCTTGAGCTAAAAGGGACCTTCAAAGCCCTCCAGTCCAATCCCTTATTTTACAGATGAGGAAAAGGAGACCCAGAGCAGTTAAGGTGCATGCCCAAGGTTACACAGGTAAAAAGAGGCAGAGGTAGGATTCTAATTCAGGTCCTGGGATATCCAGGACAGTTACCCCTTCTCTTCAATTAAACATGATATAAACAGTAGCAAAAAAGGCACTACATAAGACCTTCTTCTTAGGTTGCATGAGCCAAGAGGAAGAAAAAGAGGAGCATATTCCCTGCCCCCTCACCCTAGCCCCCAGTATTCTTGGGTCCTTCATTACTAGCTGGCTAAGTGGATGGTTCACAACAGGTTAGCTTTCAGTACTAATGCAACGTTTAATCGGTACCACAGTTGGGTAGTCTGATTGGCAGCTGAGTCAGCCAGCACTTTTTCTTGATGTGCTTGAAAATCATTTCTGGGGCACCTTCAGTACAAAAACTCTGCAAACACTTACTGCTCCTTTTTTTACTTAGAGATGATACTATGAGAGAGAGTTCCCCACCTCTAAGAGTTAAACCTGTGGCTTTGGACTAAGATCTTACACTTTTGTAAGACTGGTATCAAGACAGTTGATTAAAAGTATGAGGCACTGTCTCTGGAGCAAGTCCTGATGAGACTCAGCATGTCTGGAGTTAGCTACTAGCTCTTGTGCTCTCCCTCTCTAACGTTCTCTCTCTCTCTCTTTCTCTCTGTCTTTCTTTCTCTCTCTGTCTCTGTCTCTCCCTCTCTCTCTCTCTCACACACACACACATACACACACACACACACACACACACACAGCATGTGCATGCATGCACTTTTTGTAGTATGTGCTAGAGCCTCTATTTCTTCCCTCTCTCAAAAATGAAAGCCAATGTTGGTTATACATGGAGATAGTGGATGGTAGAGGACTCTAATGAAAAAGAAAAGACAGTCAGTGAGTAGGAGGATGGCAACAGGAAGAGAAGAGGGGGATTCTGGACATCTCATCATCATCTTGAACAAAGGAGATGACTTCAAAACATTGGAGGGCTCCAGAGACTTGCCTTCATCTAGAAGGGAAAAGTAGGTGACTAAGAGGCCATGTGGCAAGAAACGGTGGGCCAAGAGAAGCCTTTGAGGGAGGGGACCTCTATTAGAGGAGTTTTCATAGTTCCAACAGTGGCTCCGGAAAATAACTGGTAGGTCTAAATGTATGAGTATGTGTTTTATTTTCTTCTTTGTTTTAATAAAACATCCATCTACAGTACTGGAAATTGCACACATGCATATTAAAAGTTGGTCATGGCATATTGCAGAGGTGGGCATTTTCTCAGGTTTCCCAGTTAGAGGCTTTAACTCAAGAGAGTAAAAACATTCACACCTTTCTCCCCAGTAACAATTTTTATTTGAGGTTTTTGATTCATGAGATACTAGTAGACAGAGTCTACAGTTAAGAAAGCCATAGGTCAAATCCAACCTCAGACACTATTCATGCGATCTGTTTACCTCAGTTTCCTCAACTGGAAAATGGGAAGAATAATAGCATCTATGTATATTATATGCCATATAAATTCTTATTCCCTTCTCCTCTGACACAAAAGTTGCCCTTGAATAGTATCCATAACTGTGTGTGCAAGTGACTATACTTTGTTAGTTAAGCCTTTACTTTAGCTGTATTGCTTAATATTAGCATTAACATGTGTTGTTACTGTCATCCTCCCTTTGCTGCCCCTGATTTTGTGGCTCCTCAAAAACTTTCCTAAACCTCTTTCAATCTGTCTGTCACAAAGGCAGCAGAGGCAGTGACTAATAAATCTGTTTGACTTTAAGGGATGCTCTTCTGCTTTATTAGCTAATAGGGAAATTTTAGAATATTTGTCTCTATACTTTGTCAATTATATTTCAATGAAATATAGCTCCTGTTTTGTGTCAGAACAAAGAACTAAGGGAAAAATTAATAATATTGTTAACAATAATCAATATCATTCAGCATAATAGTGTAAGAAATATTTCACTTCTAACTTGGAACAAAAATACAAAGTTCTGTGGTGCGCTAGTACACATATATTCTTCTAGACAACAAAACATTGTATAGAAGTGTAGAATTTCAGAGCAAGAAAGACTCTCCCTGACCATCTAGCCCAGCGGTTCTGAACTTCCTAATGCTGCGACCCTATGGTGGTGACCCCCAACCATAAACTTATTTTTGTTGCTACTTCATAACCGTAACTTTGCTACTGTTATGAATTGTAATGGAAATATCTGATATGCAGGATATATTTTCATTGTTACAAATTGAACATAACACAGGTTGAGAACCGCTGATCTAACCCATCCTCTACCTGAGGGAGAAAAAAAACCAGTATACCACATCCCCACAAGAAGCCATCTTGCTTTTGCTTGAAAACCTCCAATAAGTGGATCCTGCTATGGCCACTAGGACATTTCATCTTTAGACAGTTTCCTAACATCATGCTTAAATTTGCCTCTTAATAATTCCTAGTCTTTGGTCCTAGTTCTGCACCCTAATGTCTCTCTCTCTCTCTCTCTCTCTCTCTCTCTCTCTCTCTCTCTCACACACACACACACACACCAGCTTCCACACGGTAATCCTCCAAATAGTAGAATTACATTCAGGTACAGACAGGACCTGTTTTCTCCACCCACCATTGAATGGCCCAAGCACAGGATTTCTGATACTAGAAGAAAGACAAATGGCGAACTCACATAAAATAATGACAATACTGAACATTTATGTATCATTTTAAGGACTTGATACAAATTATATGATTTGAATTTCTCAATAATTGTGCAAGTGTAATAAATGGTTTTTATTTCCATTTTGCAGATAAGGAAACTAAGGCTTAGAGAGATTTAGTGACTTTCTCATGGTTTTACAGTTAACAGGTGAATCTGAACTCAGGTTTTCCTGACCCTGGGTATACCATGCTATCCACTGGTAGACCATGATGCCTTGAATAAAATCCACATACCAGGGGCAGCTAGGTGGTGTGGTAAATAGAGCACCAGTCCTGGAATCAGGACAACCTGAGTTCAAATCCAGCCTCAGACACATAATACTTACTAGCCATATGACCTTGGGCAAGTCACTTAACCCCAATTGCCCTGGCTTTCCCCCTCCAAAAAGCAAAAACAAAAATCATATATCAAACACTCCCCCAACATGCATGATGTAGCACGTTGACTGGGCTCTTTCTATAAAGTATTGAAAATTTTATGCAGGACCCTGGGCATAGACCAAAATAGAATAATTTTCATCAAGGTATCATGTTTGACGTAGTCATTCTCGTTTGTAAAACCTATCATGTTTTCTTTCCTATTAAGCCATAGTATTTTGATTTAAACAAGTTAATCTTCTGTTTGGATTTTTTTATATATCAACCATGTTGATGTGCTTAGAAACTCTTACAGACTAGGCACAAATGTCACACCCACTGAAGCATCAACTGTCTTCATGATGCTTGGTTTACTCCAGAAATAACACCTGCTTTGCTGTTCTCTGAGAAGCTGACATTCTATAATAAACTCCCTCGTTTCCTGATGTCTTAACAATCCAATGTAGGTGGCAGCTTGAAACTCAGGGAAGCTCTAGACACTTTGTATGGGTACAGCATTGCATGACTGAGTAAGAGGCTAAGCATGTTCTAGTCATATGCATCTGGTTCCAAGGACTACGGAGTTGAATTTCAGGATCAGATCTTTCATCAAGGAGCTAATAGCCCCAGAGAACTAGAAAATTGACTGTGTTCTCTCCATTTATTCATTACACAGCTCTTTTGTATCTCTAGGCTCTAGAAATAGAGGCAAGTCTACCTTAAAAGAAATCTCATTTAATGCAGTAATATTTGATCCAAGGCCATTTGGTGTTATCTAAACATTAGTACATCTCAGGTGATATGGGTATGTGCTAGACAACCCATTACTAGTTTTTAAAATCAAAAGACAGTTGTGACACTGCCCACTTAAACCTAAACAGAATTTGACGGGAATTCATCACATAATGGGGAGTCATTGAAGTCATTACTAGGGCAGGTAGCTGTTGCAGGGGATGGAACACTGGGCATGGAATTAAGAGGACTCATCTTCATGATTTCAAATCCAGCCTCATATACTTACTAGCTATGTGACCCTGGGCATGTCACTTAACCTCATTTGCCTCAGTTCTTCATTTGTAAAATGAGCTGGAGAAGGAAATGGCAAAGCACTCCAGTATCTTTGCTAAGAAAATCCCCAATGGGGTCACTAAGAGTCAGACATGACTGAAATGACTCAACAATAACATCATGTATTCTATCTGCACCAGAACCCTCATTTACCTGTTCCATTGTTATTCATGAGAGGGAAGGCTGTCCTTCCCTCACTTTCTCCTTTTTTTTCCTAGAAACCCCATCAATCAATCACCTAAATTCTGTTTATCCTTTACCTACAAAACAGAACAAGTTAGAGCTATAGCCTCCATACTTTCTGCAATAGATTTCTAAATTGTCTTCAATCTCTCTACATTTCCCCCACTGCACACAGTTTCCAAATTACTCTGTCTAAATCACTGATTCAACATTGACTCAAAGACCTACTGCTGCCTCATTGTTCAAATCTAAATTCTACAGCCTAATGTTCATCATCAACCAGTTTTACCCTATCTATCCAACTCTATCTCTTGCTATTTACTCCACCGCAGATAAGACAATGCCTTTACAATCCTAGGTACACAACTTGTATTTGTTCCTACTGTTTTTTCCATCTATAGATCCTTCCACACCTCTTCTTTGAAAATCTATCTCCTATATTTCCATCAAGATTCTGCTTATTCACTAAGCTTTTTCTGACTCCATCACATACCTAGTGAAAAATGAAACATCTTAGTACTTTTGAATAGTACAAAACATGAAAACACAAATTTGATTATAGGTTGCCTTAGAACAGCGGTTCTCAACCTGTGGGTTGTGACCCACAAAGGGTTGAATGACCCTTTCACAAGGGTCACCTAAGACCACTGGAAAACACATATTTCTGATGGTCTTAGGAACTGGGACACAGCTCCTCTATCTGTCTCCAGTAGGTCCGCCCACATGCAGATACACCCACATGCAAGTATTAAAGGGTCACCACCTTAGGAAGGTTGAGAACTACTGCCTTAGAATAACCTTCTATTTCCTGTGCTACTCTTTCATCCCCACAGTTGACCTATAAAAAATTCTGAAGTACAGGGATTGTTTTTTGCGGGGTGGGGATGTGGATACTCTTGTCCAATTTCTATGCTATTATAATATTTAGTATCAACTTTTAAAAAATGCCTCTGATTCAGTCATACTATAGCTCTGAAACTAAGTAGCAATTGTACTTAAATTGTCTTGTATAGGTTAAGTCAAAAGGCTCATGAGTGATGAAGCAGATTGAAGGGAACGGGAGACAAGAATAAGCTCAACTAAAAGCATGAATATCTTCTTTTGACTGGTAAAAGGTATCCAGGAGAGTTGTTTCCAACTTGGAGAAAGTGGCCTCACAAAGGAAAGATTGCTGAGAATAAGAGAGAATGACCTAAGACACCAGAAAAAGGACTAAGACAAAAATTGTGGAAAAGTGTGTAGCTCAGGCCAGAAGCAAGCTGATGTCTCATTATGGAGCAGTTGGAGAAAACATCCTTGCTTTGAAGGTCGGCAGCCAAGAGCTGAGGGTAAGCACTCTGGGGCACTTTCAGCACAAGATTAAGCATCAAAGGATCAGAATTATAGAGTTCAGGTTGAGTTCTAGGAGCTGGCATTTAAAAAAAAAAGGAAATACATATAATATCTTAATATTTCTCTTTAACTTCCTGTTTCACTTTTTTAAAAGTGTGACTTTTTACTATAGGTTGTTATTTAATTGGAATGAAAGTTCTAATTGTTTTGTAAAGAATTTCATTTTTCTTAATAATTGTGAAAGCTTGAAAAGTTGGGGTTATCCAGCTTGTAAGCAAGATATAAAGAATGAAGCCGCCATCTTGAATTCAGAAAAAAAAAGTCCACCTCCTGCTTTGATTACAAGTAAGCAGTCCTCTTTTTCACTCCTTGGGGGCCAGCACCAACATTAAGGGACCAGTAGTCTCAGAAGTCACAAGATGAGATTCAGATATAAATAAATAATTGATGAAGTACAAAGTAAATGTCATGGAATATAATATCCTTGCCCATAAGCATATACTATTCATATGGAAGCATTATACTTTTGGAAGGCTCTTATAGTAGATAACGTTCTTTGAGTGTTTATTTCTTCTATTCCAGGATAAAGAGTAGTCTAATATTTAAAGGGCATTAGACTAGGAGTCCAGAGACCAGAGTTTTAGTTTTGCCTCTTCCACTAACTTGTTATGTAACATTGGGTAAAAATCACTGAACCTTGCTAGGACTTAAATTCCTCATTTTTAAAATTCTTAAAATAAAAATAATAATACTGAATGGTTCTGAGTTTCAAATGAAATACTGATTATGGATAAGTGTTAACATACAATATAATAAAAGTAAATGTAACTTAAAAATATTATAGTACAGATGGTAGGTTGTACTGACCTGTTCACATTTACTCATTTGATCTTATGAAGATTAAGGGATATCTGACAATGGGTAAAGATATAATCTGTAGACGGAATATGGTTTTCTTCTGTGTGAAGCAAATAGTTCTATATATGCTGAAAGTCTAACAATATTTTGACGGAAACATAGGGGACTTTCTCCATATCTTGAACTTTTGACTTAGTCTTCATCAATATCATACTTCAGCCAAATAGGTCAACCCAACATTTAGAATATATTCTTAGACTAGTTCCATGGGGAAGCATTCATTTGTCAGTCTTGATATTTTATTAAGGCAAATATATATACAGGCTGGCCTACTCAAACTATGTTGCACAAATAATGTATGTTTTAAATGGCATATAATTTATTTGGCTTTGGTTGTTACTATCCTTAATCTCCAAGCAGAGCTTCCTTATTTTATCTTAGAAGAATGTCTCAAATTTCCAGCTTGAATAACTTTTTTCCTAGGGGATCACTGTTTACATCATGAATTTCCTGACTATAAAGATGCTTTTTTAAAAATGCAAGCATTCATGTTTAGGTCATTTTGGCAGTTTTATCAATTGCAATATGTAATTGTCAGGGGGAATAAAATAAACTGTGGATTTATTAATAATTTTTAATAACTGTTAGATGTATTGTTGATCTGTATTGTTTCCATTGCATTAAAAATATCAATGACCCTGTAGTGTTGTCAAGGGGAAGGTAGGTGGTGCAGTAAGGTGCCTAGCCTGGAGTCTGGAAGACTCATCTTCCCAATTTCAAATCTGACCTCAGACACTAACTGTATGACCTTAGGGAAGTCACTTAACACTGTTTGACTAAGTTTCTTCACCTATAAAATGAGCTGGAGAAGGAAATGGCAAACCACTACACTATCTCTGCCAAGAAGACCCTAACTGGGGTCACAGAGTCTTTCATGATTGAAAAAGAAGGAACAACAAAGTGTTGTCAATTCTAACAATGTCCCAGAGTAGGTATGCAGAATGAATTTTCCTCTGCTTTAATTGAAGGGTAAGCAGGATGGTAAGCCCTTTCCTTAAATGATTCACAGGCAATACTCATATATTTTTTTTTTAAAAATACACAGTTTTTCTTTTGATTCCATTGCCAAACATCAGTTGAAAACCTGAGTGGTAAAAAGTAACTAGAGAGATTTACTTGCTGCCCACTGCCTTGGATGCAGCAGAAGCTTGATAACTGCCAAGTTGCTTTGAAATAAACTGGGAGCAGCTCATTTAAATCACTATTGTAGTCATGGTTTTGAATGCTGGAAACTGTACAGTATGGACTCAAGGCATATGTAATTACAAAGAGAAGGGTATCATTGATGGCTTTTCCATTTATATGCACCTTCAACTACAGATTATCACTGAATGCTTTCTCAATCAGAAAAGTGATATCATGGACCATAAAAGATGACTACAATAATGTTTATAATGGGATCCAGGCACTTACCAAAAGAAACATTTCAAAGAATTAAACATGTGCATATGTCATTTTGCATCTTTTAAGGACTAAGAGATAACTACTGCTGTATAATCCACTATTGTTGATTAGATCACTAAGTCCCTGTGAGACACTATGCATATGCCTACTTCCACTAAAATTTATATTTGAAGAATTAAGAGGATAATGTGCATAAAATCCTCTCTGTTTTAGCTTGAGCTATAAATCTGAAGTTCTATTAAGTAATATTTTATTGGAGAGAACTTTGAAAAATGAAGTGCTATGCAAATCTAAGGGGCTGGAGATCATAGATATAAAGTAAAAATGCTTAGCATTATATCTATATGGAAATTCCACTCAAGGTAGTTAAAACACCATCCATTTATAAAAAAAAAATTCTCTAGCCACCTCTCTTCCTCCTTATCTAATGTTTAATTACTATGTTTATTTCAGATGTCCAAAGCCTTTCCAAATAATTTCAGAAAACAGGAAGAATACTAAAATCTAAGTCAAGAAAGATACAACATGTGGATCCAGGTTCTTAAGTAGATATAGGCTGGCTCTTAATGAATGACGTCAACACCTCCAAGACCCCCAATCTCATCAGGATCCATCTGCACAATTACAACTCATTCACACATCCTTGTCCTCTATTTTGTGTTCATATTTGTGCCCAAATCCTCAAAAGTGGGTCTACTCAATGCATTTGGCGACTTCTTCCAGATCTTTATTTTGTAACGACCTCTTTAACACCCAGCTGTGCATTACTTTAGCCTTTCACGTGCTCAATGTTCTGCTTGAGCTGTTCTCGAAATTGTGCCTTCCACTACCCAACTTCATGTCTTCCCAAAGGTTTTTTCAGGTACCTCAAATGCACTCCTTCCTCACCTGCTCTTCTTAGAATCCTTACCTTCCTTCAAGTCTCAATTCCAATACTACCTCCTATGAAAAGCCTTTTCTGATGCCTTCCCCTTCCGATTGTCAATGCTTCATTCCTCCTCAAATTATCAAGATCTTATACTTATCTGGATAAATGATGTATCTTCTCAGTAGAATATAAGTTATTGGAGATTAGGGACTGGTTTTTTAAATTTGTTTTTTATCCTTCACTCTCACTTCATAACTGGGTCCTTTGCTTATAAAACAGACGATGGAATCTCTGAGTTGGAAGGGACCTCAAAGACAAGCTTATACAACTTAAACAAGAATCTCTTCTTTTAAAACTGATTTTTATACTGACCTATTTTGTTTTTACAACATATATTTCCCTTTGTATCCTTCCCAACAACTCCCAGATAATCATTCCTTATTACAAACAATTTTAAAAGAGAAAAAGACGGGAAAAAAATAATAATGGGGGGGGAATCTAACATTATATTTCACATGCTGGACTCTTAGTCTCAGCACAGGAATGGGGAGGTGGGGATTTATTTCCTTATATCTCTTCTTTGGGGACAAATATATTTTGTATGGTTTAGTAATTTTTATCTTAGATTATTTTGTGGCTATTCTTCCTATACATATAGTTGTAGACATTGTACGTGGTGTTTTCTTGTTCTGTTTATTTACTTTGGATCAGTTCATGAAAGTACAAGAATCCCTTCTACAACACACCAGATAAGTGTTTATTCAGCCTTATTTTATGATAGGAAGCCCAGTACTCATAAATGCATTTTTGCATTTGCCCATCCCATTTGTGGATGCCTCTAATTGTTAGGCAGTTTCCCCTTAACATCCAAAGTGCATGCTTAGAAACCATTATCATTTGTCTTCTAACTTTTCTCTTTTCCAAGATTAAGCATTGAAGAAACTGGGAATCAAGATTCATATGGTGTGAGGGAATGGTTTCCCATCTGCTCAACCTTCTGGTTCACCTCCTCTGAATGTACCTTCTACTTGTCAATGTCCTCCTTTGATGATCTCCTTGATAATGACTTTGCGATGCCTTATGTGCATGATGTCATTCACACCACTTCTCATGTGTAAGTCATCATAGGTAATATGTCACAATGTACTTAAACCACCATGCATCTTCCTATTGCTCTTTGGGTAATCTATCCTTTGGAGGCATCTGAGAATGTGAGGTTCCATGACTTATTATAGCCATATAGCATCAGGGGAATAACACTGATTTTGAAATGCTGGGCATTTCTAATCAGTGATATCAGAAAAAAAAAAAAGGTGCAATGTGCTGTCCCCAAAAGTCTTTGAAGTCGACCTAATTGTCAAATGTCAACATGAAAACAAGCTGTTTACCAATTCATTGGCTCTGGAACGTTTATAGCTAGAATTTATTTATTGTATTCTCATGAGTTTCCTAGCAAGGCAGATTGAACAAGTATCACACATAAAATGCTAAACCATGACATTTGCCCAGTATAGTTCAAATTTAGCTCATTTCTCTATGTATCATCATCATGCCAGCTTCCTGTGCCATAAAAGATTTTCCCTTGAGGGAAATATTCTGGGTAGAATAATTACACATTAGAGGTATCATTGGATTCAGAAAGTGACGGTATACCTGAATAGGTGAACAGTAAAAGATATTTAGTAGTATTTTAAAGTGCCCGAACAGTATGTTATATAAAAATCCTTTTTGATTATTTTTCTACCATAAATACATATTATGAGAATACTTTAAGAAGCTATTTTAAAATGGATATATCCCAGTCAAGCAAAGACAATAGTTTTATTTATGACCCACTTACAAAAAAAAACAATTATGGAGGAGGAATGTCCTCCTAAGATCATGAGAATTCTAGGGCACCAATAGGGAATGATCCCATTCTTCCCACCTTTAGTGATAAACTTTCATAATAATATGACAGACACAATAAAACAAAGTACTTTAATTGGCTATTAAAAACCAATTTCAGGAAGCCTATGACAGTACGTGGGTACTTTTTTCTTTTGCTACAGGAACAAGGACAATTCTAGATTACTTCTCATCCACCCACCAAATGACTTTACTACCACCACAATCTAGAGTCCTATTGGTCTCAGTTTTGTTTTAAAGGGAGACGGAGAGGGAGAGGGAGGGATGGAGGGAGGGAAGGGGGAGGGGGAAGGGGAACAGGGGGAGGGGGAGAGTGTGTGTGAGTGTGTGTGTGTGTGTGTGTGTGTGTGTGTGTGTGTGTGTTTTAAGTCTGTCCTTAACATACTCTCTACTGTTCTCTGAGAAAATGGTGGTTGTATATTTCATTTCTTTGGAGAGAGATAAGGAGAGAGAGCAGGGAAAGCCTGAACTATAGGATTTATTTCTATCCCTCTATTCAAATTTTTCAATCAACAAAATTTTCCTAGGTGTCTATACACAGCAGTCACTATACTGGGAGCTGTGGAGATACACAAATACCCAGTCTTTGTCCTCAAAGAGTTTACTGCATCCATCAGAAGAGACAGACATATACATAAGATAGGAATATATGGAAAAAGGTAATTTGAGGTGGGTAAAGACATTAGCATTTGAAGGAAGTGAGAAAGGTTGCATGCAAGACACTTGCACTTATATCGAAACTTGAAGGAAAATTGGGATTCTAAGAGGACTAGGAGAAGAGGGTGTGCGTTCCAAGTAAGGTATTTACATGCAGGTGAGATAGTGTTGTTCTATGATTTATAACAAAACAATAATAATAATAATAATAATAGCTTTATCTACTGGGAGCAAGGCATACAGGTACTAAGTGCTTTATGAATATTATTTCATTTGAACCTGACAACAACCTTGTGAGATGTGTTATTATAATCTATGTTTTCCAATTGAAGAAACTGAGGCAAACAGAGGTTAAGGTGATTTACCCAAGGTCTTATAGCTAGTAAGTGTCGGAGATTGGATATGAAGTCAGGTCCTTCCTGATTCCAGGCTCGGTGCTCTATCCACTGTGTTACTTAGCTGCTTCATATAGTATCAGGGGAATAATGCTGATTTGGAAGATTTTCCAAACAATGACAGAATGAAAGAGGAAAAGATGGGCTCTCCTCAAAATCTCTGAAGATGACTCAATTGTCAAATGTCACTGTGAATACAAGCTGTTAATCCACCCACTGGCTCTAGAATATTTATACTTTGGATTTATTTATTGTGTTCATATGACTTTCTCTCATGTGCAAAGGCACAATGATCTACCCTGTTAAGCTGTCCTGTCCGAGGAATGGAGAGAAGGTTGGGCTGGCTAAACTGCAGAGCTCTCGAAAGGGAATAATAGGAAATATGGCCAGAAGTTAGGATCAGGTTGCAAAGAGCTTTGAATACCAAATAGAGGAGTAAATTTGATCCCAGAGGCTATAGGGAAGGAATGCAATATAATGAACAAGAGAGTGCCAAGGTCAGATCTGTGCTTTAGGAAAATTGCTATAGCAGCTCCACAGAGGGTGGATTAGAGAGGGGAGACTTAAGGGAAACCAATCAGGAAGGACTGCAACAATCCAGATGAGAGGTGATGAGTTCCTAAAGTAGAATGGGAGCTATAAAAATATAAAGAAGGAGAATGATGCAAGACATGTTGTGGACAACAAAATGACCAGATTTGGTAACTATAAAGATATCATCCCTTGCTGGGTTATACTGTTTCTCTTGTCAGAAGTGTACCCTACCTAACTTCCCAAAATCCGTGGAAATATCTTAAGGCAAGGGGCTCGATCTCATACCCTTTTTGATCCTCACTCTGTATTATATTGCCTTACTCATGGTAGGAATCCAATTCATGTTTATTGTTGAAAATAAACAAAAGCACATGTAATAAAGGCCATAAATACATTACTTACATGCAATAATCAAAAGTGATGAATGAAGTGCTGAGTTCTGATCCAGGAAGACCAGGCTGGAGTTCCATCTCTGATATTAACTATCTGAATGACCCCACAAAAATCACTTAACTTCTGCTTCCCTCAAGTCATTTTTTCAGACTTATTACTAAGTCAAGGAGAGACTTCCTATTCTAGAGGTTCATCATGCTGATAAAATCATTTATTTTTTTTCTCATTATTGGGAGCTCCATTTTCCTTCTAGTCACACAGGTTCACCATCTTGGAAGTTTACAACTCTTCCTTCTCCATCAGTCCATTGCTCTCATCTTCATTCTATCTCTACAATACCTTTCACATTTGTCCTATTTTATCCACTCATGCAGTGACAATTGGATTCTGAACCCTTATTATTTCATGCTTGAAATCTTGCAATGTCTACCTAACATCCTTTCTCTCTCCTTTTTCCTTTTTCAATCCATCATCTTCATAATTAACCAATTAATAATTCTAAAATACAGGGCACTCCCTTACTCAAAAATCTTCAGTGGCTCTCTATTTTCTCTAGCATATGTTTTTTGTTTGTTTGTTTTTTGTATCATGGATCCATCGGGCAATCTGGTAAAGCCTATGAACCACTGTGACTCAGAATGATGTTTTTAAATGCAAAAAATAAAATACATAAGACTTAAAGGGAAGCAAATTATATTGAAATACAAAATCCAAAAACATAAGGGCAAAAAAACAAGTTCATGGACCCTAGGTTAAGAATCCCTACCTTGGAGAACTCCTCAGCCTGGCTTTTAGAGTTTTTCATTATCTGGCTCCCAATTCCCTTTTCACATTAATTTCCTACAATCTTCCTCAATTATTCATTCTGTTTCAGTCAAACTAGCCTACTAGCTATTTTTTAAACTTAATTCTTCTGCCCCTATAACTTTGTCAAGTCTGACCCTCAACACTAGTATTCACTCACACATCTTCTCCTTCATCCCTTAGGATCGTTATCTGTCTTCAACATGGTTCACATGCACAGGTCTTTCTGAGCTCTCTTGTTATTGGTATTTTCTCCCACCCCCTTGTATACATGCTGTGTCTACCTACTAGAACATAAGCTCCTTGAGGACATGACGGTTTCATTTCTGTCTCTGTATTTTACATACTCACATCAACTATATATAAGGGTTCACTTGACTATGTATGGATTCTAAGGGTTCTGATTATAAGATCAGTTGTTTGTTGTCCATACTTAAAGAGGACCAAAATGACATCACTAAGTTAGAAGGTCAACCTACAGTGTCTGACTGTGACTGATCAGACCAATATAAGTTCAGAAATATCTACCACAGGCTGGGTACAACTAATCCATATAGACATTTGGAATGGAGATGGCTTTTAACTTGTGTATCTTACGTTTCTTTTGAGCTACTTCAATTCTGCTTTCCTCTTAGAGCACAGCACCTTCTCTTGATGAGGACACGCCATGCTGGGTAGCTCTGTGCCAACAACTTCCATGTCTAACAGCTGATATCAAATTCTTCAGAGAGAGTGTCCTTGTATTGATTGCTTCTTCTGACCTCAGTGTGAGTGCCTGCCTTGTGTGAGTTCTCCATAAAATCAGACTACAAGAGAGTACCTCTTAGAGTTCTATATTCACTCTAGCTCTGAGATTTTAAAGATGATTTTTCTGCTGGTTCAGTCTGAATTAGCTCATTGCCATTTTGTTTTTCCTATGTAAACAAAGTACATTAGCCATATGCTTGTACAAAGGCATGAAGGATGTGATCAAGACCTTCAGGGAACTTACCACATAAAGGTTTTTGAAGGTAGCTTTGTCAACAAGCCCTAGTTCATCAATCACTCCATAATAAGCTCCCAATATCTTTCAATAAAGGTATTTTTACTTAAGATACTCAATGATCCCCCTGAGAAAACAACTTATTTTTTTTTAATCTCATTTCCATGTTGGAGGTAACCCTGGCTAAGACACATTTTGGGAAATATCCACTACAAAAAGCTAATAAAAACAACATGGAACCTGGATCTTTCAATCAGCTGAAGCCCAGGACAACAAAAACTTTGCTAAATCCCCATCGGTTGGTTTGACGATACTGGTGGCTATGAGGAGCTTTGCTGCTTATGGTTTACTTTGCACAGAGGGACCTTTGAGGATTGTATTTACCACCTCCAGCTGTTGAGGGAAAGGAAAATGTGATGCCATAAGGGGAAGGCAGCTCCCAAATGACTCCTTAGAGGGAAGACTCTTTTCCCATTTCTTAGTAAGTCTCAGTGGAGAACAATCTGCTTACAAAAAGCTCCGAGGTACCCCGGTATCATAATAACTTGCACACTCAGCATGTTTTATTTTCAAACTGCTTGCTCATGTGTGTTTGGGTTTTTGTTTCATTTTCACAACAAATGTGAGGAATGATGGGAAATTGTAAAGCACATCCCCCTACCCCCCAGTGATGATCTGACGCCCTTGTACATAAGCCAGTCAAAGGGAGGAGTCAGGACTAGAATCCTGCCTCCTGTATCTCTTGGATACAGCTTTGCTATTTCCAGCCAATCTTTAATCAAATGGATAAGGAAGGAATTTTATATCAGCACACAGTACTATAGGACAGACCACTATGGTCAAAAATAAACCTGAGTGTATTTTTCTTTAGTCTTCCAATGCCAAAGGCACATTGAACTTCATGCTTCTCAGAGCTAGACAATTTTTTTTTATGTAACTCTAGTATAGAAAACTAAATTTATGGAAACATCTATGTTTTCTTACTACTTTACTTAATGAATAATATTTTTGTTTGTTCATTTTTTGGGAGGGGGATGGGAGGCAATCAGGGTTAAGTGACTTGCCCAAGGTCACACAGCTAGTTAAGCGTCAAGTGTCTGAGGCCATATTTGAACTTAAGTCCTCCTGACTCCAGGGCTGGTGCTCTATTTACTGCGCCACCTTGCTGCCTCGTTAATGAATAATCTTAAACCACCACAAAATGTATTAAGTTAAAAAAATAGGTAAAAATGTTAATATCCACAATGATTCCTCATTAATACCTGTAATTATTTATAATATATTTAAAGTCTATATATTACTGAGTAATATAGTTATCCTCCGTATTTTATAATCCTCTGCCTTAAAACCCAGGTGGAGATTATCCAGGACTGTGGGCCCAAGTGCCCCAGGAATAATAGTGTCCCCCAGGATACCAGGCTCCAGCCTGCCCCTCAAGGGCAACGAAGTAAAACTTATGAAGTTGTGCCCTGGGAAATGCCTCTGCAGACCACACAATTCCCTCCTTCTTAGCAGCTAAAACTAGTTGAAAATCAGACATGTCTTACAACCAAAGTCTCTGGTAGCATCAGATGCTTCAATATCAGAACCACAGATAGTTTTATTGACAGAAATGACATGAAAGAAGATGCATCAGCATCTTCCTTGCCCCAGTACAGGACAACTGGGCCTCACCAAGTGATTTAAGCAAAAATCTCCTATATGTGTTATCTCCCCCACTGGAGTTCAATCTCCTTGAAAACAGAGATTATCTTATTTTTCCATCTGCTTAGAGTTTTATACATAGTAACTGCTCAGTAAATGCTTCTTCGTTCTTTCATTTATTCACTATTCTGAACACATCTAAGACTCACAAACGGTTCTTGAATTAGTCTCATAAGTAGATTTTTTTCAATACTGAATTTTGTTCTCACTTTCTCTTGATGATTTTTCTATTTTATTCCTATGAGAAGGGTTCCAAAGGTATTGGAATTTCATATTCTTTGCTTTTTTTTTTCTTTTCAAGAGTAAAGGCAAGTAAATGAGATGCTCTATTACATTTTGAATTTTTGATATGGCATAGTGTTATATTATTTTAATTACTTTCTTCCTTTCCATTTTCCTAGATTCCTTTTTTCTTATTTTTTTGTTATTAACTATTCTTTTACAGCAGTGGTTGTCAACCTTCCTAATGCCGTGATCCTTTAATATTCATATGTGGGAGTATTTGCATGTGGGCAGATCCACCTGAAGATGGGTAGAGGAGGGGCGTCTTGGTTCCTAAGACCATCAGAAATATGTGTTTTCCAATGGTCTTAGGTGACCCCTGTGAAAGGGTCATTCTTCCCCCAAAGGGGTCGCGACCCACAGGTTGAGAACCGCTGTTTTACAGTATCTCAGAGTGAAAGGGACCTCAGAGATTAACTAATCCCATCCATATGTAAACCAAAAGATACCTTTGTTAGAGAAGAGTAGTATAGTGCAGGGGTGGCGAATCTCCATGTCACATGTGGCCCTCTAGGTCCTCAACTGCAGCCCTTTGACCAAAACTTCTGTGAAGTTTGGATTCAGTCACAGGGCCACACTTGAGGACCGAGAGGGCGAGGTGTGACCTTGAGATTGCAGGTTCCCCACCCCAGTATGGTGGAAAGTGCTGGATTCAGAGTCAGAGAACATGGGTTGAACCTTGCCTCTAATGTCTAGTACCTCCATGACCTTAACCATGTTGTGCTTCTTTGGGTTTTAGCTTGACTAGGTGACATCTACAATCTTTTGATTTCTAGAGTATCTCTGACAAACTGTCATCCACCCTTTGCTTAAAGACCTCCAGTGAGAGGCATCCATTGTACTTCTGAATTGAAAGGAAATTTCCCCCCGCCCCCTTTTTAACATCTTTCCAACTTTTATCTGTTGTTCTCTGTTCTGCTTTCTTGGGACAAGTCGGACAAGTTTAAAATATATTCCATGTGTATACCTTCAGATACTTGAAAATGGCTAAATACTCCCCCACAAGTCTTTTCAAAACAAGTGGTTCTTGCAATTCTGAATATTTTATCTCAAAAAGAGACTTCCTCAGTGCAGCAGAAATTTCATTAGGGGTATTGGTATGGGCTCAGAGATTCCCTTAAGAGCATTATTAGTAATTTCAGATACAGGATTACCTCAACACATGTACCTTCACACCTTCACAATGAAGGTGTTACAACTGACAAGAAAACGTTAATTAGAGAGAAGGACAGATGTATCTCAGGTGTGATCTCCACTGGTTTTGTCACTATTTTTAATTGGGTTGTGAAGGGAACAGTTGCAAGGGAAGAGGACATGACTGAAGCCCACACAGTTGGCCAGAGCACCACAGTGCCAGCACAGTGAACCACTTCCATATGGCACACCACTGGCTCTGGCAACAAAAGCTTACAAGTGAACATTCTGTCCTGTCTCAAACATGTGCAAAACTAGAACGTTGGTCAGAGATTCCAATAAAAGGCTCTTTATTCAGATTATTTTTGTTTTCTCCAAAAATACAATGCCAAATGTATGCTTGCCTAAAAGACTTTTATGGAGAACTCACACAGGGCATTCACTCAGATGGAGGTGAGAAGAAATGATACAAGGACACTCTCAAGGTTTGCCTTAAGAACTTTGGAATTGATTGTGTGAATGGGAGATGTTGGCAAAGGACTGCCCATCATAGCAGGCCCTCATCAGAGAAATGACTATGTTCTATGAGCAAGGCAGAATGGAAGTAGCTTAAAAGAAATGCAAGATGAACAAATTTAGAGAATCCACACAAAATGTTCACGTGAACTATTTGTGCACAACCTGTGGTAGAGCATTCCAGGTTTATAATGGTCTGATCAAGCACAGTTGGAACATAGTGATGCCATTTTGGTCCTCTTCGAGAATGAAGGACAATTTTGTTTTCTCCAAAAATATATATTTGGTCCTTCCAGTGGAAAAAGTTGATTTCGGGAGGTAGGATTAAAGTCTTTAGTTTATTAGTTTAGGTTCAATGTTAGAATTAAATAAGGTACTCGAAGGTTGCTTAACAGTCAATAAACGGAAGTGTACTTAGTCATAGCATGGAAAAGATATTCAACAAGAATACTCCAGTGCTTTGGGTAGGCTTCTCTTTTTGGAAATATATCTGGTCAGAAGGGCAGCATGTAGTAGCTGGTGTGATCTTGGAACAGCCTCCAAATGTGAAGGACCCTGACTTCATATGGGTGAGCCTCTTTAAAGCTCTTAGGTGACTAGACAGTCACATCAAATATGAACAAAGGCTATATCAGTGGACCTGGGTACAGGGAGACTTAGTCCCTTAAGCTAATCAAGTCTTAGGAACAGCTTAGGAGAAAATTGGCCTAATTTCATGTTTCACAAAGATGGAAGAAATCCTGGTTGATGTTGGTTCTATCACAACCATTATGATGACTAAATTGTAACGGCATTTGGAAAGAAATATAGAAAGACAAGATTCCCATGTCATTCTTTTACATGTAACATTGACTCATTATGTGACTTTGAGTCAATTAACAAAATTCATGCTCCTATATACCACTACCTGAAAATTTTAAATCAAAGTGTCTGTTCCATAGAGGTATGATTAGAATTAACATCTATAAAATTATCACATCTTTAGATATGATATGCATAGATATGCATAATATTCTTATAAGGCATTTACCCCTAGTACCAATGGAATTAACATTAAAACTACCAGCAGCACCATGTATGAATTAAAATTATGATGAAAGCATATGTTAATTATCCACTTAAATAAACAGAGCTATGCAATTTGCTCAACTCTTAAAATAGAGAAACACAATTATAGTCTGCCGTTATACCCACTTCCAAAGGGGTGGTGGGTGGAGAAGAGCTGAATACTACTTGTGTAGCTTTTTCCTCTGGAAATTGAATGTATGGTGGTAAAGGCATTATCAGGAATAAAAGTAAATACTTGTGCTAATTGGTCATATTGCCAAATGCTTCCTCAATTCATCAAAGTAGAATATGGCTCCTAAAGGAACTCTTGGCTTAGGTAAGTCTTATAGAAGCAAGAAAACACAAGTTCCATTAGCCTTTTGAAGAGTTTAATGCAGGAGTGGCTATGTGGCACAGTGAATAGAACCATGGCCCTGGAGTCAGGAGGACCTGAGTTCAAAGCCGACCTCTTACTAGCTGTGTGACCTTGGGCAAGTCACTTAACCCCAATTGCCCTGCCCTCTCCCCTCCAAAAAGCAAAAAACAAAAACAAAAACCAAGAGTTTAATGCAGAAGTATTCCAATAAAGAATATATTCCAGTGTCAAGTCATTGAAAGGTATAATTCTACACCCCATTTTCAGTCCTTATTCATACAGGTTTGCAAAGTGATATTATCCTAGCCCCTTACTCTTCCCACATATCCAATCAGTTGCTGACTCTTGTCGATTCTAGTTCTACAGTACATGTGTCCTCCCTCTCCATTCACACAGTCACCATTCTAATTCAGGTCCTCATTACCTGTCACCTGCATAACTGCAGTAGGCTCTTATTCGGACTCCTCTATGTGCCGCTTCTTCCCACTATATTCTGCCTTCCACACAACTAACAAAGTGATTTTCCTAAAGCACTTTTTGTTGTTGTTTATTCATTTCAGTCCAGTCCAACTCTCCATTATGGCATTTGGGATTTTCTTGGCAAGGATACTGGAGTGGTTTGTGCACTCCATAAATATAAACACTATCAGTATCTTCATTTTACAGACCAGGAAACTGAGGCAAAGAAAAGTTAAGCATCTTGCCCAGAGTCACAATGATATGAATATCAATTCTTAATTTCTGAAATCTGTTATAGATATTGAATTTCCTTCTAATCTATAAAGAAATTCCTAAAAGCAGATGAAAACTTCAGATCTTTATATATAGCATTTAACTGCTTAACTATTAAAATTAACCTATACCTAAAGCAAATTATTTAATTACTCCAATTGCAAATATTTTTTCATCCATTTTTTTCCTGCCCTCCAAAACACTAAAACTTTTTTTCTAATCACAAAGAAAAAAAAAGTCATCACTTTCTCTGGAACATAGAATTTGGAAGATTCTCTAATTTCAGAACCATGACACTATGTACTTTCAAGAATTTCAATATGTTCTTTTGAGTCAGGGTCTATGTGAACAAGTTGAACAAAGTACTTATATCACAGGCATGCAAAAAATAATAGAAAATATATTCGGAGTCTAGATTGTAAAAAAATAAATTTTCTCATCCATAGCAACAATAATAACAATAAGTTATATTTATAAATGCCTTAAAGACAGGAAATGCATTCCTGCAAATGGCAAAGAAGTGAGGGTGAAAATGACGGCTTTTACCTTCATTCATACATAAACACTCACCAGAGAATTGTGGAGGAAGTGTATAAATTTCAGTACTGTGACTCCGAGGAAAACATTTTCACTTAAGACAAAGTAATCTTAGAACTTAAAGAAATAGAGTTATGTAGTTATTTAAATAGACATCCTCTGGTTGGCAAGAACAAGATAAACCTGACTGATTATTTCTTGAAGGAAGACTTCACTATCTTAGATATTTCCTTCCCAGATAGAATATTCTGATAAGATTAACTGGAGAGAAAATATTATCCCACCGGAACAAATCTGTTCTTAACCAATTTCTGACACTCCAAGACTAGCACATTCTCCTCCAAATCACCTGAAATCCTGTCCCTATTACCAATCTTCTAAATAAGGAAAGTGGCCAAGCAACTTCATTTGATAGTCTGATCAAACTTTCTTTTTCTTGTGTGATGTTACGCTAAGACGGTGTAAAACTTTTTACATGTGTCTAGCACCTTCTGTGTGGGACCTCTGCTATCCACTCAGCAATGTGCATCAACTAATGCTGAGTAAATCTTTTATCATCCTGTCTGTCCTCCAGATTTATTGACCAGCCATCAAATGGCCCAAGATGGGAAGAATTACTTCCCAAGAGAATCTTAATTAAGGAATTTTCCCAACAGAATCCAACATATTTTGGACAAATCCATTTGTGTGTGTGTGTGTGTGTGTGTGTGTGTGTGTGTGTGTTTAGGGAGGGGGCACAAGAATTTGCCTGATAGTAGTAAATACTTGAGGAAAATTATAATTCCTGTCTTCCTAAGTGCCTATTTATTCCTCTTTCCACCAAAAAAACTCTTGCATATGAAAATTTATGAAGCATTAACACAGGGAAAGCAGGTGAGTCATAGAAACAAAAGGCCAGCAGCTGCTGCCAGTAACCCAGCCATCAACCTCTCACACTCTAAGGTTACCCGCATCATAGAAGGGCCAGGCCTCAGATGGCCTTCCCAAGCTGGGTATTATGCTCTGGCTCTCAAGCTTACTGTGCTGGAGGGAAGAGAAAGTAAAAGAGCCAGATCAGACCATTCTGTGACAGAATAGCACTGAGGAATGGGATGGTGTGGGCGCCTTACTCTACTTTTCAGTTTTTGTGTTCCCTCATGTTGTGGGTAACCCTGTTGTGGAGCAGCTGTAAACCATGCAAAATCTTAGAGAAGACCAAAATGCTAGGCAATGATGATTCATGTCATAAAACCAGTGATCACTGTGCCCAGAAAAACACCATCTGAGTGCCTCACCATTTTGGAGAGTCTGCCAATGTCAGAAGATATATAGCCCTTTCAAGGTCACAGGGCTCTTGACACAAAGAAACAAAAATCTGGAGAGTCACTGAACACTTTACTAGAGAAATACTGAAATGTATGGATTATTCATGCTTATTTCACAAAAAATGACATTTCTGAAATTATGCCTCATGTTTAAGATCCCTACTGAGAACTCAGAAGGACACTAATAAGACTCTTATCAAGTTCCCACTAAAATCAACATTAGGCAGAGAGTTTTAGGAAAAGAAGAAATATCTTGGATATTAATAGATAAAAGAAATAATCATTCTATGAAACAATAGAATTTAACTAAAATAAGTAACATAAGGCACATTTTTCTCTGACATCTGGTTGGACTCGTTATATAAATGTATATATCATAGAGATATAAATGCATACTCAATCCTTTCCATGAAAAGCCATGAATATTATAGAAGAAAATCAAATCCATACCTGAGACTGTGCATTGATATTGGCTCCTTCCTTAACCAGAACTTTGACAACTTCAGCTTGTCCAGCCAATGATGCGATGTGTAGAGCTGTATTCCCCTTCTGTTTGGGAGAACAAAGGGAAAAGTAGACAAATAAATAGAAAAAGAGTAACCTTGATAATACCTTTGTTGTAAAAACTTCGCTTTTCCTCAGAATGCTTATAAGTTTTCATTACAATAGGATAAAATACACTTGCTAAATGCTTCATGTAGGCATGATCCTCACCCGGAAATGGTACAAATTTGGACAAAGACAAGGGTATGATGGAGCCAGCTTTAACCAGCTGAAACTGATTATTAAATTTTCATTGTGAGCATCTAGACCTCAGAAATCAGCAATGACCGTAAATCCCAGCTTGAATTTTTTTTGTTGATTATCTAAAATATGGATGAGGTACTTGTGGACTCAAGGCCAAATGTGACCTTCTAGGTCCTTGGGTGTAGCCTTTTGACTGAGTCCAAGTTTTACAGAACAAATCTCTTTATTAAGGGGATTTTTCTGTGAAGTTTCTATTCAAAGGGCTGTACTTCAGGACCTAGAGGGCCACATGTGGCCTCAAGGCCACAGATTTCTCACCCTTCAGAATTCATAAAGTTTTAATAATATAGATTAAACTTCAAAAGTGTGTGTGCATACATTATCCTCCACCCTCAAGAGCTCGGTCATTAAATGCTTATAAGCACACCCTTGTACTTCACGGTAAGCATTGCTTAAGGTCAGCAGGAATACAGAAGAAGGTTCATGGAATGACGAGTTCAGAAAAGACAGATTTCAATATTGCATCAGTGAAACTTGAAGCAAAGTTGAAAGTGATTCAAGCTGAGCAAAAGAATAGTATGGAAGCAGAGATCCGAGAAGACACCCAGCAAAGCAACTAGTTCAGCAGAGAGGCCATGTGTGGGTTGAATCAGCTTAGGAGTGGAAGTATCTATTCAAGAAGGAGGCTATATTCAGCAAGGAACTTTTGTGGAGAGACAGAAGGAGTATAACAAAATTTACAGTCCCAGAGTTACCCTGGGCATATGGGCTTTTCCCACCCATCTGCCTCCCTTGCAGGTTTCTATAAGTGTTTACCCACTCTCCCCAAGATACAGATTACCCTGATGATAGAATATAATCTAGTCTTCTTGTATGAACTATACTTCACTATATTACTCTATTTTCTTTAATTCAATAGTACTTGTGTTGTTATTCTTTCTTTTGAATTGTTATGAAGTGTTATAGTTAAGATCTGAAAGCCTAATTATTTTGATTGACTAGTTTTATGTAAACAGAAATACACCAGTAGGGACTTGAGAGTTGAAGCAGTGAGTAAGGGGAGTGCATTCGCTCCCAACAGGATTACATCTAAGAGTTGGAGAGATTATGATTATAATCATGTGGTTGTGGTCCTTCTCTTGGAACTTAGAATTGACTGTATGAAGCAACACTGGAGTGAATGAGCTCACCCCGGGAGTGAGTAGGTATCCACATACTCTCTGTGAGAGGTCTGAGGAACTACTGTGTGCGTGGCCACCCCACACAGCCTATGTTTACATTTTAAGGGAAGCAATATTATATTCATTCATTTACTCAACAAGAATTTATTTAGGGCCTACCATGTGCTATGCACTGTTCCAGGCACAGGGATATAGAATCAATTCCATTTCGGAGCTCAATTGTATTCCTACTGACCTGAAGCAGTTCTCTGCACTCAAAGGTCTAGCATTCTATTTGGGATAAACAGCATGCATTTGTAAGTAAATACATACCCTAGTAAATGAGTAAAAGGGAGAGCACTAATAGCTCAAGGCATCGTGAAAGGTCCCTTACAATATTTAAGTAGATCTGTGAAGGAAACCAGGGATTCTAAGAGGTAGAAATAAGAAAGGAGTGAATTCCAGGAATTTAGGTGGGGTGGAGAACCCTGCGTACAAAGACATGTAGAGGGGATATTGAGGAACAGAAGGTATGCCAGTTTGGCTGGATCAGAGAGTGAGTGAAGGGGAATAAATGAAGCTAGAAAGGTAGACTAGAGCCAGATCATGACTAACTTTAAATGACAAAAAAGATCTCATATTCTATTCTCGAAGCAAGAGAAAGCCACCGGAACTTCTCAGTGAAGGGAGTGACATGATCCAATCTGTGCATTAGGAATGTCAATCTGGCAGCTTTATGGAAGATGGACTGGATAAAACTGAGACTGAATTCAGAGAAACCAAGTTGGAAGCTATTGCAATATTTCAAGTTACACACAGCACGAGATATATAGCTAGATCTGGGAATCAACTATGTAGAGATGATAACTGAACGCATAGAAACTAAAGAAATAACTACGTATAATGTGATAAGAGTGAAAGAAAGTGGAAAGAGAATCTAACCTAAGCCCAGAATAAACAACACCAAGAACAGCAGTAAGACTGTTAAGAGGAGAGTGGAGAGCAGCATCACAAAAACCCAGGGAAAAAAAGGCACCCACAAGAAAATGACCATCAGGATCAAATTCTGCAGATGCATGAAAACAAGCCCTGTGAAATTAGAAGCAAGAGACTTGGTTTCTAGCTCTTGTTCTGGTTGAACTATATTTTCCTCATCTCAAGAAAGACAGTTGATTTGACTATGGTTGTTCCCCCTTCAATAAACTTCAGTGACTCCCTATCATCTCTAGAATAAAATAAAAATGCTCATATTTGGCATTCAAAATGCAAGACAATCTGTTTCTAATCTACAGTTCTATACTCATGATTTTCAAAGTGTGGTCAGGGGACTCTGTAGACATCCCTGAGACCAGTTCGGGGGGTCCACAAGATCAAATGCATTTTATCATAATGCTAAAATGTTTTAATTTTTATATGATAAATATCTGCACCTATCACCTACATAACAAAAGTTCTTGGGAATGGTCTCTATTAAATTTCAAGACTAATGAATTTTCAAAAACAAAACAAAAATTTGAGAACTACAATTCTAAATTAATATCACATTACTTTCCTTCTTGTATTCTACACTCCAGCTAAATTGGTCTACTTGCTCCCCCTCAACACCTCCACATGATATTCCATATTCTACCTTCTGCCTCTCAAGACAATTCTCTTTCTCTCTCTCTCTCTCTTGCTCTCCCTCACTCTCTCTCTCATTAACTTTACCTCTTAGAATCACTAGCTTCCTGCAAGATTCAGCTCACATCCCACTTGCAATGTAAAGGTTTTCCTGATTCTGCTTGTTAGTGCTCTCTCTAGCACCCAAAATTAACTAGAGTTTTTCATTGTCAGTGTAAAAGGTGTGTCTTCAAGCCCTCTGAGGCTCTGGTTGTAGCTATAGTAGAATCAGGGATGCAGGTAAACTGGGAGAAGAGTCAATGGGAGTAGAGGGTAGAAAGGGGAACTTTCCCACATCTCTAAGAGTGAATAGAAGTCGGGGGCAGCTAGGTGGGGCAGTGAAAAGAGCACCAGCCCTGGAGTCAAGAGTACCCGAGTTCAAATCTGGCCTCAGACACTTAACATACACACACAAAAAACTAGCCATGTGACCTTGGGCAGGTCACTTAACCCCAACTGCCCTCCAAAAAAAAAAAAAGCAAAAAAAAAAGAGTGAATAGAAGTTGCTGAAGGTTGAGAAACTGAGTAATTCAAGACTTTAGAGCTATTTGGTAATTAATGGGAAAAAGCTTTTGGAGAAAATACAATGAGTTGCATTTTGGAAATGTTGACTTTGAGATGTTCAATAGGCAGTTGGTGAAATGTACAAGAAGAGGTAGCTGGAAAAAGAGATGAAGTTTGGATCCACAGATATGGGAGCCATCCTCCTAGAGATGACCATTCAGTATACGATCACTAAAAGAAGGTGCATCATTTATGCAATATAAATGTGCCTTTTTAAGCTCTCATTGCTTTGATGTATTTGAAAGTGTTTTGTAAATCCTAAGAGCATTCTACAAATATAAGATATTGCTACGGCTATTGATTTATTGTCATTTATTGTGATAGGGAAGTGATTTTCACTCCCAATTTCAGTCCATGTCTTAGAACCTTCTTTTTCATTAGAGTAGAAAACATTTTTTCTTTTTTTTTTCTTCATGGAAATTCAAATGAATAAGAAAGTTTGGGAAAGCAAGAAGGATCTTTGACTTCCATTAAAAATGAGTGCTCTTCATCAAAAGAAACAATGAAGCACCCTTAAAGATGGTTGTGTTAATAGCTCCCATGGATTCTGACAGCATGTCAATGTGAAATCAAAGTTCAGCTATCAATCACCCCTTCCCCCAGTACACATGTGAGCATATGTGCACCGATGCACAGACACACACACACACACACACACACACACACACACACACACACACACACACACAAGTATTTACTGTAAAAGTAAATGTGTAGATGGATGGTACCAAAGACCTTTCTTTCTTCTCTATAACTTAAATGTATACAGAAGGAATCATTCAACTCTTTACAGTATAATGAAACAGATTTCATTCTCAGTGTTGTAGTGTTTGGACTCCAGGTGTCCCAGCAACCCAATGAACTGGTCTGTCATAAAATTTAGATTTGAGTTCTGCAGCCCCCTCCCTGAGTAAAACAAATTCCGTAAGCATGAACACATTACCTTAGTGGCAGAATCTACCGCTGATCCTCTTCCCAACAACTCTTGGACCAGTCCCACATGGCCTTCCTTGGCTGCCAGGTGCAAGGCATTGAGTCCATTCTGGGAACAGAAATACAACAGGAGCCAAAAGTAAGATATCTGTCAAGACAACTTTGTGACCTAATTCACATAGTTATGCAAACAACAGCACAATCATTGCTTCCACTTATTAATTTTTCTATAGTTTACTTAAATCTTGACTAAAACAAACAAAAAAGACTCAGAATGACAGCACTGATCACTAAGCAGTTCAGATTGAGAAAGATAGAATTAAAACTTGTCATCTTCCACACAAACCAACCCCACTATTGTACTAGGTAATAATGGTTCATCACACTTTGATTGGAAGAAAACAATTCTGTGTCATTGATTATCTTTGCAGGATAAGGGAATTAAAGGTCTTGAATCCTCTACAACTCTATCTAAATACATGCCTTTTAGCTGATGGAGATTGTCTTTTTTTAATAATAAGCAATTTTAATGTCACAGCATAACATGTGATTAAATTCCTCTTAGTGGTAGCTCTTGTGACTAAGAAAGACTTACAGCTACAACACTTTTGTGAAAGTTTTTTCACCAACATTTCAAGTTCATCCCATGTTCTTTTTATTAACATTGTAACATCTGGTTCACATCTATGTAAGTCCTTGACATTCAAAACTCTCACCATGACATTTGTATAAAAAATATTCCATTTTAAATCTCACAATGCGAATACCTGAGTTTATAATACTGACATGAAGCAAAGCAAGTTCTTATTACCTAAACAGTTCAATTAAATTTAATTTAAAAAACAAAACTGTGCCAGGAGTATTGGCTAAAGGAAATCGGAATGTTTAGCTTGGAGATGAGAAGAGAAGACATAGGGAGGGCATGTTCTTTGCATTCAAGTATTTCTATGGCTGTCTGATAGAAGAGGAACTAGATTTGTTTTGCTTGGCCCCAAGATGGCCAATTGAGCAGTGGGAAGAAGATGAGTGGGGAGTGCCAGATTTCCAAGTGAAAGTGGCTGTTTCAGGAGACAGTTCATTCCTCATCTCTCGATGTCTTAAAGAGGAAAAAGTATAATCATTTGTTGGGGGAAGTTGTACAAATAATTCTGGTTCCATTCCGAGTCAGACTTCTGAGATGCCTTCCAACACTGAAATTAAATGACCATTTAGTGTGCCTCTAATAAACAATGAAATGCACTAGACACCAGAGATACAAAGACAGAAAATATCATATTCTCTGGCTTTGAAAAACTTTCAGTCTAGTAAAGTGCATGAGTCATTTACATGAATATAATTTATGTATGTATGTATATACATACACATTTATAATATGATGTAATATAAATAATATAACAATTCATATACAATGCCAGTAAAGATATTATTAAATGCATAAGAAACAGAATTCTATGAGAGATTTGAGATGGGAGAGACTGTCTCTCCTCTTAATAGACTGGGGGGATTATGGAGGATTTCTTGAAGGGGATGGCACCTAGGCTGAGCCTTGAAGGAAGAAGATATTTTAATTGGCAGAGATGGGAAAGGGGCTGAGTGCTTTCTAGGCATAGAGGATCTAGGGATTCTAGTCCTGAGAGGGAGGCCAGATGGTATAGGGGATAAAATTCAGGACTTGGATCGAGAATACCTGGGTCAAAATCCCACCTCAGCTGCCAGAAATGTGACTTTAGGCAAATCTCTTAATCTCTATGGGTCTCAGTTTCTCCATCTGAAAAATGAGGGAGCTAGATTTGGTCCCATATAAGGTTCCTCCCAGTTCTAAATCTATATCCTATTTGCAAATGAATGTACAGTGCTGGGAGAAGTCAGGATAAGAATAGTCAATGGCAAATAAACTAATTTGGCCCCAACACAGATCATCTAAAGTAGAACAGAATGAAATGAAGCTGGATAGACTTAAGTCAGGCTAGAGGGGACTTTAAACATTAAGCTGTCTATTTAGAAGATACTGAAGACCTTGAATCAGTCATTTGCCTTTTCTGGAACACAAGCTCCTTATGGAGTAGAGCTAGATAACCTGTAAGGCACACTCCCATGTTAAGTTTATACCCCTAGGACTGATGAGGAGGCACTGAAGGCTGGAGCATAGGATGGGACCCATATATTATTATTGTCACTCTAGGAGAGAAGGGAAGAGTTTAAAGATGTATGGAAACCAGTAAGATGATACTATATTTGTCTAGATGAGAAGTAATTAGGTTCCAAATTAGACTATGTGCCACGTGAATGGAAAAAAAGGTACAGGTACAAAAGATATTTTAGAATTCTTGTAGCATTTCTTTAAAAAAAATCAATAGGGAAAAAACTGTTTTACTGAACTGTATGCCAAATAATATTTGAATTAATGGATATTAATGAGTAACAAAAGAACTAAAGGAATGTCCAATTGAGTGAAATCCTACATCCATTCAAATATAAGTAATAAGTTCCTTATTAAAACTACCTTCATTTTCTTCCTGATCCAAATAAGATTTTGGTTGTTTGGTCATTTTAGTCGTGCCCAATTCTTTGTGACACCATTTGGGATTTTCTTGACAAAGATACTGGAGCGATTTGTCATTTCCTTCTCCAGTTCATTTTACAGATGAGGAAATTGAGGTGCACGGAGTTAAGTGACTTGTCCTGGGTCACATAGCTACCAAGTGTCTGAGCCTGGATTTGAACTTGGGGAGATGAGACTTCCTGACTCCAGGCCCAGCACTGTGCTATCTAGCTGACCCCCACATAAGATAACTTTCTCAAAATAGCTGACGGGCTTCATGTGGAGTATGGATTTGATCTGTTCTGCTTGGCCCCCAATGACAATAAAACCAAAGGCAATAAGCGGACACCGTAAGGAGATAAATTTAAGCCTGATATCAGGAAACGCTTCCTAACAATAGCAGGAAAGTGGAATGAGCTGCCTCCAAAGGTTTCTCTTCCTTCCAGCTCTACAAGCAGAGACTAGATACAGACTGACTGGATAACTATTTACCAAGTTTGTAACAGCAGAGATTCCTTTCAGATTTGGATTGGACAAGCCAGATGCTGAGGTACCTTTCAATGCTAAATTCCATGAAGAATGGAATCATAACTGTATTTATCTCCTTTGGTACAAGTGGTGTGGTTCCTTATCCCAATTTACTTGTGAAAGTCCTATTAGAAGTTGTTAGATGGGGGGCAGCTAGGCGGCGCAGTGAATAGAGCACCAGCCCTGGAGTCAAGAGGACCTGAGTTCAAATGTGACCTCAGACACTTAACACTTACTAGCCATGTGACCTTGGGCAAGTCGCTTAACCCCAATTGTCCTCCAAAAAACAAAAAAAAAAGAAAGAAAGAAATTGTTAGATGATGGAGTTAAAAGGGTCCAAGAATTCGAGTCAGGAAGACCCAAGGTCAAATACTGCCTCATACACTTTCTAACTGTACGAGACCCTGAGCAAATCTCTTAAGGTTTCTTTGCCCCAGTTTCCTTATCTGTAAAATGAAGATAATAGCACCTACCCCATAGGGCTATAGTGAGGATCAAATGAAATAATATTCATAAAGCACTTTGGAAACCTCAAAAGCATCATATAAATGCCAACTATTATTATTACACTTGTATCACAATACCCCACAAAATGTTCCTATTCTTTTTCATCATTAAGTATAACTCAATGGGGCATCCAGCACTGGTAATAATTAAAACATTCTTGAAATTCACTAGTATCCACCTTCTGAGAAATTTGTCAGTAGCAGAAATAGAGGAATATAAGAAAACACAGTTCCTGAGTTCTACTAGCATCTTAGTTAATTATTTGGACTGAAATGATTTTGCAGTAAAGCAGCGGTTCTCAACCTGTGGATTATGACCAACCCTTTCACAGACTGAGACACGGCTCTTCTATCTGTCTCCAAGTGGGTCTGCCCACATGCAGATATGCCCACATATGAATATTAAAGGGTCTCAGCATTAGGAAGGTTGAGAACCACTGCAGTAAAGGATTCCCAGAGTAAATCATTTTCATTCAAATTACTAGGCATGGAACATAGTAATACACGTGATTTCTCATATTTTATTTTTTGGTTACATTTTTAAGTTCTGAACTCTCTTCATCTCTTTCTACCCCATACAGGAGAAGGCCACCATTTGACAGAGATTAGATAGATGGAAAGATAGACAGACAAATAGATATGTAATACCACATCATGCATACTTCCGATTATCCATTCTTTCTCTGAAGATGGGGAGCATCTTCCTTCACAAATCCTTTGTAGATGATTTGAATATTTTTAATATTCAGAATAGCTTAATTGTTCACACTTGCCACTATTATAGTATACAATGTTCACTGGATTCATTTCACTCTTCACTATTTCATGCAGGTCTTTCCATGTTTTTCTAAAATCAACCTGCTCATCATTGCTTAGAGCACAATAGCATTCCATCACAAACATGTGCCAATTACATGTAATTTATACATAGTTAGGGGCATTCTAACTGTTCACTCTCAAGTGTCTTTCAGAACAGAATGTGATTATTTTAAGTAAAGGTAATATACTTCACAGATTTTTATTTCTGGTTGACATTTTCTGTCTTTTCCTAGTTTAATAAGAAAAAATCTTTCATTCTGTACTAAAAAGAAAAATGAGTTCTTTTAGCAAGTAGCTTTCTTTGTTAATTCTAGTCAGTATTGGAAGCCATTGGTATTAGAACTTATTAAGGCTTCCTCACACACTAAAGTCCAGCATTTAACATTTTAAAATTTCTACATAATTCCTTGACCTCATTACATCTTTCACTGCTCTTTCACAGACTATCTCTGCCTTCCCTACCCTAGGGTTCTTACTTCCATTACTTATTTAACCTACTTTACAAGGCTTGTAAGAATAAATTTAATTCATACACTTGAATATCTTTGGGGATAAGCATCACTGAAATCCAGTTCTTATACCATAAAATCCTGTAATAAAGCACTTCATTATACCACAGATCCATTAATATCATCACTTGTCAGATCATGTCCTTAGTGAATACAGTGATATAGGACGTGGCTCTCACAACAGAACAAAATGTCAAGTGGGTGGGATCTTTTTCCAGACCAATATAAGTTATTAAACAGCGTTTAATGTTGTATAGGGCTCCTTCATGTAATAATGTCATTTTTTCCCTATTGCTGGTTGGTAGAAAAAGCAAGAATTATTCTGCCCTATATGACAGAGGAAACTAAGTAGAAGAAGAGAAAAGAGAAAAGGCATGTAAAATTAGGGGAGGAAATACAATAGGGAAGGAGAGCAGGAAGGAAAGGAAAAGAGAGAGAGAAAGGATAGAGTAAAGAAAGTCAGATGGAAAAGGCATAGAGTAGGTAAAGGAATCCTATTATGGGAGAGTGATGATGAGTTGGGATGTGCTTTCATGATGTTTTATTCATTGGTCTTACTTGGCTTTTCATTGTCCACATACCTTGTCCCATTCCCACTAGGGTTGCTCCCATGGCTTTTACCTGCCAAATAATCACCCAAAATACTATTCTGGAGTTCATTGCTAACACAAATAAGGTGGCAACAGCTTGTCTCCTGCTGCAAAGTACTGTACTCCATGGCAACCAAAGGGTCTAGGAGATAATGCAATAGAACTATAACCAAGCAGGGTTCTGACAGTATTTTATGTCCCTTCTTGTCATAGTAAGAAAGCTTCCATTAAAGCTGCATTCTGAAGATTACCTCTTGATGCAGGAATATCAGATAACACTTTTCAACTAGTCACCAATGACACGATGTAAGGTTAAAAGCTTATTGCAATGGACAGTTTACAGTATTTACAAAGAGAATGGGCTCCTCTTTCAGAAAAGCCACTATACTTGGAGAATATTTTTACTACAGCTTTCTTGAGGCTATGTAATCTATGAGTGATGTTCCATAGAGAAAATTTATAAAACAGCATGTCTTTATTTCAAAGGAAAGGGAACACAATCTATACAAGTCAAAGCCGCAATATCCCTCACTAGAAATCATAGCTTGTTTTCATATTCTATCCATCTATAATTATTAAAACATCCCACAGAATTATGTAAGGTTTGCTCTCTTTCTTCTAAGCAAAATTTTGTCCAGAGTCCAAGTTTAATAAGGATACTGATCATGTAGCTGCCACTCTATGTGTTAGGATCCACCAAAATGTGGAAAAACCACAGGGACCTAGGGTTCCTGGAGCAGTGGCCCACAGGGACCTAGGGTGACCCATGCAATTATTTTGAGAAGCATGCAATATCATGTTTTTCAACTTTTTATCATTTCATGAAATGGCTAATAAGCAAACCTACCTTCTGTGCAGTAAATGTCACGTGCATATACACATTATCCCTCAAATATATGTAGCTGCTATTAAGGTTAATTAAATACAAGATCATTTGAAGTATTATTGAGTCCATAGTAGCTTTTTGACATTATTTTTTTAGTCAGGATGATAATGCTACAATTGCTATCATGTGAGGGTCTTTCATTTTTTATTTAATCTGAAAATGACATTCTCATATTCAGAAAGATTGGGAACCACTGATTGAGAACTATTAAGAAGCATAAGGCTCTCTCATTCTGACTTGGGTGAAGATTAGTATTTTAAAATCTCTTTCCAAGTAGTCATTCATTGTGCTATCTTTCTCTGACTTGCTCACTGAAAAAATCATATATCTACTAAGATACCTCCACCTTTCCTTACACACACATACACACACACACACACACACACACACACCATGAAATAAGCTTTTTTTTTTTTCACTAAAAGATGGTCAAGTCAGAACTTGATTGACTACAGGTTGGGGCAAGACTCAAACTCTGTCTCCCTTAATAGCATTTTCTGATCACTTAAGGGCATAAAAAGTACCATCAGCATGGGATCTGAATCCAACTTGGACTCTGCAGATGTCCCAAGACTACATGAGTCACAATAAGCTTACCAGATATGTCTCCAGTTTGAAAATAGAGGGACAATGTCTACCCAAACTAAGTATTCCTATACCATTGTTAAATTTCCTTTCTGTGTTAGAAAGAAGTAAATTTCCTTTTGTTAAATGTCCAATGACCTACAAATGTCTCTTTTTGTCCCAGTGTCGAACCTGAACTAAAAGCTGGCCTAAGAGGGGCAGCAAGGTGGCACAGTGAATAGAGCCCTGGAGTCAGGAGGCTTCAGACACTCCACACTTACTAAGTGACCTTGGACAAGTCACTTAACCTCAATTGCCCAGCCTTCCCCACTCCAAAAAGAAAAAAAAAAAGTTGACCTGAGTCAGTCAGGCCATTCCCCTGAACATTAATTGACTAAAGACAAGCTCCCAAAGTCTCCTGGGTAATTTAGGATAATTTTAATCTTTAACAAAAATACAAGCGACCTAACTCTTGCAACAAGTATCTTTTAGAATTACAGAATGGTCATTCAGGAAGATACCTTGGTCAGGGGTGGGGAACCTGTGGCATCGAGGCCACATGTGGCCCTCTAGGCCCTCAAGTGTGGCCCGACTGAAACCAAACTTCAGAGAACAAATCCTTGTATTGAGGGGATTTGTTCTGTGAAGCTTGGATTCAGTGAAAGGGCCACACTTGAGGATGTAGGGGGTCACATGTAACCTTGAGGCTGCAGGTTCTCCACCTCTGTCTTAGATCAGCAAGTCTTCCTTTAATAATTGAGGAAATTAGGGCCCACAGGAACTGAAATACAAAGTCATACAAGGTGCCGAAATTAGAAGCCAGGCCTCCGCACTCTTTTTTACCATCCTGGATACTTCCCTTCTACTAGAGGCAGGTCCAACACCAATACTCCCTTAGTTCTGCTTTGATATTGGGATGACTTAAGACATTCAAAGTCATTGAACAGTTAACAAAAAATGATTTATATATAGCAAATCTGTGCAACAAAGATACAGTGACTCAGCTTCTCTGGACACAACCATTCTCATCTCCATATGGAAATGCATCTGATGAAGGACATGGTGACTCAGGTCTTCAGGAGTCCCTTAAATCTAAGAGGCTAAAACACCTTGTGACTGTCTTTTTGCACCTTTAGTTGATCACTAGGCTTTGTAAAGGAAGTGAGGGACGGGGGACAATCAAATCCTGGGAAAGCTTTGTCTCTTTTTAGAGAAAACTAATCCCAAACTATTACGGAAAGAGAAGTGTCCTGGGTCTTCCAGTGTTGTCAGTGGGTGGAAGAAAGGAGAGAAAAGCTGTGTCAGGGAAAATATTAGTCTTCTCACACTATCAAAATTTGCTGATATTACTGTGGGTTTTTAATCTCTTTTAATGATTCATTTAGGCATAAGTGATGTTCCTATTTATGAACAGAAATAGCTTTCCTTAAATGTGTATTCATTTTTTTAACCATTCCTTCCTGCCACCAATGATCTATAATGTATTTATATAGTCTATCAGTATTGAATTACATCAGAGGTGTCCTCTCTACCATAACCATGAGTCCAAGAAGCCAAATCACGAACCGTGACAAACTCTTAAAATATCATCCATAACACAAATTAAAGAACAGGCTTCACATGTGCAGTGAAGCAAATGTTGGCAAGTCATGCATTGACTGGTTAATTACATCCACATATTGATGACAATTTCCATTAATAACATCATCCTGGAAAATAAAAAATAAAGATCAATTTGTTTGATGTATTTCTGTAGAGATGGGCTTAAGTTCTATTTCTCTTTAATGAATTGAATTTTAAATTCACTGTGCAGGAACTGGGTGTCAAGATGAAGGGATCTTCTTTAAAGAAACCTTGTCATTCATCTTTTGGTAAAATAAAGACTTTTTATTTTTTAAAAATAGTGGTCAGCTCCTAAGTTATAAATTGTTTAAATTAGAAAGTGTGAGGTGCTTATTATGTGCCAAGCTCTGTGGTTAGTGCTGGAGACTAAATAGGAAGGACATGCCCTCAAAGAGCTCACACTCAAATTTGGGGAGACAACCCATGGCTAGAGCATCAATGGTCCAGAAGTTGCAGATACAGTGCAAGTAATTGGCCCAGGGGTACTTAAGAGTGCAGCATCAGGACCAATTGTAATGATCTTATGAATGTGGACAGGGAGGACAGCTAGACCTTGACTTGACTGGCTGCAGTCTGTTTCCATCCTCTGGCCTCAGGGGAAAAGTACATGCTCCAAAAGATGTAGGTTAGATGCCTTTTTCCCATCCTGTTAGTGTCTCTAAAGCTATTTTCATAACCCAAAACAAACTAATGTCATGGTGATAAACAGATCTCTCTCTCCTAAAGGGTCACCCTCTGAAGAAGGTCAATGGTCCACAAAACAAGTCTTTGGAATTTAGCAAAAGCTGAAATTTCTCACACAACAGAACAATAAACCAGCCCTCAATGAGAGCAAGAGCAGCTAGGATACTGTTGGGCAGGGGGAGTATATCTAGAATAAGTCATAGAATAATTCTTACTTCATATAAATCTAAAAATTAAAATCCATGGGTTACAATCTACAGAACTTTTTCCAACTGACCAATCCTTCCCCATCCATTCTAACCATAGACAGTGAAGTAACAAATCATATTCAAAGAAGGCCCCTCAATGCAATAGCTCAATAATCTTAATTTTAGAAAATCATCAAGTTATCTGAATAATTCCTTAAGTATTTCTGGAGGGAAATAAATAGTAGAGGATTCCTATTACTGGAATCCCTTTTATACTGACTAGACACTAAAATAAACACGAATAAGTGTATCCACTTTTAATTAAGATAGATTTTTTTTTCTTTTTGGAGGGGGGAAGGCAGGCCAATTAGGTTTAAGTGACTTGCCCAAGGTCACACAGCTGGTTTTGTGTAAAGTGTCTGAGGCCTCATTTGAACTCAAGTCCTCCTGACTCCAGGGCTGGTGCTCTACTCACTGTGCCACCTAGCTGCCCCATGAAGGTAGGATTTTGCTTTTTTTTTTTTTTTTTGGAGGCGAGGAGGGCAGGGCAATTGGGGTTAAGTAACTTGCGCAAGGTCACACAGCTAGTTTTGTGTCAAGTGTCTGAGGCTGGATTTAAACTCAGGTCCTACTGACTCCAGGGCCAGTACTCTATTCACTACACCACCTAGCTGCCCCTGAAGGCAGGATTTTGAAAGGATTCTTCCATGGTATTAGGATCTTTCCCTTCAGGATCTTCTAGATCTGAGACAGCCTTAATGACAATTCAAAATTTACTTTGACAACCAAGGCCTAACTCAAATTCCAAAGCTGTTCGAGAACAAGCCACTAAATATCTCAACTATCATAGACTTTAATGACAGAGTTCCACAAAGTTCTCAAAGTACCTGAGAGCCCATTCTTTACTCTTTTACACAGCTAATCACGAGTAGGCTTGCAACACTTCAAAAATTACTGGCCAAAATACAGAATATAGGTCAGCACCAATTCTTCCAAAGCAGAAGCACATTTAATAATCTTATCTTTACTATTAAGAATGTTTTATTGGGGCGGCTAGGTGGCGTAGTGAATAGAGCACTGGCCTTGGAGTCAGGAGGACCTGAGCTCAAATTTGACCTCAGACACTTAATACTTACCAGCCGTGTGACCTTGGGCAAGTCACTTAACCCCAGTTGCTCTGCCTTCCCCCCTTCCAAAAAAAAAAAAGCAAAATAAAAATAATGTCTTTACTAATTTTTTTATTTTACTATTTTACTTGCCTTTACTATTAAGAATATTTTTAGAGCAGGGACTGCCTCCAGAATTCTATCCTTAGTTTCTAATTCAGTGCTTTGTAGATGGTAAGAGTTTAAAACATGGGGTTTTTTCATTAATTTATTCAGACATTCAGTCAAATTCTTCCCTAAATACATAATCCAACTGGTAATTGTCTCATCTGTGGAATCAAACCCAACAATACCCTGTCCTACCATGTAATTTTCTTCCACATTTCCTCTCCAATGATCAATCAACTTCTCAAGTTGATCCCCAGTCTCAATTTCTACTCAAGTAACAACAAAAGTAAGAATCATCCTCTGCATCTGCATGAATTTCTTAAGCCCAATGCCTCCTCAAAAGGACTGATCTGAGCTCATTGATCTGAGGCCATCTAATCTGGTGCAACCCCCTGAATTTAAAGATGAGGAAACTGAAGTTCAGAGATGGAGAGTAAGTGATTTGTCAAAGGCCACACAAGTAGTAAGTATCAAAAGTAATATCTGAACCCAAGTCCTTTAATTCTGGAGACTAGTGCCCTTTTCATAGCCCCATACAGCCAGCCTCCTTCTAGGAAGCCAACAAATCTATATGCTATGAGACCATGAACTTGTACTGAGCTAGGCTCATCTAAGCCCAGTTATATTTAAGAATTTGGTCAAACCCTTTGATCCAGCAATGCCGCTACTAGGTCTGTATCCCAAAGAGATAAAAAAAAGGAAAAGAACCTATTGGTACAAAAATATTTTTAGCAGTTCTTTTTGTGGTGGCTAAGAATTGGAAATTGAGGCAATGCTCATCAATTGGGGAATAGCTGAACTTTGTATATGATTGTGATGAAATATTGTTGTGCTATAAGAAATGATGAGATGAATAATTTTAGAGAAACCTGGAAATGCTCACATGAACTGATGCAGAGTGAAGTGAACAGAACCAAGAGAACACTGCACATAGTAACAGTAATAGTGTACAATGAACAACTGTGAATAGCTTAGCTGTTCTCAGTAATACAATGATCCAAGACATTACAAAGGACTAACGATGAAAAATGCTATCCCACCTCCAGAGAAAGAACGGATGACCTCTAAATACAGACTGAAACATACTATGCTTCCCTTTCTTTTTTTTATTTGACTTTTCTTCCACAAAATGGCTCTACAGAAACGTTTCACATGATTGCATATGTATAACTTATGTCAGGTGGCTTACCATCTCAGGGAGGAAGGAGAGAAGGAAGGGAGGGATGGAATTTGGAATTCAAAACTTAAAAATAAAAGAACACAAATACTAAAATTTGTTTTAACATGTAATTTGTGGAAAATAAATTATTTTTAAAAAGAATTTTGTCAGTATAGAATTATGCATTCTTAAATCCTCAAAGTTAAAAAAACACAAGTATTTATTTTCTCTAAGACTGAAGGTCTTTGTTTTGAAATGTTTCATGACAACTACAAATCCTATCCTAGAATGTGAAAAAAGAGAGAAGCAAATATAAGCATTTTGACCTTCTTGCCTTCCTGCCTGGCTTGTAATATCATCTGTTTACAAGAGGTCTGGTTTTTACAAAATAAATCCCTCAGATCCAAGGTATGAGGACTTTCATCTCATCCAATCACTGGGCAAAGCAATTTTGGTAGAAACAACAATGATCCAGGCTATCCAATTTCAGTTAGCATCGGTGTGAACCTCACAATTATGTATTGGATAGACTGATACCCTGAATCCTGATCCAGACTCTGGATCTTTGTTAGTTTGTTTTAACATTCCTATCACAGTCAACTGCAAGTCATGTTATCATTTCCCTGATGCCACCGTCCTCTCTGAAAACCAAGGACAAACACAACCTGTGAGTAGTCCGAGTTGCCTGAATGGGGATCCAGCCAGTTGGGTAATTCAGCTTGTTCTATCTCTCTCTCCCTCTCCCTCTTCTACTTCTTCTTCTCCTCCTTCTCCTCTCCAAAGGAAGGTAAATTTTGATGACTAGAAGCTGCCCAGTTAACTTGAGGTTTGCTGGCTAGATTTTTTCTTTCCTTCCTTCCTTCTTTCCTTCTCTCCTTCCTTCTCTCCTTCCTTCCTTCTTTCCACCCATCTGTCCTTCCTCCCTCTCCTCTCTCTTTTCAAAGACCAAACTTTAAACCCATTTCACTCTGGATCTCAAAGATTGGACCGCAATAGATCCCTGCCCAAGCACCACTTAATGACTATATTTTGGGCCCTCCTGGCTCAAAGTGAATGTCAATAATAACTGTTTCTCTTTTGACCAGCAACCCCGAGGGCCTTCCCCTCAAAGTTTTGTTTTGTTTTGTTTTTTTAATTAAAGGGGCCATCCCTTGACTCACTTCTTTAAGAGGCCTATTCACTGAATGGGCATTACCTCGCTCTAAGTGAGAACCTAAAAATACTTTAGCCTAGAAGGGCCAGGGTCTACCATTGCATCCTGGGTCATCTCCAGCAGTCTGATGAACATCTGGGCACTGGACCCAGACGGCTCTGGAGGAGAAAGTGAGGCTGGTGACCTTGCGCAGCCCTCCTTCACTCAAATCAAAGTCATCTGTAAGTCACGCCATCATTTCCCTGATGCCATGGTCTTCCTCATCAAAAACAAAGGACTAACACAACAACCTACCATTCCTATTTCCTCTACCAAGCAATGTACTTGACTTTCATATTGCAAACTCTGAGATATCTAAGAATCAATCTGATGACTTTCTGAACTTTGCATTTTCTATTAACCATCAGCTCACATCATAATCTCAGGAAACCAAGTTTACAAGAGGGTTGCCAGCACTTCTAAATTGGCAACATTACTTCCCTCTGGGATGTTTCTTTAGGGGTAGCCTTCTGAGTGAAAGAGAAACAATCTGAGCAAATTCATTGACCATCACAAACTAATAATGTTTGATGGTAGTTCTTGGAATAGCTCCAGGAGTACAGGGAATTAAAGTTATTGATTATTTTATAATCTGTTATGTAATCTGTTCTTCCTTGCCTAGCTCTACTCATGAGATTCTAGACCCAGTGAAAATGAACATTCACCCCTCAAATTTATTCTAACAAGCAATGGAGAGGATTACACAAAACTAAATAGACAATTTTAATTACATACTTTTTCTGCACATACAAATCTAATGTAGTTAAAAGTAGAAGACAAGTTAACAGAAAAAACTGCAACAAGTTTTTCTGGTAAAGGTCTCATATCTAAGATATATAAGGAACTGATAACAAATTTCTAAAACTAACAGTCATTCTCTAGTAGATATGTGGTCAAAGTATATGAGCATGTGGCTTTGGAACTGACTCTGTGACATGGGAGATATAAGTAAAGGAACACCCAACATGGAGAATCTGCCTCAAAGAAGATGTTGTGCTCTATGAGCAAAGCAGAATTGAACTAGTTCAAAAGAAACACAAGATGTGCAGAATTTAGAAAATCCATCCCAAATGTTCACATGGACTATTTGTGTCCAGCCTCTGGTAGAGCATTCTGAGTTTGCATTGATCTATCAGACACACTACACCATGACTCCAACTTTTTGGTCCTCTTTCAGAATGAAAGACAACAACCAACCAGCCACTATTAGGCCTAGATCCTTAACAAGATCAAAGGAAATAGGAAATGAAGTATAAGTACAAAATTACTTCTAATAACCCTTTTTTGTGGTGGCCATGAATTTGAAATTCAGGAGCTATCTTCCTTTTAGGGAATGGCTAAATAAATTATGGTAGATGAATGTAACACAGTGTTACTCCAGCAAAAGAAATAGCAAAATGGTCACTTTCAAAAGGAAACTGGGAAAGATCTCTAGGAGGTGATGCAGAGAGAGGTAAGCACAATGAGGAGAGCCAATTTATACAGACAGAAACATTGTAGAGAAAAAACAACTCAGAGACTTTAGAACTTTGATCGTGCAATGATAAACCTTGAGACCAAAAGAATGAAGATAAAACACCCCATCCACCTCCTGCCAGAGAGGTGATGAATCTGAGGTGCTGAATGAAACACACATTTTCAGGCATGATGAACGTGGGGATTTATTTTACTGGACTATGGATGCCTATGATCAGGTTTCAGTTTGTTTTGTTTGGGTTTTTTTGTTGTTGTTGTTTGGGAAGTAGGGTTAGGGAGAGGGAGCAGGAGAGAGCTATAAATGTATACAAAACATAAAAAATTTTTAAAAATAAAATTACAAAACATATTCTGACCTTTAGTATCACCTTTTTTATTCCCCTGAGTGACTATTGGAACAGTGAAATCAGGGGAATGAAAAAGCTGATCCACTGAAAATGATTTCGTCAATTTCATGATCAATAATCTGAGAGAGAATACATTTACAGCATTGAGCTCACCGTGTTATCTTGTGGGAGATATTTATTTTCTAACCACATATCAACAGATAATGTATAGGACTTTTCAGGACTGGAAAATCTAAGAAGAGTCAATATAGTTTTGGGTTAGGTGAAGACTAACAGAAACACTACACTACCACTCACCACGAAAACAAGCAAAGAAATCTGTCAAACTTACGGAGACCACTTCTCAAATGGAGTTTAGTTTAAATCATTTTATCAAATTCAATATTTTTACAGAGATTAAGCATAGTGTATAGAAGCTGGCCCTGGAAAGACCTGGGTTCAGATCCAACTTCTGAAATTTACAGATTATGTGACAAATGGCAAGTCATTGAACCTCAGTGTTAGTAGATAATTTTTGTAGATAATAATCATAATCAGAATCATATCAACTTGGTCATACTGCCGCAAAACTTTTTGAAAAGATATAAAATTTGTAGATGGAAATTTTGACTTGGAGTGACCTATTAAACCATAAAATGAAAGCTATTTCCTAATATTTTAAATTTTCTTTCACAGATGTTGAGACATGTAAATTCAAAGAATGTAACTAAATTTATCATGTCAGAGCCCAGCTAGGACTTAGTAACCACCCACAGATAAATAGTTAATGTGAAAGTTTTTACGGTTAAATAGTAAATCTGTGTTTCTTTCCAGATATATATGAATCTGCTATTCAAATGAGAATATAGCTGTAGTAAGGAGTAATTTCATTTTGGCAAAGACTGGTGTTTTAATAGAGGCAAAATCAGAACACATTTGGAAAGTTAGGAATCGTATCACGTTGAGTGACTACATGCTCACACTTTCAGCTAGCAGAAAAGAAAAAAAATTGTCATTAAATTCCTTCAGCAGAAAAAGTGAAAAATTTGGAATTCATTGGATCTCACCTAGAAATTAAGAAATTGATCTACAGGCTTATAAGGTTTCAGCTGATTCATCTTTCTGCACTTATCCAGCTTATAACAACTTCCAATAACCAAATTAATTATGATAAAGGACAATATGAGTTTGGTAAATTTGTGTGTTAGCATATGAGCATGTTAGTGTGATGAAATTCCATTTATACAGGTAACCTAGAGGTACATTAAGGAAATGTGAGGAATGCTGGGTATTGTTTAGTCATGTCAGTCATGTGTTACTCTTCGTGACCCCATCTGGGGTTTTCTTGGCAAAAATACTAGAGTGGTTTGCCATTTCCTTCTCCAGCTCATTTTACAGATATGAAAGTTGAGGTAAACAGGGTTAAGCGACTTGCTCAAGGTCACACAGCAAGTGTCCAAGACCAGATTTGAACTCACGAAGATGAATCTTCCTAACTCTAGGCCCAGAGCTTTGCCCACCTAACTATCCCTAATGGTGGGTTACAGGCCAATAAGTTGGAGCTTTTATGGTAAGCTAGTAAATTTTTGTTTTTCACCAAATATATGGAAGTCTGCTATTCAAATGTAGGTACAACTGTAGTAAGGTCTAATTTCATTTTGGCAAAGCATGGTGTTTTAGCCATCTAGGGCCAGGTGAAGCAATAGTAGATAGAACCTGTTTCCCTCTAGAAAACAAGACTCAATTCATGAGGTTGTATCATAGAAAATAAGGAAATAGACTGACCTCTCCAGGCCTATGCCAGATAACTACTTCTACTGTCCTCAGGAAGGATATTAACTCTTAACATTCACAGAGAGAAACTTCTGATATGAAGGAAAAAACAGGAATTTGCTGAAGAAGACAACAGAACTGCATAGAGAACCCAATAACCAAGTTAGATTTCCAAAAGGTAAAAGAGTGGGCATAATGGTAGGTAGGGAAAAAGAGAGTAGCATGATAAAAACAGTGTCAGGAATAATACATAAGCTCAGAATAAGGTAAGGCTGGGAAGGAAAACTAAAGATAACAAGAAAGTGGGTGTTTTGTTTTTCTTTCTTGTTTGTAATAGGGGGTTACTATATTAAGAGGGAAAGAAAGATCAAAGAAGGGACAGTACCACTGCTCAGAGTGGATGGGAGAGAGTACAGACAATGGAAAGAAGTGGATTCCCCTTTTGTTTCTGTTTTTCTTAAAAAAAAAAACCCAGCTAAATTGCTTTGTTTGTTTTGTTTATTTTGTTTCACTGGTCCCAAAACAAAGACAACTAAAAATGAACAATGTCCCTGGGTTCACGTTTCAGTTGATTTGAATTTCAGAACTTGCCTACTTGCTCATTGACCCAATACCTCCCAGCGCAGCCCATTCCAGCCAAAGAAGAAGATGAAGGGAAAAACATATTCTTTTAGTATAAAATTCCTTAAAATGATATTTGGTAAAATACAAAACAGATTTAACCTTCAAATGTACACTGAATAGTACATATATCACTGTAACTGACTGATGATTAACGCTCTCATTGGTGAAAGGAATTTTGTTAGTACGGAGTCAAGGTAATTATTGGTAACGGTCAAGAAAAATGGAAGTTGCTGAAATGTGCATTCTTCCTAACGTCCTCAAAAACCTGAAGATTTTATCCTCAAGATCAAAACATGCAACATTTCAGATGCTCAATTCTTAACAAGTTTTCTAATATGCATCAAATGTTTGGTGACTCATGTGTTAATATTTACTAACTAAAGAAAGACTTATCATAATTAGCATGTATCCTAATTAGTGCTATTCCTATCTTTTGTTGCTAATGCTATGGGATCATTGCTGCTTTTTCTAGATACTCACAAGTGATCCTTTTAATATGTTCTAGATAAGGGGTTCTTGACATAGATCCATAGATCTTAGATGGGAAAAAGTATATCTTTTCACTAATCTTTTATTTCTTTTATAATATCACATATTTTATTTCATACATTTAGAAATATTATTCAGAGAATGGGTCCATAGGTTTCACCAGATTGTTAGAGAAGTTTATAACTCAAAAAAGAACTACTATTCTAGAATTTTGGCAGGAATTATGGTCAAGTGCCTGACCTATATTTTGTACAACTCATACTCTTCCCTTTCCTGAAAATCTTGTTGTATCTTTTCCATTCTTTGTGACCTTTCAAAGATTAATAATAGTGATTCAAAAGTCACAGCCAGGGGTGGCTAAGTGGTGTAGTGAATAGAGCACTTACCCTGGAGTCAGGAGGACCTGAGTTCAAATGTGACCTCAGACACTTAATACTTACTAGCCATGTGACCTTGGGCAAGTCACTTAACCCCCAAAAAAGTCACATCCACCAATTTTTACAGTAGCCTAAGATGTTTGGCTGAAATAGGTGACAAGCTCATCAAGGATAGAGAGATCCTCTCTTTATTTTGGGCTTTATCTACCTATCTGCCATTTATTTATTTACTTTTTTTTTTTTGGTGCTGCCCTTTCCAGGCCAGCATCCTCCTTGGCAATGAAAACAAACAAAAAGAAATTAAGAATTATATATCTCTGTCTAATCTTACACATCTACAATCACTGTCCTATCCATTCTGAGGAGGGATTCCATCCCTTCTTTGATACTCTTTTCCCTAATATAACTTTTGAAAAAAGCCCTTCATAATGCTTTTAGTTTTTCTCATCATTTTTAGCTTCTCCTGGGCTTTCCGTATTTTGTGCTATTCTACATATATAATACTGTCTACATAGTATTAGTACTATCTCAAAAGCCAATGCCAGGCTTTTGCAATGATTCTCCATTACCTGCGCTAGCTTCCATCCTTATACACATCTTTGAAATCTGCATAGGTCACTGAGACCCCATGCAGTCCCATCAGCCATTTAGAGGTCAGCCACTGTTCTTCCTCATTAGAATTATTTCCTTTTGTATCTTTCGAGTTTTGCCTCCCTCCTGAGTTTATGTTTCTGGTGGAATTCTAGTCCATGGGATCTGGATTTTAACCCCTGCCTCATGTAAAATTAGCCAATGGTTCTTTAAAAGATACTGAAACCATTCTTGACAAATGACTGGCTCGGAGCACTAAAGACCCCAGTTGTCAATATCACTTCTGCCCCTCACAAGAAGTTAGAGGCAGACCCTAATATTTGGCTAGTGATCCGAGATAGGCAATTAGCCAGGGAGATTTACCTGGCTGAATCAGCTCAGGTTATCCTCACTGACTAACCTTGTTCATTATCCTTCTCCTTCTACCGGTAAGTCTATCTTTTGTTAACAGCTAAATGACCTACAATCTTACAACCTGCAAGGACTTAGGGAAGTCACTTAATTTCTTGGGTCCTCTGTTTATTCACCTGGGTTAAGATCAGATGTGAGGAACTCTAAGGACCCTTCTGACCCTAAATCTATGAGTCTCTGAAGTCAATATACTTTTCTCTTATTGAGAGACCAAAAAAAAAAAAAAGAATAATTTCCTTAGCAGGAAAGCAATTCATTTCTTCTTTCTCAGAGCCTTAAGAGATAATCTTACACTGTTTTACAGCACTAACCATCAAATTTCCTTCCTTTTTACTGAATTCCTTGTAACCCTGAGGTTGAAAGTTGAAATGCCAGCTTTTCCTTCCTCACTCAGTCACATCCAAAATCTAGTACCTAATAATCACTATCCTTAATCATATCTGACCAAGCAACAAGACCAGGAAAATCTATTTTATAAGGAGAAGGCAGATTTTAATGTACATACTGGTAGACTGTTGACTGGGCCCCTATATACTCTTCTCAAAATTCTGAAATATAAAATGTGTCACTCAGCAATATAACCTCCATGTCTTCAGCTGGCTTGGGGGTTTTTAAATGACTCTTTAACCCTTCCTTTGTAGGGTTAGCTAGTAAAGCTAATTCTATTATTGTTAATAAAAGATAATTATTAGACCTGATAGCTCAATTGGAATTGATGATGCAAAATAAAAGCAGCATTGGTAATAAGCATTATTATAATCCCATAATAATTTCATGTATGGAATAAGATAGGAGATTGTTAGGAGAAAAAGTGAATGGGTAATCTACATTTATCTGACTGTTCTTTAATTAACACAGTGGTAGGAAAAAGGTGCTTCTTCTTTCATATATAGTCTTTGATGGTTCTGGGTCCACTTTTTATCATACGTGGCCAAAGTTGGGTGGAATTTTCATTTAGAGTAATATTGCTTCCCTCCAAAGGGTGCAAATGTTCCAGATAAAGATTCCCATACTGAGGGACTGGGACTTTCCTAACCATTCTGTATTACATCTTTTCTCTTTTTTTCCCTGAAAATATATATTTATCATGAACTTAATCCACATTAAAAAATATAAATATTGTTCTCCTCTCTCTCTGTCCATAAGTATATGTGTGTGTATGTGATATACAGACACATAATATACACAAAGAGAAAAGAGACTTATATATGGAACTGATGGAGGGATATGTATCTATAATATAATATAAGACTTTTTTTAAAAGTATAGATTAAATTCGATATAGTAGTACCAACATAGCCCTACTTTTCTGCACCCCTTCTGAAGTACCTTTTGCCCTTTCTTGTATATTATGAGATGTTTCATGAACATTCCTTTCTTCTTTCTTTTTTCTAATTACTATTACCAGCTCCTACTCCCCCACTCAAAAATAAAAGACCTCTGCCTTGTAACAAGTAAAGTCAAAACTAATTCACACATTGGTTGTGTGTGAGTGTTTCTCATTCTACATCTAGATTCCATCCCCTGTTTGCCAAGATCATCAGTCTTCTCAAGTCAAGACCAATTTATGTTAATCATAGTTCTTATGTCTTTCAAAGTACCAGATCTTTTCAGTGTTTATCTGGAGCTTATGGGATAAATCTTGACTTGATTCCCCGAAAAAAACAAGTTTCCTAACCCCCTTCCCCCTTTAGCCTGAGAACAGCTGTGGGAGAGAGTACGAGGCCAATTCCTAAACTAGACAGTGGGTGATCTTGCCACCTACAGGGAAAAGTCACATGAAATATCACTCATGCCAATACTAGCATATCCAAAGCTGGAAGGCAACATTTTGGAGAAAAGAGACTTGTAGGTGTCTGTGGAGTGATGCACCAAGTTCTATGGGCTTTATGAACAGGATATTGCTGTCCTGAAGCCTAACAACCTCTACCTAGATCTCATGGAGAAGGGCAAAACCTCTGGCAGGTGAATATACATGTGCCTCTGTGCTCAATTACTAGAGATCCTACATTTCCAGAGAGTTTCAGAGCCAAGGATTTAAGGAAGAGTGAATGCTTTACTCTGCACCTATCTGCATTGACTCTCAGGGCCTTTTCTTTCTCTTCTAGGAAGGAGACCAGACAGCACTTTAAGTAAGAAAAAAGTTTCTACACTGTCATCACAGAAAGACGAACACCACCTATTCAATGAAGATTAAGGCTCAGTGACTAAACTTCGGGTAGAACAAGAGTACTTGGTCATACAGAATGAATCAAGGAGTATGTTGCCTCTGTCTGCCTCAGTTTCTTCAACTGTAAAATGGGGATAATAATAGCCTCTACCTCCCGGAGTTTTTTGTGAGGATCAATTGAGACAACATTTGTAATACGCATTCCACTCATTTATTGTAATTATTTGTTATTATTATTATCATTATTTATACGGTAATGATTAGAATGGGGAGAGACAACTTAGCTCTTATAGTAATCCAGGTTCCAAATGATAAGGCTGGTGACAAAGGGACCCTAGGGGCAGGGATGAATGTGGAAGAGAATCTGAAAGCAGAATTATTAGGACAACTAATGAGTAATGAGAAAAGAAATCAAAGATGATTCTTATGCTTCAAATCTGGGAATAAGTGACATCACTGACCTAGCCAGAAAGACAAATTTCTACGTGCACAATTTTACACAGACTAAGATTCCGATGGACTCTAGATGTGCTACCTTACTTGGTTGATACAGAACTAGAATAATTCTTCTTTATGTTCCTCTTGCACAAGAATTCAGAGGGGATGCTGTTTCATTAGTATTAATGAACAATCTTGAGCAGAAACTTTTGTTATGGAGAAGGTAAATTTAATTACCATATACCAGATACTTGAAGCAAAATACCTCATCACTTAGGGCAGCTAGGTGGCGCAATGGATGGAGTGCCAGGCATGGAATCAGGAAGACACATCTACCTGAGTTCAAATCAGGCCTCAGACAGTGGGCAAGTCTAGACTTGGCACTCTAATGACTGCATCACCAAGCTTCCCCTAGGAAATACCAGTCAAGAAGATCTAAGTTCAGATCCAGCCTCAGATACCTACTATCTGTGTGACCATGGGAAAGTTACTCAATCCTGTTTGTGTCAATTTCTTTATCTGTAAAATGAGCTGAAGATGGCAATGGCAAACCACTCAAGTATCTTTGCCAAGAAAACCCAACTGAAGTCATGAAGAGTCAGATAAGACTCAATCTGATAATTTTACCTACCAAATTTTTATAGATTTTGACTCAAGGCTGGGTTAAGTAAAAACAAAAAACAAAACAAAAAACCACCAGAATTGTTCAATTTGGGATTCATCATTTTTAATATCATATCAAAATGGGAAATATAGAAGGATTTATTATAAAACCTACAGGTCTAGGGAAATTTATTTGAAAGATATTTTGAGATAAAGGACAAATTTGCTTAAATTACCCCATAACTATATTATCTAGGACTATATTCTCCTTAATTTCTAGAGGACAAGGCTCCTGGTGGCAAAGGTATTCATAATGTCTTTATGCAGTATCATTAACATATAACTTTTAAATGTTTCAGGAAAAATGAGTGCTAGAAATCAGCTTCCCAAAAGGAAAATATTGAAGTCCACTATGTTTTTTTACCAAGCAATTTTTCACCAGCTCCTCAAATTATAAGATCTGGATTCACTTAAAAGTATGTGTATATGCAAGTATGTATGTGTTTAGACAGATATACACATGTGGCTTTTCCCTTTGTCTGCCATGTGCATGTGTGTATGTGTATAAATACATGCATATGCACACACATATACACAAATGTGTATATAAATATATGTATATATATGTGTGTTTCTCATATATATATATGTATATGAAACAACATAAAAGTATTTATTAAGTACCTATGTGTCATGAACAGGCAGGTAGATCATGCAACAAACAGAACTCTTGGCTTAGATTCAAGATCTGAGTTCAAATCTGACCTCAGACACTTGCTAGCTGTGTGACCCTGGGTAAGTCACTTAACTCTATTTGCCTCAATTTCCTCATCTGTAAAAGAAGCTGGAGAAGGAAATGGCAAACCACTCCAGTATCTCTGCCAAGAAAACCCTAAATGGGGTCACAGAGAGTTGGACATGACTGAAACTATTAAATTACTGTGCCAGGCACTGTGCTAGGTGTTTGAGATACAGATGCTAATAACAAAACAATCCCCCGTCATGGGGAACTTATTTCCTAATGGGAAGTGTTGGCATAAGAATTCCATATAAAATATGTAGAGAATAAATGTAAAAGTAATAAATATAACTCGATTCTTAGCAGTGAGATGCAAGGTAATTTGGGAGGGAGAGCAGTGATAGTTGGGGCTGTTAAGAAAACCTTTGTGCAGGAGACAGTGCTATATCTTAAATGGAGAGGTGTTCTGTGGAAAATCAAGGAGGGAGTGCATTCTATGCACACATAAACACATACACATATTGATGTGTGTGTATACACACTCATCATTCTCTCTATATATACACATACACACACGATACACACACACAGATATAAAATATATATTTAGGCTTTCTATCTCTTCTCCTGACAAGATCTGTGATAGCTCATAGTATAAAATCAGTAACTAAAAATAAAACAAAAATTAAATACAGAGAACAAGGGGCTTGGGGGGGGGGGGGGGAGCTGCTACTCTAATGGTCTTCTTAACTCTCTGACCCCAAAACCCTTCAGTTCATATGACTAAGGCCACTTAACCCTAAGCATCAGACTAATTCTCATTCTAAGATCTAAGGCACTCCAAAAATTCACTGGATACACAATCCAAGAGAGGAGCCAGTAATAAACAACATGACCTCAGACCTAAAAATTCATAAAGTATGAATATCAAGCAAGATGAACTAAAGGTAAGACTTTAATGAGTCAGTTTTACCCTTAAAGGCATCATCAAATAGGTGGAATGAGATTCTTGACAAGATTATGTCTCTGGAATGGGAAAACTTTATTCAAAATAAACAGGATAGTTCTTTATGTGGGATGGGAGGTGGTAAATTGAATACAACAGAAAAAGAATTTGACCATAAAAAGTTACTATGGTAGCAGGGAAGACCAAGACCAAGGAAGACAATGTGAAAACAGCTACAAGCAAAGTCTCAAAGAAAAATGCTAATTAAACCCAAGCCCAGAAAGAATTCCTGGAAGAGTTAAAGAAAGAGATAAGAGTATAGAAGAAAAATGGGGGGCAGGGGGGAATGAAAGTGACACAAGAAAATTATAAAGAGAATTAACAGCTTAGTAAAAGAGACACAAAAAAATATACTGAAGAAAATTGCATGTTAAAAAGCAAAATTGGCCTACTGGTAAGAGTCATAAAAAATCACCGAAGAAAAACTAAAACTCTTTCAAAAACTGACAATGTTAAATGGAAAAGGAGATAAAAGCATTCACTAAAGAAAAAAAATTTATTAAAAAGGAGAACTGATCAAATGGGGGGAGGGGAGAGTTTACATGGCAACAAATACTGTGCCAGAGATGCATATTTTTAAATGAGAAAAATCTCTGTTCTCAGAGAATTCACCCTCTAGTTGGAGGAAATATTGTTTATAAAATTTCATCATTAGGGGAAATGTTAAAGAGCCAGAAATTCTAAGGTTCAGTAGTAGAACCTATGGCAAGGATCAGAGTTCTTTAGGTTATCTTAAGAATGCACCTTCAAATGAGGAAATTCGGAAGCAGAGTGGGGAAGCATGGTAGAGAACATTTGGGTAAAGTTAAGGGAGGCAGAAACATAAGTGATATTGTCAGAGAATACTAAAGGACACTTGAATGGGGGAAAAAAAGGTCATAAACGAGGAGACTAGGAGACATCACAAGAACAAATATATGGCATAGTGGTAATAGATGTCCAATTACTCAGACTCTTATGGCTCTGGCAAAAGCAAAGCAGTGAATAATAAAACATAGCAATAGATTTGGATCTAAAGGATCCCTAAGATTTAAATAACTTCTCTAATACTTAATAGTTGGATGACTATAGGCAACTCTCAACCTCCCTTTGTTCTCTCATCAGAAAAAAATGGAGGTAATAGTAGTTGTAGTATCTTCCTTACAATACAATTGTGAGGGTCAAATGAGTTAACATATGTAAAACATTTTGAAAACCTTTAATATACACATATAATGTATGTATGTATGTCTTACTAGCATGATGATACAAGTAGAGAGTGTGTCATTTGAGCATGTGGCTGAAGGAAAAGGAATGTATAACAAGAATAAGGGAAGACAGAGGGGACTGGGTCTCCAAATATCTGGGAGAAGGATCAGATTTGTTCTGCTCTGTCCCAGATGGAAGACTGGGAACGGTAAGAAGTTGCAGAGAAACAGCTTTCAGCCTACATAGAAAACAACAATGACAACACAAAATGCCTAAAGGTAGAATTTTTAGAGTTTGGGGTGCTGGGAATCCCAAAATGTAAGAGTACAGGGGTGGGGAGGGGCCTGTCTGGAAAGAATTCAACCACTCAAGTCTTCTTTCAATCTAATAGTGAGATTTATTATAATACCAGTATGGTGGGCAAGATTCCTAGTAAATCTGCAGTGTTGTAACACCAATAGGATGGGGCAGAGTTCCTAGTAAATCTGCAACTTAATGGGGGTGATATTGGTACTTATGTAGAAAAAAAGGCTGTCACAAGATTTGGATGGGATTAGGGTGTGGTAAATAGCCTTGGGGGAGGAGAGAGGGCAAGTACAAAAGGAATCCAGGCTGGATCAGAGAGCCACAGTGAAAGGACTATTAAAAGAGCATTTAATATGTAGGTGGGCTGGAATGGGTCAGATGCTTTGGACACGACCTTTAGGGAATGGGTTGCTGAAATGTATGGGAAAATTCAGGATCCAGGTCCCAGCATCCCATCAGAATCAACTGCCACAAGGGCTATAAGCAGAAACTGAATGAAAACTTTTCAGGGATATATGGTAAAGGAGATTCCTATCCAGATGACCTCTGAAGTATCTTGAACATGTGTTTTTATCCACTGACATGGATCATCCTAAGGAGAACTGAAAAGTATTTACCATATAACGGATATGGTCATATGGTATAACATATAACGGATAACAAAGAAGCCTGCACTATCTCTATTCCAAATCACTATTAAGAGAAATACAAATTGAAATGATTCTGAAGAGCTATTTTGTACCTAGCAAATTGGCAAAGATGAAAAGGGGGATAGTCAAATATTGGAGGGTCTGTAATATACTAAGACACTGAAGGAGTTATAAATTGGTCCAACTATTTTGCAAAGAGACTTGAAATTAAACTAAGAAAGTAATTAAAATGTCCATACCATTTTGACCTGAAGATCCCACTGTTTAGCCATAAATCCTAAAGAAGTCAATGATAAAAGAAAAGTCCCATATGCACCAAAATATGTAAAGCAGCATTTCTGCACATTTACCAAATAAGGACATGGATAATACCTTGGCTTCCTGTCTCACCTCCCAGCCAAGAGAGATAGTGGCAGGCTTCTTTGTTATTCACCCTTGGGTTAGATTTCAAGCCAAGATTGAGAGCCCACCTCCCAGCCAATGGGAGAAGGGACAGCCAGAGTGAGGGTTGGAGGGGGAAGGGGGCTTGACTGTGTTAGGGTATAAATTCTTGTTCTGTCTTTTGTAACATGCCTCCTCTCCTTGATCCCCACCATGGAGAAGACTGCCTTCTTCCTTCTGGGGAAGAGAATAAAACTTCCTGTTCCTTCCTCAAGATACCTCCAACTTTTGATTTTTCTTGGATAGGGGATTTTTGGCATCCCCATACCCCATACAACAGGAAGATTTAAAGGTGCTGATGAAAGTGAAATAAGCAAAACCAGGAAAAGAACATGCTCAACACCTTCAGTAATGGAAATTCAAATAACAACAATATAAAATTGATAATGAATACTATGAAATTCTAATAACTAAGTTTGGACCCAGAAAAATGAAAATAACAAGAAAGAGGCAGGGGACTATGAGTATGGAACACTGAACATACTACTAGACTTGGCTGACGCATTGGTTCCTATTACTGAACTTTCTCCCTTTCTTTGTTTATTTTCGATAAGTAATGGGAGAGTTTGGGAAGAAATACTGGGAAATGACAGTAATGCAGAAACTAATAAGGAAACTAAGGCTTGCTGACATTAAATTACTTGCCCATGATCACATATCTAGTATGTGTTTGAAGCAGGTTTTGAATTCAGATCTTCATGACTCCAAGAGAAGCATTCTATCTATCCAGCCACTGATCTGCCCATAGATGTTGGTCTTCTATTCCCTCTTGAATAGAGAATCTCCCTGCCTTTGGTGAAATTATCAAGGTAGACCAAAACATGCTTTTGAGACAAGCTCTTCAGGAAGTACTACATCTTTAACATCCAGAGACTGGCTTTGTTGTACCAATAACATCAGTTCTCAGTTCTCAGGGTTGCTATTCTTTCCACTAAGTATTCTTGCTGGTAAAGTACAGTCCTTAAGTTTGAATGTTTCTTTGTTTCATCCATAAATAGGAGTAATCAAATCCATTAACATTCTGATGACTAGGAATCTCTGTTCTTTATTACAAAAGTTAAGAAACCTAGGAATTAATAGTGAATAGGAATTTCTAGAATAATTTTCTCCAAATAACATTCATTGAGTCCTTAAATCTCCCATCAATGATTTTCATGAAAGCCTTTGTTCTTTCTTTGGCTTTGTGTTCTTTCGCTTCCCTCTAAGCACATTTATGGTGGAGCTGATTTGAAACAATGGTAGTGGCAATGGTAAGAATAAGGGGAAGTGGGGCAGCTAGGTGGCACAGTCAATAGAGCAGCGGCCCTGGAGTCAGGAGGACCAGAGTTCAAATCCAGCCTCAGACACTTAACACAAAAACTAGCTGTGTGACTTTGGGTAAGTCACTTAACCTCAATTGCCCTCCAAAAAAAAATTAAAAAAAAATAAGGGTAAGCGGGGGTGAGCCAGACCTTAGAGTGTCATCAACCCATCACTGTTGATGTTGCTATTTATTCAACAAGCATTTCTTAAATGCCTACTATGTGTCATGTATTTTGCAAGGTCTGACTGCATGACTTATGATTTTTCTATAGTATTTTTCTATTATGGAGGATGCTAATAAATCACTCAGCTGAGCTAGCAACTTGGATTGGGACTCAAGAGAGGGTACCTGACTCTGAGAAGAGTGGTAGAGGAAGCAAAAAATTTATTTAAAGAGCATTCATCCATTATACCTAGGTGGCCTCAGAAAAAACAAACAAACAAAAAAACAAGGACAAAGGAGAGGTCATACAAAGAATCTTCCCCAGGTCCATGAGTCTTTGACATCTCTAGGAGAGGTAGGGAAGGGACTAATAAGACAAGGCTGAAGGCCTAAAGCCAAACAAGAAACATTGGAAAGCATTTAATGGGACTGTGTAATATAAACCTGAGGCTCCAATACTCAAAGCTAAATTAGACAGGAAGCAAATTCTAGAAAGCTAATGCAAAAGGCCTTGTTAAACTGAAGAAAAACACACACACACACACACCCAGAAATAACGCTAGTTGTATGATCCTGGGTAACGGTACCCTGTTTGCCTCAATTTCCTCATCTGTAAAATGAGCTGGAGAAGGAACGGCAAACGACTCCAATATCTTTCCCAACCCCAAATGGGGTCATGGACAGTTGGATATTATTGAAATGACTGGACAACAAAAGAAATATAGGGTATGGTTTTTTTTACATCTGTGAGAAATGCTGACAGTTTGGTTTCCACAGATTGTGTAGGAACATGGTTGTATACATGCAGAAAGGCATAAAATCTGTAAAGAAGGGCCTGAGCTAGGTTGGCTCGGACCATTTGGGGGATGATCACTGACTGTTCATTAACATGCATGCTTAATGGGCAAGTTGGAAGAGTTGTAACCTAGAACAGCTGGAGCCAATCCCAGCTCTGAAGGTAGGAATGGCGCGAAAGTTAAATGAAAAAGCATAAAAAGGCTTGCCTTTATCTTATCCTTTGTAGTCTTTTTGGGGAGGCTACCCATTTATTCATTACAGAATAAATGTAAAAGAAAGATCAGGAAACTTCCTGCATCCTCAACAAATATGGTTTATTCTCTAGACAGAGCATATAGATTTTCATTTATAAAACATCTAATTCCAATGGGATTGGGTTAGTTGAATGGGGGAAAAAATGACATGGAATAATGAAAAACTTAAAAAAGAACCTCTCTAAATGTACTTTAAAAAATGCACTCTTGATCCCATTCTATCCCATCTTTTCCAGTAGATGGCACCCTCTATCATCCTCATTTCTTTGACTAAATTCCCAGTCTCTTCCAATTTACTGACTACTTCTGTGCTACCTAGAAACATCCTCATATCACCAACAGGTTTAGACAACCCTCACTGATCCTTTCATCCTCAGTAACAGCACACAGTAGGAATTTAATAAATGCCTGTTGAATAAATAGCAACCTTCTCCTACACACCAACAATGCTAGGCTCATGGTTCTATGAAGTCTGACGTGCCCCAAATCTCCCTTATTCTTACTATCCAATATCATTGTTTCATTTATTGTTTATCCTTTTTCTCTTTTCCCCTTTGTAAATTCCTTAAGAATGTCATCTACAATCAATATCTCTGTTTTTTCTCTTCTCACTAGATTCTAAACCCTTCAACCTCATCATTTAACTTAAACTACCTTCTTCAAAGTCAACCAATGACCACTAAACTGTCAAATCTAATGGACTTCTCTTCACCTTTCTTGACTTACTTGCAACCTTTGCCACTGCTGATCACTCTTTATAGGTTTCCATGATGCTGCCTTCCCCAGCTTCTTGGTATGTATTTGTTTGCATGTTGCCCCCCTTGCATTATAAACTCCTTGAGGGTGGGAACTGCCTCTTTTTGCATCTCCAGCACTTAGCAAAGTTCCTGGCACATAGTAGGTACTTAATAAATGTTTATTGAATCAAACTGATGGAATAAAAATAGAGATAATTTCCAAGAGCAAGCATGGGTAAAGGCAGCATTAACCTACCAGAAGTCATTATGTTAAAATTATTTTGCATGAAGTCATTTCAACCAATCAAAAAGCATTCCCTGAGCACCTACTATATCTAATAAAAAATGATTTTTTGTTAGATTTAGCTATGCCTACGCAGTGCAAAGAATCTCTTTGGTTGTGAAATTTTGGACCACTCTTTGTTATTATATTATTTCTGGGATAATAGTAAATGAAAGATAGTTGATTCAAAAAAAAATCTCCACTCTACTTTGAACATCTGCATGTACCCTAAAAAATCTAAGCCATCTTATTCCTCAGCTCTATTATCATATTGTGATGTACTTCCTTTGTTTACAATGGACAATGAGTTTTATCTTTTTTTTTTTTATTTCCAAGAGCCCAGCATTGTGCCCTTAACAAGTATTGGTTACTAAATAAATGAATGTAATCATTTTTATCATAAATTCTCACAATCATGTGATAAGATAGGTTTTTTTTTATTTCTAACATCCCCTATCTTGCTAAAGGTAAATTTAAGGATGAAGCACCAGTTAAGTCAAATATCACTGATTTTTTTTTAAATGAGCTGGTTTCATATTTCTGACATTTCAGACAGACTATACTCCCTGTTTTATTATACATGTAACCCTCAAGAAATCTGGACATAAATTCAACAAATCTGCTTCTCCGTATCATTTTAATCAGCAGATATTTCTTGACCAATAAATAGGCATGGTATATGCTGGGCACAGCCTTAGTCATATGTGAGACATAGAAATAGAACAAGGTCCCAGTCTTAACATAAAAGTTCACATTGTAGTTAAAGGAATAAAACATGCAGGACATAATTAGGAAACGATTAAGGCTTGAAATATGGGCGAGGATTTTCATTTACATTCCTCTGGGGGAAAATCCTGATTTGCATACCATTTGAATAAATATGAATATAATCCAAGCAAACCTGGGTTTAAATATTGTTTCTATCATGCTTTCTGACACTTTTTGTTCCATGGACCATTTTCAACAACAACAAAAATGGGTTGTGATCACCCCAGGGTAAATTAATATACTACTCATAATATATTTTAAGATTTATTCATTAAAGGTTTACAATAACTACAATAACCTTTTGCCCACTAAATGTGCAAAATCACTGAAGAAACCTATAGTGCTTCAAATATATGCATGCTTATCATCACAGAGGAAAATATATGTTTGTAACATAATTGGGCAATTATTTACTGTTTAACGGTCTATTAAAGTATTTTTAGCACAAATTCCTTGTAACAAGAAATCAAGAAATTATGAAGTGGGAACCATTGGTCTATATAATCCAAGTAAGATGATTTTAAGCAATTCTTTCCATTTTGCTACTTTGGTAGATCCAATATTTGACTACAACTCTCACTTCTGTGTCTTACTCTGAGCAAGTTTGCCCATACTTTGTCATAAATGATTTACTGGGGATATAACCACTCTGCTAGAGACTTCCCCTTCCAGTTTTGTACCAATTTAACATTATTCTCTCAAGCTCCTTAAGGGTAGGGACTGTCTTTGCCTCTTTTTGTATCTCCAGTGCTTAGACAATTCATGACACATAGTAGGCACTTAATATATATTTGTTATCACATCAGTTCATCTAATTAGCAATGGAATTAATACTTTACCTTAGTTATACTAAACCAATATTTAAGGCAAAGCATTTGAAATGAAATTTTTAAGTAGTAGGGGTAAATATGAAAGGAATGGCTAACACATTTTGTCAGAGTTGGGTAAATTCTAAAAATGGCACAAGAGAATTTTGAAAGTATCTGAAAACATTACATCCATACAACCAAGGTTTGCTTCATGTTGTGGTCTCAAAACTCTGCCTTATGACCTCCAGGTACCATCTCGTCTACTGCCTGAAAATTTTTACTAGGTAGGTACCCATGCAACTCAAGGGAATATCCCCTGGGAAAGACATGCAGGCAACCAGATTCCGCCGTTCTATAGTGCTCTGACCTGATGTGATCACCTGGCCTTCTCATTCTTCCTTCCCTTCAACAGCCAAGTCAGCAAAATAAGGGCCAGTTTAAGAACAGCACTCCACAAATCTTGCTAGGTTTTAATAAGATAGAAAGAGGTTATTGACAACTGTTGCCTTTCTGTCCCATAAAGCTATTGTCCTACCCTATGATTCTTTGTAAGATCTTTGTCTTTTATTTCTTTTACTAATAGGTAGTTCTAACCTCAGTGGACTACACTCTAAAGTTCAAAGACTATTTGATGAAAGAATTATATGGAAGGGGAGAGGAATGCAATAAGGAATTGTTTCCTGAAATCAAGAATATAAAGTAGCTTCAATATAAGTTTAAAGTTTTCAATGTTAACTTTACTGTTCTATTGGAGGTATAGGGGAATAGTCCTTTTTTCTCACCAAGAGGCACACTACACAGGAAATTCTGCTTATCTCAGTAGAAAGCCACATCCCAAACTCTCAAACTGCAGGTTACTTGTTAGACAATCTCAAGATTGACAGTGTCAAGGAAGTTCTCCTTTCCTTGGCTAGATGGATAGATTCTGGGCTCACGCTACCCAGGAACTACTTTTTTTCTCCATGGAAGAAACACAGAAATTAATGGTATGCTTCTGCTACTACTTCTTCAGGACTAGGTGCAAGCACTCTCAATATCTCACCACTTCTTAGCTGCTGCCATTTCTTGGGACCTTAGCCAAGTGGTTTTTCTCTTCATCTCTACCATATGACAGAGTATGTGCCTCCAATGTATCCTGACACACAAAGCGTCCATTAATCTCAGCTCAATCTTAATTCTGCTGAAAATCAAAAGGGTAAAAAAGCCAAAAGAATCTTAATGGGGAGTCATGTTCCCTTTTAATACCTTAATGCAAAAGAGTGGAACTTTCTAGAAGAATACTTCCCACAATGTGGGCTTCAGTGAATTCATTAAGCAGGCTTCACCAGCCTGTGAAACTATCATCAGAAACATGAGAAATGGGCATGTCAATACTGTACAAAGGAAGATATGATCAAAGTCTCTCATAAATGTAAACTTATTAAGTAATCAAGAAACTCCTTTGATCAATCCCACCACATTAATATTTGTAGTTAGAAGTTAAAAAGCAAAGTTATGGAAATCTAGCAAATTACTTTAAGTCTAGGGATATAGGATAGAATCAATTCAGTCCAAGGTAGATGAAGTCCTATTAGCAATAGTTGTGATAGGTCTGAAATAGCATAATCCAAAAGTTGGCTTTGGCTAGGAAAACTACTAAGGAATTTATTGTATATGAACCAATTAGACCAATACCTAATGAAATAATTTACTGACTGAATGTTTAAAGCTTTAAATACCATAAGGCTAAATTGAAATCATAAGTTGGTTTGAAATAGGAATAAGAGAATAAAATTGGTTAAGCAATTAGAAACTCAAGAGAGGAAATCAGCAAATGTTTTCAGTGAATGGAGCAAAATATCCTAATTTGGAGATTTCCTTTTGTTCAATTCAATTTTTCAAAAAACATTTATTAAGGACCTACTATGTGCCAGACACTGTGTTATGGGCAGATAAGAAAAATAATGTGCAAATAAGAAGAAGGCAATCCCTGTCCTTAAAGAATTTATAATCTAATGGGAGAAGACAACACACACACACACACACACACACACACACACACACACACACACACACACACACACACACACACACCCCTATAAGTGTGAAAAGGGAAGACGGTGGGTTTCTTGTTCCATGGAGTTGAAACCAAACAGGACTACAGATGTTCATCTGTAGGTCATCATCTTTTATGATCCTTTGAATATGGTCAATAAAATCATATTGTGCAAATCAGAACCAAGATGGGATATTTTTATAAGTAAACATACATGAAGTTTTATGAGTTTTCCTGAAGAAAAAAAAATTAGAAAATGTAGTTATTTTCTCTTAGAGAGTAGATTTGAGGGAATATAGAGCCGAATCAAATGGGAAAAAAAGAACATTGGAAGTACAAGCTGCACTTCCCACCTGCCAAAGAATTCATTCTCATTTGATCAAACCATCACTTTTATCATTGCTTTTTTACCCTTGAAAAAAAAATATTCCCAGAAGACTGAAAGGCATGGGGAAATGACCTTTAAAATATATCTCAGCATTTAAATGGGGGTACATTGTCTGGTTTTGCTCATTTGTTGCAACTATATGTTAGATTTTCTCATTTTTAAAGCCTATGAAGTGAAGTTAGAAAAAGAGGTCAGTTTACCAAGATTTTAAATGTTGAACAGTTTTTTCAAAAGCCACAGAGAGAATGCTTAAGTAGTTAAAATGATTCAGTAGGTGCAATATAGATCATAAGAGATGTAGTTAAATTTTTATTAAAATATGTATTTGCCTTTGATACCCTTCAATGCAAAGATCCCAATTCTATGTAAATACCTTAAGGTAGTCAAAGACAGAAAGAAATGTTCCATTTGTACCAAAATATTAAGAGTATCTTTTTTGATGACAACAAACAACTAGAAATAAAGTGAATGTCCATTAATTAGGGAATAACTAACACGAACATAATGGAATATTACTCTGCCACAAAAAGGAATATGAAGAATTCTGAGAAGCATGGAAAAACAAGCTTGAACTGATGCAAAATGCAGTAAGGAGAACTAGAAAACACACATTTATTATGTGCTAAGTGCTATAGGTCTCACACACACACACACACACACACACACACACATATATGCACATGCACACACATAAAACCACTCTAACAAAGTAAATTGAAAAACAAAACCAAAACAAAAAAGTAAATGATTCTGTGTGATTATATTACTCAGAATTAGCCCCAAACAAAAGATCAGAAGAATGCAATTTTTCTCCCTTCTTTGCAGAGATATTGGTGTGGTACATTACAAATACAGTGAGGCTTAAGTGATGTGTTGATTTGTCTTGAACATTTTTTTTTTGCCTTTCACTTTTTTTTTATTAGAAGGTGGTCTCTGGATTGAAGAGGGAATGGTGACATTTGAAAATCAAGGTGATCTAAAAACTAAAGATATTAATAAAATAAAATTTTAAATTATTTATAAATAGTGTGACTTAACACCTGGCTTGACATATGGCTATTTTTTCCCTTAATTTTTCTTCTTGATTAGCAGCCTAGAACAGATGCAATCAAATACATATAATTGGCCATTCATTGTGCTCTATGTAGACCATGGTCTTGAACACTTTATTAAAAAAAAAATTAATCATACAATTCTAAACCTGGTAGAATCCTTAAAGATCATTTTTTCTAATTGCTGATTTTATAGATAAGGAAACTGAATCTCAGGCGAGGTGAGTGACATAGCAAAGATCAAAGAAAGCTAGTAGCAAAGCTAACAGTAGATTCTAGATCTTCTCGTTTGATGAATCTTTTTCCACAATAGCGCAATCTCTCAAGCAAAACTCATTAAGCTATAACCACAATCATCAAAGTGCAACCTTCAACCTACAGCAAGGTGCTCTGATTGCCACCCTAGGAAGGCACAGGTAGTTCTAGCACAAGAAAACCATTGGTTTTGTTTCATTTGCTTGGATTCTTTAAGGAATATGTGGAGTGTATGGACCATTCCCTTCTCTTTTGAGAAAGTGATGATGGCATTCCCTTGTGTCTTAGGAACCCCATCACAGGGAGAGTTCTGCACTGTAGCCATTGCAAAGGGTCAAGGGAAGAAACTCATCCTGACATACATTTCAGATGGGCAAAAGTCTGAAAGATTCTCTAAATCCTCTCCACTACATAGTTCCATCTGGTACATCAGGATGTGACCTAGTCTCTCCAGTCTTCCACTTCCCCAAAGCCTCCTCTAATTCAAATGCTCAGAACCAAAAACAGAATGCCCAAACTTCTCTGATGCACCAGCTTGGCTCTGAGCTGCTCTCAGCTCTCTGTACTTGTTGCTACAGTTGACTGCTTGCTTACTAAAAATACACCCTGTAATAGGCAGTAAGAGCATTATCTGGTTGTAATGATTAGTGGAAAGAACAAAAGACATCTCATCTATGCCAGGCACAATTCAACCTATTTGACAAAATAACTGGCTGGTCTCCAAAACTTTCTAGATTTAAATAAATAGATTGCCCAAGGGAATGTCATAGAGGAGAAATATTTTTATTAATATATTATTCTCTTCTATTCAAGACCATCCTCCCCATTCCCAAAAGAGATGCTCCCTTTAAAATATTTATGTCAATAACCTCTTGAGATCCTTGGAATTTGTTTAAATAACTAATCATAACAATAGCTGACATTTACATAGGGTTTATTATGTGCTAAGTGTTTTAGGTGATGTACTAGAGTCAAGAAGACTCATCTTTTGTCCTCATATACTAGTTTACACACACACACACACACACACATACACACACACACACACTAATTATAATAACAACAACTAGTGTTCATATCACACTTTGAAGCTTGCAAAGTACTTTACAAATATTCTCCTATGACATCAGTGGTACTATTTAACACTATCCCAAGGCACTAACCTTTTTTTTGTTTATTTGTTTAAAGTGAAGAGTGAATAAGTAGCTTTACTATTATTTTAAATGCCTCTATTATCACAAAACAGTTTTGTAATGAGCAAAGAAAAGAATTTCAGGATGAGCTACTGTAATAGTTATTTTCTGGCAAGTGAAACTACAAATAAAAAGGAAGATGATTGTGTTCTTTCATTTAAAAACTAAAAACAAAACTACAATTCATTCCTAAAAGGAAGAGCATTCTCAAATGAGATGCTATGACACTGAGTGGATAGAAAGCTGACTTCAAAACCCTGAACACATTGGTTCAAATCTTCCCTTTGGCTATGAATGTCACTTAACTTTTCATTGCTCATGGCCAATGGTGTCAAATGCAAATGCAAACAAATCCTAGCCCAGGCATGTTGATTTAGAAAACCACAAATTGATATTTTCTGTGCTGCATTGTATTTTTATTTTGTTAATGATTTCCCATTTATATCTTAATATGGGTTCTGTAGGCCCAGTTTAACATCTCTGCTCTAGGTAACCCTATAAGATTGGAAGATAAAGAGAAGGGGAGGGCCTGTACTAGTGGAAGGAATTTCCTTATCCCTATACCACTGCAATCACAAATCCAGCCCTGTCCCTATCCCCTATCTTGAAAATTTCTTGAAAGATGTTGTGAAGGCTCTTTTTTTGATCACAGCTTTCAGGTAATCCAATAATTTTAAAATTATCTCTCCTGGATCTATGTTCTAGGTCAGTGGTTTTTCCAATGAGGTATTTCACATTGCCTTTTATTTTTTCATTTTTTGGATCTCTTTTATAGTATCTTGATTTCTCATAAAGTCATTAGCTTCCATTTGCTCCAATTATTATTACTTTGAAGGAATTATTCTCTTCAGTGAGTTTTTGAAATTTCTTTTCCATCTGGCAAATTCAACTTTTTAAGGCATTCTTCTACTCACTGGCTTTTTGAGCCTCTTTTGCCATTTGAGTTAGTCTATTTTTTAAGGCGTTTTTTTCTTCAGTGTATTTTTGGATCCCCCTTAGCAGGCTGTTGACTTGCTTTTCATGATTTTCCTGCATCATTATCATTTCTCTTCCCAGTTTTTCTTCCACTTCTCTTACTTGATTTTCAAAATCCTTCTTGAGCTCCTCCATGCCCTGTACCCAGTTCATATTTTTCTTGGATGCTTCTGATGCAGTAGTTCTGACATTGCTGTCTTCCTTCCATTCATGATTTGATCCTTTTTGTCACCATAAAAGGATTCTATGGTCTGTTTGTGTTTCTTCTGCTTGCTCATATTGCCAGCCAATTACTTGACTCTTGAGCTCTTTGCCATAGTAGAATTCAACTTGCAGAGAGCCATGTCCCATACTGCTGGGGTTTTCTTAGCTACTGGAGCTATGAGGAGGACATCTTTTCTACAGCTGCCATTGGCACAGTGACCACACACCCCAGGACCACCCAAGACTGTGATCCAGATCCAAGCAGGATAAAGCAAGAGTGATCACCCTTTGAATGGTTGCTTGGTTTCCCTGTAATCTGCAGGCCAGAAGCTCTGGAGGCAGCCATGGGACAGCTGCTGCCTCCATGCCTCCACAACTTCTTGCCCTAGGGACAGGGGCCAGACCAATGTCTTCTCCACCCAGTCCCAACAGAGTTACACACTGACTTTTTACTTCTTTTGGCATTTATGGGTTGAGAAGTCTGGAAACTGCCACAGCTGCTGGTGATTCACTCTCCTGAAATCTGCTCTGGCCAATGCTGGTCGGGGCCACTCTGGGGCTGGAACCACAGGGCTCACGTGGGACTATGATTGGGCTTGGGGCAATAGCTCCTTCCTACTGGCCTGCCAGGTTGCCTTCAGTGGGAGATTTGTTTCTCTCTGTCACTTTGTGGGTTCTTTAGCTCTAAAATTTGTTTAGAGTCATTTTTTTACATGTATTGCAGGTGGTAGGAACTGGAGCTGGCAGAGGTCCTGTTTTTACTCCACCATCTTGGTTCCAAGCCCCGCTCCCCCCATACACTATCTTAAAGAAGGCTTTGTGGCTTGAAGTTGGTAGCCTACCACTTCAGATTCAATTTTTAATTCATCTAATTATACCTGTTTTATGTGATGGTTATCAAATACTAGTTACCTATTCCATTGGTGCTTACACTAAATCTGTTTGATGTCTCTGTCACTCAGTGACAGAATATAAGTATTAGCTGGATGCTAATTAACTCAGGGCACCTGAATGTCATTTAGTACTAAAATGGGTCAGCATCATAAAGTAACGTGGAAATGTGTTCTTAAAACTCTGCAACAAAGCACAGACTACAACTTGGTTAGTAAAGGTAGCTTATATGGAGACACTGCTACATCTTACCCTTTTTCATAAGACGGGGCCCTGAGGGAGGCTTGCTGGAAAGAATATGTTCTCTATCATGAGGGCAGGTGGTGGTGCCAAGGACAATTTGAATATTCTCATCCACTTGCTTCAGAGAGTTTTTTTTAGTACCCCCAGAGGAGTAATTAAGGAGAAACTGGGGTGCCTTTTCAACTCCTAAACAAGTAGACCATGTTCCCTTGAGTACATCTCTCCCAAGCAACTGGGGCAGAATGAACACTCAACACGTCTTAACCTGAAATTACTGATTAGGACTCTCTTGAAAATGGTAAATGGTAGAGTTCCATTACTTAGATGAGCTTTTGTGGGGTCAGAGGTCAGCAGGATAAGTTTCAAAGGAGTCCCAAGAGAGCAGGACCATGGTTTGGTCCTGAATAACTAGAGCTATCAGAAAAATGGAGTGAAGGTCAATGGGAAGGGGGAGATAAAAACTATTGTGATAAAGATTAAAAAATCAGTAATTGTTTTAAAATAAACAGGTGGATAGTGTTAGATGATCTCTAACCCTTTATAAATGATGCCTTTATTTATAAAATTCTATGATCCCAAGATTCTGACACTGTAAAGAAATGTATTCTTCAGAACTCTGGTCAGCTGCTGCTCAATATACTAGATTTTATATCTCAAACTTTAATTTGTCCTTGGCTCACTTCATTTTTCCACCAAATGAAGAAATATATGAATTAAGAATTTCCTCTTTGCAATGAGCAGGAAATAGTCTGTTATGAAGAATTACTTCTTGAATCTGGCATTAAGCTTGTGCAGAGTGTCATTACTTGTAAAACAAAATTCTCAAGTTACAATCAGCATTTGAGTTTTCATGTTAAATATAGGTTACAAGTTAGAACAAACATGTAATGATAAGATTACTCTTGTGAAAACACTTATTCTGTTCATTAAGAACCAAATCAAAAACTCTCCTGGCAAGTATCTCCTCTAGAGAATGCTTAGGGAAAAAAATGGACTAATACTTATATTTTTAACTTATCATCCAAGTATAATATAATGTTGCTAAGTGTCATTATAGTATTTTTTTTCTTTTTGAGCATTTTAAACAAATTAATAATAGAAATTCAAAATGATATGACCAAGAGCCCAAAGTTAGTAATACTTTATATATCAATAGCTTGCATTTATACAATGTGCTAAGGTCTGCAAAGTGATATACAAGTATTATCTCATTTTATCCTCACAACAACCCTGGGAAATAGGTATTATTATCCCCAATTTACAGATGAGAAGATTGAAGCATACAAAGGTTTAATGACTCGTTCAGAGTCACAACATTAACAAGAGTCTGAGACGGGATATGAATTTGGATCTTTCTGTCTCCAGGTCAAGCAACCTTATCAATTATGCTAGATGCTTCCAATAGTGACATTAACAAACAATAATATGTTCTACTTACATTAAAACTACTTTCTGCCCCCAGTTTCAGCAAACAATTCTTGTGCCACCTAGTTAATTTCTGGATATCTAGTCCATTTCCTCAATAACAGTCAACTTCCCTTTTTTTGTTTTTATCTGAATGAGCAGACATTAGACAGTGACCCCAAACTCAATCCTAGATGTAGTTGTTTCTATAAGAGTTGTAAATACAGAAGATATCTGATGAAATTACATCTACTTGTACAGTGCTCTATGCTAAAGACATTTTATTCTTAATGACATTTTCAATGATTATATTATCAAAATAAACTCCATAAATTGGATTTATCAACAAAACGCAGTCAGAGTTACCTTGAAATGCCAGCTTTCAACATTGACATATGAATATATTAGTACATTTTACCAAAGATGGGTGAAGAAATTCACATGAAACATTGTCTTCATTACCTTGTATCTGACACTGAAAACAGAAAAATAACAAATGTGATTTGTGTGTGTTTGTGTGCATAAATGGTTTACTCAGTGCTTCCCACACAAGATTTCACATAACAAACCAGCAATGTCCATATTACTCCCATTTCATATATGGAAAAACTGGTTTAGAGGAGTTATGCAACTTTCTTTTTTTCTGTTTTGTTTTGTTTTTTGGGTTTTGTTGTGTTTTTTTTTTTTGCGACTTTCCAAAGCTTAAACAACTTGTAAGGACCAGACAAGTGTTTTCAACTTGCCTCTCTTCACTTCTATGATCTTTCTACTAATCTTTGAGCATATGAAGATGCTGTCAAGTAAGTATTCTCTCATGAAAGGCCACATGTCAAGTGAGCATGTCTCCTGAGAAATAAATCCCTGAAGAGGAAAACAACTAGCAGAATACAGAAAGTAGTTTACTGGGAAGTTACTTATTAATTTTAGCCAGCAATCACTTTCATACTGTGTAACTGACAAACTTGCCAAGTCAGTTACTTCATTCGTAAAACAAAGCTTGTAAGATTTTTCTAAGATTTCAGAAAATTATCTCTGAGACTTAGGGTCTCAAACAGAATGCTCTGTCAAATGTGCATTTCTTAGGAAAGCATGGGTTTTTAACTGTTTTGTGTCATGGATCCCTTTGGCGGTCTGGTAGAGGCTATGGCTCCCTTTTCAAAATGTTTAAAATGCATGAAATAAAATACATAGGATTACAAAGAAAATAAAATAATATAGAAATACAGTTATCAAGATATCTAAAAAAACCAAGTTCTCAGACCCCAGGTTAAAAATACCTACCATATATTGGGGAATGGCTAAGAAAACTGTGGTACATGAATGTATTGGATTATTACTGAGCCATAAGAAGTGACAAACAGATGCTTAGAAAGATTTACATGCACAGTAAAGTAAGAAAAGCCCAGAAGCCAATAAATACAATGACTACAACAGAAATGGAAAGATCCATAAAATAACCAAAAGCAAATGGTGCAAAACTACAAAGAACAAGCATGACTCCAAAGACAATATATGAGAAGATTTCTCTGCCCCACTCATTTGCAGAGATTGGAAGTCCACAAGTGTGAAGCATTACATATGATTTCAGACTTTTTTATGAATCCATTGGTTTTTATGGATTTTTCCCCTCTTTTTCCTTATTTTCCTTTTTCTTATTAAAAAAATATCTATCGGCAGAGCCAAGATACAGAGTAGAAACGCAAACTTGGTGTGGGTTGCAACTTCAATCACTTCTAATACATGTAAAAAATTACTCTAAATAAACTTTAGAGCTACAGAACCCACAAAGAGACAAAGAGAAACAAAGCTCCCACTGAAATAAGCCTAGTAGGCTGACAGGAAGGATCTATCTCACCAGGGTGGGAGCCAAGCAAAGCCTCACATGAGCTGTGTGGTTCCTGGCCCCAGGGTGGCCCCCAAGCAGACTTTAGGAGAGAGAATCACCAGCAGCAGTGGCAGTTTCCAGACTTCTCAACCCATAAACACCAAAAAGAAGGTAAAAGGTCAGTTGGGAACTCTGTGGGAACAGGAGGATGAAGAGTACAATCCAACCCCTGCCCCCAGGGAATGCAGTGGTGGAGGTTCAGTGGCTGTAGCTGCTGATGTCTGGCTGCCTCACAAGCTCCTAGCTTTCAGATTTCAGGGGGACCAAGCAGCCAGTCAGAGGGTAATCACTCTTGCTTTAACCTGTTCGGATGTGGATCATGGTCCTGGGTAGTGGTCCTGGGGTGTGTGACCAGTATGGCAGAGCTTGTGGGTGCTGCATAGAGGGTGCCCTCCTCATAGCTCCAGCAGGTGAGAAAACCCCAGCAATTTGGGACATAGTTCTTCGCAATCTGGAAGCAGAGTTCTACTGTGGCAAAGAGCTCAAAAGTCAAGTAATTGGCTGGTAATATGAGCAAGCAGAGGAAGCAGAAACAGACCACAGAATCCTGTTTTGGGGACAAAAAAGATCAAAGCATGGAATGGAAGGAAGAAAATGAAGTTCAGAACTCCTGCATCAAAAGCATCCAAGAAAAATTTGAACTGGTTACAGGCCATGGAGGAGCTCAAGAAGAATTTTGAAAATCAAGTAAGAAAAGTGGAGGAAAAATTGGGAAGAGAAATGAGAATGATGCAAGAAAATCATGAAAAATGAGTCAACAGCCTGCTAAAGGAGACCCAAAAGAACGCTGAAGAAAATACCACCTTAAAAAATAGACTAATCCAAATGGCAAAAGAGGCCCAAAAAGCCAATGTGGAGAAGAATGCCTTAAAAAGCTGAATTTGCCAGATGGAAAAAGAATTTCAAAAACTCACTGAAGAGGGTAATTTCCTCAAAAATTAGATTGGAGCAATTGGAAGCTAATGACTTTATGAGAAATCAAGATAACTATAAAATGGATATAAATAAATGAAAAAATAGAAGGCCATGTGAAATATCTCATCAGAAAAACCACTGACCTGGAAAATAGATCCAGGAGAAACAATTTAAAAATTATTGGACTACCAGAAAGCCATGATCAGAAACAGAACTTAGAAAGCATCTTTCAAGAAATTCTCAGGGAGAATTGCCCGGATATTCTAGAACTAGAGACCAAAATAGAACTTGAA
>CM053583.1:164704203-164729106 GCA_028627135.1 Pseudochirops cupreus
AAAGGGAATCTCATGGAAGTTGCCATAATCAGCTTTGAAGGACAGTTGTCTATCTGAATGATAGAGTTTTTGGGCATTGCTAGGCAAAGTTTCAGATTTTTGTAGTATGATTTAAAAAAAGAAAAAAAGGCAAAACTTCTAAATACAGCTCTCCAATAATGATTCCCACCCCCCTTCTCCATTAAAAAGATATTTATTGAGGTCCTATTAAAGCCCTTGGAATGTGAATGGATGGATGGATGAATGGATGGATGGATGGATGGATGGATGGATGGATGGAAAATTGTTTATGGAGCACCTATTGTCTGCCAAGCAAAAAGTGTAAGATATGGTCCCTGCTATTGATAAAGTAAAACCTTACATGCAGTTGAAACAAATTAGGCAAGTGTAGTGTCCAGAGAGGTACAGATGATGTATTGAAGGTATGGAGTGGAGGTTGTTCAAGAATAGAATAGTTGGGGAATGCTTGATGGTAGAGATGGGACTTCAGCTAGGCCTGAAATCATGTTAAATCCATTATGTTCTGTAATGAATGCCATGGCTTTACCATATGCTGTCTCATAAATAATTTTTTTATTAGCTACGTTTATCTCAGTGGAAGATGGTCTTGTCACGAAAACTTGGAGTTGGTAAGGCACATGGTCCTGAAAGTAAGCCTTGCCCTAGGTTGACTTTTACACAAAGTTGAAGGGAATTTTTTTTTCCTAACTGCAACAATAAATATAATCTAGACAAAAGTTTATGCCAACAAAGGGGCCTGACCGTGAATTATTGCCCCTGTATTTCTATGAAATATAAAACATCCATAATATTCCCAAATGAACCTATTTTGATTACTTTTTCAGTGAATAGTAGATGTTGAAAGGATGATTGACTGTTTTTTACAAGTATTTTCTTCTATGAACCGATGATACAGCTTGATTTGTCATATGTTATATAAACCAATAAATAAAAACATCCCAGAGTATTGACAAGGAATTTCAATAACTCTTCCATGTAGAGGCATTTTATACAACAGAGCTTTAAGTCTGTGTGTTAGGCAAGCTAGTAGCATGCTGAAAACCAGAACAACTCCTCCCCTCCCCCCTTATTCTCTGCTTTTCACCCCCCTTCCCTCACTCCATTGACATGCATAGCTGGCCTGGTAGGTGTAAAAATAGACAGACAGAGCCTGAATTGGAAGTGGTCACTGAATGTTGCCTGCGGTTGCTGGGGTTTTCAGTTCTCTCTGACACTGGCTAGCTAGCAGATGGGGAGAACTGGTGTGGGGCATGTAAAGGAGCAGTGCAAAGGAACCAGGGATCATCCTTTCGGATTGCCAATGGTAACCTCTCCCTGGGAACCTTGGACTTAGCACATAGTTTGAGAACAGACCCACTGACAACAGGGAGTCATAAAAGTGATATGGGCAATGCAGCTCTCTGCCAGTCTTGTCATACAGAGAAGAGCATAAGAGCACAAGGAAACATGCAAGAGTTGGAAAAAACCCCAGATTACTATGGCTACAACTGTGAGGATGTCAGAGAGTCTGAGGCTCTGGTAAGTGTGATACCATGAACCAGGAGAAAGAGCAGATGGTGATGTCTTGACCATGTTAGCAATCATCAATAAACCACATTGGTTAAACATTTTTGGTTCCAGAAAGGGAGACCCCAGTGTAAAAGTGATGTGATTTTCCCCAATTGTTGTACTGTTATTACTGATTTTAATTGTTTCCTCTGGTTGTAACTTTTGCATTGTGTGTTCAAATCTTGGCTCATATGTTCTTTGCCTCATCTGTGTTTTCTTTCATTTTACCCTACAAACACAGAAGGGACAAAGAACATGTCTTCTGCAATAAAAATGCACAGTGCCCAATACCTTGGAGATACTTACTATAGCAGAACCTCATCAAAAAGTGCTTTGAATTCCACCAATTCAGTTATGCCTCCATTCAGGTACTCTCTTTCTATAAAAATGTATACAAGATCTATCTTGACATATTATGGAAAGTTTTAATTGCTTTTATTGCAGATATTATCATGGTGCTACAAAATTAGACTTAGAAAGGAGTTTTACTTTGCTAATTTCATTCACTGACTTCAGTTTAAAAGGCCTACAGGTCCCTGGCCTTCTAAGCCACTAATCATGGTAATTATTTTGTCAGAAACTCCCATATTTGAGGAAAAGTACAGTTGAGGTTGGGTGATATATAAATATAATATAAAACCTTAGTATTCCTTATGTTTATCAATTTGACACAAGGTCATTGTGTGATCCCCTCTCGCCCCACAGTGGTTCAATCCAAGATTCTATTTCTGAAACATTTTTATTTTAGTATTCATTGGAGAATAAGCTTTATCTTTGATCTCTTAGATCCAAGAACTTGTATGAAAATGTGAGATTAATGAACACTTTCTGTTTGAGGAACAAAGAAGCTTGAGATAAAATAACTATTTTATGGAGAGATTTACAGTACAGTAGAAGTGAACACCTGTGCTTTGTTACAGGAGAGAAAATGCAAAGAACATAAAGAATATATAGTTCTTCTTATTTTAAACTATCTGATTTTCTAAATTTCTTAAAATCAGAATTCTAAGTCCCATCATAGTGAAGCTGGAACATGAAATGGCATCTTGTTTTTTTTTAATTTAAAGATAGATGCATACCTATGTACCTATATACATACATGCATAGGATGTTTATAGTTAGAGGGAAAGAAAGAAAAGCCTGTCCATTATGTCGAGGGGGGGAGAGGGAAGGATAATGCTTCAGAATACATACCAAGAAGGAAAAATGCAAAGCAAAAATCAAACCCCAGAAAAGTCCTTAGGCAAGCAGTACAAAGTTGGAAGGAAGCCCACTTGTCCTACTAGAAAGTAAACAAAGGTTTCAACCAAGAGCATTGCCTTATTTTTCTTTAGAGAGTGGCTGTCTTATGTCCATACCCTGGATCAGAAGAATTAGCTCCCCTATCTTCAAAACTTTATTCGTAATTTAACTAATTCTGCACTGAGAAAGGGGGGCAACAACAGAGATTTATAATTATAGCAATGATTCCTTAATTCTGCAGTCTTTGGTTTAAGCATTTTGAGGAAATGTTTACTTGGTGGAAGGTAATTTCTAGTCAAATGGATGCTCATTCATTCATTTATAGCATGCTTTAAAATGTTACTTCATGATTCTTTTGCTTATTTTAAGGATGGGTTTTTATTTTCTGAAAGGATTACTTCTTTAAAGTTTTCAAATTTGCTTATTTTGTTTTGTGTTTGTATGTAGTAAATGCCTGCATGACTTTGAGATTGGGAGGCAATGTTGGTGATGTAATGAATGGTGAATTCATTCAAAGCATTTTTATGAATACATTTCAAGAATTTATGAATAATAATCAAAGCTTTCAGTAGAAACATTCAATAGTATCAATATTCCTAATGAATTTCAATTATTTCATTTGAAATATTGACTCAGAATTCCCAGAGAATATTGAAGAATTATTTCTTTAAAAAATATTGCAGACTTATATATCATATCTGAGCTTTTTAAACTTCAAAACCAATTCAATTCAGCAGACATATATTAGACACCTTCTGTGTGAAATACATTGTGTTATATATTGGGGATCCAAAAGCAAACAATCTGTGACCTCAAGGAGCATACCAGCGGATATAATATTTATACAGATACATGAAAACAAAATATTTTTAGAAAAGAGAGAGTAATAGTACCCTGTCTGGGATCAGTAAAAGCTTCATGAAGCAAATGGTACTTGAGCTGAGCTTTGAAGGAAAATAAGAGTTCTGAGAATGCAGAGACTAGGAAAGATATAGTGGGGCACTGGTACAAATGCATAGAAATGGGAGGTGGGAGTTTGTAATACTGCTACTAATCTAATTAGTCTGGAAAATAAAGGGGTTATGTAGAGGTGAGTAATTTGAAGCAATTAAGGAAAGGTTGATCAGGGCCATATTTTAAGAACCCTAGGTGATAGGCTAAGGAATTTGTACAAAAGGTAATTTACTGTATAGAATACGGTGGCAGTATTGAATTAAATGGTGAAAGAAGTGTGGAGAGGGTTTTCTCAGAATCATAGGAATTCAGGGGGAAGGGCAAGAAGTAGTATTTTGCTAGCCACAGATTTGGAGAAGATGTACCTTTGATTGGTGTCCTTCCATGGTTCTCTGATAATGATATGAGTCAGCAACCTTGGAATCTATAGCATATTCTCTCCTCAGATGCAAGAGACCTGGGTGGGAGTTCACACTAGGCATCTGGGTCAGTAGATATATTCTAGTCAAGTCTTCAGGGACCATACTGAAGTCATGCAGGACCCCAACTTCTGTGAATTTATTCCAAGATGGCAGGGAATGTATCACACCTAGCAAGGTTCATGAATGTAGAACATGCATTTATTTCTTAGTGAAGCTTTGTGTTTGAGTTCTTGGTTTGTACAGGGTTTGGATAGCATGGATTCTGGTTTTTGCTCTGTCCTAAAGTAGATATGTAGATAAATTGCAGATATGTAAATATGTGGATAAAATGTAAAGTAGATAATTTTTTCAGTGTGGTAGGTATGTAAAGCATTGGCTCTAGACTATAGCATCTCTGATGCTTTTTACTTGGAGGAACATGGGCAAATCAGATAATCTCCTTGAATCTTGGTTTTTTCAACTCTAAAATGAGACCTCTGAATTCCTTTCCAGATCTGAACCTATACTTTTCTGATACTGCTTAGGATAGTCAAAGATTGAAGGTTCATGAGAAATAGTAAGAACTTAAAGTAGCATATGAATCTTCTCTGCTGTTATAAGCAAGGTTGCAAGTTAATTAGCTTTTCTGGGCCTCAGTTTCCCCATCTCTAAAATCAATCCATTCACAAGATTAGGACTCATTGTATGCTTGAGTCATTCCTAAATGATGTCCAAGGTCCTTTCAGCTCTAAATCCTTAGGTGCCATTACTTGGAACTGTGAAATTATGATCTGGAAATATTTAAGGAACTTTAGAAAAAAACAACTAAAAAAGAAATTCAGGAACACATCTCTTGTTAATTTTATCTCTTTTTGTACACTTTGATAAAGTGCTGATGCTCAGATTAATTCCATTTTTTTTATAAAATGGATGATATAGTGACGATTATTGAGAAGTCTCTTTGGACCATTAATACTGGGTAAGGCATTGGCATGATCTATTTGACATAATACTCACCTTCTGAAGCATTAAAATATTTTACAAACATTTCTTCAGTCCTCACAGATCTCTGAGGCCTAATGAGGAAACTCGTGCTGCTGCCCTCATTCCATAGACACTAATAGTGAGATATCGTTTGTGTCTAAACACAAAAAGTGATTTAAAAGAGAAGATGAATTTAGTTGAATGAACACAACGGTGTCTTTTCAAAATAGCCAGTTAGATCTGTTTCATCTTTACTGTGGATAAAATTTATTTTACTTCCTACCAGAGATTTCTATATACATTTGCATATAATTTAAAATAGTTTTTTCTCCTGTTATTTATGTTAACATTAAAGAGTTCGATCAGGAGAATTTGATGCATCAGGGGTGAGGATGAGAAGCATTTTCCTGACTTGGTTCATTCATTTATTTCTTATTCAGTTTCATACTAAAATCATCATTCCATTCTGGACATTAAATAGTTTAATAAGAAGAATTTGACCATCAGGGGTGAGAATGAGAAGTGTTTTCCTGACTTGGTCCATTCATTTATTCCTTATTCAGTTTCAAATTAAAATCATAATTCTGCTCTGGACCTATGATTCCATGAAAGTTTTCACTTTTTTTTACACATTTAACCTCTCAATGAAGAAACACTTATTAAAAGTTGCAATATTCTAGACACTGATAGGGAGTAGATCTTAGATTTCATAGGTATAAGACAATCTTTGGTGAGGAAGTTGACTCTGATAATGCAAGGCGGTACCTTTTCTGCAGCCTTCAGCCTTAGAATGTTTCCTAGAGCACTAAAAAGTTAAGCAACTTGTCTGGGGTCACATAGCCAATATATGTGAGAGGCAGGATTCAATTCTAGGTCTTCTGGGCTTTATCCGTTATGCACTGAGGCTACAAAGATAAAAATCAATTGGTTCCTGCTTTCAGGGAGCTTACAAGACAAAATAATTGGGTGATTGTCTTCGACACTGATTGAAACACTTGCAGCGTGCAAGGTGATATGCTTATTTTCAGGAGATTTGAAATCCTGAATTCTTTGGTTCCCTGAAGTTTGAATGTCTTCTTCATTTAAATACATTATTTCCACTCATCCACTATGTGATCAGTGTTTGAACAAAAGGGTGAAATTGACTCAGCTCCTTTTGTTTATATTTGGGAGAGGGGGTAGAGAAATGCTGGAGACTGAGATGCCCACCACGAAGTGTTTTCCTTTTCTTGTTAACTGGCCTTTGGTTAAACCAGTAAAATTTGTGGTGCCTTGGCTTAGGTTAGAGGTTCTTAAAATGGGATCCAGGTACTTATCTTTTAAAAAACATTTTAATAGCTTAATTTTGGTATAATTATTTGCAATCCTACATATTTTATGTTTTGCACTGAAAACCATTGTATTGAGAAAGGGTTTACAGACTTCACTAAACTTCCAAAAGGGTCCAGGACCCAAAAAAAGATTTAGAACCTTGTGTTACTTTATCTTTTGCAAAAGATGCTAGTTCTTAAGTCACAATCACCTTCATTACGGTCCCCTTGCTATGCTTACAAAAACATCACACAGTATTCTCTTCATGGTGCTATACGGTTGTGAATCATGGCATCTCACAAATTCAGAAGAATTGGAGTTTCAGGTTGACTCAAAGGGTAATAGAAAAATAAGTGCTAGATCTATGTATATTGTAGTGAGTTCTGGACTTGTATGGAATGAAAATGTCAGCAAGAATATTCATGACTTGAGACAGCTATGTGGCACAGTGAATAGAGCACCGGCCCTAGAGTCAGGAGAACCTCAGTTCAAATTCAGCCTCAGACACTTAACACTTAGTAGCCGTGTGACCTTGGGCAAGTCACTTAACCCCAATTGCCCTGCCCTCCCCCCTCCAAAAAAAAAGAATATGACTAGAAAAAGGAAGAGAGTAGTAATTATTAGAGAACAAGAGCTAACAGACAGCCTAAATGTCATTTGGTATATAGGTATCCCTCATTATACAGTTATTATTCTGTATCATATGAATATGTTGTCATTTCTTGTAGAATATGGCCCTTGAGGGGCAGTATTACTTTCTCTTTGTATCCCTAGTACCTAGCAGAGTGGCCTGCACATATTCATTCATGTATATATCCTTCCTTTCTTAGGCACACTTCTTAGAAAAATTATTTCTATTCATTACTTCCATTTCTTTTACTCATTCCTATACCTTTTGCAGTATGATATACAAACTTCTCACTCAACTGAAACTACTCTTTCCAAAGCTACCAAGGACCTCTGAATTGCAAAACTGATGGTCTTTTCTCAGTCCTCATCCTACTTGACCTCTATGTTACATTTGCCACTCATTAAACTTTCTTTTCCTGGATTCTCCTTCATCTCTGAGTTCTCTGGTTCTCTGACATATCTGACTCCTTCATCTCAGTCTCTTTTCCTTTCTCAAGATGTATATCTTCTTCTAACTGTGGATGCCCTTCTCTCAAAGACTTCATTGGCTCCCTTGGAATTAATTGTCATCATTATACTAATGACTAAACAGATATAATCAACCCTAGTCTGTCTCTCTCTCCCATCACAGTTGCTTATCAGACATTTCAAATTTGATATCCTGGAGATATCTCAAATGCATCATGTGAAAAAACCCCAAAATCCTCAAATCTATGCTATGTCCAAATTTCCATATTTCTGTTGAAGAAACTTTTAGTCTCCCAGGCTTGTAACCTTTACATGTGCTTGACTCTTTACTGTCCTTCATCTGACATATTTACTCAGTAACCAAATCTTGCCATCTCACTTCCATGCTTTGCTCACACAGCCGCCACCTTACTTCAGACCTTCATCAGGTCTTGTTTGTTTCATCCTGTGTCCTAATTGGTTTCCCACCCTCAAATTTCTCCCCACTCTCAACCATTTTCCACACTGATGCCAGAGTTATTTTCCTTGATTGCAGATCTGGCCATATCACTCCCCTATACCTCTAGGATAAAATAAAATCTCCTGTTTAGCCTTTTAAAACTTTCCACACTCTGCTCCCCAGCTTATCTTTCAAGCCTCATTGCACATTATTCCTCCTCTCACACACTGTCATCTAGCCAAATTTGGCTTTCTCTTTATTCCTCTTACTCCATCTCCCATTTCTATACCTTTCCACTGGTCAGGAATGCATTCTCTCCTCACCTCTGCCTCATGGAACCCTATGCTTCTAAACTGAGATCAAGTACCTTCTTCTACATAAAGACTTCCCCAATCTCCCAAATTGCTGGTGCCCTCCACCTACAATTACTTTTAATTTCATTACTTTGTGTAAATTTATATTCATTCTCTTTATTCTTATTTTGCATATGATTATATATGTCCCTGTTGTCCTCCCATTAGAATGCAAACTTCCTGTCACTAGAGATTATTTCTGTGTTTTTCTGAGAGCATAGTTCCTGGCACGCTGCAGATGCTTAGTAAATCTTTGTTGATGGAGTAATTGATCCATAAAATAGTAAAAGACCCAGAGGAAGACTTTAACCTTGTTACTGGCTCTTCCAGAGAGATAGTATGGAAGAGCATAAAGAAAGCCTACCTAATGAGAAGGCATGCATGGGTTTGACTCTAACCTTGCAGAGGAAATGAAATGATTGCTTCACTGAAATGTTTTTATTACCACAGAAAGGTGAAAACCATGGGGAAATCTCACTGAATATTTCCAATTTAGAATCACAATTTTTAGACTTGTCTCAACCTAAAATTGTGGTTTTCACTGTATGCTCTAAATTGGTGTCATTTTCTAGAATTTAGAAGCGTTCTGTATTATATTGACTGTTCTAGAGATAACTGATCATGATAGTTTATGGAATTTTAAAGTATAATTGAATAATCCCCTAGAAAATCAGTTCACTCTAGTAGTCTTGAGTGTTGTAGATACATAAACACATAGCTTTGAGAGTCATAATACCTTAATCTAATAGATAGAATGTACACGCAGTATTCTGAAATAATGATCAATATCTTGGAAAGACAAACCTGAACAAACAAGTTGCCCTTTTGGGGAATATCCTTCCTTCTTCTCACCTCTCTATTGCAATCTGTATAGGAAATCCTTAAGGTGCGGGCAGCAAACACCTCTTCTGCATTGCTTTTTAAAGGTATGCATTTTTGAGAGATGTCTCCTTTCAAGCAGATGGTCTCTAAAATGAAGAATTTTCAAACCACCTGGGACAAAAATTTTTGCAGTTACCTCAAGGGAGTAATGGTAAATTAACCCTGCAGGATATCTTGCATAATAAAAAGCTAATGAAATATACTCTCACTTTTTAAAAAGAAACAATTCAACAATTCTGAAAAAAAGATATTAAAAACTAATTTAGCTCCATTTACCATGGTCCTGTATTCTTAGCACAATAAGTACTTTAATGCAATTTTGGCCCCAAATATTCAAATTTTAGCAGAATATTTTAACATGGATGCAAATCAGAGAGTTAAAATAATTTGGTTAGAAGAAAATTTCTTAAAGAAAAATTAACAAACCCTTCCTGCTTTCTAGTTTATAATGAAAGTAGAGGATTTTCAAGTATTTCCTTCTGTTGTCTCAGTTTTACAAAATCACTAACTTTTAAAAGTTATTATCTATCTTCATGATCAGGAATAATATTTTTATTAAAAATTAATTTATTTAAGAATTATTTAAAACATTTAGGAATTCTTTGGTGGCCATTGATTATAAATGTCTGGTATGCACATACCAAGCGTATAAAATCATTTTCTTCTTCCATGTTTTCCCTTGTCATTAATTTATTTTTCTGGGCTCTCATTGACATTGCAAATGTTAAGAAAAAACAATTCTTAGACAAATAATTCTTTATTAAGTGAATTTCAATTTTTCACTTGAAGCACTAACATGTTAACATAATTCAAAATTAAAATTTATAGGAAACATTTCAAAGTATTTTCTCTTTAAAATGTATTTCTGAGCTACCTTTGATTTTTCACAATTGATGATGATGTGTTAAATATCACTGTGCAATAATTATTATGAAATGGTATATGGCATAGCCACAGTAACACTTCAGCCCAGAACTTATTAAATGTTTCGCTTGCTTTTACAAAGTTATTCCTTCATTCTTTCCTTCTTAGTATCTACCAGTTACAAGGTACTTTGTAAAGTAAGTTTGGGGTCCAAATAATAAAATCACAGTCTCTGCCCCTAAAGAGCTTGTAGTCTTGTAGGGGAGATTTTATTTTCATGTATATGTACATGTATGTATAGATTGATATAGATACCTATATACACACACGTGTGTATATGACTATACATGTGTATACATATGTATACATATACACACAAACATACATGTATATACAGCTATTGATACAAAACAGCATATAAAATTGATGTATACTTTTAATATGAATTAAATGATGTACAAATGCATACAGATGAATGAAATTAAAGTAATCATTATTTTGTGTCCAGATTTCAGCAAGGTCATTGGATACATCAAAGCTACAAATAAGCATCCTCTGTTAAATTATCAGATAACCCAAGCCTCCTAGTATTTTCTAGAGTTGCATTAAGCTTTTGAAGCAGCAATAATGCTTTTTATAATTGAACTCAGGAAAAGGAGTCTTCTCAACTCTAGACCTGGCCCTTTTTTGACTGTACCACCTAGGAGCCCCTAGGAGGTAGCTAGTTAGGAAGACCTAAGTTCAAATCCAGCCTCAGACACCTACTAACTGTGTGACCCTGGTCAAGTCACTATTTGCCTCAGTTTCCTCATCTGTAAAATGAGCTGGAGAAGGAAATGGCAAACCACTCTGGTATCTTTACCAAGAAATTCCCAATACAGGAGTCTGGGTTTATCTGCTATTATGAAGAACTAGGAGAAATCTTTCATCAGCTTCAGACCATACTGTATTTTTAACTCTTGTCCCAATGGTCCAGCACCATGCAGGATACCTTTAAGAAATGGTTCAAATAAACACCTAATGGCTATATAAGAGCTGTTGCTAATCACTTTCAAGGGTAGAGAATCACTAATACTCAAGGAATAAGTGGATATTAATACGTATGTTTGTAATTGCCATAGTGCTCATTTCTTAAAAGGGAAAAGAAAAAGGAACCAGTTGCCCTGCAAAGAATTAATATGGAACTGTAGAAACCATATCTGCTGCTCTGGGCTTTATATTGTATTTTCCTACCAAGATTTTATTTCTTTCAAATAACTATCTTCTTTTTCCTTTGCCATAGAATTTAAAGGGGTGGTTTAGCTCATTATCAACTTCCCATTTTACAAATGAGTATAATGGAACCTAGAGAAGGTATAAGATTTCCCTATTGTTCCCTAAGGTTATCTTGTGCTTTCCTTAGGTGAGGGTAGACATAACTCTTTCATTTTCTCACGTGCACTAGAGAGTGTCAAATTGGCTCTCATCCTTAGGCTATATAACATGCCTCTGTCAATGCAAATTCCTCTGTTGCCTTTCTTCTTTACCCTGCTGTGTGCTAAGAAAGATACTCTGTTTTTCTAACGCTTAGAGACTGAAAAATGTGCAGTACTTTGTCGAAAGGAATTTGGGAAGAAATCTTTCTTTCTTGGCTTGAGGTACAGTGCCAAGGGTTGTAAAAGGGACAATTGTAATGATATCCATCTGTTACAGATTAAAATAGGTGGGAACCAGCCATTGCATTTCTTGTCTGGAGTCAGACAGAAAGCTGAAGATTGAAATAATTGGATCAATTTGGTGCCCTTTAACAAGCATGGTCAAAGCAGATTTTAGATTTTGTGGAATCTGGAGAAAGGAGTAGCATGTGAGGCCATTTAAAACAGAGATTGGTTTTACATTAATCCAAGATTTGTCACACAAGAAATATTAACAGATGCTACTGACTCATTTCCTCAACAGGGCACTTCTATCCATTAAACCTTTTTTTGAGGAAAGCTGTCACTTATTATGAAAGGTTACTTATACCCTTTTCCCTTGAAAAACCTTCTTGCTTTTGGTCTTCATCAGAGGCAAGCATAGTGAAATGGCTAATACTTCTCTCTCCATGAGTCCTTGAAGCCTCTTTCATCTCTGTTTTGATGGAAGGCAATCAGACTACCTACTGCTTCCCCTAGTCCCTTCTGACAGCAGTCTTAATTATAGATTGGCCTCATTGTAGGTCAGGATGTGAGTGTTTGTGTGTAAAGCAGTTCTGAACTTATATACAGCCTCCCAGTGGTGTGTGTGGGTAAATATTTAACAAGGGAGGGAGGATGAAGGAAGGTGTATGTACAACACAGCTTGAAGTTTAACTTGTATTATTAACATTTTTCTATTATTTAAGGGTAGACAGTCAACAAAAGAAGAAATTAAGCCATGCTTTGTAGCTTTTTGCTAATATGAGTGTAAAATTTCATACTAAAAATTTAACTATCAACTCACCAGCCTATTGAAATTTGGGTCTGCCACACTCCTACATCCAGCCCAGCTTTGTTCCCTTCCTTCCCTGCTCCAGAGCTAAATTTACTGTAGATCTGAATGAATCTTGGAGGTAGAACTGACCTTGTTGAAGACTGGAGGGTGAGCACCTAAAACATTCTTCAGTCCTCTATAACCAACTAGGCTCCAGGTCTCCACTAGTTGCTGCTTTGACCAGAAGTTTGCCACCTGACCCATGCATACCTCTACCTTTCACTTTCCATCTAATACTCCAGGGACAGGAAGGGTCCCCTGATTTGCTCCCCAGATTACTCACTGTAGACATTGGGTTGGCACAGTCAAATAACTTTGAAAGACCATGTACGTCCCACCACTTTCACCCTCCACCTCAAGTAAAGAATCATTCAAAGCAGATTCCTAAGTATACATGACCTAGGACCCTGCCCTCCATTCTCCTATGTCTAGGTGCCCATGAGAGACATCAGGATTCAGAATTTCCTTCTCAGTTACATGAGATTACTATTCTTTAGTGAATAGTGTTGTTGGTGATCCATCACTCAAAAGTTCTATGTCATGAAAATAAGGAACAGAAGTAAAATCTAATGGTCTTGGCTCATCTTCCCACTAAATCTTCTCCTCTCTTCATCCTTGGACAAAATGCTTTATGCCATCTGTGTGTGTGTGTGTGTGTGTGTGTGTGTGTGTGTGTGAGTGTGTGTGTGTTGAGTGTGAGTGTGTGAACAGCATGCAGATGAGAGAAATGGTGTTTTCTTTGTGAATTAATGAACTGTGCTTGAGTATTATTTTCATTGTCAAGGAAGGCGCATGAGTAGATTCAAATTTCATTTTAAAGTGGTGTGGCAAGGATCCTGAACTAGCAGAATCTTTGTGGACATTTAGAATTAGCTGAGATAAGCTCCTGAATGTCACAGAGTAAACAGGTTACATTTCATAGTCATTGCAGCATTGCAGATGCATCCTATATGGGGTGCTATGTGTACTAATTAAAGGAGGAATGGAGAGTACAGTATTGTCTTTAGAGGAGATGGTGTGGGATCACCCCTAGATTGCATTGCTTAAGAAGCAGGGTGAAACATTTTAAGGATTAAAACTTGTTATGTGTGGTAGTAAACAGTATATAAGTTTTTAAAATCTATAGCATATGTACTTATGAGCAATGAATTGAATATAGCTTAGTTCAGTCTCAAAGCTTGATAATCCCCCGCTCACTTGTAAATAATATTAGAAGTATTGAAATCATCTCAAAGTCAAGATTATAGAGTAAATGATCTGTTTCCATCATTATATGCTGTCTTAGAAACCATAGTTGTCCTGAACATCTGTCAATGGCATTCTAAGATAAAATAATACAATGTGATGGGTGCATACTTGTTTGGAAGTTGGCAAACCTGACAGTGGGTAAGTTGTGTGACGGTCTCCTCATTCAATTTTTGCTCAAAAATTATTGTTGAAGGATAATCCTATGATATTTTATTTTGAAAATATATTGAAATCATAATATGGGAGATTTTGTAGCTCTGGAGAAGCCAGAAACTTTTCTTGGGTCTCAGTTTTCACATCTGAAGAATAGAACTCTTTTGTCGCTAAGGTCTCTTCTTGCCCCAAGAAATTTATGTTATTTTATTATTACCAATCAGTTAATCTATAAGCATTTAGTATTAAGTGTTTACTATGTACTAGGAACTGCTAAGTACACAGAATATGATAGTCTTGCTTGGAAAATGTCCTCAACATATTTTTATAGGAAATCCATCAGCAAATAGACCAACACTTAGGGCCTCAGGAAAGTCAGGAAAGAATATGGAATAAGTATAGTCACAGCTTGAATCATCTTTTTTTCCCAGGTGATTTTAGATTGGTGCTTATCCCAGCTGATTTAAATTCAGCTGCTCCTGCCCCCCTTTTGTCCCCCCCCCTCCAACCCCTAGCATAATTTGGCTGGCTGTCAGTGTTTACTTTGGCTTCATCTGAATAGATCACCTTATCATCTTCTGCTGTTTTCTCACAAGAGAGGATTAAACCTTTGTTACTTAGAGTTCTCCCAGAGATAGACAGGAAAATCAAACAGCAAAGGAGTTTAAAAAAAAAAAGAATTAATTTTCTTTTCACTATCTGATTCTTACTAGAGCTGTAATTTATTTTTTTTTTTTAGGCTTGGGACACAAAGGAATAGCCTAAGTTTCAGGGTTATAAAAATTTACTTTCAAATTCAGGCACGTGCTGAAGATTGGGAATAAATTGGTACTAATTATTTTCAAGTAGTAACTTTGGGTTCTTCTCTTTGAAATAGTAGAGCACATCTGTCATTAATTTGAGCAAACATTAGCTACTCTCAGGAACAATTGTGATTTTTTATTGCCACTTTTTATTAACTGAAATAATTTGAGGTTAAACCTCACATTAAGAAGTCTTACTACCTAAACTGCTTTGATTTGAAATCTAAACTTGTGCGACTATCAGATTCTGCTTTTCCTCTTAACTGCATCTCACCAGAGGATTTTGCTTCTCTCTACAGTCTGACAGCAATGCCAGCTTTCTCAGAGCGGCCAGAGCTGGCAATCTTGACAAAGTGGTGGAGTACTTGAAGGGAGGAATAGACATTAATACTTGCAATCAGGTAAGAGACTGGGGCATCTTTTAAGATTTTTAGCTCTATATTATTTTTTTAAACCTAGGCTTTGATGGTGAAAAGAAAAAATTAAATTAAAAAAACCCTACATGTCCTAAAATGAAATTATACTCACTGTTTTGGACCGACCCAGAGCCCTGGGGTCTTTTTCATGGTTATCAGTGCTTTTTATTGCTAACAGAGCTTAAGAAGTAATGAAACCTAATTTTTCCCTTCACAGAACGGTCAAGTATAGAGAGTTCATTAACCCTGATAGGGAGAAGATTTTCATCTAGAGCTTGTTTGCCAACAGGTCCACAAAAAAGTCAGTATCTTAAAACCTAAGTAATAATGGTGCTTCCAAGTTTGATGGCTTGTTCTTGCTTATCAGCAATGTTGGCAGGGAATTATAATACTGAATCCACTCTTGTTCGTTTTTTATTTTTGACTCATGGTCCAAAACCTTGGCTTCTCATTCCCATGGATTACAGACTTCCTTTTACTCTAGTGATGGTTATTAGAATATAGACTGAGGGAATAAAAGAAAATGAAATTCAAATGACTTCTCTCCCACCTCTCCCTTTGCTAGCAGCTTTGCCTTAGTTAAAGAGCCTAAGCTTGACTTAATGGGGAGCTAGAATCCTTAGATCAGACATTTAGCAAATAAAGGGGCTTAAACATTTCAATGGTTACTTTCCTTATCTACCATTTCCTTATAAAAGAGACTATAGCCTTGAATCCAGCACAAAGCTTCAAAGATTTTGACTTTATGCTGTTTTAGACCAGTATTTTAATGGCATAAAGGAAAAAAAAACACATTGGATCTCAGTTTTCACTATAGTAAGCTAAATCTCTATTTTTGTGAACAGATAGTTGGCTGGAGAAATGAATAATCCTGGCTAATTTTAAGCTCACAGGAGGCTTTCACTTGTGGATTCAACTCCATCTGTAGTTTCACTTATTCTATCTCTGAGCACATCTTGAACTCAGTTGTATTATCATATTTCTGGCTTTGGGCCATTTGAACTTTTGCAGTCTTTCTGAATTAATGAAAATAAATGGAGGAAAAAATCCTGAAGCTACTCATAAATTGGCCTCTCAGTAGGATAACACAATCACAGAATCTCTGAGTGGGAAGGGTCCCCCAAGATCATTTACTTCAACATGTACCTAAACAGGAATACCCTTTATAACAGATCATCAACCAAATTCTACTTGAAGACATCCAGAGGGGTCACCCCACTCTTTGTCAAAGTAGTCTGTTCTGCTTTTGAACAATCATAATTGTTAAAATTTTCCCCTTACACTCTGGAATTCCCACCCATCACTTCTATTCTGTGTCCTGGTTCCAAACAGAAAGAACCCAATCATTCATCCACCTGACAGTCTAGCAACCCGCCACTAAGTTCTTCAGGCTAAAGATCTCCAGTTGTTTTAAGTGACTTTTTTATAGCATGATTTTGAGTCTCCTCACTACTATAGTTATGTCTCTCTGTATACTCTCAGGTAATTACACTGAAAGATACTTAACCCTGTTTGCCTCAGTTTCCTTATCTATAAAATGAGATGGAGAAGGAAATAGCAAACCATTCCATATCATTGCCAAGAAAACCCCAAAGGGGGTCATACACAGAGTCAGGCATGATTTAAACAACTGAACAACAGCAACAACAACTTGTTTGTTCATTTCCTTTTAAAAATGTGGGGCTTAGAAATATACACAAAACTCTAGCTGTCATCTGCTAAGGTAGAGAACAAAAGTCATGTTGTCCATCTTCATTGTGGGTACTGTGATTCTAATGAGGCAACCTAAGATCACATTGGCTTTCTTAGCTGAATGCTTTGCATTAATACTTCATTGAGACCCTCAGTTCTTTTTCATACAAACTGATTCCTACTCACATCTCCTATACTTATACTGATAACTTTCTGAACTCAAGTGTAGAATTTTAATTTATCACAGTTGAATTTAAGTGAAATTTAAGTCTGTTATTTTGACTTGTCCACATAGCTTTGATTCTGATTTTGTAATCCAGTGCATTGATTATTCTTTGAAACTTCATGTCATTTACAAATTCATAATCAACAAATTTACAAATTTTATAATCAGCTTTCTATGCTTTTATTCTAACTCCATGATCAATAGAAGAGTTGGCTGAGGCCAGGTCTCTGAAGCAGTCTGCTAGAACTCTCTCTCCAGATTGAATTGTTCCATACATTGGTAGATTTGTTAGTTCCTGGATCTGACTCTTCCCTCCATTGGTACAGACTGCAGCCCATTCACACTTTGTCTTGCAATTATTGCCTGTGTCATGTTTTAAGTCTTCCATAGGTATTTCCTTTGAACATGCTGGTGTCTTGCTTCTAGGTTCTTTAACATAATATGCTAGCACCATGACACAGCCTTTCAGTCTATATTCTTCCATTCTTGTCACTTGACCAAGAACTCATGACCTAGTATCCTTGAATCCACCCAACTATTCTATGTACCAATTTATGTCTCTCTATCTCATCCATGAGGATATTGTAAGAGATTTTTTGAAACAGAAACTTTTCCTGAAATCTAGGTATACTAAATCAATGCTGTTCCCCTGATCTCTCATGATAGTAGCCTTATTGTCTGTGTCTCTTCTTACACTCTATCTTACAAAAACACACCCAGGGAGTCTGAATAATAATAATTTAGGCAAATGCAGAAGGATTCTCTCATTTCCCTAGGATTCTAGCTGGCTCTCAGATTCTTTGAATTTTTGAAGCTGGTACTTTTTAAGCCTGTGTCAATGGAAGCACCAGGACTCAAGCTGTCATATCTTCTAATTAACTCATGATGTAACTGCATCTAAACTGTACCTATCACATTCTTTGCTGTTTTTAAACTTTGGACTTAACTGATGTAGGACAAAAGTCCCCAAGGATAACTTTAATACATGCAATTTGAAAACCGTGTCCGAGCTGATCATTCATTATTATGAAATATTTTAAAAATTTTCCCTTATGTTTTGAGTATGTATGGATATAACCCTTTTTCCCCCCCTTTGGACAAATAATTCGGTATAAATTTAATCTACCTAACTAGATTAAAGATAAATTTATTAATATCTAAACTTCTCCCCAAATTAAAGACTGAAAGTTAGAAATATGCTCAAATGGAGATTAGCTTTTATCTACTTTGCTTTCATCTTGTACGTAGCTTGTTATTTTTAATGTTCTCTGTAGAATGTGAGCTCTTTAAGGGAAGGTCCAGTGCTGGCTTCATGTGTCCGGTGTTTAGCACAGTGCCTGGCTCATAGTAAATGCTGATTAAATGTTTTTGGCTGACTATGAAGTTGAACAATAAAACATTTCATAATTAAAAACATAAATCATATCACACTTTTTCCTTAATAGAATAAATGTCTTACTCTATTTGAGCACAAATAATTGAACTTTCTAAATCTGCTTAATATCTTAGTAATAAGCAAAAGACAGAAAAAAATATATATCTTTGCACAAAATATGTACTATTAAAGGTATTGTGGAGCAGGGGGAAAACCTCTGTGCCTTGAACTCATCAGACCTGGGTTTCAATCCCAGCTCAGCCATTCAACTTTGTTTGTACAATTAATTAAATCAATCAGTAAGCATTTATTAAGTACTTACTATATGTCAAGCATAAAGATGCTGAGGATCTAAAGACAAAAGGTAATGCTCTCTTTGTCCTCAGGGAACTTACATTCTAATAAGGAGGGTGTGCAATATGTGCACATATGGGGATACATTGAATATATAAAAGGTAACTGTAAAGAGGAATATATTAGAAGCTGGGTGTATTAGGAAAGGCTGCATGCAAATGGAGCTTGAGCTGAGTCTTGGAGAAAAATGGGAACCCAGGAGGTATAGGTGAGCAAAGAGGCATTCCATACAGAGGGCACAGCTAGGACAAAGGCATGGAGAAGGGCTATGAAATATCATAGGTAAGGAACAGCAAGAAGACCAGTCTGGCTGGACTGGAGATACGTGAAAGATAACAATGTGTAAGAGTGATGGAAAGATTGAAGAAAGCCACATTGTAAATAGTTTTAAATCTCAAAGAAAGGACTTTATATCTCTTTATTTTTTTGAGGGGGGAAGGCAAGGCAATTGGGATTAAGTGACTTGTCCAAGGTCACACAGTTAGTAAGTGTGTCAAGTGTGTGAGTTGGGATTTGAACTCAGATCCTCCTGACACCAGGGCTGGTGCTCTATTCACTGTGCCACCTAGCTGCCCCTGTTTATATCTCTTTAGATAGATCATAGAGAGCCAATGGAGTTTGAATGTGGAGGTGGTATAGCATTGTCAGATACTTACTTTAGGAAAATTCTTTTGGCTACACAGGGGATAGATTAGAGTGTGGAGGGGCTAGAGGCAGGGAAACCAATTAGGAGTCTATTGCATTTGTCCAGGTGTGAGGTAATGAGGACCTCAATTAAGGGGGTAGTCACTTAATTAGAAAGAAGGGGGAATAGAGATAGAAATGGCAAGGTTTAGTCATTGATTACATATGTCAGGTGAGGTGATGAGATTGTAAGTTTGGGAACTGGCATTACTGGAAACATGGTTTTGGCCTTAACAGGGAAGTTTGGAAGAGGAGTGGGTTTGAGGGGGATAATAATTAGTTTAGTGTTTGGCACGTTAAGATTGAGATTCTTATTAGATAAGGCCAAGTTGATAGCCATTTGGTGATATAGGACTGGAGCTCAGGAAAGGGCTTAGGGATGAACGTAGATAGAATTATTTACAGCAGCATAGAGTTAATTAGAGTAGAATTAATTAAACCTATGTGAAGTGATGAGGCTACCAAGAGAGAATGACCAGCACAGACTTTTGGAGTCCAATCACAGGAAGGGAACACACTATTGATGATTCAGCAAAAAGAGTGAGAAGGAGTGGTCAGTGGGGGGAAACCAGAATCCTGAAAAATGGGAAAGGAGACAGTAGCCCTGAGGACAAAGTAGCCAATAATAACAAAGAATGCCAGGAGACAGAGAAAGAGGAAGACTGTACAAAAAGGCCATAGTTTTAGCAATTATGAGATCATTGGTAACTTGGGAGAGCGTGGTTTCATTATTAAGTGATGAGGTCAGAGGTAAGAAACTAGATCTCTGAGGGCTTGGAAGAGCCCTGAGTAAAGAAGACTTCCTCAGGGTATTTAACTAAGAAGGGGAGGAAAAATATAGGATGAAAGCTAGAGGAGGATGGTAGGATCTCTTGAGGGTTTTTTGAGAATGGGGAAGATTTGGGCAGGTGACTAGCAGCTGGGAGGAAGCCAGTAGACAGGAAGAGATTTAGGATTAGAGGGAGGGGGATGATAGTGCTGGGAACCCTGATGGAGGAATCAGGAGATATTGGGATCAAGGCTGCATGTGAAGAGGTTGGCCTTGGGTAAGGAGAAAGATATTTCATTAAATGATAGTGGGCTTGGGGTAATGTCAAGAGAATGATGGGAATTTAATAGAATTGGACAAGATGGAGTTTGCAGTAAATGGCTTTGATTTTTTTCAGCAAAGGATGAAGTTAAAATCCTCAGCTCAGAGGGTGGTGGGACAGTGCTGCTCCTGAGAGAAGATTAATAACAATTTGCATCGCTATTGCATTTCAAGGGTTGCAAAGTACTTTACAAACTATGTCATTCATCCTCACTACAACTCTGGAAAGTAGGAGCTATTATTACCCCTATTTAACTGGATGAGGAAACTGAGGCAGTGAGATATTAATCAATTTGCTAGTAAATGTCTGTGACCAGATTTGAGCTTGGGTCTTCTTGACCGCCGTCCCAGTGCTCTATCTATTGTACCATGTAGTCACCTGCTAGATTCTATTAGGAGGAGTAAAAGGATTGTCTCATTGTACTGAGGGCTCAGTTGAGATTAGATCCTATGCATTTGTTGCTGACCCAATTAGTAGAGTTGCATGACTTCCTCTAGCTCCATTCAACAGCTCATGCATAATTAAGAATGGAGGAGGAGTAAAGTGGTGGGAGTAATCCACAGCTGGGGTTTGACAAGATGTGAGGGCTGATAGGCCAACATTCAACATATTATATTGATGAACATTCAAGAGTATGTTCAAAGACTATTCTTCCTGCTAGGCAGAATATGATATTTCTGTCTTTTAAAATTCCAATTTAGTTTTTCTCTAAACCTGTTAGCATTAAAATTAAAATGCTTATGAATAGAAATATTACATTATAATTGAAAGACTGGCATGCCATTAATTTAAGCAGTGTTACTACAGAGATCATGTGAAATGAATGACAATGATAAATATTATATAAAACCATTGTAGTCAAGGCTCAACTGCTCAACAGAAATAATAGTACTTCTGAACAATCAGTGTTTAAATCTAATGTGAAACATGAAAGAACAAAACAAACAAAGCACTCTGGACATTTTCCCCTTTTAGTTCTGGGGTTGTGGTGTTATGATGAGGAAATCTGGACTGTATGTACCTTGCTTTATTTCTGAATGAAAGCAAAAGTAGAAGAGGAGGAGAAAAGAAAAAGAAAGTGAACTCTGTCTTTCTAGAAATATCGTAGGTGTCAATCCATGAATTCTTAAAATGAGATTTGGATGAAATGATTTCTCATTGTAAGAAGGATGGTTATGTAACCATTCTTCTAACTATTTTGAAAACCAACCCAAGATAACTGTGTAGACTTAAGAGAAATATGAGAGTTCATTAATTTATCATGTGACAGAATCCTTAAAAAACAAGAGCCTTTTGGTCCTTAATGATATGATTTTTTTTTTAAATGGATGTTGGTTCAACTATTTAACATTTATTATTTCCAGTGAATTGAAGATCTGTGTTGATCTATTGTACTGTGTCTTGTGTTGTTTATTGTGTTTTGGGTGTGGCTTGGTAATGAGTTATTCCCCTTCCTTTATCTCTCATAGTAAGAGGTAACTTGGAATAATCAACAGAAAAATGGCCTTGGAGTTAGGATGACCTGGGCTCAAATACTTCTTTTGATACATGCTGGCTATGTGACCTTGGATGAGTCACTTAATTTCTCAATGACCCAGTCACCACTCCAAGACAAAGTTACAGTTGAACTGTGGCTCTGCATTGTTGGATGGAATTTCATACCAGAGAGTTTCTTACGCTGATAAAATCACAGGTTTGGGGTCCCCATCCTTCCAAAACAAAGCAAAAAATCCCAACAAATGAACAGAAAACACTGCTGGATAGAAAAACAAAAGGGACAAGCTTAGACTATCAGAGTTGTAATAGGTAGACAAAAAGACCAATATAACCTTTTCATAAACTTTTATAGCCAGTATTAAGCAAATAAAATACCTGGGAGGTTTAAGGAGTTTTACTGCAAGAGAAGATTCATTTGTAAAACTATAGCACCTCTAACACAGTGGTTCTCAACCTTTCTAATGCCACGACCCTTTAATACTTAGATGTAGGCGTATCCGCATGTAGGAGGACATGCCTAGAGATGGATAGAGGAGGGGTGTCTCGGTTCCTAAGACCATAAGAAATATGTGTTTTCCTATGGTCTTAGGCGACCCCCAAAGGGATTGTGACCCACAGGTTGAGAATCACTGCTCTAACATAAAGTGCTGGCATTATAATTTTTCAACCATACTGGATGTCAAACAAAAGATTAGTAATATTAAAAATGTTGCAATATTTATCACAAAAATACACCTTGATTTTTGTTCTTTTTTTACAATCTTTTACAAGAAATGTGCTGGTTGCAGGTGCAAAATTAGAAATTTGGTTATCTATACCCTCTTAATTTTATCCTTTTCTCCCCAATCTCCACACAAGGGAGCTTGCTCTCCTCTATCCTAGTGAATTTGGGTTAAGGTAGTGCTTACAAAACATTCTCCAGGGGGGGATCTTTCAAAAACTTGCCTTATTTTCTAACACCAGACACAAATAAATAGGACTCTTGCCGTCTTTGGCAAAAAAAGGCAGGGCTATGGCATTTACAGAGACACAAGAGGGACTTGCAACCAATCATCTTCAGGCAAGAGAATGTCTTGGAAAAAGGTAGTTCATTAATGGGAAAAATTCTACTCATGTTATATTGGCTTCAGATCACAGAGAACCTCTGTTTCTCTGCAGAGACAGATAGGGTATAATATATGTCTATCAGATGAACCTGAAATACTCCGATTCTCCATAATGTGGCCTCCTCCCCCAAATGGCAACCAGCAACCTGCAACTAGCACATTTCTTGTAAAAGATTGTAAGTGCTGCAAGGTGACTTCAAATCCAAGACAAAAATGAAAAAAAACAGTACCTATAGTATCCCAATATTATGGGCTATGGCAGTTTTTTTTCTCCTTGATTTTAATTTTGGGCTTCTCAATAAAGAGTTTTCCTTAAATACACCTCAGTCTACTCTTCCTTCAGTTAATATGGCTGATGGTAAATATGGCTTCTCTCTATGACAAGGATTCTGTTTTGAAAAAGTAAATTTTAATGACATATCTTTTTTTAAATCATCATTATTCCTCCCAGTGCCCCTCCCTTGAGCCACTTCTATAATAGATACTTTTTAAAATAAATTTCTTTATTTTTAGTTCTCAGCATTCATTTCCACAAGATTTTGAGTTAGACTTTTTACTCCCCATCTTTCCCCTACCCCCACCCCAGAATAGCAAGCCTACTGAATACCCCATCCCCCAATCTGTTCTCTCTTATAGCCTCCCCCATTACCCCCCCCCTACTTTTCTAGTAGGGCAAGATGGATTTCTATACCCCAGTACCTGTGTATCTTATTTCCCAGTTGCATATAAAAAAACAATTTTTTGAAACATTTGTTTTTAAAACTTTGAGTTCTGGATTTTTTCCCTTCTTCCCTCCTCACCTGCCCCCACTGGGAAGATAAGCAATTCAACATAGGTTGTACGTGTGTAGTTACCCAAATCATTTCCATAGTAGTTACATTGTAAAAGATTAACTATATTGCCCTCCATTGTATCCTGCCCCTCACTTATTCTGTTTTCTACTTTGACCCTGTCCCTTTTCAAAAGTGTTTGCTTCTAACTACCTTCTCCCCTAATCTGCCCTCCCTTCTATCATCCCCCCTCTAATCCCCTTTCCCGCGGTTTTCCTGTATGGTAAGATACCCAACTGAGTGTGTTTTTTATTCCCTCCTTAAGCCAGATTCAATGGGAGTAAGGTTGTCCCATTCCTTTTCACCTTCCATCTCTTCCCCTCCATTGTAACAGTGTTCTCTTGCCTCTTTTATATGAGATAATTTACCCTAATCTCTCCCTTTTTCCTTTTCTCAATAAATTCCTCTCTCACCTCTTAACTTTATTTTTTAGATATCATCCCTTCATATTCAACTTATCTTGTGCCCTCTGTCTATGTATATATGAACATGCCCACACTCTCATATATGTTTATATACATATATACCCTCCTATACATACATATACATATATGTATGTATACATATATGTGTGTATACATATATATTCCCTTCAACTATCTTCATACTGAGAAAAGTCTTATGAGATACAATTAGTGTTTTTTCATGTAGGGATATAAATAGTTTAACTTTAATAAATTCCTTATGATTTCTTTTTCCTGTTTACCTTCTCATGCTTCTTATATTTGAAAGTCAAATTTTCTATTCAGCTCTAGTTTTTTCATCAAGAATGGTTGATCTCTGGAATATCATATTCCAGACCCTTCAATCCCTTAATGTAGAAGCTGCCAGATCCTGGGTT
>CM053583.1:164729606-164745904 GCA_028627135.1 Pseudochirops cupreus
CCTCCCTCTCCTCTCCCTGTTCCTCCCTCCCTCTTTCAAATGTTCTTTTTCTCTTTCTCATATTTAAGAATATTATATCAAAAACATATAAGAACATTATGTATTCTACATATATACATATCATGTATATCTATGTGTGTATGTATGTATCTATCAAAATGATTTTGATAGTAGTAATTGGGGGAGGCCTCAGGAAGTGTAAGACAGGGCACTTGACCTGAATACAGAAGGAAGTTAGGAATTCTAAGAGGTAGAGGTCAGGAGAGAGTTCATCACAGGTGTGATGGACCGGATTTGTGAGGATAAAAGAGTAAGAAATGGAATGCTTGGTGTCATTATCAAGGGCTTAGAATACCAAACAAAGGAGTTTTCATTTTTTCCTGTAAATGGGGGAATCGCTAAAGTATTAAAAAATTAAATAATTAGAATGTGATTAAATATATAATATAAAAACTATATTGAACACAACACCCTTTTTAAGGGCTCCAAGTTATCACTATAAATATCACTTAATACTGTGTGGATAAATGAAATTGTTAGTGGATAGAATGCCAGATAAAACAAATGATATTAACATATTTTAAAAGATTTATTAAATAAGTCGCATTGATTGGTTTTTGTCATGTTGTGAAGATTATGTAGAATTTATTTCATTCTTAATATTGTGATTTATCTGGAGAAGAGGGAAATAGATTTTTAGCAGGGTAAATTTTACATATATATTATACACGCATATGAATATATATATACACACAACTATAATGGGAGCAAATGATTATACTAGAATTTTTGTAAGATCTTAAGTGATAATGAAATGATTTCTGTTTGAGTCTTTGTGGTAGGATATTATGATTGGCTTAAAAAAAAAGATTCTGCCTTCAAATGAAGACCCAGACAAAACACACACATCTTTAAAATATCTCATCAAGGAAAAGCAGAAATGTCAGTGTTTGGCATGTGCACTGCCCATATAAATAACTTGTGCTACTTAATATGGCAGGAGATGATCTTCGTTCTCTCATAAAAGAACAATGGTTTTGCATGGCAATAGTTCATGCCTCTGTAAGGAAAACAGGATATGTCTTAACAACTTTAAAAAATTATTAGGAAGAAGAAAGGATCCCATAATCAGAACAATAATGATAGCAGCTAAAAAAAACTGCATTATTTTATACCATATATTTAGAAGCAGCATTTATATATAAAAATTAAATGGAAATAAAGGCAGTGATCTAGAGAATTCAGAAAAAAAAAATCTCTGCAGAAAATTCAGAAATATCTCTGATTTTTTTGCCTGAAGTCTTCAAACCAAAGCTATTCATTTGGTTGAAATTATTCAGATAACTGCTTTAAAATCTCTATTTCATTTTGGAGGAAGACAGCATGCAGTTCTGTAGGAAGCTATAAAATGCTGATGTGATTTTGTTTTTCCCTTGGTACCTCCAATGGTTTTGGTAGGTGACTGAGCTGTCTCTTCCCAGCTTGGATCTTTTCAGATGACAATTGTCTTTTCTATGTAGCATATTTGAGTATCTAATGATATACAGCGAACAGCAACTGCTTTCCAGATATAGCTCCCAACCTCACAGCTAATGAATCAAGCCTTTGCAAAAAGTTAAGCTCTCTCGTTGTAATACATTTTTCAGAAAATCAATGTAATTAGTTTCCTTGCTTGTAATAATTTGTTTGCTATCTCAATTTCGGCTCATAGAAATATTATCTTATATGATGATTACATACTTTTGAATCTAAGATTTATGTTCTGATGAAATGTTTAAAGAGATTACAGAATCTCAAATGGATTTTCAGACTATTTACAGCAGGACAGTGTTTTAATTGTCAGGAGATGAAGATAACCTCTCCATTACAGACTTTCTTTGTTTTAGTGCAGTGGTCTTAGAGTGGGCATGTGGGTAGTTTCATGGTGATCTTTGAAGTAGTCTATACTCTTTGTACTTTTAATTAGTGGGGAGGAGAAAGCTCCAGTAGCTTGCCTGGAAAGCTAGCCTTCTGTCCTGACATCTTGTATGTTTGCCTGCCTTGCTTTTCTGAGATAGTCTGAGCTTACATAAAATGACCATTAGTCACTAGAGCTCTGTACCCTTACAAGCAAGTATAATAGTCCTAATATGTCCTGGGTTTTAGATTTTTCTGTCTTCAAGTCGAACTCGACTGTACATAGATATTGATTTACACTAGATTTGGACTAATAAAGTTTTTTTTCATCTCAAGATCCTGTGAGCCTTTGATCAGAGAAGTAATTTTGTCAGCCTTCAAAAAAGTTGTAAAGGTCAAAGAATCATTTTCTGTATCAACCAAAAGTAAAGGTTATGGAAATGCTGTTGGCATGTTGGCATATTCACAAGAAAATTCAAGACAGCCAGGTAGATGGAACAATGTCTTAGAAGCAAGGAATAATAAGGTCATGAACTATTTCTTTTCAGTTTGTAGTAGATATTGCCACCGATCATTAAAGACAAATTCCCTTTGGCAATTAAAGTTTTTAAGAAGTTACTACCAGAGTGATAAAAGCTAATCATTCATATTTATAAAAATTTTCACTAATGAAACCCTTAACAAACTCCTGATTCACACTATTTATCCAATTTTTGAGTGTTTAGGACTATCTCCATGGCTCTATATTCCCCACTTCTCAGCCCCCAACACCAATAATATCCCGTCTCAACATCTTTACTTACATTTCAAGTGGTAGAAGGATCGTGATATGATTTGTTCAGAACTTTTGAAGTTTGGAAAATTTCTGGCTCTGCTTTTGTGCTGCCTTTACCAGTGTTAAATTTGATAGTGAGGTGAACTTTGCTTGTAGAGTCCTCCATGCCCTTTCAAGTCACTTTTGAGTAGTTTGTAATGCATTGTAGGTGTTATAAGAATTATTCTTTTTTGTTATCTATCCACTTAATATCTTAATGATTTGGGTTTTTTCTCCAAAATTTCTAATATCAGTCAGTTGCTGTCATTTGGATACCTCCAGAACAGTTTGGGCATCTATCTTAATATAGAACTAAAAGAAGAAAACTTTCATTACCAAAAAATCCATTTTGAAGAAGGCATTGTGCTTTCAATGTGTAGTTATGTGAGAGCTATGTAGAGCTAAATAGTTGAGACTCATTTAAACTTAAAAGATTAGTCTTGGTGTGTCAGAGTGTTTTATAGGTCCCTGAGTAGAAATAAACCCTTGGAGTAGAATACTGGCCTCACACTTCTATTGAAACAAATAGTATATTGTAAATGAACTTTAAAACAGGCTATAATCTTGCATGATAAAACACACAGAGGCAGATTTATATGGAACCTTTGTGATGCTAACGCCTTCAAAGAAGCAGTTTTTCATTGTATGACGGCACATGTATTTCCATGGAAGATTGGCGGGGGGAGGGGGAGGAACATATCCAGTAAAGAAATTAGAGGGAAACATGAAAACAAAAGCCTTCGGAGTTCAAAGACTTTATTCTTTCCTTTCCCTTGCATTCTCTTTCCTTGCCTTCCCCCTTGCTTTTTCTTCCTTTCATTTTCCTTTTATTTTCATGTTGTACTTCTCACTAAGTCTAATTCTCATCCCAAGCCATATGGTTGATGGATAGGTCAAACGTCTGACCTCCACTGGGCCCAGTGATGGTCTCCAAAAACCAAACCAAACCAAAAAGCCCTAAACAGAACAAAAAAAAAAAAACCCTAACAAAACTATTCTAAGTAGCAAATCTAGATTGATTGAAAAACATGCAGCTAGAAAGTTATTTTTTGTTCCCCTTCCTCGCTTGGAGAATTTGCCTCAGATTTTGTACTCAAAGATAGGGAGGTGTCTTTTATGAATCTATCATAAGAAACATGTTTTGAATAAAGTGCTCTCTGATTCTTTTTTCTAATAATTAAAAAACTGTATATTTCTATTAATCAAATTTTCTAACATGTTTTACTTTAATAAATTATATGATGACATTTATTTTCCAGAATTTTTTTTGTATTATACTATCCCAGGAATTTGCACATGGCTTCTCAAATATGAACAACCATCTTGAAATTCACATCCCAAGAGCCTTTCAAAGTATTACTTGCATTTATTAATAATATTTGAATTTTTATGGATTTTTGAAAAAAACACATTTTGAGTAGTACACATTTGCAAAGAGCCATTTTGCTCAATTTTCAGGAAAATCATTTCTGGCGTAGGAGTGTTTTTTAGTTAGTTTTACTGAATTTTTCTAATGAAGAGTCTAGCAGAAGTTTTCAGGAGCAATTTTAGGAAAAATAAAAGAGATCAGAGATGGGGAAGAAAAAAAGAAAAGGCAAAAGTCTTGTTGGCTAGAGGCTAGATTTATCAAAACTTATGTGTTATATAATTTTCCATACAGAAGTACAAGGTTTCTGCTTATAAATTATTGATGGCTGTGAATGAAAGTATCAGATCATCCTGGTGCATAAAATAATAGCCAGCAAGCTAGAAATGCGTTATAGAAAACAGCAAGGAAAGAGGGTGAGACTGCTGTCAATGCTTACTTCTGCAATTACTTTAAACTACATTTCTGCTCCGATGAACATTGAGGACAAGAATGTGTATGTCACCTTCACATCACAGGAAGAGGTGTCCTCCCCTATCTTGTTCTGTGATTAAGCTAAAATTGTACTGCCATGTCAATCTTTGATATCCTGATAGTTGAAGTTTTAGTCATTAATTATCCAAGAAAGAGAAAAATAAATATTAAAAATACAAGGGCAGCTAGGTGGTGCAGTGAATAGAGCACCAGCCCTGGAGTCAGGAGGACCTGAGTTCAAACCCAGACTCAGACACTTACAACAAAAACTAGCCGTGTGACCTTGGGCAAGTCACTTAACCCCAATTGCCTTCCAAAAAGAAAAGCAAAAAAAAAAAAAAAATGACTTTTCAGGTTTGTTTTCCATCCCAATAAAAAAAAAGAAAGAAGGAAAACTGAGAACCTGTAGTAACAGGTTAGATATTTAAATATTTTATATTTATTTGCATTCAGTTTTAACAATGATTCTTGTTTTATGTAGGAGCCGGTCTAAGGAGAGTTAAATTTTTTTTTTTTTACAATGGATTAAGTCTTATCTGTATAGTGAAATTCACTGAGACACTTCTTGTTTCCCCCATATTTCGGTAATTTTTCAGCTCTAAATGAAATCATGAAATAAAAGCTATAGGTATTCCGTTTGGAGAGAGATGAATGTAGGGACTGTACTTGGAATTTAATTGGTCTAGGGAACTCTCTCTGGTAACAAAACATCCACAATACTTCCTCTGCAATTTGGAGTCTTATTGTTTGTTCTTCCTTCTTGAAGAGGACCATGACATCAGGAAGATGATACCACGACTTGGAAGTGAATTAGATTTAAGTGAGGGAGGGCTGTGCAAAGTCACCAGCCTCACTTTCTCCTTTGGAGCCATCTAGGTCCATGGCAATATATAGATCAGGACAACTGGGGGTGGCCCTGGATGCAGTGGGAGATGTTGGCCTTTTTAAGGTAAGGTCTTTCCTAAATTTGGAGTCTTAGAGAGTTGCTTTGAGCACTGAGAGGTTAAATGACTTGTCCAGGGTCACAGGACCAGTATATGTCAGAAGCAGAACTTAAAACCTGGTATTCTTGGTTCTAAGGAGAACTCTATCCACCATGCCATGCTGCCTATCATGTATTCTGTGTAACAATTAATATTTCTACTATCTTAATGAGTGCTTTTGCTTTGTGTTGCATCCTGGACCATCTCCAGTCATCCTGATGAATATCAGGCCACTGTACCCAGATGACTCTGGAGGAGAAAGTGAGGCTGGTGGTCTTGTGCAGCCCTCCCTCACTCAAATCCAAGTCAACTGCAAGTCATGTCATCATCTCCCTGATGTCATGGTCCTCTTTGAAAATGAAGGACAAATTGGTTTTCAGAGAAAGAAAGGTATCTGAATTATTCTGGGTGGCCTATTATGTCATTATTCTCTGAAACATTATCTTTTCTCTCAAGGAGGAAATAATACTCTTTGGCTTAGTTTATAGAGGATTCACATGGTGTCCAGAGCTCAGTAAATGTAATTAATTGCAAACTGCTTTTCATTCTCAGCTGCAAACTTAGAATTGCAAAGATGTTATATCCCATGCTAGGAATAAATCTACTGTTGGGGGGCAGGGGGAGAAAATGAAGGACAAACACAACAGCCTCTCAAGTACTGATCTGGTGGGGACAGGTACAAATACTAAGTGAGGCATGGGTCTCTGCTCCTGTTGTAGCAAGGGGACACAGCAAATATATAGATAATTGTAATACAGTGCTAAATACATGATAAGGACAAAGTGTCACACAGGTTTGGAGATGTAGAGATGCCAAAGTTTCTCCTTTGAAAGAGCATAAGTGTCAAACAATGAGGGATGAGATAAAAAGGTAGTAGAAGCGATTGTGATGACATGAATAGAAAGGATGGAACATCTTTGCAGGCTCAGGAGGCAGATGGGCATCTACGTGTCTGGCACAAGTGCAAACATAGGATGTCTTCATTCTCCGTGTGGGGAAAAAAAAGCCACATATACCTCAGTACTGTGGCTCTGGATGACAGAGGAAATCGAAGTGTCTTGGGATCATAAAAGTAGTCCAAGAATCATAGATTTAAGAGCTAGAAGGGTCTTTGAAGGTCATCAAGGCCAACCCCCTCATTTTCTAGATAAGTAAACCAAGGGAGGGTCTGTGACTTGCCCACGGTCACATAGCTAGGAATAATTTATGGTGGAATTTAAATTAAATCTTTTATGCCCTAAATATAATACTCTCTCTGTTATAATCCATTGCTACTTTCTAAACTTTCTTGTGGCACTAACTATAAAACAATCTTTTATTAGAGTTGTTTGCATGCTCTTCTTATACCCCTCTACTAGATTAAAGCTTCTTGAGGGAAGGAAGAACCTTTGTCTTTAGTCTTATTTACCTTGCATAGAAAATGCTTAGTAAATGTTGAATGGGTATATTTGAAAGGGAGCAGAGAGTTACCTCCATAATGTAGCCCTTGATGGAAGACATCTTTATCACTGGGGCAAAGGAGGGGAGACAGAAGGAGAGGCATAATTCATTTGCATTTCGGTAGGGTGAATCTTGAAAGTTTAGGACACTTCTCCAATGATAAGCTGAATCAATTAGTGTGTTCTAATTTGTAATCTAGTTTATATGTAAGCAATACAAAAGGAGCTATCTGAAGGTTGAGATTCCCACCTTGTAAAGAAAGGCAATGAGACCCTGGCATGATAAGAAATTTTGCTATGTATTTGAATTTAGAAGAGACATGTATCCCTGACTTGAAAAGGATGAGCTCATGGCAATATTTATAGGGGTAGGAACTGGATCTGTGATTTTATAGATATAGAGAACTTCTGAATGAAGAAACTCCCTCCACCAATGTAGGGTCATTCTCTGAAATTAATAGTGTTAGTGATTTGTCTAGAACATGGAGAGGCTAGGTGGCTCGTGTCAGAGCCAGATTTGGAACTTGGATTCTCCTGGCTTTCAGACCAATTCTCTATCAGTTACATCACAATGCCTCTCACCTTTGGTAGGCCATTATAATATTGCTTAATTTACCTTGTATGATATTATCCCAAATATTGTCCCATATATTAAAGGACAGCTGTAAAATTCTTGGCAAATTCTATCATCTAATGTGCGGACCAGCACTATATGTGTTGCATCCTCTATACAGATAATATTCTTATTGAAAAGCTCTGAGCATGTTCTTATCTTTCTCCCATTGTTGATTTAAAAGATAAAATATTATTATGACCAAATCATAGACTCATAGGATTTGAAGGGGGTATATTTAGCATTTCAAATTGGGACATGATATCAGGAGGCTAGCTATAGCCAATGTAAGAAAGATAAGAGTGCTAGTGGTTGATCTGTGTTGATTTTTCAGAGAATTCAGTTGAAGCACCTTTATTCCCTGAATAAATTGTGATGTTGTCAAGTCCAGTCTGTTTTTGTGATACTTACCAACTTTTGCCTGGAAGATGAAACTTGACCAAGAATGAATGAATGAATGAAACATTTATTATGTGTAAAGCACTGCAGAGATATAGACAAAAAATTAGAGACAGTCCCTGCTCTCAAGGTGCTTACATTTTAATGCGGGAGAACAGAATAAGTACAGGTTGACTGTTTTTGCAAAATCTCTGGTGATTGGAAAATGTCATTGTCTTAGAATTATCAAATGCGGCACAAACTGGTATTTTGTTTTAAGAGCATTAGCTAGTTAATTGGTAGACTTTTTTCTCCTACACTTGTTCTATCATATTTTTGTACCAAGTAGGAAAGTTCATTTCAAACCAGTTAGTGTGGTAAGTGATTGTACAACTAACCTTAAGGAGAAAGAGTTTGTGTTAAAGAACATTTCAACCCTCTTTCTGGCCCTCCAGACTTACCTTATCGTTACTGACTGAAACCATAGATCAAGTTATCAATCAAAATCTAAATTTTTTTACTGAAGAGATTCTCTAAGAGATTTCGCCACCACTATGGACTATACAAAATTTCAAGCTAATGAATGAATGAATGAATGAATGAAAAAGCATTTATGAAGCCCTTACACATATATCCGATATATGTGTAAATACATGTATATACTAAATATATACATATATACACAGTACACACACATACACACACAAACATAAGTCCAAAAACAAAGACAATTTTTGCTCCAAAGAGCTTACGTTCTAATGGGGAAAACTAGTAGGCACAGAGGAGTGGTATCCCTGGAGATGTATTTTGGTCGAGAAGATTATAGGAATGGTGATTTGCCATGTTCTCCTAATCTAGAATTTCTTTAAGTTGGGTATTAAATACACTTTGGATATATTTGTGACCTCATTGTCCAATCAGACAACAAGCATTTGAGTGCTCATTATGTTCCAGGAGCTATGCTGGGGACATGAGAAGTGTCATCTTTTAATGATAAAAAGTCATAGACTTTGGAATAAGTCCTCTGGCAAAGGCATCTTAACCTGGTAACTGTGAACTTTTTATAACAATTTTTTGATAACTGTATTTCCATATAACTTATTTCCTTTGTAATCCTATGTAGTTTATTTTATGTTTTTAAAAACATTATTCTGAGAAGGTGTTTGTCAAATGGCCAAATAGGCCTGTGATGCAAAACAGGTTAAAAACATCTGATACAAAATCTTGAGATTCTGAGGGAACACTCTTTCACACTTTACAAGCAAACAGTATGAATGACCTAGAAGGGTGTTTATACAAACTGAAAAAGTGGTACCTTTTTAAATATAGTGTTAAATATCACAAGTATCTTCAATCTTACTAAGAAGTCATTGACACCGATAACAGAGAAGAGAAACAATTTCTGCAGTGAGAAAACTGCTTGGGAAATAAAAGTTCAGCCTTAAGTTTGCTAATTAATTTGAAAAAGGCAACCAAGTCACATTGTCCTTGAGATTGAGCCACTTCAGGTGGTTTTATCTCATCTTTAGGATAAAGGGGCAGACGACAGATTAAGCTTTATCCAGGACCACTACTGAAGCATTCAACCCTGAATTATATATTTTACTGATATGATATGATATATGATATGATATGATATGATATGTTATCCTATACTATATTATATTATTTTATATATATACGCATGTGTGTGTCTTGTATCTGGATCTATAACTTTGTTTATTTCTATAGCTCATCACAACTAGAGGCATTTGCAATGGCATAGAAAGAACTCTATGCTTGGCATTCAAAGTTGGTTCTGATTCCCAGTTCTAACCTTTAATAGCTGTGTCAACATGGGCAACTAGAAACATCAATTTTCTCATCTATATTCAGTTAATTATACTTGTACCCCTTTCCTCAGAGAGACATTGGGACAACATTTTATAAATATGTGACAACAGTGATGATCCTTTGTCATTAAGAAAAGGTTAAATTGCTCTTGGTATACTCTGTTTTAGGAGGCAGGGAACTGTATAACAGTTTTAAGAGAGGTTTCCCTGGAGAAACCTGTTAAAAGTAAATCGTGTGTTTGGACTCGGAATGATAACACAGATTTCTGGAAGGAACATCTTTCATTATAGCTCATTTCCTGAGGGTTCATGATAGCCAAAGTTTTACCATGATCTGATTGAGACAATAAATGTCCACTGATATATTCGTTTTTGGAGACATATGTACATCCTTGTTTATCATCAGAAGCTAAGAGCTGCAACAAAGAGTAAATCACGAGCAAATTCATCAATTGTTTCAAGGCTACATTTCAAACAAACAAGATAATTATTTATTTACTCAAGATTTTTTCTTATTCTAGATAGTTGGAGAACATCCTAATGAAACTGTGTACATTTCATAAGTATGTTTGCATTTTTCAAGTGTGGTGTTGTATTCAAGCTGTCAAATCTAGATAACATTTTACATGTAGAAATGAATTTTGTAAAGCAAAAATCAATTACTCAGCATGCATTTATTAAACACTGACTTGAACCAGGCAGTTCACTTGCTACTAGGCTCACGAACATAATAATTGAAACAATTTCTCCTTGCAAAATATAACAAGCATGGTTAACCTTTGGAAAAGAGTACAAATACATGGAAAATTGATTAATGCCTTATTCAGTGTGGTTAGTTTACTTGTAAGGAATGCATATCTTTGCATTAAAATGGTTATTATTTATATAGTTGGTTAAATGAAATTTCATTTCAGTTAAAGCACCAATGTATAATAGTAGCTGGCATCTACATAGACCCTGGAAAAGAAAAGTATCTTGCCTGGGTCACAAACAGGTCTGAGATAGCATCTGAGTCCAGCAGTTCATTCTAACTACACATTTCACTATCCTCCATTCCATCAAGTCTGCCTCTCCCAACCTGGAATCCATAATCTCACTCACCTTGACTAAACTCTTAGTTTGTGATTTTAGCTCCTTTTTGAGCAATGATTATGGCATACAATGAACAGCACTTTATTATGTCACATACAATAAAATTATCTTGGGTGTAGTAAAGTTACTTGTCAGTCAGTCTATCTTTATGGAATAAGGAATCAGTAGAAGAAAATATGCAGGATTTCATTGAAATGCTGTAATTGTAACCAGATATTGAAGCCTTAAAAATAAACACTTGGAATATTGACCACTGATTATTCAGAGAGGCACAAAATGTTCTTTTAGATTTTTCTTTATATCTTCCATATGATGTAGGTGAATATTTCTCCAATGTGATTTATTTTATGTAATAGTGATATACCTGAAAAGTTGTTGGCAATTAAAGTATTTTTCAGTCAAGGCTATATTTTTATGACTCTTCAGGAACTTCTTTTTTCCTGAAAGGTAATCTATTTAAGTAAAACAGCAATGGGTGGAAGACATGGTGGGAAGCATGACTAGATAGAAATTTGAAAAAGATCTGGGGGTTTTAGTGAACTACAAGCTTAGTGTGATTTATCAGAGTGTTGTGGCAACCAAAAGAACTCATGTAATCTTGGATCACCTTAAAAGAAGCATATGTTCTAGCATGAATAAGGTAATATATTTCTACTGATGATCTATCCTGGTGAGAACACATCTATAATATTATTTTCAGTTCTGAGTACCATATTTTAGGAAGAGAGTGTGAAGTGTCTAGATTTATTCCATATAAGATGGGTGTTGAAGGAAATGAGGATGGTTAGCTATGAGAAGAGAAGGCACAGGGAGGATATGGTGGTTGCTGTTAAGTGCTTAAATGAAGGACCGTCATATATAAAGGATGGGAGTTGGAAAGTAGAGTGGGCTGTCTTAGGATGGTGTGGAATCTTCAGTGATCATCTTCAAGAGGAGACTGTATTCAACACATGTTGAGCATGTCATAGCAGAGATTGCTTTTGGCTATGAGTTGAACTTGGTGGCCATCGAGGTACCTTCCAGTTTTAAAATTCTGTATTTTATATAGTGAACATATTTGTAAAGTGAGTTCTAGCCATTAAAGTACCTTCTGTAAAAAAAAAATCATTTATTGAATTTACTGTCAAAGTAAGGTACACATATACGTAGGGGGATGCTGAGGGAATGCTAAAGAATCAAGACTATATTTTCATGACTCTTCAAGAACTTTTTTCCTGAAAGGTAATCTATTTAAGTAAAATGGGGCTGGGTGGAAGACACGGTGGGAAGCATGACTAGACGAAAGTTTGAAAAAGATCTGGAGCTTTTAGTGAACTACAAGCTTAATATGATTGAGCAGAGTGTTGTGGCAACCAAAAGAGCCCAGAGTCTGCAGAAAGTCTCTGAGGGATTTTAGTCTTGATGTACTTTTGACCCTCGTATCTTAGCAGGAAAGCCATCATACTACCCTTTCAACACAAACCCTTCTCTCAGGCAATTTATGAGATACATTGGTTTTGTTAAGGTTTTACTAAATTTGCTCATCTCTCGCATGTACTCCTTACTAAAATATTATTTATTTCTGAAAGGATTATTCCAGTGATAATTTAAAAAGTCTTTTAAAGATGGCTGTATTTGTGCAAATTAGATGGAATCAGGGTAATTTTATTATTAGGAGAAAATGTATTTGATGATACATGGTGCTTTTTATTCAAAAAATTGATAGGAAATTATTAGGACTAGAAGGCAATTAGTTTATGTGTCCCAAGATAATATATTCCCTTTATAAAAATAAATCAAATTTGGTCTGTTTTACAATTTATTTTAGCATTAACAACTCTTCTTGGTCATATCCGCATGCCACTTAATGATATATTCCACAGTTACTCCCCAAAGAAAATAGAACACAGCTGGGTGAAATTACTTGATTCAGCATTTGAGCAAGGTGAGAGGAAATCTTTTACAATAACTACTAAATCATCTTTCATGGAAAGTACAAGAATTAGACCCAGTTTTAGCATAGACTGAATCAGCAGTGATATAGGATCATGTCCTAAAATGTCCAGGCCCTGGCTGGATAAAGAATATTGGATAGTTCACTACCTAAAATAACTTGTTTATGAGGAGATGATAGACATATAAAAGAGGAAAGGAAAGGAGTTATTTAAAGTGAAGTAACCAATCAATAAGTCACTAATAAATTTAAAAGAGAAGACAAATTTGGAGTAGATGAATTAGGAGTTTTCAAATTGGTTGAAAAATAAAATATTAAAAAACTAAAACAGAAACACTGATTCGTGTCCTATAATAAACCTGTGAGCCATATAATCCCAATATTATTTCTTCCGTTTTCAGGAAACAGATAAGAATATTCGAGTAATTAACTGTAAGAGACTGGGTTCTATTCTGCATTAATGGAGTAATTGAAGAAATGCTTCCAATAGTGACAAATTATTATATTTCTCACTCAGTGTAACTGTGCTATTAATTTTATTAAAATTTTAATACAAGCCATCCTATAACTCCAGCACATGCAAGAAAGTTATTTTGTAAAACAAGTATTTGAGGGGCAGCTAGGTGGCACAATGAATAGAGCACCGGACCTGGAGTCTTGAGTTCAAATGTGGCCTCAGACACTTGACATATATACTAGCCATGTGACCTTGGGCAAGTCACTTAACTCCAATTGACCTGCCTCCCCACCTCCAAAAAGCAAAAAAAAAAAAAAAGAGAGAGAGACAACAACAACAACAAACAAAAAACCTAGTGGATTTTCATTGCTTCAATTTGAAGGCTATTTTGGACAACTTTTTGAAAATACTCTGTTTATCAAAATGCAGAAATACCTATTCATATATTTGTTGAGATATGTAAGCTGCTCTTAAAAAAATAAGTAAGTAGAGCTCTTTATGGTATGCAATGAGGAGATAGATAAATATGCTATTTATAGAAAAAAAAATCAAAGCACTCTCTCCTGATCATTCAACACTTCAGTAGGATCAATGACAGCTTTTATAAGCACCACTTCATACCCCACCATTTTCCCTCTGTTGAAATCCCATGGACCAGAAATTTACTTTCCTTGTGTTTCTAAATTATGAGTTTAGCTTTTCCTACAGGGAAACACATTTATGAAGTAGTCTAGATAGCAAATGGCCCAGATTGTTTCCCTAAGGAGCTTATGTTAGTCAGAAAGAAGCATGTGTGTCTTAAGGGAACCTCGACCATAGCACAGAGTTTATCTGTTCATTGGTTTGGAAAGATTTGTTTTTGCAGAAGAGAAATCAAAGTACTTTGCATTATGTATTGTGTTGTATGAATATTCCACTTAATTGAAAGTCCAAAGATATATCTAGAGAAATGTGCATTTTAAAAGAATTAGCTTCAGACAGAGGGGAGGGGAAGGAAATGGTTTCATGCTCTCTCCAGTGGCATGAAGCCAGTCAAGTAAGGGATGTGGGCCCCAATGTTCTTATTAGTTGATCAATAGATGAACCATTTTAATTCATTTGATAATGTTATTACTGTACAAATTGTGCTCCTGGTTCTGCTTACTTAAGTCTATACAAATTTGTGCAAGTCTTCCTAGGTTTCACTGAAATTGTCACTTTCATAATGTCTTATAGAGCAACAATAAATTCCATAACATCCATATATCATAATTTATTCAGCTATTCCTCAGTAAATGGGTACTCCATTTGTTTCTAGTTCTTTTCTCTAAACCAGCAGTTCTCAACCTGTGGGTCGTGACCCCTTTGAGGGTCGAATGGGGTCACCTAAGACCATCGGAAAACACATATTTCCAATGGTCTTAGGAGTGAAGACACTGTTCCTCTGTCTCCAGGTGGGTCTGCCCACATGCATATATGCCCACATGAGTATTAAAGGGTCTTGGCATTAGGAAGGTTGAGAACCACTGCTCTAAACAAAAGCAATGTCATAGTATGTGTATGTATACGTGTATGTATCTATCTATATATATTATATATGTCAGCTAGATGGTAATTGTACCATACCTGGAGTCAGGAAGACCTGAGTTCAAATCTGGCTTCAGGTACTTATTTAGCTGTATGATTTTGGGCAAGTCACTTAACCTTGTTTGCTTCAGTTTTCTCATCTATAAAGTGAACTGCAGAAGGAAATGGCAAACCACTCCAGTGTTTCTTTGAAGAAAACCCAAAATGAGGTTACAAAGAATAAGACATAACTGAAACATCTGAACAACCACAAAATATTATATATGTATGTGTATGTATATATACATACATATATGTACATACATGTGTGCATATTTTTAATATGATTTTTTTTCATCTTTGTTCTCTTTGGAGTATATGTCTAGTAGTGGTATAATTGGGTCAAAGAGTATATACAATGTGCCCTTCATTTTATTTTATTTTTTGATCTTTTTGGAGGGGGGAAGGCAGAGCAATTGGGGTTAAGTGACTTGCCCAAGGTCGTACAGCTGTTAAGTGTTAAGTGTCTGAGGTTGAATTTGGACTCGGGTCCTTCTGACTCCAGAGCTGGTGCTCTATTCACTGTGCTACCTAGTTGCCTCTGTTATATTTTATTTTTAAAATTAAATTTTATTTTTTTTTGAATTTTGTTTTTGAATCCTCATTCTTTCCCTCTCCCACCACTGAGAAAGCAAGAAAACCAAAACTCTTATTAGTAACATATATAGTCAAACAAAACCAATGCCCACATTGGTCATGCCCCCCAAGATGCCTCCATCTGTACTCTGAGTCCATCATTTCCCTCTGAGGGGATCAGTAGGATGTTTAATTGGGAATCCGCTGGAATTGTGGTTTTGCACCATTCTTTTTCAAAGCATCTTCACTAAACCATTTCCAGAGACCTGAAAAAATGCTTAAAGTTCTAAGCTAGGATGTTGACTTTGACTTTAACAAATACTCTAGATTCCAAAGCCAGATCAGAAGGCTTCCTGGCTCTTATCTCAGTTTTAGAGCTATCTGATCATCCATTTCTGAATTATGCCTAGGGCAGCTTTTATTTTCCAAACTGACTCACAGAAAAAATGGATATTATGTAACAATTACCCAGGCAAAACAATAACTCACAAATCATGATTGACTTTAGAAAACATAACTGCCTAATAGGGGGATACAACAGCTGAATTGTTTTCATTCCTCTGGTTTCTTTCTCCTTGTCTCTTTCTATATGATGGAATGTTGAGTTAGTCATAAGACTTTTTTGACCTACCATGGGCACCCCACAGTCTTCTGTCCCATAATCTCTTTAATATCAGCCAATGTCCTTTCTTGAGTATGCACATTGTCCTGGGCATTGTGTAGGGGTAGTTTTGAGTAGCTACTGGTGCTCTTTTTAAAGAAATATCATTTTTCATATGCCAGGATTTAGAAGAGACAGCAGTCTGGAATGAAAATTGTAGCTGGAAGGAATGTAAAAAT